>JAWZYV010011953.1:0-665000 GCA_038373885.1 Cheiracanthium punctorium
GAGCGTTTGTTCCTTTATTAAACTTTTGGAGACCCCTTTGCCAGTATTTCGCGCGGGAGCTTCGAGTTGTGGAACCGCCATTACGCTTTATGGTTTTATTTTAATGGCTTTATTTTAGATTAAATTTTATTATTTAATTATTACTGAAATTTAAAATGGATATTCAGGTTCATACTGACTGTTTATATGCAGTTTTGTACGAATAAACATTCTTTTGATAGTACGTTTCAGATTAATATGTTCGTTCCCGATTGTTTATTTGTTAAAGGTAGAAGCAACAAATAATTACGTTATTAATATTTGATACAGTGAAATAATTTTAGATATTTTGATTTTATTATTTCCATATTGTAATAACTTAGGGATTTTAATCAAGGTATGTGATAAGCATTGTTTGTTTTTATTTATTATTACCTTTGTTTATTTGTTAATGGTAGGAGCAACAAATAATTCCGTTATTAATATAATATTTGATATTTTGATTTTATTATTTCAATATTGAAACAATTTAGCGATTTTAATTAAGGTATGAGATAAGCATTGTTCGTTATGATTTGAATTAGTTCTTTATTTTGCTTACGTAGTCTTTTGTCAGAATGCTAAAATGTATTTTAATTTTTTTGTCTTTTATTTGTTATTTTTGTGAGCTATTGCCTTTAGAATATTATTTGTTTGCATTGTTTAATTTAATCTACTCAAAAGAGAAAGGGGGGGGGTGTTGAGGGGGGGCACAGACCCCCCTCACACAAAAAGAAAAGTTATTAAATTTTATTAAACCGAATCTATATGTACATGTAAGCTTGTTATTTGTTTAATTTTTTTTCATAAAAATATTTAAAAGCCATTAAAATAAATCATAGCAAAATTAACGGCGACGATCAACTATCTCGGAACCAGCGCCATCCGATCCGCCATATTGTTTACAATTGGCATCGGCAAGGCAAACTTGGGTTGGCGACAAGATTTTGTCGCCAAATCAAAAAATAGCCAAAAAGGGACCATACTAAAGCTGTTCCGCTTTCATATATGGCATTTCTTTTACTGGGGGTTGTATACATATTAAAATACGAAATTTAATTTTTATACGGTCCCTCCTTTCCTATCCTTTATATTTAGAAGAATGTTTCTCTTTGTCTAAGAAAATTAATAAAACAAATCCCGCGTCTCTAAGTGAAATAGTTAGCGAGAAAATTAATTTTGAACTGATGACTTGCACCCCTTTACCTATTGTGTTGGCGTCAGTTTTCAGGCGAAAAAATCTTTACTATAGGGGACCAACTATGAGTTGATAAAAGATAAATAAAGATCCCATTGTTGGGAAAAACAATTAAATGTGTTCAAACGTGTGGAATTAACAAGTACAGCTTTACCTAAAATGATCGGTTTCTGCTCTATGAAATTAGCGATAATGTAGTCTTTTAGGGGGGGGGGGGTTATCCACTAATTACAACACGCTTCTAGAGAAGGATTTTAAAAGTGTAAAAGAGAATGGCCAAATAATGGTGTAGGTTACTATGATGTGGTAACTTATTTCAACAGAAACTGCCAAACATGCTTTACAGGAAAATTCTAACCAAATAAGATTTCAGGGGTCAATTGTGTCTATCGAGTGACTGTCAACAGACATTAACGTCAGCTGAAAAGTAATTACATTTTTCTCACTTTGGAGACACCCCCTTATTGCTTGGCGACCAATGCCAAAATTTTCAAATTGATATATCTCGGAAACTATTCCACGTAGAGACACGCGATTTATTTTATTAATTTTCTTAGGCAAAGAGCAACATTCTTCTAAATATAAAAGGTAGGACCGTATAAAAATTAAATTTCGTCCTTTAATATGTATACAACCCCCAGTAAAAAAAATGCCATAGACGAAAGCTACTCTTAATTTGACGAACTTTTCTAATTGCAAGTATGTTTCAATCACTTACGGTTTAAAAAATAGTCACCTTAACATCTAGTATTTTGAATCACCCGGTATATAAGCACATGGGGAAAAAATTGCTGACGAAAATCTCACAAAATATTTAATGAAAAATAAATCTGTCCCATTTTTCGTTTATTAGTTCAATGAAAATAGCCAATAAATATGTTTGTCCTCCTTGTCTGTCTGTCTATGTTGAATTTTTAGTAAATAAGATGAATTTTTTACAGTATTTTAACTGTGGTATTGATCCTAAAGCAGGCCGACTAATTTCCGAGCGTATAAGACATTGAACATTGGTAGATTCGTGATCCTGGGGATCTACCCCACGGCTGTTGATCTAACGGTGTGGAGTATTAAGCGGGTTTTTTCCAGATGCAATGTGCAGTGCATGTGTCTGAATAGAACCCCTTAAAAGTTCTCAGCCCAAGGTATTCCTCCTTTAAGCCGATATCCCTTGTGTGTTTTGCTTTAGCAAAACAAATGATCAAGACATTCTACAGCAGCAAATAATGCGCTGACGTATATAATTCAACTAGCTGAAGCACCCGTTCTTCGGACGGAATGGATATTGTTAAGCCAACAAATACAAATGGAAAATACGTAAATAAATATTATACATATTTTGCTGATATATTTAATCGCCTACAGGAACTGTTTTACAATATTCGTCAGGCATATTCTAACTATACTTGAATTTTTTTAAACGGTAAATATACGGTAAACGGTATATAAACGGTAAAAAATAAACGGTAGGGTTAGGACAAAGGTGGTTGTGTTGTGGGATTATGGCCAATTAGCTACACGTGGGCTCTAGGCCGAGGAGTGAGTGGGGTGCCCTCCGTGGTGGTCTTTCTAAGGGGTTCCAACCCGTACTTACTCAAAGTTTTGGAGTAAACCACGGAAAACTCCGAACGGTTAGGTCGGCTGACGCGATTTTGCTTTGAACCAGGCACCTTCCGTCTCCCAGTTCAGCGAGCTAAGGGCTCGGCCACTGATGGGGCACTCGACAAAGATGGAAGACTATTCGTTAGAACCCCTTAAAAAGTCCTCTCCTAAGGCACCCTCCCAACGCACCTCCCAGGCAGATAGCCCTCGTGTAGATTTATTTTCCTTAATGCAGATACAATCCACTACTGAAACAATTACCATTTCTAATGAGTAATGTTAAGAATTTGTTTTATTTGTCCTTGCAATAGAGCACGGACATATAATTTAAAAGCATTAACATTTTTTTTTAGTAATGCTGAGTTTTTTAAAATTGAAATAAAATTATTGAGTGGTACGGCAGTTGAAATTTAGAAAGCACTTACATTTGCTAAAGCAAATTATTTTACGTATTGGTTATTGAAAGCTAATATTACCGTTTTCAGCATTTTACCTTTTGTACACAAGGGGTAACATTTCTATGCACTTTGATAGTATTAATGACTATGTCATTTTATCGCATTTATTGAAAATTGTCAAAAAAATGTGTCCCGAAAGTATGCGACATAATTTTACAGATATTTAAATACTATTAGTTCAGAACAGCTTTAATCTATTTTTACAATATCTCGTAAGCTGTAGAATATGCATCGCATGTATTTTTCTATAAATAGGTTACAATCCTAAAAATTTCAACATAGGGTTACCAGGCGAAATACGCGAAAGATGAGAGATAAAATGACGTAGTCAATTAATATCGTTTTAATATGGCAATAATGAAACTAAAAAATTTGGGAGGGGGGGGGGGTTCAGGGGGTCTCCCCCTGACGAGGCTCGAACAGCCGAGGTTATTTAAATACTTTTTATGCATTTTGATAATATTTAATTTTGATAATATAAATTTATACTTCCATTATAAAACAATCAGAATAAGTATTGCATTTAGCTTAATTACTTTCATCATTGAGGGCAGAGTTAAGCACATTTTCATAATCCAGTAATTTTATTCTCCCAAATGCCTTCAACGTGGAAATGCGCTTTTTTAAACGAGCCACTGTTTAATTTGCCAAGTGGTTCTCGCAAACTGTTTAAGCATGAATAATCAATGAATAACTAGAAGTCAAAGCCCGTTGTGTAGGCAATTACTATGGACGCTAGAAAAAACATTTGACGAAAGCATGTCTACGCTCAATATATTTAATCTTCGTCCAGCTAAAATCAATTACTTCAATAACTTCAAATTTTATTATATACCCAAATCGAATTTCATGCTCTTCTGGAAAAGCCGAAATTTTTTTCCATTCGAAAGATTTCTTTTTGCGTTCACAACCCTTTTTATGTCAATGCTTCAGGCAGACGATCATTTTATTGAAAAAAACAAAACAAAACTATGTAATTTGAAAAAACTGTTTTAAACGAATTGGAATTGCAGTTTTCCCTTCCAAGCCTGATAACTGTGATTTCAGTATGACGTCATTGTCACTTGAAACAGCTAATTTTGCCACGCAAACGATTAACTTGACTTGACTTTTTACTCTCGGACATAAAACAGAGCTGAAAAGAGCGAAAAATCGCTTAAAAATGAGGGAAGGGGTGGATTTTCAGATTGTTTTCTATTTTTATACATAATTATAAAAAAATTGAAGCAGATCGTATAAACGGTTAGATGTTATTACGCTTTTTGAGCTTTTTAATGTTTTTGAACTTTTTATTCTTCTTGGAGTAATGGTGATAAAAGTTTATTCTTCGAGTGGTTGACAGGAATTGTTAGAGAGTGAGTCAGTGAGTCAGGGATCGACGTAACTATATAGTAGGATTTTTCACTTTATAATTGATTTAAACCCGTGGTCATATTTCTTTTCAGAAGATGCAGGGAGGGATTTTTCAAAAAATGCTCTTTCTGCTGAAAAAAGATACGTTCTTTTGACAAAAAAAAAAAAAAAAAAGGCAAATTTTCCGACATTCTTTCTCTGTACAGCTAAATGCTCTTTTAAAAGGGAACTTTTCTCACCTCCTATTAAACATTTCCCCTAGAATTGTGTATTATGCATAAAATTCTAGAACAAACATGCTCGTTCTAGCGCAATGTATTTCAGCAAAGCTTTGTTTCTAAGTATGTGTGCTATAAGCTAATAACTGGTATTAATTTGCATGAAACAGTTTGTGATAGAACTCATTAGAGTGCGTGTATTATAGGTAATGTTAAAAATGTGTGTCTCGTCTCGCAAAAAAGCTGTAAATCTCTGTCTCGTCTTGCGTCCATCCCTACTAGGGAGGGGTGCTTTGTGCGGAAGACTTTTTAGGGGGATGTAAAAAAGTCCCCCCCACTTTTATGTCTTTTTAAAGTCTTTTTTTAAGAGGTTAACCCTTTAACGCGCAGTGTTCCCGCTCTGGGGAACACCAAACTCTGACGCTTTGACTGTTGCCAGTCACGAAGAATGGATTTGATTCCTATAAAAATAGTTGCGGGTGACATAGCTCCACGAGAATCCTTTACTTTTTAGCACGTAAAAAAACTGTCACGATTATTTTTAACAGCACTGACATCTGATGTAAAATGGAAGAATGCGAGAACAGCTGGATAGATTGCCCAATGCCGAAAAAAGGGCAGCCGTTGCCATCGCTCGACTTAACTACCAGCAAGATGGCGGACGATCGAAACGTTCATCATTGACGACAGCTGGCTGTGCCGGCACAGCCAGCTGTCATCAAAAAAGGGTCTCTAGATCTGTGGCACGCGATGAACGTTTCGATCGTCCGCCATCTTGCTGGTAGTTAAGTCGAGCGATGGCAACGGCTGCCCTTTTTTCTGCATTGGGAAAGGGTTGCGCCTCAAAGGGTTGAAAAAGTCTTTTGTGCAAGACGTCACTCACTACGCAGATGCTTCTCGTGTAGGCTTGCTAAAACACACACTGTAATTACTTCTATGACAAACTATTTCATGCTAATGGAATTCATGCCGAAAAGTGCCACACATCCCTCTCCCCACTGTATGCGGGATCTCATCCATTTTCTTTCCACGCCCCCCCCCCTCCACCCTTTCCCTTCAATTGACACTGATTTAAAATACTTATATTAAACATCTCGCTCAGAGTCTCTGACACTCGGGGGGGGGGTGACGAAAAATTACAGTTCGGTTTGAGTGCATGAGTATGTTTAGTGTGAGTGTGTGTGTAGCTCACTCCACATTAAAAAACTTTAACAGAATTGCGTTAGAAACCGATGAATTTTTTAAAGGTAACGATTTGATAAGTGAATTTATCTAAAAAAGCCACGGCTTATTTATTTATATTTTTGAAGTAAAACTTCTTTAGAGGCGACTAGGGAGTAACTCAGATTTTTTTTTTTTCTGACGGAAGTTACGCTCAGTAAAGGAAGTGACGTGCGCGCCCGGAAAAAGAAGAACCCCTGAAAAGCCTACCTTTTCGACCTGCTTTCGCCGTTCCCCGAGGAGTGTGAGTGTGAATATGGCAACGCTACACTAGGGCGATCTGCCAGGGGGGATGCTTTGGCAGGAGGACTTTCTAAGGGGTTCTAACGCGTATTAACGTTACATCTGAAGAAAACCTACCAAAACTCCAGACCGTTAGATCGACAGCCGCGTCGCCGTTCCCCGAATTCGCGAGAAAAACAATCAAGTGCCGTGTCTTAGAGACATCAATCTTTATTTATATATCAATAAGCGTTTTGAAGGTACATCCAACATAATATTTTAGATGTAATCTCAACCTGACAGGAGGTTCTCGATAATCCTTATTTTTAGATGTATAATATACAATACATGGTTTTGGAAAATCAAAAAGAAATGGAACCTGCCTGCAATCGAACCGGAACAGTCAGGGACTGATTTACGGCGGGGCATTCGGGGCACGTGCCCTGGGCCCCCGATTTTTAGGGGGCCCCAAAACTTCCTTTTATGTAATCATAATAGCTACTAAAATTATCTCTCAAGAGAAAAAAATTCTGATTACTTCATTTCATTACAAATATTCAAAATTTTTAATTTAATGTAACTTGTAAGGCTATTCCCAAATTCGTTCGGACACCTCAGCATGCTCCTCCTTTTATCTTTCAAAGGTGTGTGACGGCTGTAAATATCCATAAAAACATTTCAAAATCGAAAAATTCATATAAGTGGTATCCGTCGTGACATTTTACTGATTTGTAAATGTTTACCTATGGTTAATTTAGGAATGATAATTGGTTTTAACTGAATTTAATTAAGTAATAGTCTGCGGAAAATTTTTGTGCAGGTTCCCTCAAAAGTACCTGTGCCCTAGGCCCCAAATGTAGATCGGTCCCTGGGAACAGTAGATAGAAACGTCAGTTTAAGAACACGTTTCCTGGATTCTAACCCAACTTCCAGACAGAACAAGGGGATGGAACACCACAATTAAAGGGACAGTGGCTGCAAACGAACCTAAACAGCAGAGGGAAATTTTCGTTTAAGAACACTGTTGGAGGATCATACTTCGATTCCACGAAGGTAAATTTATTGGAGGGGACACTTCTCTTAGAAAGTTCGTTAACGCCTTAGTTGCAAACAGATGGCGCTACGCACACTGGGTAACTGCGCATCTCAGGTTGTTTATATTTCCATCGAGGCGAAGCAAATGGCGATCGTTGAATTAGCAGAACTTCAAAAAATTAAATACATAAACTTAAGAACGTGATATATAGTAATTATTGGCTTCATATGTGTTTTAATTACATAATTGTCTTAGAATACTATTTCATAATGATTATAGGCAATAGTTTCGAAGCGAAGTGATGTTATTTGTCAAATGCCAGTTACATTGGCCGTTAGGCCATTAAACTCCATTAAACTCCTAAATATTATGTATGTCATGCCTGTTATTATTTTGCCCAAAGCTGTATTTTAAGAAATGTTAGTAAATTTAGAAGAGTGTAGTTTGTGTGAACGCAATATTTATAATGATATATATATAGTGTAATGATATATATATTTATAATAATATATATACAACGGTTTAAGAATACGGGTATGTAACACCACAAAGAAGCAAACACTGTCTGCAAACGGTTTAATAACAAAATAAAAGAATAACAAATGGGCACTCCGTGGATTCTAACCCAACCTCAAGACGGAGCAAGCAACGGTTTAACACTGGGATGGAACACCACAAAGAAACGGACCCTGGCTGCAATCAATCCCAAACAATAGACAGAACCTGCAGTTTAAAAACACGGATACAGACTAATAATTCGAAACCTACCAGCAGACGAAATGAACGCTTAAGAATACTGTGATAGAAAAACACACACACACACAAATTACACTACCTGCATTCGAACCCAACTAACAGAGGAAAACATCAGTTAAAGAACACAGTTAAAGTATAATACTAGACTATGGACATTTCCCCCATTCAAACCCAACCTCTAGACGGAACAATGGTATAAGAAAACAGTTAAAGAATAATACTACAACATGGACACTTCCTGGATTCTAAGTAATTATCATGAATTACATTACCGATGATTCTTACTGGAGATTTTAATGTTAATTTTCGCTCTCAAGAATCTCAGCCGTTAGTTGATTTTTTAAAAGAAAAATTTGATCTAACTATGAATACTTCTCGACTTCAAGAAACAACGCGTTTCGGTACAACGATAGATGCTGTATTTTCAAAAAAATTAGCAAATTTAGAGAGTAAAATTTATGTTTCACATTATAGTTACCACAAACCTATAATTTCATACATTAAAAATTATGATGACATTCAAGTACCTATTTCCAATGAATACTATGAATATAACATTTATATAATCTTTGTAAAGTACATGAATAATAAATATAATTAAATTATAATATGATATTTATTTTAAGTTTAATCATTTCAGTGATATGTGTCGTAAACGTCAAAGAAATTTTACTTCAACCGTGCGTAAAGATTACACGCATACACTTTTTTCTTTTTACAAAGGGTGACGCGTACAAAAACTAAAAATACAGCTTCAAAATATATTCAACATTTACATACCCAAATATTGACGCTATACTACTAGCTAAAATTTTGTCTAAATTAATCTAGTGTGCAGCGAATATTGTTTCGTTGCTTCGATCATTTTTTTCTTCCACCGTAACTGTGACTTAAAGCTAAATGTAGCCATTACTTTTAGGTTTGTATCTATCTGAAGGCGAAATTTTCCAGGCGAGCGCAATGGTCACTCTTACTCCGGCAGTGGAAAGAAATATATTATTCTATCCATTTTTCGATTGCGTTCCGTTACGGATGAAATAGAGACGTAGTTCCCTTTTCATAATTAATTATTTCGTCTGGAATTTACGTTACATTAATTATCCTTTAAGATGAGATTGTCTTGTCGTTTTTTAAGACTTTATATATGTTATTCTTGCCTACTGTATCATGAACCCTATTGAAAATGATGTACGCAGCATTTACAGTTCGTTTACAGGAGCGCCCAAAAGAATCTCAGTACATTTCACTCTATGAGTAGTCAGTCTTTAAAGCGTATTTTAGAGTTATTCGGTTATTTCAAACAAAACAAAGTTCATATATGTTATTAAGGATCACAAAATAATGTTCTTCATTGAAAACAGTGTCTGTAGCATTATAATTCTTCTGCAGGAGAATTCAAAAGAATTTCAATATATTACGGTCTATCTATTTGGTAGTTTAGAGACATTCCTCCATTTC
This sequence comes from Cheiracanthium punctorium, assembly GCA_038373885.1. NCBI lineage: Eukaryota > Metazoa > Arthropoda > Arachnida > Araneae > Cheiracanthiidae > Cheiracanthium > Cheiracanthium punctorium. Next base: position 9,538 of record JAWZYV010011953.1, read on the forward strand.
AAGCACAATACAATAAATATACATTTGTAAGTGTATACTTTTCAGTTTAAAAAGGGTGATAAGTTTTAGAATTCTATTATAGGGCCTCGCAATATTAAATTAATAGTGATGTACAGATTTATACTTTATCTTTAAAATCTCACTGAAGTGTGTAGGTCCTGGATTCTGGCCAACCCCGCGGCTGTCGATCTAATGGTTTGGAAACTTGGGCGGTTTTCTCCAGATGTTATGTGACTACGCGTTAGAAACCTTTAAAAAGTTCCTCCGACCAAGTCATCCCCCCATAATCAGATAGCCCTCGTGTAGCTTTGCCATGACTCCTAAACTAAAGTCTCTCCACATTTAAGTAAAATATATTGCCAAATTTGGCGCAGAAATACTGTTGTGTTGGAAAGTGTTCTATAATCGATGCGTTTGGCATGATTTATCTTTCTTGTTCTGCTGAATGCGTGCTCTTAGTGTGAGTAAATATATTTTAGAATTTATAGAGTTCAGTGACGTTCGTTTTGCCTCACCTTTAATAATTTGAATAGAACGAGGTATTCGATTACTGTTTAACTTGAACTAACGAAAGATTTATCGAAAATCTTCAAATTAACATTACATTAGTAAATTTCGTGAGGTAAATGCATGAAGCGTTCTTTGAGGGAAGCAAGCAAAATGCGATTCAGATATAACTTATATTACTGGGTTAAATAAACTATTAGCATTTTAACGTTGGACTAGGTTTCTCCATAACGGTCCTATGTAAAGAAATAAATTTCCAACGGTTTCATCAGTTTTAATATTACTCCGTTTAAAAACTAAGTGTGTGAAATAACCAGTGAGCTAACTCAACTACCCGGGGTTTCTTTTACGGAAGTCGAAAATGTGACGTCATAAACTAAAAATTACGTGAGATTCATAAATGCTGACGCAAACTTTACGTACTATTCGAAATTGTACAAATTTCGAATAGGTTTTATTTCGAATAGGACGTGAAGTTTGCGTAAGCATTTATGAATCTCACGTAATTCATTACGATTCTAAAGCATTCAAAATGCAGTACGACTCTAAATAGCCTGTCGAAATTACGTAGTTTGATATTTTTCACTAGACTGAACTATAAATTATTTAAACTGAGCGTTTCAGAGGGACAAACCAAGATAGATACTATTAGTTTGATTAATAGGTAGTAATTTCCTACGGTCATATGAATCAAAGCACAATATAAAGTGTTAATAAATATTTCTTGTGTATGAAATTAAAAGCGTGTGTCACATTCATGATTTTACAATGGAAGCCTTAGTGATAAGTACGATAAGTTATCCTAACTTAATTTATCCCGTGTTAGTTTCAACAGAACATAATATTTTCTTATTTGTGTGCCTTACATAAAGTTACTGAATTTTTTCTTTTTTTTTCCCGCGGTACTTATTTATACTCTGGGGGAAGAAGCGGTGTTCTGTGCATTAAAACGTGTTGTACTGCAGCGTAAAATCAGAATATATCGTATGTTACACTGGCCTCCAAAAGTTAAGGAACAACCGTTTTTTTTGCGCTTAATTTGCAAGTGAAGGAATTTAGAAACACCTAATTTAGATGACACGTGAACAGAACAGTTCACATAAGAAAAACTCAAAAATGATTTACAACAACAACAAAAAAGCAATCGCGCTGGAAAAGTCCATTCTTGGAAAATTTAATATATTACAGTTTTATGGGGCATAATGTCATAGAAACATAACAAAAATGAGTTTTAATAAGGGATATGTCGACTCTTAACTTGAATGCATTGGCAGCATCGACTTTCCATGCTGTCAACTACGTTGTTGGTTAGCGAAATCGGAAGCGAAGACCAGACACGGAGTAAGCTTTGTCCTAAAGACCTTGGAGGCAGACTTAAAGCAGCAACCTGTCTACCAAGATAGTCCCAAGATGCTCTATTTGGGATCTATGGATGCCCCTACCAAGATGCTCTTTCGGATTCAGGTCTGGAGAATGAGTTGGCCTCAATCAGAATGAAATCATTGCCAATTGCCATATAGGAGGACGTATGGATCAAGGCTTTCATCTCGATATCTCACACCAGTCAGAGTTCCTCCCTGGTACACATGAAGGTCAGTGTGACCGCAGAGTGAGATCCCTGCCATAACCATTATTCCAACACCTCGGTAACAGTGTCTTTCAACAGTGTTAGCTGGTTTAAATGGGAAAAAATGTAATGTATTTAATTTCTAAAAACTTTATTAACCCTTTGAGGCGCAACCCATTTCCCAATGCTGAAAAAAGGGCAGCCGTTGCCATCTCTCGACTTAACTACCAGCAAGATGGCGGACGATCGAAACGTTCATAGCGTGCCACAGATGCCTTTTTTGACGACAGCTGGTTGTGCCCGCACAGCCAGCTGTCGTCAAAAAAGGTCTCTAGATCTGTGGCACGCGATGAACGTTTCGATCGTCCGCCATCTTGCTGGTAGTTAAGTCGAGCGATGGCAACGGCTGCCCTTTTTTCAGCATTGGGCAATCTATCCAGCTGTTCTCGCATTCTTCCATTTTTCAGCAGATTTCAGTGTTGTTAAAAACAATCGTGACCATTTTTTGACGGGAAATGACGTGCTAAAAAGTAAAGGATTCTTGTGGAGCTATGTCACCCGCAACTATTTTTATAGAAATCAAATCTATTCTTCGTGACTGACAACAGTCAAAACATCAGAGTTTGGTGTTCCCAGAGCGGGGAACACTGCGCGTTAAAGGGTTAAAGTTAAAAGCGATTACGATTATGTTTTAAAGCTTTTCTGCCAACTGCTAAGGCACTGGTTTTCAACCAGTAGTTCTAGAACCTGTAGGAGTACGCGAGGTCTATAAAGAGCTTCGCTATACTAATTCAGAACGACTACAAAAGGGGTTCCCTTTCCCTAACTTCTCTTGGATTTTTGAGCAGGTTTGCAAGGAGCAAAAGGTTGAGAATCGTAACTCTAAAACATTAATACAAAAATTAATGCACTGACTAAAAGTAATTATTAAAAAATGAAAGCTTAACTGAGATTAAATGCTGAAAGCGTGCCTCCTTTTAGTGCTATTACTTAATAAAGCCAAAAATTGACTTTCCGGAGGCTTTTATTAGGAGAAAGAAATCCACAAGGGGAAACAAGTAATTAGCTGTGAACGAGCTTGGTGGGGGGGGGGGAAAGAATAAAGCAGGTCTTGGTTGTACTACCGGCGTAAAATTTGATGTTTCGCTTCGGTCGTTATACTCTTAAAACGAAAGAAAATTACAAAAAAAAAAAAAAAGAAAAAAAACCTTCAGTCAAAATTTCGCATGTTTGTTAAGTTAAATGATACTGTGGATGAACTTTTAAGTTGTTTCTAAATGTTTTTTATGTTTTCCATATGTAGTTGAAGCTTGTACGTTTTTTTTTTTTAAATCCGTGGCTCGGCTTAAGATGTACTTGGATTGTCACAAAACATAGATGTTAATGACATTTTCTATTAAAATTTTCTTTTTGAAAATTAATGCGTAGCATTTACAGACATCTTTTTTCGACACACACACACACACAGCTCTTTTATAGGTTCATATATGTTGAACATATATTCAAAATCATTCACATCGAGCTCTATGCGTTGCCGTTGTTTTAATGTATTGTACGTTGTTTAACTATGAAACGTTATACAGACTTAAAATGTTAGAAGTAACAATTAACACTGAAAAATGAAAGTTCAATAAAACTTCGTTTTTCACATTTTAACCAAATAATTTATTTAATCAACAAAATTTCATGATAATTTAGTGAATGCCAAATTTGTTAGTTTATTCAACAAATGTTAGTTAAATCAACAATCTTTTTTAAATTCGACAATTTTTTTTTAGTAGTTTTTTTTTTGACGTCTTTTACACAGTGGTGTCTTGAAACTTTGCTGGGAAACGCTTTGCGCATACTTTGACAGTGTATTTTTCTACAGTACGTATTTTTATACTTCCCCGATATTTTGATTATTTTCTTAGATTAATTTTTAAATTTATGGTTTTTTTAAAGAAAAATTGTCGTTATAATTTCTAATGAAAATTCCTATTTGATAATCAGAAGTATTATGTGTGAAAAATGAGTATCGTCGATTTTTTATTCTTTTATATTTTATCAGCCATCAATCTAAAAACGTATGAGCAAAATAATAATACTAGAGAGGAGTCGGATTAGTTGTAACATTTCTCGCATTTTGATCAATACTTACATAACTTTATGGAATAGCTACAATGCAAACTTGAGCTAGACATCACAGGACCTTTTCCAAACATTTGTCTGAATTCAATTTTGGAATAACAGTTTATACGCCAGAAGAATTTTTACGCATATACGTCAGTACAGAGTTTTAGAATTGTCTCCAACTCTGGGTCAACAGTAACAGTTTCATGGGCATTTGTAACATATATTTTTTATTACGTAATGTAAGTGGAAATATATTTGGCATAACCTTCTTATCTGTCAAAATAGAGAGACCCAGCTAAGCAATGTACATAGAATTTATTATTGTACATATTTAAATGTTCTTAAACTGAAGATTAGTAAAAATAAAAGAAACGGCATTAAAACAAATTATTAATAGTTATTGACATTATCAAAAAACGCTACTCAAGAAGAATAAATTCCTATTCATATTAGCAGTCATCGTTTGCACACTTCACAAGGGCCCTTGTTTTTAGAGTTGATAGGAGTGTTACAGTATTTTCCATGATATCTTGTTACAATTGACACCTTGATGCTATTCTGAAGTTATCGTTCGATTAAAATGAAATATGTAATAGTATACACTTGTGGCTTTTCACAGTAAAACGGGCATAAAAGTATGATACATTGATAAATCACTTATGGAATGCCTTACCTATTGGTAGACGTAAAAACTCACTAAAACAACATTTTGTACTCTGGAAAAAAAGCATGTTATCCGTAGCAAGCAAATATCTCAACCGATTTCTTTACAATTTCTGTCCTTGAATTGTAAGCCGGTGCTGCACCATACTGCTGAAAGAATTATGTCGTGCATTAAATATGAATGTCACAATTTACTCGTATTAATTTTGACCCCTTTATTCACTTCTGATAATTAAATATTCATTGAGATTTCAAAAGATGCTTTTTAATGTTCTTACCCAATAAAACCAAAAGCAAGCTTTACGGTAGCGTTTATTTGACGAAAAATAATTTTGTAACGAGAGAAAAACAAGCAATCAGCCGAGCTCGGAGAAAAACCGTATAAAGCAGTTATTGTTTGCCACATCGGTGCAAATTCAATGTTTTCCTTCAGTGTATTCTTAAACTGAAAAGAAAAAAAGAAAAAAAAAGTGTAGCAAAAAGGGTTTTATCTAGAATAAATTTCACATGACTGATGTGTTATAAAGTCTTTCATTATTATTATTATATATTATTATATATATTATTATATATTATTTGTTATTATTATTATATATTATTATTATTATTACATATTATTTATTATTATTATTAACCTTTTAAAGACCGAATTGAGATCTAGGCATATTTTAAATTAGTTTTCTGCATATTTTGTATTCTAATGCGTTAGTTAAAGAATATTAATCATTTAAAAGTGGGGGGGGGGTAATATATACCATTTCCACTGTGCTCTCAACATAGGTTTCAAGAACGAAATATACTGATGGTTAGTTTAAATAACAAGCGAATATTAAAAATTAAAAAAAGATTTAGTTTTAAATTTAAGTAAAAATATGAAAGAAAGTTTGAAGAGGGATGAGGGTATCAAGATAGCTCTGTAAAAATTTACGAAAATGGCTATTTTCCTGATTCTTTGTCCAGTTCCCTACTAATGATAGAAATGCAAATTCTGTTTAAAAAATTAAGTCATCTTTTAACTTTATCTGCTAATTTTTTCAAGTCAATATTGATAAAATTTCATTTTTAAATAATTTTTTAATTTGATATTCCCGATTGCGAACATTGGCCTGTAAAAAGTTAATGTTGTAATATGGTGGAAGGCATGTGAATTGATACTTGCACGTGTATTTAACAAAAAATGCATTTAAAATATCAAGCATGCCATCAACAACTGCAGCCACATAAAGAAGTTTTAGTACATACGGGCAGGTGTGTAGCCAAGGGAGGGGGTGTGGGTTAGGGGGGTCAAACCCCCCCATGAGGATTTTTTTGCCTTACAAAATGTATATTCTTCACTCCTTTATCACACACTTGTATGCATATATGTGAGCTGCAGTAGTCGTAACCCCCCCCCCCCATGAAGAATTTATGGCTACGCCCCTGCATACGGGATATACTTTACACACAGCAAAAAGAAACCGTTTAGTGATTGAAAGAAATGCAAATGTAACATTTGTGGCCCACAATATTAAGCTCTTAAAGGAAAAAATGAAAAACTAATTAATACAATTCCAAAGTATTAATGAAATGAAATCTGTTTCTAATGACGAAAGCTTTTCGTCTTCTGATGACGAAGATTAGTTTTTGTTTCTGTGCACCATTCTTGGGGATAAGAAAAAATGATACATAAAATTTAGCTTTTCTTTTTGTTGCTCAATTTAAATCTAATTTTAAATTCATCTTATAATATATAATGCTTAAAATAAGTTTTTTTTTTTTTTAATTTAAGGATTTTCTATCACGAGTATAAGTTTCCATATGAAAACATTTCTTTCATAACTTTCAAGATTCTCGAAAATTCTCCAAAATTCTCATAGACGAGAATGTTCTCCAAAAGATTATTACCGAGAATTTAACAACACTAGGTCCCCCCCCCCCCACCGCATATTTGCTATTTTAGCATGTCTATGCAATAGTTCGAATTGATGCAAAGAAAACATCTTTACTGATAGTACTAAGCTGTAAAGTGTAGTCGGGAGACGAATTTTAGTGATTTAAAAACTTTTAAGTTAGGTAGAGTTTTTCTTCTACAGGGTGGTTATAGTTAAACTTCCCCTACGAACGCCACCTAGTGGATATTTTTTGAACTAATTTTTTTTTTCGAAATTCGTTGAGCACATATCATATACAGCCACTGTACCAATTTTGGTTACAATCCGTTCGCCCGTTTTAGCTATAGAGTACTGCTCATAGGGGAAGTTTAGTTATAAACACCCTGTATATTCATCTATATTTTAAACCTCTACTCGTATTCTTTTAACAGTTTCGAAGAATTTTTCAAAAGTTAAAAACAGCTAAAATATGGGAAACAGGCGGATTTTTATGTATTTGAAATTAGCCATTTTTATGACATTTTTTTTTTTCGAATTTCAAACTCATATTGGTATAACAGCGTGGGTAAGGCTTTCAGAGTTAAAAAAAATATTGCCGAAATCTAGAGAAGTAGGTAATTTTTTGTACTGTTAAAATAGCTATTACTTTTTACATCTGTACGTATCTCATGCATATGCAGTCAGCAATGATAAATGTTATATTGAAAGTACTCTGCTGATCCATATTATACACAGCTTGAAACAATATGACCGTTTGTTGACATGTTGTTGATATGAAATGCTTCAAATAGGATGACCATTTGACGACAGAAAAAGATAAAAATTTGTATATCGGTACATCAATGTAGCGTTTGGAAAAAGGGGGGAAAGAGCACGCGCCCCTCAAGTTTTGTTTAGAAAGCTGAATAATTCGCTATTTTTACTTTTGAAAACATAATATGTACCACCCTCTCAGAATAATAAACAAATAAATGAAATAAGCTAAATTAATAAAATTAAAAATTAATCTATCACTGTACTCATATGAAGGAAATATTCTAGATTCCGAATAATCTACGTACAGAATTGCATATTCCATAGTTATTTGCTTATTAAATCCTCAAGATGAAATCCCAGATTCATTTGTAGGGGTGTTCTCATGACATGTGTAACAGTAAAAAATCTCCATAGAATAAAATTTTAATAAATTAGATGTTAGCTTTATTAAACACGTTTTCTGCCGCAATACTAATAGCAGATCATTTTTACGGTGCCAAAATTCCATTTTATAGGATGAATATTTCATTAATGCAATTTATACTCCAGCATGATTATACAGATTGTCCCACAAAGCTGTGGAAAAATAATATTTGATGCAATGCCCTGCCTGTGAGGGTCACACGTCTTCTGACAAAGTGTTCCACTGGCCTGTCGCATTATACTCAACGTGTTAAATTCATAAGGCTATAAATTATTTATTTGACTTTAAGCCCTTGCTATTACATCCTTTCTAGATTAAGGTTATAATAACGCTAATGTCTCGAAAATCACATTCGCCTTTTTCTTCAGAATACGTGATCTGCTTCTCTTTACGTGTCCACTGACAGCTATTAAAAACCATAGCGGTCACATTCCTCATTAAGTTTAGAGAAAAATATTTTTTTGTGTTTCAAAAAGTTATTTCTAGCCTTCAAAAGAATGGATGTTCAAGAAACTGACAGCAGCTACCTATTGGAATAGGATCAAACTAGTATTCCCACTTTATAAGCACGCGATAACTTGAAAATAACTTGCATTCGTTACTGCAATGATTGGTTGAAAGAAATGTGTGGGGTCAGATGAGGGGGGGGGGCAAATGGTGGTATGGGCGAAAATGGTGGTGCATTGAAAAATACCTATTTTCACTATAAAAATTTAGATGTTTCAATATTTATTTCTACGGTACTATATCTTAACAACATAGCAAATGCTTCTAAGGAAGTTTTAGGATATTTCAACAGTATTAATGTTTGCAAAATTTCTTGTTTTTGATCTAAACCATACTGCCTTTTAACAAGTGATATTAAAAAAATTTCTTCTGAATTCCTTATAATTAGATAAATAATTAGATAAGGCATTTATATTTTGATACATATTAGTAGAGAGGCTTAAAAAGAACTGAATTATATAAAAATTAAGAATAAAATTGTAATTTCTATTTTTAAAATCTTTCCTTCTGAGGTGGGGTACGGTTACACTTAACAAAGTTCTACATGATACTGACATTTCTATTTCTCCTTTAGTTAAATATTCCTAGAATAACAGTTATAATGAATGAAACTGACATTTTAATTAATTGTTTATCATAGAAATTAATTTTATGGAACCAGTAACGTAACCAAGAATTTTTTTCGGAGGTGACTGAAAACTCAAAAAACTAGAATGCAATATAGCTTCTAAAAATCGATATAACATATCTTTTTGGGAGGGCGGGTGGAGGGAGAGGAATGGACCCTTTACTTCGCCTACAAGGGCTCGCATATAAAAATGAATTTAAGAAAACGAAATAAAAAATAAATTGATAAATCTAATTTGAAATCTTTGCAGTTGTTGAAACATACATTAGAAGAAATATAAAAATTTGGCTTAGGTCCGTCGCTCAACCTCAAAATTTTCAAGGAAACTTTCAAATTTATCCATAAATACGTAATATTTTTCATATCTTAAGTTTAATTATTTCGGGGGGGGGTGGCTTCAGCCCCATCAGACATTCCCTGCCTTTACTCCTGTGTGGAAACAAGTAACATTTGCCAAATGTTGAGTGAACCTGAATTTGATAATCGTGGACATTATTTCTTTAGCTAAATATTTCGGAAAATAATCCTTTTCTGAGCATCTTTATTAAGAATACATTGAATTGAGTATCTTTTCTTTCATTCTCAGCAGTAACATGATTTTTATTAAAAAATACACAGGTACTTTTCTACTGCCCTCATTTTCCCCCACCATGGGGAAAATGGGGGTATCAATACTTGCTTAACTAAAAATGACACTGTAGAAAAGCATTTTGATAACATTAAAAAATTCTGCTATGTTTGCAATCTATATAAGTCCAATGTATGTAATATATGCCAATAATTTAATTAACATAAATTTAAGAGCTTGATTTTAGCACCTTTAAAAAAATTCATGATTTTTTCCACCATTTTTCCCCACCTGACCCTACTCAATAGTAGGTAAGTCTGAAGGATGCTTATATAGATCAACTCAGTGGTGGATACAGAAATATTGAATCCGAACTCGAAGGAGATTGGGGGGGGGGGGGGGAGATAGTAAAGCATTTTACAGAGACGAGTTATTTTTTTCTATTCATTTTAAATACTGAAATCATGCATATCTGTTCGCTCACATCAATAAAAAGATATAGCGGTGAGATTCCCTTTCTAAGACTAGTGTTGTTTCTAGTATAGACATATGGATGTTCCCATAGAGTGCAACGCTGCACTTGAATGGCCGAGTTTCAGCAAAGATATAAAAAACCAGCTAATAAGGGACACTTGTTCCAGAAAGGGAATTTTACCGTTGCATTGTTTATTTGCCAGGAGAGGGTAGTTCATACCACCTTATACGTTACTGAGAGCTGCAGGTACCCTTCCTGAAGTTTCCCGACAAAATTTAGATCTTCATTAGAAGTTCAAGGTATGCTGGAACACTCGGAAAAAGCTAGAGCCCGTCGAGAGAACTTCCTCAATCACAGATTTAGCGTGCACGTACATCGAATATTCACGGTGGTTTTAAGTGGTTACACGGGAATTATAGCCACATACTCATGTTACTAGTCCGAAGCTCTAACCACTGGACTTCCACGGTCCGAGTGACCAGTTTGAATCTCGGTACAATGGTAAGTTAAACTCCCTAACAACTTCGCAGATTTTTGGATCCAGTGGGGAAATCTGACTTGATCTGCTTCGACTTTCAGTCCACTTTTGGGTAACTAATACTATAAAAGTCTCATCCGCAAAAAATGTTTGCTGGCATGGCATGTATATAACCAACGATCCATTACATAATGCCTTCTCAAAAGCCAAAGCATACTTTATTTGGAACGGAGTTTGTTACATGAGTTATGTCACAAATAAATAGAATTGTTAAACATACATTATTTTTCTCTTGAATCTTCACGGCAGTGCTTCAGCTAATTTAGCAATGCGATTATGTGTTCTTTTCGCTTTCGGCGAAATTTTAAAGTCATAACTTCAGGATTTATGTTGATATGTAAGATAAATTTTAAAATTGAATTTAAAAAATGATGCGGATACAATTTTAAGAAATGATGATGTGGAAACAATGAAATATGTAGGCAGGTTTGAAATAATTGCTTCAAAAATCTAATACGTTTCAGATTATATAAGTTATTTTTAAGGACATAGCTTTCTTTGTTTAACAAAAAATGATATAAAATGTACGTATATTTGTTGAAAAAGTCAAAATTATTATCAAAAAAATTCCCATATCCTAAAAGAGTGTATTTTTTAGTAAAATCTTTTTGTGAAAATTTTAGTAATAAAGACACAATTATAAGAATAAATCTCAGCGTCAAAATCAATTTTCGATTTTAATTTGATTAAAATATAAATAATTTGCTTTTTCTGCAGCTTATTGTTTACCAAGAGCACTGTACGATAGGAAAAAAGTTTAAATGGTGACATTCTTATTGACAATCGAGTATATGTAATTTAAAAGTTAATTTAATTCAAATTTTTAAAAAATCGTTTAACAAAACATTTTTCACAAAACTACTCCTCGCAGGAGCCAGCTTTAACTTTCGCACGACATTTCCAGTCTGGCTTCGTCCTCCATTTCATTTCATTTATGTTATCACTTCATATATATATACTCATTGGAGCATTACTCATAAAATATTCCCCTTATTAAATGCTTCTCTCAGTGACTCATACCAATAGCTCCGGCGGCCACCGAGAGATGGCGCTGCGCGAGACCGGTGATCATTGATTGATCTCTCTCTAGCCTTTCTCCCTCTCTAATCCAGGAGGTCTCTCGCTCAGCATCCGCACAGAAGAAGCATCCGCCCAAAGTCCTCTCTCTCTCTCCGTCTCCAACTCAACTCTTGTTCTCTCTCGTTGAATTGGTGGAAAGAGGAAAAAAAAATTAAAGATAATTTCATCTTCCCTTTGTTTCACAAAAAAAGGAATTAAAAAAAAGAGGAGTTCCTGGTTCCTCCGTTGTTTCTTCTCGACTGTGTCCGGAACACTTCCACAGTTTCTTTTTCGCCTAAAAAAGAAAGGAAAAGAACGGTATAAAAAACAAAACAAATATTAGAAATGGGGTGTGCCAATTCCAAGGCTGGTGGAGCTGCTACGGGGGCATACGGGGCCCCCGAAGAGGGAGAGGCGAACAAAGTGGCTGAAGGAGAAGCTCAAGATGGAGCAGTAGCCGCCAATGGAAGTGCAGTGGCGTGCGGAAATGGTGTAGAAGGTGAGTGGCGAAAATTCAGTACCTAGCATTCCTTTTTGTATTGTGGACGGATGTCATGCTAAATGATAAAACATCGCCGGTGAAGTTCTTTTTTCTAGTATGTTAGTAATCATTAAAAGAGATGAACGCAAGGCGCAAAAATAGGCCTGTTTCGTCCCACAAAACAGGTACAAAGCTTTTTCTCATCCCACAAAATCTCCATATAGTAATGATAAAAACGTCTGTCTCATCTCTCAAATCTCTATATAGTAATGATAAAAACGTCTGTCTATTCTTACCTCTAGTAATGCTAAAAGCGTATGTCTGTTCTCTCAAAATATCTATGTAGAAATGATAAAAACGTTTGTCTCTTCTCTCAAAATCTCTATATAGTAATGATAAAAACTGTATCGTCTCTCAAATTTCTAGTAATGATAAAAATGTGTCTTTTCTCTCAAAATTGTATAGTAACGATAAAAACGCATGTCTCGTTTTTCATAATCTCTATATAGTAATGATAAAACCGTCTGCATCGTCTCCCAAATTATCTATACAGTAATGGTAAAAATGTTTGCATTGTCTCTCAAAATTTCTATACAAGTAATGATAAAAATACTTATCTCGTCTCGCAATACAACTGTAAATCTCTGTCTCGTCTCGCCTCGCATCCATCTCAATTCATTAGAATACAGGTGGGGCCTGCATTGCAAGCCTCATATCTAGTAAAATGGAAGTAACATTTGTTGTTAATGTTTGGGTGATTATGGCAAATCTACGGTAGGGAGATCTGCCAAGGATGAGGGGGTGCCTTGGTAGGAGGTCTATCTAAGGGGTTCTAACGCGTATTCACGTTACATCTGGAGAAAACCTACCAAAACTCCAGACCGCCAGACGAACAATGGGACCCGAACCCGGGGCCTTCACACTTCGGCCGTCTACCATTTTCAGTGACATAACCACTGTGCCCCGGTGAGACTACATTTTTTTTTAAATTTAAGTGTTTTTCATTATTGTATGGACAGAAAAAGAGAGATTTAAACATAGATATTTTATGTTTTAAATAACAATACCTTTATATAATTTTTACACCACACAAAAGTATTAATGTATAATAATACAGGTGCAGCCAGGGTTTAATTGATTAAAAGAACAGCTCAGGAGCCTTTATTTGTTGCATTGTAACTTACAGCATTAATTATCTAATTAATTGTAGAATTTAGTAAATTCTTGCTTAGAATTATAATTCTAACCAATCTAATACACTAATATCAATAACAACAATTATAAAGGGTATTAAATTTTTGAATTTAATGTAAATATTCAATGGGAGAAAAAAAAGTGCAGGAGCTGTTGTGGACTCCCATATAAATTAAATTCTGGCTTACTAGGTGAAGCTGGTTTTGTTTAGAAATTTGAATATGTTACCCAAATAAGATAATTTGAAGAAATTGACAAAAATTCTTTTTTGAAAAAATCGCTATGAAATCATGCGCATCATACATTTCGTAATTACGGATGTAATATTTATGTATATAAAAGTGTACTTTCTAATCCATATAAAATAATTATACTACTATTCCGAATAAAATTTTTGTTCTGTAATTGTGTTCATTAGACTACATATAGGTGGAGCTAGTATTTGTTGAATTTTGGTTAATTTCTAATTTAACGAGAATATATGCATTAGCAAAAGTATATCTTTCGAAGCTTTCCGATGTTACTAGTAGAAAATAAATTACTTATTCTAAAATCTGTAGCATTTTTTCATTCCGTAATACCGCCTAATGTGCCTTTTTTAAAAAGATATTCTGTGAGCAGGTAAAAGAAAATTTTTAAAAGAAAAACTTTTGTATGTTATACACTAAAAAAAAAGAATAAGTTAATTGAGTGCTTAATCTGTGTGATTAGAGAGGCAGTTTCAAGCTATTAGTAATATACTTCCAGTTCGAAAAAGATTTATAATGACATGCAATTGATTTTTAACCTATAAATTTGATAAAAGGCTTTAATGATAAAAGGCTTAAAAATAGGAAATAATTTTTAAGGCGACCCTGTATTTAAAAAAATTCAATTAGAAAAATGAAGGATAAATAGCGATTCCAAATCCCGATTCAAAATTTATCCTCCAATTCCAAATATAAAAATTATATTCATTCTAAAAAACCTCGTAAAACACAACCTGGTCCATAAAAATAAACATGGTCTTATAGAACATAATCAAAGTGCAAATTTTTTTATTATTGAGGCGAACAGTAATTTTTTGTGCAAAGTTATTAATTTTAGTGTTGCTTTAACAATATAATTTCTAAGGTTTTAATTTAAATCCAATGCAAAATATAATCACAAAAATTTTCTCATATTTTAATTTTAAATTAAGAAAAAAATATATGCACTATATCTATCTTTATAAAAATACTTTCTTTAGATTGAAACGTAAATGATTTATCAGTTATTTTAATGAGCAAGAAATTTTTATGAGGCTTGATAAGTTTATAAAAAGAAATTTCACTTATTTAAATCATTAAAAACTTTAAAATAATTGATTAAAAAAATCTATTATTACTGTTTTATTTTATGATTCATATATTATTTGGGAAAGTTATCCTACGTATTATAAAAACAGTTTAACAGGAATTTTTTGAAAAACTTCATATTATAAATATGAATCTATGATTAATATTTATCGAAAGTTAGCATTGTCAAATAAGTCGATAGTATGATTCTGCGTAGTATTTTACGTTAGTAAAAATATCTTCTCTAGTTTTTTAGTGCAATACAATTTTATGTCAATTTCATTACAAACAAACGTATTTTCTGAAGGCTTTCAGCAAAGAAAAACAATTTTCTAATAACATTTTGCAATGCTTATGATGGTGATTAAAAAAAAGTTGTTCATATCTAGAAATTCATCAGAAAGAATCATATCAACTTAGATTTTTTTTTTCTTTTGATATAAGGATTACGAACTGAAGGTAAATGGATCTAAAAATTATATATTTTAAGCTATATGTATATATATACTGGGTGCCCCAAAAACATTAATCTAGGCTTTTATTCCTTAAATATCGATCGTAGACATGCACAATAAGTTAGCTATTTTTTAAAAAAAGCTATTTTAAAAAATAGTACAGAATTTCGTGGTATCCATTAAAATTTTCAGAAGATTAAATCTGATTAAATTCAAAATTTAAATTTTTATACGGCCCCCTAATAAAAATATCCCAAATAGTAATAGTAAAATTTGTCCTAAACATTAACGAGGTGATTTAACAAACTTGAGCACTGAAAAAAAAAAAAAAAATGCTTACTTAAACCATTTTTCAATGGATCACGAAGGGGAAAAATTAAGTCAAACGATCGTATTTCAGGGACTGTACTCAAATAACGAAAGAAAACAATGATTGCATAAATACATAATACTTATGCTATTATTGGCATTGTATAGCCCATCATCAACTTTGTTTAAGTTTCTGAGCCCTTTTATGATGAAAGACTGAAACTTTTGTGCATGACCTAAACAATGTATGGGGCACATTTTACCAATTGGGAATTCTTTTGTAAGAAACCTTATAAAAATTTAAATTTTTCATTTATTTAGATTTAATTACCAGAAAATTTTAATCAGTATAAAATTTACCCTTTTTACGTTACTTTGGGATTTATTGTATACGTCTATTATTAATATTTAAGGAATACAAGCTTAGGTCAGTATTTTTGGGATACCCTGTAAATATATAATGCTTAACCCTTTAACGCGCAGTGTTCCCGCTCTAGGAACACCAAACTCTGACGTTTTGACTGTTGCCAGTCACGAATAATAGATTTGATTTCTATAAAAATAGTTGCGGGTGACATAGCTCCAACGAGAGAATCCTTTACTTTTTAGCACGTCACTTTCCGTAAAAAAATGGTCACGATTCTTTTTAACAGCACTGACATCTGCTGAAAAATGGAAGAATGCGAGAACAGCTGGACACCCTTCCCAATGCTGAAAAAAGGGCAGCCGTTGCCATCTCTCGACTTAACTACCAGCAAGATGGCGGACGATCGAAACGTTCATCGCGTGCCACAGATCTAGAGACCCTTTTTTTGACGCAGCTGGCTGTGCGCATTGGGAAAGAGTTGAGTCTCAAAGGGTTAAACACAACATTGAACACATGTTTAAATGTAGCTTTTAACATTGAAAAAACGCAGCGGAGACCTTCATTCAGTGTCACATGTTGCTTTCCAGAATGAGTCAGTCATTCTACGCTGGGAAGCAAAACTGGTTACTAAATACGGGTAAAAAAGAATGACCTATCTCCGCTAAAACGTTTCGCCATACTCACCACCCCCTTCTTTGAAAATTTCCTGTATTTGCCACTGTTCATAGTAGCCATCAAGCAATCAATACAAGAAAACAATACGTTTCGTAAAATATAGATCTCTTCAAAACGTTCTTTAATACTTGTCATTTACAGAACCATTTTCGTAGTATTATTTAAGGAATACAAGCCTTGGTCAGTGTTTTTGGAACACCCTGTAAATATATAACGCTTAATTAGCAAAATGCAAAATTATTTTTATTTTATTCTGAAAAGTTCTTCCTGTTACATCTGGTTTTCCCTTACATACAAGTTACATCAGTTTGAACTAATAACTAATAATGTATTTCTTTCCCTCCCCTCCCTTTCCTGAAAGAGAAAAATAAATATTGGAAAACCAATTGATGGACATTTATACTTGAACATTTACTAAGAAAACAGATTATCGTATTCAAGGTTTTCTTATTATTTTTGATGTTTTTAGAGGAAGAAGAAGTAAAGTAATTTTGTAGAGATTCTAAATACTATCTCATTACATGAAATAGAGTTTATTTAACTCAAACAGTGCTGGCATGCGTTTTCCCATAAATTTACTGAATTGAGTTTTTTCTACCCTTTTCTCTCTATTTTTCTAAGCATAATTTAAATTGATCTTGCTATTATGGTAGTAAAATATAAATAAAAACTTGAAAGGAACTGTTTTACATTCAAAAATTTTTGACAAATAATAAGACATTCTACCATCACCTAGAGTTTTAAAGTGTTATCATTACCTGTAGTTTAAGTAAACAGACCTTAGAACGTTTATTTTATTACCCCTTAACGCGCAGTGTTCCCGCTCTGGGAACACCAAACTCTGACGTTCTGACTGTTGCCAGTTACGAAGAATAGATTTGATTTCTATAAAAATAGTTGCCGGTGACATAGCTCACCGAGAATCCTTTACCTTTTAGCACGTCATTTCCCGTAAAAAAATGGTCACGATTATTTTTAACAGCACTGCTGAAAAATGGAAGAATGCGAGAACAGCTGAATAGATTGCTCAATGCTGAAAAAAGGGCAGCCGTTGCCATCGCTCGACTTAACTACCAGCAAGCAGCCATCTTATTGGTAGTTAAGTCGAGCGATTGCAACGGCTGCCCTTTTTTCAGCATTAGAAAAAGGTTGCGCCTCAAAGGGTTAACGCACAGAACCATTTTCGTAGTTTTATTTATACTCTGATTTCTTGTCTTTTTCATAAAATGTTATATATCTGTGGAATGGCACGTTTCCAAGAAAAGAAATGAAAGAACCATTTAATTCATTGTTATTCTGTTAACGTAACTAACCCAGATTGTTCTAAGTCACACATGATTTGTTTCTGTAACAGTGGCATCAAGAATTAATCTTCATACATTTAATGGATGTTCGGAATGATTTGAAAAATAAGTATTATTCTGCTATGGTATTGATATTTTTCAGCGTTGTAACAGAATATTGATGTTTAAGTTAAGATTAATTCTTTTAAAAGTGGCCATTTTTTTAAGAGTAAAATGTAATTTACAAAAATTTATTTCGATTAATTGCATATTTTACATATTGGTACATGAACAAGTATATTTTAGTACAAAAAAAAGACAATTTTAAGGTATTTATAAAAATTATAAAAGCAATAAAAATAAGATTGCTAATATCGAAATAATTCAGGAAAATCTGAAAAATTCAAGAAATATAGTTTAAGAATCAATTATAACTTTTTAAAATTTATTACATATTTTTTCAGGTTGTTGTGGTTGTGGCTTATATCAAGGACTGATAAAAATAAGTACTGCTTAACATTACATGCAATTACACTATTATTTTTAAAAATGATTACATATTTGTTTCGCATAGCTAAAGTTACAAAAAAAACCGACTTAACTTTTTAAAGGAGAGGTATATGATGTATTTCAAGTAAGTCACGTCGAATTAGTAGTAGAGATTATACAAGTTTCTTTGGATTTATGAATATGAACTGTTTACTGAAATTCGATAAATGAATTATTTATTGTACTTTCATTTTTTCCCGCGATGCCTTAAATAAACTTTTCTAAACTTCTGGTGTCTTCAAGAGAATAAATTTAATCTTCAAAAATTAAATTATTCTTTGAGTGAATACTGAATAATAAGTCGTATATGATATTCTTGAATAACCTCCACCCCACTCCCTCTGAATATTCAAATTCCCCCCTCTATGGGGCGTGGATCCCACGTTGGGAACTCTGAATACATATTCAAAGAACCTAATAAAAGTTATCTCTAGTATGTTCTTATCTCTTATTAATTTTTTCCCCTTTCACAAACTTGAGATTACTCAGGAGTAGAAATTAGAATATTTAGCCACTGGTCCAAAGGATAAGGGACTTCATAACTTTCCTGGTTCGTAACGTTAACGGATCACTGCACCGTATACATAATTTAAAAAATGTAAAACAAAAGAAATTATATGAGCAGAATCTATTGATTTCCGTTAAGATCTGAATAAAAAAATGTAAGTATTATACACTATTGTAACTATAGTGTATTATACACTATAGTAAGTATATATACTATTATAACAATATTAAATAGACCAAATTATATGAAGTGTACTGGTGCAATTAGATGGCCTGTATTTTGGAACTAAATTGAGAAAGTTTGAAGGAGATAAATGAAAATAAAACGTTACTGGTCCGACTGATCAACAAACTTTGTACTCTACTGGTCCGTTATATATTTTAGTGGTCTCCGACCAGCGCAACAACTGTTAATTTCCATCCTTGAGATGACTTACAAAACAATGGTTTCAGTGAAAAGAATGAATTCAAAATTATCGAATGACAGTATCCACTTAAAAAAAGGAGGTGGGTGGGTGTTAATAATTTAAATTTTTCACTACTGCCACCAAAAAACCCTAGAAAATTTCACTTGGGATGACTATTGCTACCTATTTGAATCGTAAACTTTACTCTCTTAGAAAATCAATTTTTCATGACGTAACGGAAATACAAAAACTGATTAGCTTCACTTTTTTATGCGAGTGAAACAAACATTAATATTTCATTATTTTTTCGAATAATAAAATGTTTTTGATATTGTCTGTAGGTTGCGCAATATATTTATCAACTGCAATATACATGTAAGTATTTCCACAAAATGCGTAAACGCTTCACTCTCAGGTAAAAAAAAAGAAAGAGAAAAGCAAATTATCCACTGATCATTGCGCTGCATACTAAAAGTCTACTCGCCATTAGTCCGGCTAATCCGGTCAAGTGAAAACGAAAGTCTCCCGGATATGAATCACGCACTTTCCAGACACACAAGTTCATTGCCAAGGACACACGCACTCTATAGGGTGCGTGTGTCTGCCATATTTGGAACACTTATGAAAGTATTTAGAGCCGTTTGAGCAGCTATAACATCCATGTTAGTATACTTGAAGGCTATGCAGAGCATATGGCAAAACAGTGTTTGCCTGAAATATATTCTTCAAAATTTAAATTGTGGCATAATAGTGTTGTTACATTTGAAATAGTTCCAAACTGTGCCAAAATTATTTAAATGTTTAAAAAATGTATGTTTAACATGTTTACAAAAATCTAGCTTAATTTGAAAATATTTCAGTTTAACACCAATATTCACTCAAGATTAGAAGAAAATTTGGAAAATTTTCCAATATTACATCATTGTTTACTACAGGGATGTAGCGATAAAAAATTTGGGGGTGCACAAAAGGTAAAATAGGTAGAATTTCTCACAAAAGCGCTTGATTTGTTAACAAAAGATGGAACAAAAGATGCAATTAACAAAAATTCAAAATTTCGCGGGGTGCACAGGACCGTATGGCCCACCCCTGTATACGTCCCTGGTTTACCAAACATTAGTGATAATTTGATTAACGAATCTGTTCAACTGAACTCTAATTGTTGTTCTAATATTTGACTAATTAAAAACTATTTCTGTTTCAATATTTAGTCAATATTGTGACTAATACATTTATTTATTTATTTAGTTTTGGATTGGTTATCGTAAATGTTCGATAAATTTTAGCGTTATATTAAGAATTTTGCAAATTACATTTGTAAAGTAAGTGACTAAAAAAAAAAGAGAAATAGAAAAAGGAATAAAATTTGCGCAAACTATGTTTTATTTATTAATTTATTTTTACTTTGGTGGTGGTAGGGGGTGGGAAACAAGCAAACAATTAAAATAAAGCTTGGCAAAATTTATGAGCTTGCTAATATGTGTTTGAGAATACGGAAATGCTAATACGATTATAAATTATCAGTGTGAAGTTGACACCCACAAACACGAATTAAAACACAAAATTTACGTACAAGTTTTGCCGTGACATTATTTAGCTTGTATCATCTTTTTTAAAAGCTACTAAAAGAAATTTTTTTTTGTACTACTTCACTATGTAGCACCTCCAGCATAGGCAATAAAAAAAAAACAACTACGGCATAATTTTACTCATCTTTTTTAAAGCTGAAAATAAAAATATCCCATTTTTTGACCTAATTTAGAATGTAGTACCCATATAGTAAAATGATAATTTAAAAAAATGACAAATTTATGCCGTGATTTTGCCCTATCATTGTTCAGATTTGCTCGAAAGCTGTGAAATACGTGCCATTGCATGGTATTTGTGTACAAACAAACTGCAATTTATCGCGAATTGCAAAATGTTTATAGACCAAATCTTATCATTGATGAAATCGTGTTTGAAGGTGGCAACTATACACAGATAATATATAAATTTTATTTTAAGAAATATAGGTATTGATCAAATTTTAAGGCTGTTTTTATTAATGATGAATGAAGTTTTAATAAGGATAAATAAGTAAATTAATGAATGAAAAAAATAAACATGTGTAATTTTTTTTAAATTAAAGCCGTAAAAGTATGAAAGTTTTAGTGTTAATAAATTGACTTCTAAGATTTTATTCACAAATAAAAAATAAATGAGTTAATTAGAACAGAAATATGTAGAAAAACTGGTACGTATTTACGTATATCTCTATATATGTGTTTTAACAAATTCATCTATTTTTAATTTGTTCTTAACATTAGATTTGAGTGTTTCTAATACATTAATTCTATACATTTATTCGTATTTTAATGTTTCTAGAACAAACCAGAATATATTAATTTGATTGTTTGTAAAAAATTGGAAGCAGTGTTTTTCCCCCATTACATATTATTATAAGGCGTAATTGCTACACACGTTTGTTTTACTTGTTTTTATGATAGCACACTGTAGATATTTTAATTGTACTCCCAGGTAGCACAAACAGGTTCTCTGAACGTTAACAGACGTTCAGTGAACGTCTGTCTGCTACCTGGGTAAATGTTTTGCATTTAGTTAGTTCTATTCATTAATTATATATCCCGTATAATGTTTGAAAATGCAAAATAACAATTATTACATTTTGATTCTGACGCGTAAATATCAAATTTAAATCATAGCTAAAAATTTTTTATTTCACGCAAATGTTTCGGAAACGATTAGAATTCTGAATATATCGACTTTACCAAAAGATTAGTAAGGAGAACATGTTGCCGATATTTATAATAGCAGACTCTTTCTTTCTAAATGAAGTTAATAATTGTTTTTACAGAGCTGCATATTATACCAATGCATATTGCTCTACCATGAACGGTAGCTGAACTAAGTATAGTAGCATTAGTGCTTTTAAATGTAAAACTTTTAGTTAAAAGAAGTGATTCATAATTTATTGTTCTTTTAATGGTTATCAGATATAGAAATCTAAAAACTAATAATGTCTGATCTCCCCAACTCTCTTTGATATTAAATATCCCCACAGAGTCATTAGTATAAAAATATGAACATCTTTCACATACTATTTATTCATTATAGAGTATTTATGAAATGTACCAGAATATATCAATTCTTTTTTTTGGGGGGGGGGGGAAGCTAGTTTAAAGAAGAGCTTTTTTTACGTAAGCAAAAGGTACAATAAAGCCATATACTGTCCTCAAGCTGTAAATACATATATATGTGTGTGCGTACATTTTTTTGGTGGGGGGAGGGACTGAAGCCCCTTAGTCGCTCTCCTGGATTCGACACTGGATAATAATATCTCTGAAAAAATTAACATCTCTTAATTAAATATAAATCTAATCCAAAAAGTTATGAAATATTACGACAAGCAATTTTTTATTTTTACCGTTAAAAACAAAATACAAATAAACCACAGAGAGAAATAATTGCTCATCTTACTGGGTTCTTGATTAAATATTAACACTAAAACTGAAATTTGTCTTCTTTTTCTTCAACACTGAATTTAGTTGCAACATAACTGAACTACGTTCTTCCGCGAAGATTAATGTAAGAAGCTTATAATCGTATAATTCTAATGGGTACAAATAATAATAGTAAACCTCTTCTTGCATTTGAAGATAGTATTAGCAAGCCAAGTGCTACTTATCACTTGCATATCAATTTCGGAAAAGTTACAAAAAAAAAAAAAAAAAGCAATTAAAGCTCTATCGCTACTACAGCGCGTCCGTTCCACGGCATTTCACTAGATTTAATTACTAGATTATTGCCAGGTGGCTTTTAAGTGACTATCATCACTAGCAAAAGAGTGATCAGAAAGAAAGACTTTGCTGGTATGTGGACCCTAGCGTGACACGACACACCCGACTCAGTGACACTTAGCGTTCTTTCATTTATTTACGACTAATTTTTTTCCCCCCACTGCCCATTTGGAGGTCGTTGATGTGTGGCTTCTAGATACCGTGCTCTTTCACGCATATATCACCGAATGAGCGATATATTTGCTCTGGGGAATTGATAACTGTCACCGTGCATCTTTCATGAGGGGGTTTCATTTGCATTTCATCTGTCCAGATGAAAGTTTGTTTTTCTTTCTTTGTTTTTGTTTTACTTTTCTTCTTTTTTTTTGGCTTGCGTTCCAACTAAATATTAATGAGTTTCTGGAAAACAGGCTTGCTCGCGGTTGACGCATGTTCTGTTGGGGACATGCAAGTTTTTGCTGTGCGATTTATGTTTTTTAAACTGACCGTTGCTTAATTAATTGAAATAAGCTCAGCTATTATGCCAATATTATGGGATTATAACGAGTGCGCAGGTATTTAAATGTAAACAATGTATTTTTAAATTTATAACCTAAAATATTTTTATTTTACAAAAGCAGAATAGTTTCTTTGGCGGATTGTTGTGTTGCCTTATGGCAAAACTAAAAGAGAGGGCATCTTCCAAGGGGGTGCCTTGGGCGAAGGACTTTCTTTGGAGGGGACGACGAAAATCCACATCTCATCGGTAAATAAAAACTATGCACTCAGTGGAAAGTTTTCGAATATATTATTGCGTTTCTGGACACAACTAATTCTAGTGTGGAGCATGTGCAGTAGGAGATGCATTATTTTTATATTTTTTATACTGAGTTTCGGAAAGTGAAATTTTATAATTTGATTTTCTTTTTTCAATTAGAACCAAATATTGACTAATCAATAAATACAATAATATTAAGGATAAATAAAAATTATTATTATTATTATTACTATTTTAATCGTGCGTTTTAAAGGTTAATAATATTTACCATTGATAAATCCAAAGTTGTTTCTTTACATGGGAAATGCATTCTTATGATGAAAAGCAGTATCCTCTAAAAATAAATTTATATATGCACAGTGAAAGTTTTGCACGCGTTCTGACGTTTCCTTAAAATTAATGTCTTAACTGTTGTTTAAATCACAACAAGAAAATCTACTAAACGAATATCAAAGGATCTACAATAGTTCATTTTAAGAATCGTGGTAAAACATACAAGTTTTTTTAAATTCTAATTTTCTACTACTAGAATATTTTAGAATATTAAATCTAACTTCATATTTAGTAAATGTTTTAAGATAATATTTTTAAATGCCATCGTTTTTGATTTATTTTTACGTTTTCCAAAGTATATCAAAAATATTTCGAACAAGAAATTTTAGCAATAATATTATATTTGTTATATAGTTTAGTATGAAATTATTGTTTGCAGCTAGATTAAAGTAAAATTGGAATGGTAGTTTGCTGATCATAAATATTTAGAAATTTATATTTATTGTAAAAAGTGTATAACAATAATAATACTATCAACAGGTGTGAATTTTAAATTAGAAACCTAAGAAATTTTATTTCTTAATAAATATGATGCTATGATACACTTATCTTGTTAAAAATTAAAGTTTAAAAGAGTGTATAAAAGTAGTTTTGTTCGCAGATTAAATTAAATTGTAAATACTTATACTTGTATACTTATAACTGTATTTGTATATAATTGTTAAATTGTATATCACAGCTAAAATTAAAGTTTGAAAAGCGTATAAAAGTAGTTCAGTCCACAGATAAAAATAAATTGTATATTCAGTTCCAGTGGCATTAGTGCTTTTAAATGTTTCATGGGGGTGGGGTTACGACTACTGCAACTCATATATATATATGTACACGTAAGTGGGATTCGGGAGTGAAAAATATACATTTTGTATGGCAAAAAATTTCTCATTGGGGAGGGGGGTTATGAACCCCCTAACCCCCCCCCCCTTGGCTACGCCACTGTTCAGTTCTTAATTAGTACTAGACTTTTATGTCTTAATACGCTTACTAATTCTGCATTTCAATATTTAAAAAATGACGAAACATTTCCCTTAACAAATTAGTTTTCATATACCAGAGGAATTCCTCAATAGAAAATAAATAATTGTAGAAATATCAAGAAAAAAAAATCATTTCTTCACTAGAAAAACCTCAATTTTTTAATTAATCATTCAAACCTTTTAATAAAAATATTTTCCAAAAGCAATATTTTAATAAAAGCTAATAAACTGCCATTACTAAAATCCACACAATAGTAATGATCTCTTTAAAATAATGATTTCCCAGAAGAATGAAAATTTATAATTTTTGGCAGAATTAATCTTGAGAGTTAAAATATCCGTGCTTTTCATCGGACTAATGCATAAGAGTTAAAGAGAGAGAGAGAGAGATGAATTATTTATATTGATTTAACATATACTTTTTCTAACTGTTAAAACTTTCCTCATAAGATTAATGACCTTTTAAAAGATCTTTTTCTTGTTTTAACATATTCACGCAACTATGAGTAAAACTAATTCAATGTCAATGGTTTTCAATTTCTTCCAAGAAAATAGAGCAGAAAGAAATTCTTAGCTTTGAATTGCATGCGTTAACATTTCTATACAGCATATAGGAGAATGTTTCGTTCATTATTATTTCTCATTCAACAGTTTTAACAATGTTAGTGTTTCTGATTTTATTTACATGTGCAACTTAATTATTTGATTATCCGCGTCATATTCCATGCGCGGTGATGATATAAAAGGAAATAGGTTTAGGTCTTTGAAATCTTTTAAATGTATTTATTGTCTATGTTCCTTCCACTTGAGTTACATTTACGATTTTAGCAAAAATGCTTCTGTAGTTTATTTATATCGATTAATATTTTTCTTTGAAGAAAGAGCTATGCCCGCTCTCGTGCCTAGTAACCATGGTAATGATTTAAATTTTCATATATGCACGCACATGTTAAATTAGAGAAACAGTTCAATGTCAATGGTTTTGCTCTACTCCAAGAAAATGAAATGTTACGGTTAAATTTTGCGTGCTCTAATATTTTTACGAAAAGATACAATAGATATGACAATGTCCGCTTAATTATTTATTGACGCTAAGTACTGTTGTTTAGCATCGATTTATCTAAACTTTTTAAAGAAACATAAGAATTGGAAGCTCATTTATATTCCCTATTTCGTGTGTAAAAATGTTCAAAAATAAGATATTTTCGGAAAAATAAAAAAAAAAATTGGGCACATTAATAGGACCTACCTTGAAAATATTTTAGAGTACAGAAATACCTTCATTATGACAATGAACATTTAACTATTTGATTGATATACTGTGTGTATTTGATTTAACATTTATAAAGTTTCTAAGTTTTAGAGAGGTTTTGATGGCTTCAATTCATTATTTAATTCACGAATATAAATGATTAAAGATTAAAGAGTCTGACTTTAAAACATTGATAAAATGAGTTTAATAAAACTTTAAGCAGTGCACGTACAGTAATAAATGAAAAAAAAATGTACAAATTATTATTATTTTTTTTTTTTAAGCAATGACAAGCCTAAAAATTTCAGAGAAATATAATTTTATTTTTTTAACTCCCTTATATTTAGATTTCATCCGTAGGAATTATCAAATATAACGAAGAATTTGGTTTCTAAAAACAATACTTAGTTAATTTTACACTGAAAAAAAAACCGTTTTTTTAACTGATCAAAGATTTGGTTAACGCTCCTTCCAGCAAAGAAATTTGCTGAATCAAAACATTTTTATTAATTCAACGAAACATTTGGCTAATTTAAAAAAAGTTTGTTAAAACTAACAAAAATTTTACGTTAAAATATTGCAAACAAATTTTTGTTCAATTTAACGGTTTTTTTTAAAAACCCCGCAGTATTGTTTTATTAAACAGAACTATTAAGTTGTGTTTTGTAAGACATGAGTTGGTAAGTTTTTCTTTTCTGCATAATGCATTTCACAGAATAAGCTCTCCCTTTTCAACGTAAAAGAGAGTAGAGAAAAATAACTAATACTCAGATACTCAGATCCTTTTTCTTTTTATTAGCTTCCGTTTCCTCGTGCTCCGTTAAATTCCCTTTCTAATGACCCCTCCTTTCAAGGTTTTGTGGTTTCTACTAATTCGGAATAATTTTCTTTCTGTACGGTAGTTCACATTCTGAATTCTACAGAAATCTGTTTCATCTAGAGCATATTTGGCAAAAGCTGTATTAAGTTACATGCGGTGTGCAGCTGCAAGTCACCGAAAGAAACATTTTAAACTATTCTTAATATTTCCATTAACTAAAAATGTCTGCTATCTTTCTTGGAATCTATGTTGAAGAAGGAAGCTCTTTAGTTAATTTAAGACTCCTTTATCGTACTCGTTGTAGGGCTACTTTTTAAGAATTTTGCTTAATGAGGTGGCAGTTTATTTTATACGTTGTATACTAAAATTTGATGGTTATTTGCATTTTAAAATTTGATTATTTGTGTTGAGTAAGGTTTATTTTACAGCGCATCAATGTAAATTATTTTTTTGGTAATGTATTTTCTTCTTTGTTAATCATTACTTTCCTCAATTTCCATTGCACTTCCTTTCTGTTAACCGGAAACTTATGATTTCTCTCCAGTTTCTTTTGTTTATGTTTTGTCATCTTTCACTTTCATTTGAGTTAAAGGATGTTAAGCTCCCCAATATCAAAGGGCTTACAAAACTTTATTTTAAGAACCGTGGTGTAAAAGAAATTAAAAAATTTTCTAATTTTGTACTACTTACCGCCCACGTGGTGAAGTGGCTTAAGAACCATTCTATCTCGCCTCAGGTCCCGGGTTCGAATCCCGGCTTGGGCATGGATGTTAACTTGTTCGTCCCTTCATAATTCTGGCTGCCCATAGGGTGCTCCCGTAATAAAGTGCCTAGTGGTTCGGGCCTTAGTAAAGGCTAAAGGCCTTAGTAAAGGCAAAAAGGCTAATGGACATTGGGAAAAAAAACTGTACTACTAGAATATTAAATCGAACTTCATATTTAGTAAACGTTTTAAAATAATATTTTAAATGTCATCGTTTTAGATCTATTTTTTTATATTTACGTTTTCCAAAATGTATCAAAAATATTTCGAACAAGAATTTTAGCAATAATATTATATTTGTTATACAGTTTAACGTAAAACTTTTGTTTGTAGCTACATTGCAGTAGAATTGGAATAGTAGTTTCTTGATCACTGTCCGAGAGGATAAGACACTGAGCAGTGGGAAATGGCTGAAGTGTGCAGGTCCAGGGTTCTGTTTTCTTGTGCAGCTGTCGATCTGACAATCTGGAGATTTCCCCCAGATGTAACGTGAGTACGCGTTAGAATTCCTTAAAAAGTTCTCCGCACAAGGGATTCTCCCTTCGGTAAACAGCCCTTTACCTAACAGCCGTTACCAGTGAACAGCCCTTGAAGCTTTAAATGAAAAAAAATCAATCAGTTTAATGCTACTTTATGTAATTTTCAATATTGAAAAAGCCTGAAATGTAATACACAGTTTTATAACCTTCGTAATAAAAATATTTGTTCAAAATATCATAAAAAATATGTCGAAGATAAATTTTTTTATTACATTTGCTCTGCATATTAAGATACTGCTTAGGAAAATTTGAGCACATGAACAAACCGAGTTAGTTACAATTTCAGTCATTTGTACAAAAATCGATATTTTAAGCATTTTCTAATATTTCCATTCAACCCCATAATCTATAATTCCATATATGGTTACTTTAGTATTATTTTTTTCCTAAAAATGTTTAAAGTCCTAACATTTTTTTAAAGATTTTACATTAATTATTTAGCTTACATTCTTTATTAGAATCTAGTGAAAATTGCTTTAGAATAAATGATTATTAAATTTTAAATGTAATGTCTGCGTCATTTATTATAATGTATTATATATATAAAGTGGACAGTTTTATTCAGTTTACTTTATGTGTTTTGTAGTTTATTGCTCATATGAACATTTTTAATGACTTCTTAACTTTACTAATGATGCAATTTTGCTCTCAAGTCCAGATATTTCCCCATAACATGTTTTCAAGATTTCAATTACGCTTGAGGTTGTTGCTGATGTGAGTTATGTAGAATGTGATAATTATCTGCGAGATCAAGTAATTATGATATCGCACGTTTGCTTTTGAAAGTTTCATTTATTATTATTATATGCTAATCTTAAATTGTGCCAATTTCTGCAGTCATTATATTTAATGAATAAAAGATCCATTATTTGAATAAAGTGGCATTAGATATACAAAAGAATATTAGTGAAAGTTATTTAAACCTCAAACGATGTTCAGTGTATTTTCTCGAATAATGCTGTATCAGTTACAGCTGAAAAGTTGAGGCAAAGCTATAAGATTGGCTATCTGACTAAGTGTAAGGGAGGTGATGCCTTTTCTAGAGGACTGTTTAAATGGATCTGAAGCGTATTCAAGTTACATCTAGAGAAAACTGTCCGAAACACCAGAACGTTTGATTGACAGCTGCGCGGTAAGCCAGAACCGCAGACTTCCAAACTTCAGTCATCTACCATTGCTCACTCTCACAGTCTCACCAACTCCGCCATTGGTCGGCAAAAAAACATGTGATTTTGATATATAAATACGAAAAAAAAACACCCCAACAAATTATGTTAAGTACTAAAAAAATTTTAGTCTATTTATAAGCTGAGCCGTACACTGTAATAAGGATAAACTTCTTATCAATTGCGAAACTTTTAGAAAAATTCTAAAAAATTGAAAACTTTGCTGAATCTGCCATTTTCTGAAATTTTGCTTGTGCAATTCTATGTAATAGTTTAAAGAAAGGCACGATTTTCTCTTTATGTTAGTGTTTATCGAAGCTCTTGAAGAATCATTCAGAATTTTTTTGAGTCTCTGGTGTAATTCGCTTATTTTTCGTGTAACTAGGGGCCAAGGCCCCTAGACTCGCTGCGCTCGCTTTTCGTATGAGGCATTCGGCCCCCAACAAGGCTTATTCGTAAAAAAGGCATAATTTCAACAGACAAAACCCAAAGGTTGCATCAGCTAGAATGTTACCGAGCTGCATATTGCTTGGTTTTTGCACGTTCCTTGGAACATAAAAATTTAAACTTCATACTATTTTGAGTTATGTGAAACCCATGGACCAACTTGTGTATTAGCCAATTATGGCCATTTTTCATAATTTTGCAACTTGCGTATATGCATAGTTAATAATTAGCTCCAAATATTTCTACTGGTAGCAGATACTTCAGCTGGACCGAAGTGGCTTTAAAATAATCTGCATTTAATTATTTTTCATTTTCAAGATATTTGAGTTCTGATATTTTGGAACTCGCGGTTCAGATTCACCCTGCTTGGACAGATACAATTTTGCCAGATCGTACCTAATGCCAAGATGGCGCTTTTAAAATCAGTTACAATGAGTTATTCTGTTTTGGAAAAACGAATAATCGCTAATTCTAAGCTCCTGTTTTCTAAGCGAATTTACAACTTGAAAATTTTCAACTTTATGTAACACTGAGTTATTTATTTCATATACTTTTTCATTTGGCGAAACATTGGTGTAATTCTACTTCATGTTTGTCAATATCATACGATTCTACATACTTAGAATTGCTTTGTTGCAAAGGAAGGAATGGTTTTATGCTGTCGAAAATTTGCCAAACCTGGCAACCATTATGTTTATTTTTTCAGTTTTTTATTAATATCTTCTAAAATAATTCGATTTTCGAAATTTAAGTCAGTTTATCAGGTTCCCCGGAATTTTCCGAATCAGTGGACACCTTAGTCGAAACTCAAATCCCCACGGTTTAGGAGGAGATAGCCAAACAAGCTCTTGACAGCGGCGGCGGTGGCGTCAGCGACCGTTACTTTTTTTTAGAATAGAGAGATAAGACCGCGAGGCAGGTTGATTTCTCCGACGTCCACCCTTAAAGGGAAACCTAATATGAACTTTTCGTATTTTTAAAACATAAATTAATATTAGTGATGTGTACAAGATACTAAAATTTAGATTCACGTATGCGAATTCGAACCGTTACCTTGAAGAGATATCCAGTAAAATTCTATATAAAATATAGTATTCAGCTACAATAAAAAAGTTTTTGAAGTTAGCTTTTCGGCAATACATTAGTTAAAACCAGGGTTCAAAAGAACATGATGACGACGAAAATCATGTTCAAAATATAAAAACATCAAACTTTAAATTTTGACTAAAATCGGGCTTTTCCCTATATATTTTGCATTTAAAAGACTTTTCTGGATTTTTCTAGATTACATAAATACAAAAAGCAAAAATTCTTGAAACTCAAAATTTAATGAAAAATTTATTAATAAGAATATACAAAAATGTGACCTTTAAAAAGAAACCATATTTTTACTTTGAATAAACAATATTAAAAATGAAAGCATGGTAAATCTTATGCAAGAAAGAAAATTTGGGTCCGAAAATACTTTTTTTTTTTTCCTTTTTATTTTTGCAACATTGTAGAATTTTGTTGTTTTTTTCTAAAATATCTTAACTTCAATGCCTTTTTAAGGCTCACTAATTTAATGGGCAGTTGATAAGTCAAGCTTGCTTTCGTTCTGAAATTTTAGATGTGAATTTTTCGTTGATACGACATGACAATCTTTTCGTATTGCACACACACACATACATACAAAAAGAAAAATCCTGAAAATATGAAAAAGAAGCAATAAAAGAGGCAACACAAACACATTTAAATGTACGATACAGCTGATTACTCCATTTGTTTTAAAGATATTTATTCACAAATTTTCTACATTGTTCTATACATTCCCTTCAGTGGCGTAGCGAGAAATTTTTCATGGGAAGGGTTACGACTACTGCAACTCGTACATATATATATATATATGTTATGTGTATGTGAAGAAAATATATTTTTTATGACAAAAAAATTCCTAATGAGGTAGAGGGGGGGGGGTATAACCCCCTAACCCCCATCCCCGTAGCTGCGCCACTGATTCCCTTCTGTGCTTTTAAAGTAAAACATAAGCTGTAAAATATGACGATTCTTCAGGTTTAAGTCTATACTAACGAAAGAATTTTTAAAACAAAAATATATGGCTTTCTCTGCGCTTTGACTCAGTTCAGTTAATTTAAGGAATACATATATATAACTCTTAAGCTCATTACATAGGTAAGTGTCTTATTAATGAGAAGTATGAAGGAAAATTAAATATTGCTAGCCAATTTCTATATTAGGCTTTCGGCTTAAATGTAAAAATTTGCATAATTTTTATACAAAGTGAGCTATTAAAAAAACCCTTTCACGAAAAGTTATGAAAATTATATTTATTTTCATGCTTTAAAGTCATATTTCAAAGGTAAATGCTTATATTTAATTCATAGTCTTTTTTTTTTTTTTGGTTTGTTTGTTTGTGTGTGTGTGTGTGTGTATGCTCAGAACGTAGGCAGATACCTTCTTAATGAGGGATTGAAAAATACTTTATAAAGGCCTCTAAATTTTCAGTTCTGCTTTAATGTGCTAGTAAAAATGCAATTATGAGAGGAAACATTCTCTTCGACACCAATTTACTTAAATGCATTTGAAATACTCAGGGACGACCGACAAATTACAGACTAGCGTAGATTAGCCTGATTAATACTTTAGGCGTGAGAAAGCTCTTTTGCCACACATTAACCTTTGAATCTTTTTTTTTTTTTTTCATTTTACATTTGCCACTAATTTCCTGTCCAAGGACTATCAAATACAGATCATGAATAGAGACTTTTTCTTAGTAATTTTTGTGACACAACGATTTCCGTCTTTATGCTGTAATTATACGTACTGCATGGAAAAAGTACATAAAGATCGAAACCTTAATTTCAAAACGTCGAACATTCAACTACGTTTTCTTTGTAATTGCAAGAAATTAAATGTAAATCATAAAATATCATAAAAACGATTTAAAAAAATTAAATCAGCAAAGTACGCAATTTTTTTTAATGTGATGGAAATAAGTATAATTAAGAATCACTGTTTTGAATAAAAATTACAGTATTAGTGCCTACTTTTTATATGTTTGATACATTTATAGAGAAATTTCCCTACAAAATATTACTTAGTTTATTACAGTCACGGGTATAACTATAGCTTTCTCATGGGAGGGGACCATTCTACTATAAAATAAGTAAATTTTACTATAAATGTGTAATAAAAAGTTTCAATAGGACTCAAAATTTTTAAATTCTTTTTAGTAAATTGTGTGTGTGTGTGCACTTGAAATTTACAAAATTAATATAATTTAAAAAAAATTATTATAAAGTTTTCAAAGCTTATGCAAAATTTAATTTTTTTTTACCATTTACTGTTTTGAGTCATGAATTCAAAAGGTGAATATTTGGCTACAATTAGCATTTTTGCTTGAATTAAGGAAAGTATGGTTTACTGGGGGTATGGTTTACCCCCCTTTAAGGAGGGGGTAGGGTCAGACCCCCTAACCTTCCCCCTACCACTGTATACGTCCGTAATTACATAAAAAAAGCAAATGCTGGCTCCTTAATTTGATAAAATATTGTAAACTGATTTATTAAAAAAATTCAGTACTTGAAAAAAAATAATAAAAATGAATAAAAATAATAATAATAAATAAAAAGTAACATGGTTTGTAACAGTAATAATAATAATAATAATAACAATAATCCGAGACATTTCTCTGAAGCTCACAATAGTAAGCTATACATTATTTCTCTATTGCTCTTGAAACGAAACTAGTCTTTATAGAAAACATCACGCAACAGATTTTAATTATGTTTAAGGATGTGGTGGTATCTGTATTTTCTAAAACACAGCCGATACCATGATAATGCACTGAAATCTATATTTTTTCACTAGACGATAAATTGCTTAATTCAATTACTCTTTAGATTCATCTTGAGAAACTAAAGCTTTTTATTGCTTTAAGTTGAGAAGAAATTCTCCTCCACACGTTCATTTTCTCGTCTCCAAAGGAAAGAAGGAAACTTCTTTCGGGCATTTTATCTCAACTTACTACCACAGCACTGTCACTTTTAAGAGCAATAAGAGAGAGAGCGAGAGTGGCTAAGTTTGATTAAGGTGAAAAAAAAAATTAACGAAAATTCTTTGCTAGGGACTCTAGCAGACGATAAAAAAACGTTTTATACGTCAAGAAAAGTTTCCCCATTTTTATGATTTACTCTAACCCTTTTTACTTGTCAGCTTAGATAACGGTTTTACGTTGGAAGAAAATGAAGGTACGGCTGAGAGATAACGTTAAGAGAAGGGAAATTTTATAAAAGTATATGTTGTATGCTAAATACGCGCGTTTTTTTTCTTTAAATTATTTGTTTGTTTTTATATGTTGTTATTGTTTATGATTTAGGCAAAGTTACACGAGGGCTATTTGAGGGGGGGAGGACGCCTTCGGTGGAGGATTTTTAAGACGTTCTAACGCGTATTCACATTACATTTGAAGAAAACCACTGAGAAGTGTTGGATCGACAGCCGCGCGGTAGGCAGAACACTGGACCTGCACACTTCAGCCATTTATCAATGCTTAGTGCTTTATCCACTCCGTCATTGGTCGGCTTGTTTGATTTAAAAGTACAAGGCTTTAAAATCTGAAGCGCACTGAAATTACAACAGTTAGTTCAATATGTGTATTGCATTCATAAGACATTTATAAGCTCTTCCAAGGCTCTTTAAGAACCGCGCTAAATCCGCGGTTCCGAAAGTGCCCTTGGTAGTCGCTAGCAGTGTCCGAGGGGGTGACAATATTCAGAAGACTTCTTTTTCTGATGAGAATCCAAACTGTGGCGGGGAAATTCCAGGAAGAACGCATGCAGCTCTTAACGACATATTCCGTGATGTGATCAGTCTTCGTTTGACAAACACTTGTGACATTTACGCGGTTTTTCAAACCCTGACTGTAGCGTGCAACTGAACACTGAGATGCATTTTCAGTCCCAAAAGAAAAGAAAAAAAAAATTAGAGTTGAAAACACACGCATGATTAGCTTATTTAAAAAAGTTTTTAGAGAAAGGTGAATTATATAGTGCTAAGGATGAAAAATGCCTTTAAAACATACACTTTTAAGCTATGACTTGGTTCTCTAGATGCACAGCTAAGCTTACGTCTGATCGTTAGATCGCGATAGCGTAGGAATCAAGACACACTCTCAGAAAAAAAAACTCGTCTTTATACTAATGTATTCCTAATTTTCCAACGAATAATTTCCGCACTCCTTGAGAATATTATATTTCCTTAAATTGTTCCCGAAAATCTGAAGAAGAGGAAAATTCGTTTAATCCGAAGATGTTTCTTTAATTGACAGGAGAGAAAAAGAAACGAGGAGATATTCGTCAAATAACGGAGATATTTCGACAGCACTACTGCCAGTAAAATGTCCATAAATTGAAAAAATAATTTCTGAGAGTGCACTGAAGTGGGAATAGAAAGATAATGCGTTTATTTCTCGACCTATATCACTAAAGACCATCATGTACGCTCACTCTAAACTTGTTAGTTCCGAAGGATCTTTCGTGAGTTACTAGTAGTTTCCGAGAGATGTAAACGTCCAGAAGTCACTCATCTTTTGATAAGGCTCTAAACTGTATTTTGAGCAGGATTAAAAATATTTTAGTCGCACCACTGCGTGCAAAGTAGGTTCTGCAGGTACATAAGAGATGAAAGTTTATTGTTGTTGGATTTCAACTTTTAGTTGAACAGGTTGACATTAGGGTCAAATTCGTATTGTGAAATGCTCAAAAAGTTTTTCTATTTTATTCAACCATTAATTTATTCAACGATCATAAACCGAAGGGCGTATAGTTCTAGGTTCTAGGAAGATAGTGCCCCACCTCACGACTATTCACAAGGAATTTCAAAAAATTTATGTACCGGTTGCCATTTCCTATTTTCCTTGGAGCGTTTAGAAACTTGTGATTTTTCTTTCGGGAGTATCTCGAATCGAAATTTATCCAACTGTGGACAACTGATTTGCAAAAGATCTGGGGACCAATAGCACAGGAAATGGCAGCGTTTTCCGAAAATCAGGAAAAAATAATCCGAGTGGGATTTTAAAATTGCACCACAAGCACCACTTACCTGCAGTAATTTATAAAACTTAATTAATCATAACAACATAAGATTTTTTTTGTTTATTTACTTCTTAATTTTGTTTCGCTTTGGTTTCTATTGGCGTTCACAATCAAGTTTTTTTTTAACGTACTTTGTATTCATGAAAAAAGTAGCTGCGTAGTTACGCAGATTTAGTCGGTAAAATTCGGGTTGTTTAAATTGTTTTCAAACACGATATATCAAAATATATAAACAAAAATTTCTGTGAAGGAACATTCTCTTGAATTCAATATACTGTGGGGATTTCTTTTAACAGAGCATATTTTAGCAAAACAATTTCAATTTAGAATACGTAAAAATTTTTTTGTATTAATATTGTAAACTAGTTTTGAAGATATAACTGTATTTGCAGGGCGAATCAAGAAAATAAATTTAGATGGGAGAGATTCCTTTTATAGTTTAAACTTCTGAATGCTCCCCGCCCCCCGGATTTGCCAATGTACATTTATATTAATTAACTCCTCTTTTCAGAGACTTCCTTCCCTTCTCCCACAATGTTTTCAGAATCATGTATAGTAAATAAACTATCGACTTTAACATTTCAAAGGACCTGAGGCTGTCACATAAGTAAGAGATCTAATTATAAGCGTTGCTAAGCCACAATACTGATAACTATCTCATTTAATTTTGATTTACTTTATGTGCACACGCGCCCAATAAGATTTAGTACCGTTTACAATCGCACGCTACAATGACGTCACTGTCATGTCATCACTGTGTCCTAGAACAGTCGATAACATCTGCTTTACCACTATACAGTCCGGCGACCAAGGGTGGGTGAGTAGTGGAAATCTGCACCATCTGTCATTGTTATTGTGAGCCCTAGAGGAGGAGAAGGAGGCAGGGATTAAACAACAATGAAACTCAATGGTAATTGATAGGAGACTGCATTTTGGGATCATGTAAAATGTATTGGTCCACCGCCTAAGAGAGAGTTATTTATCTGTTACTGCGATGTACTAAACACTGTTATTAATTTCGATGACTTTGATCGTGGATTGCTCAGAAACATTACTAGGTTGCTTTATGTACCTTATAAAAAGTAATTCTCCATGAAATTATTACTTCTGATGAATAGTACTTTAGAACAGTAAATCAGTCAATGCAATAAAAAAATTGATATAAGTGAATAAATGGTTTTTCTTACCAAAACTAGGCAAATATATACAAGCATTAGATAATTGTGGTCCTCTATTCCCAGAACATGCAATATTAAATTTACTTTTCACTCCATTCATCAGAAATTACAAAATAAAAGATTTTTTTTCTGAATTTAAGGAATGTTATAACTATCAACACTTTGGATTCTTGGATAAAATTAATGGTAAT
This sequence comes from Cheiracanthium punctorium, assembly GCA_038373885.1. Taxonomy (NCBI): domain Eukaryota; kingdom Metazoa; phylum Arthropoda; class Arachnida; order Araneae; family Cheiracanthiidae; genus Cheiracanthium; species Cheiracanthium punctorium. Next base: position 47,074 of record JAWZYV010011953.1, read on the forward strand.
TTTCTCATTAAAAAAATTGATAAAAATTTCTCATTACACTTCAATTGCAAAACACTCTTGCAGTCTTTTATTACATTCTGTTACAATCACTGTAACAGAACTGTAACACAAGCTTCTCTTAAGCTTAAATATTATTTTTATTTACATAAAATATACAAGAAAAGAAATTATTCAAAGTTTTCCATAAAAATACTATTTCCACAATTTATACTTCCATATTATATATTTCCATAAAAAATAAATTATATAAATTATAAGCTAATTAGAGTCGGTGCAAAAAAAATCGGATAGAAAATTTTTAATAGAATAGTGACAAAATTTTAACTCTGATAAGATGACTGAATTCATACGCTCACTATGCTCCATTTATCAGTAAAAAAATATATATATATATATATTAAGTTTATAAAATATGTCTGTATCAAAGTAATATGCAGGAAAACCAGTTTTTCAATTTTTCCAATTTGATGGTCATTCAAATGGTTTTTAACTGACAGGCATTTTAAAAATAGTTTATAAAACAGATAATTTGTAATACGGTATGAACTTTTGTTAAAGTGATTTCCTCTTATATAAAATTCTAATTTTTTAGAAATTTATTTTGATTAATTATACTATAAGAGAACTACAGATAATTTGAAGTATTTATAGTGATTTTTTTCTCAAACTTGCCGCACAGCCAGCTGCGTCAAAAAAGGGTCTCTAGATCTGTGGCACGCGATGAACGTTTCGATCGTCCGCCATCTTCCTGGTAGTTAAGTCGAGCGATGGCAACGGTTGCCCTTTTTTCAGCATTGGGAAAGGGTTGCGCCTCGAAGGGTAAAAAAATAATGCATCCTTATATAATTTACTCATCTGGAAATTTTTTCCTAACGACTCTGAGTATTTTACCTCCTATTTTGACAGATATAATATCAAAACGATCGAACACAATAATAAACGTAAGTGAACAGCTACTTAAGAAACACAATAGTGTTTCTAAAGAATCACTCGCACTGGTTGGTCCATAGGGCTCAACATTTCCCGTGTAAGCGGAAACGGAAGGAAATTGATTTTCTTGTTCTTGCTCAGCCTTGGGGCAGCGAGAAAACAAAATCAAAACACATCGCAAGCAAAAACAATCCGAGCGAACAATAATCCCAATAATAATAAGAGTAATATATAAAAAAACGACAGATCCGCAACGTCGTTGATATAAGAAACTCTACTCTTAACGAATGAAACTTACAGCAAAAACGAAACTGAAAGTAAAAATGCCATGACATGTTCTTCGCCAACAGCATTCCTTCCAAATAACAAAGTAATAGAAATGTTTCACTGAACAAGTAGTCAGTCGAAAGTGAACACGTGATACGCTCGGAGATGCAGTTCCACACTTTTTTTCTTCTTTCTTCTTTTTCTTTGGGATAAAACACGAATACTCCCATGATGGGCTTTCTTTTCCTTTTGTTTTTTTCTCTTCTCTTTAGGATATATGCTTTTCTTTTTCTTTCTTTTTTTTTACGAAAAGAAGTTTCTTACACTTAAGATTTCTCCCCCTCTTCCTTCTTTTCATACGAACTGCGGTAAAAAGACGAAGAGAGAGGCATTAGATCGTGCGGTGAAAATTTTTCCGCAAGAAACGAGGGAAAAAACTCCTTTCTTTCTTTATCTTTTTTTTTTTTTAAATATACTGAAGTAATTTAATAAAACTTGTTTCGGGCGAAATAATGGCGGCAATAATTTACCAACGATTTCTCGAGCCGTCTTTTTGCTCATTCTTTTTTTGTGAAGGTATATTTTCCCATTGTTTTTTAAATAAATATATTTTTTTCGAATTTGTACCAAGAAATAAAAGCAATGCACCATAATTTATTGCACAGTAAACGCAAAATAAAAAATCTGAACCCGAGCTGTATCTTGAGTTCCAATGGTTATACAAATAAGCTGTTTCAATGCATGTTTCTAATTTATTAATTTCTGCCGTTATATATAAAATTTTAGCTTTTTGAGAGGCGGTCTAAAAGCTTATTTTTAACTTTGAAATTTCCCGAAACTAATCATAATTTTTAATTCCTCATTAGATACTCAGTATCTATCAGTGTTAGTCAGCGTCGATTGCCTCATTCAGGCCCAGACTGGCCAGGTCGGCTGGTCGGAGATTGCCGAAGTCCCCAGACTCAAGGGGGTCCCGGAGAGGCTCCCCAAAATGGATATACTACTTTATAATTAGAGTAATTTGATATACACATATCAGAATAATTGGATTATTATTTATCTCCCAGTGATCTTACGAATTTACGAAGTTTGTGCAGCGGAGGACTCCAGGAACCTCGCGGCTCGAGGGGCCCACTGAAGTGCCAAGGGCCCCAGAAGCTCTAAAAAAGTTAATTGTGGTTTTTAAGCCTGTAAGACTAAATTCCAAATATTACATATTCTAATATACCATATCCTCTAAATAGATCAATAAGGGGACCCTTTCCAATCTGTAGTCGAGGGCACACAAAGGAGCCAGTCCGGGCCTGGCCTCAGTTATGCAAATAAATAAAAGTAATGCAACACATAATTCCTGAGCAGTATGCAAAATAAAAATATGAACCCGAGCCATATCTCGAGCTCTAATTGTCTCAGAAAGAATTTGCTTGAACACACGTTTAAATTTTAAAGTTTAATATCATTCTATACGAATTTTAACTCTTTGAGAGGCCATCTACAAATCTATTTTTGACTTGACTTTGAATTTTTCCAAAACTAATAATAATTTTAAATTCTTCATTAGATACCCATAGCTATCAGTATCGGTCAGAGTCGATTGTCTCAGTTATGAAGAGATATAAGTAATGGCAATGTGCTTAAGCAGTATGCACAGTGAAAGTCCGATCCCGAGCTGTATCTAGAGCCTTATTCGTCTACGAAGTAATCTGTTTGAACACACGTTTGAATTTTAATGTTTCCTATCATTCTATGTATATAAATTTTAACTATTTGGCAGGCCGTATACAAATATATTTTTGGCTTAAATTTTGAAATTTCCCGAAACTAATCATAATGTTTAATTCCTTGTTATATACTCTTAGCTATCAGTATGAGTCAGAGTCGATTGTCTCAGCTGTGCAAAGAAATAAAATTAGTGCAATAAATAAAAATCTGAAGTAATCTGATACTGATTACATCACTCGAGCTGTATCTTCAGCTCTAATCATTTCAGAAATAAGCTGCTTGAGAATTTGTTTGCATTTTAATGTTTCCAACACACTACATAAATTTTACACTGTTTAAGAGGCCATTCATGAACTTATTTTTGACTTAACTTTTGAACTTTCCGACACTAAATTTTACTTTTTATTTGCTCAATTGTTTTTTTTTTTGGATCACCCCACATGTGAAAATTTCAATACTCGGCAAAAATTCCGACAGTCTTCAAATGGGGACTATATAAATTTTTAGGTCTGATACTAAGAAACTCAACAAAGAATGGTAGAATCTAAGATATGGTTCCTTGCGATTCTCTTAATTATTTTTGACTAACATTTTCAAAATTATTGGTCCAAATAAAAAATAAATAAAAAAATTAATTGATAATAATAAGGATGAAGTATACCTATTTTAAGGAAAATCAGTATATCGTAAGTTTATGTATGTTCCTATTTATGATTTTTTCAAATATAATTTAATAAATCATAGTTAATATGAAATAAAAAATAAATCTAAAACATTTTGTTATTGTCTTATGGCTTTTATGAAATATATTTTGTGATAAAATAGAATGAAATGAATTTAGTATTTTAGGGGCTATGGCTAAATTGAATTTTTTAAAACATTAACAGAGGTAATTTTGCAGTGCTTTGTAACTCATACGCCATTCTTTAAAAAGGGATTTTCCTTTAACATTAACAGAGGCCATTTTTCAGTGCTTTGTAACTCAAACACTGTTCTTTTAAAATGAAAGATTTTTTTAAATGATGATTTTGAATATAATGAAGGCAATCAAAAGATTCGCCATTAAACTTTCAAAACTTGTGTTCTGTTTAATATGTAGATGATCCCTTAAGAAAAAAATTACTATATTATAACTAATTCAAGTAAAACGACACCTTTCTTTTATTTTGTACGTAAGTTAGAAATCAAATTCAACTTTAAATACTAATTTTCTTCTTCTTCTTTTTTTTTTTTTTAAACCACGTGTATATCTATAACTTTGCATACACATTGATAAGTCTCGTTTTTCATGTTGAGTCCAGGTTTAATCTCGTCGTCACCATCACTGGAAAGAGTAACTGTGAAGATTCCCCTTCTGTATTCATTGCATTCAGTATGGGTCCTTGTTTACTCTGCTGAAGCGCTTTGATGTTTTTCTGTGGTTGTACAAACTTTGAAGCTACAATATGCTTAGATACTTACTAGACTGTGCTCCTAAGTTAAAAACTAGTCAGAAAAAGAACAAATATTTAAGAAATCAACAAATTTTTTAAATGTGAATTTTATTTTATAAACGACATATGAGCATTGTAGTTCATTTCCATGTGCGCTATTGCAAATAATACCATCTGTGCAATCTATTGTTATCGTTTTTATAAAAATAACAAAACTTTATTCACTGTAAGTAACATCTTTTAACAATAAAATAGTAGCTAGGTATACTACAGAGTATTCACACAGTAGCATACTGGTTATTCCAAACCTGTAAAATTACAGGTACAGAGCGTTTTTTTGCAAATTTAATGTGCCATCTTCAGATTTATTAATTTTCATCTGTCTTAATAGCTATAGACTGTAAAATGTATTATATATCATTCCGAATGCAGCCGTGCTAATAAATAAATTGCTATTTCATATTCATTAGTTGTCTCCGAGATATTTTATAACCATACTGATAAAAAAATAACTAAATAAACTAATCTTTTAAAATATTGCAGAACTCTATACACCACAAATGCATTCTAACCACATTGAAAAAATTAAAAATTAAAAATAAAGTAAATCTAAATTACGTTATAAAGTATAAAAAATAGATCTATTAATAAAATGAACACATACATAAAAAAATAAAACAATAATGGAGCACGATACGGAAATTTTCATTCACTTCCTTATCATCCATTCATAAAAGAGGAAAAAATACAAAAAGGACGTCTTGTGAGATTTATGACTGTACAGTTTTGTATTTGCCTTTTTTTTAATAGTACGATTCATTCACGAACATGGGCATGAATGGCCTTCCGTATTTCGTCCATACATTTTTTTTTTCTCCCCTTTGGCACAAGGATTGCGCTAAGTAATTTCTTCTAATCTGTAATGGGGAGGGAGAAAATCCCCAAAAGGGATTTGTGGACAGGAGGTGGGGAATTTCAGAGAATGAAATGAAACGGAATACAAAAAATTGACGGTATTCCCTTGGCGTCTATTTCTCAGGACTGGAAAATGATTAAATAACTGCTAGTGGAATGAAAATAATACTGGGCTAGAGTAATTTTTTTTCTTATTTTTTTAGCTTTGAAAGAGACATCCTCTCCACATCAAGTAAAACAAAAAGAATTTCCACAGTGATTATTATGTATTGATTTTCAACGCACAATATTAACCAAATGCATTTACTTTTCATTGTTTTCAGATGTAAAATACATTTTAATATATACATTAATTTAAATAAAACAATATCATTGAAATATTTAATAGATTATTGTTCTGTTTAAGAAAAGGTTTTTGAAATCCCACGTGAAACAGCTATAATTGTTGTAGGCACAAATTTTAGAAAAAAAGATTATCACTTTTCTATGCCTTTAAACACCTCGAATGTTAGTTTTAAATATTTATAATAAATTAAAACGTAATAAATTTTGTGCATTTTGTGTTATGGCAAACCTACACAAGGAGCATCTGCCTAGGAGGGCGCCTTTGGCAGAGGACTTTCTAAGGGATTCTAACGCGTATTCACGTTACATCTGGAGAAAACCACCCAAAACTTCAGACCGTTAGATCGACTGCCGCGCAATAGGCCCGAACTCGGTATCTTCACACTTCAACAATCTGCCATGTTCCATTAAAATATATGTGGATGTATATATACATATATACATTTATATAAAATAATAATAATAAATAATAAATAACAATGATAAATTAACACATGTTTTAATTTATCATACGATTAGACTTTAATACATGTGAATTTTGTGTGTGTATGTCGTTAATTTTTAATAGGCCCATGCTTTTGTAAAATTCAACATCGTAAATTGGTTTTATTTTGAAGCGAATAACGTCACCAAAACGGTCTTCAAACGGCAGTGCTACCTTTAAACTATATCATTATTTTGAGTGTCCCTAAGATATACGAGTTTCCCACACCACTATGAAGAAAACATAAAAACGTGATGATGGGATAAATGACCTGATATGGTAGAGGCTAGCCATTTTTTGCCTTTTGTTTATAAAGTAAATATCAAACGAAAGTTTAGTGAATCAAAATTCTATAAATACATACCCTCCAACATTGGCCTTCACCTCATCAGTAGCACTTAAGCGATATCGCCGGGGGGGGGGGTTAGGGGAGTCATAACCCCCCATGAGGAATTTTTTGCCATACAAAATGTATATTCATCACTCCCTTATCACAAACACCTATACATATATATGAGTTGAAGTAGTAACCTCCCGCTTTTAGAGGTTTTCTCAACACATGGTGTCTACCAAATTTCTGAAAGTCAATTTCCTGACTTTTGGGATGTCCCGGGAAAAAAATTCCTGACCAATGCATTTTACTTAGGGAAATTGCACAATGCTTGTCTTTATATTTGCATATTTTGTACAACTTTTTAAAATCAATTTTGACTAAAGTATACAGGATTAAGCTTTCATCCATTTAGAAACAGAAGTAGTTGCACTTTCTGATAGAATTAACTAACTGTTCTTGGAAACACAGTCCTAAGATATAAGTTACCAAGTAAGCTAATTTGTCTTTTACCCTCACGTCACGATTGATGAGTCCCCCATTTTCCTCTCCTTATACAAACACATCGCTTGATGCTTTCACGGTCCGAAAAATGCGTCGCAGCTGCTTTCGGTTTCCAGTCTGACAATTAGAGAGAAAGTGTAGAAAAAACAAAGACACGGAAAAAAAAATTGATTCTTTTGGTGAATTTTCTGGACCCATTATCCAATTTCCCGGTTTTTTCCAGACTTTCCGGCTTTTACCAGACTTTCAAGAGTGGTAGACTAGACACCCTGCACCTGCAACATCATTATTAGAGGTTTTTTTCAATATCAGTAGTACTATCACTTTTTAAAAAACGATCCATGTGAACAAAGAAAACAACGTGCGCTGCACTTTCCTTCCACAAAAGAGCTAAGCTTACATCCAAACACAGGACGGAGAAAGATAGGGTGGCGGGAAATGCGAGAGGAGACGTGACGTAACAAGAGAAGGAGCAGCTAACGGCATCCCCCCCCCTCCCACGCACACCACACTTTCGCCGACACAAGTTCGCTCACGGCTGCCGAGGGAGAATGTTGAATTCCCTTCTTTCACGATCGGCGCCGACACACAGGAGTGTTGACTCACAACAAAGCAACTAGGGTTGCAAACCGCACCAAAGCATTAGGCATAATGCCCTAAAAAAAGTAAACATTTGCTCAATTCCGTAGTTTTTTCGTACCATCCGTAGCTCCGTAGTTCATGCTACTTATCCGTATAAACTACGGATAATCCGTAGCAGTTGGAGGGTATGTAAAAATATATAATGCAAATTTATAATCTCTGTTTAAAAAGAAAAAAATAAAAGCATACTAGAAGAATTGGCGACATTAATTTGCCGCCAAAAAATCGAGGCAAAAAGGTATGACACCAAAGTTGTTCCTAAATAAGTGAAGCAATTGCAGGATCTGTCTAAGATCCATTGATAAAGAAACGAATACGGATTTGTATATCTGGTATACCTGCGCGTCGAAATCAACGAATTTATTGTGAACGTTCGTAAGTCATAGTACCACAACAATCAATCCGAGAGTTTTATTCGCCTTTTACAGAAGGAATTTCGATTAATTTTCAGCTCTAACTAACGCACAGTGATGGAGGGAATAGTAGGACTTATTAATGACTATGTCATTTTATCTCTCACCCTCTTTATTAAAAATTGTCCCAAAAATGCGACATAAAAATGCGACCTATATATATTGAGTATTTTACATATATTTAAATACTATTAGTTCACAACAGCTTTAATCTATTGTTACAATATCTCGTAAACTGTAGAATATGCATCACATGTATTTTTCTATAAATAGGTTACAATCATAAAAATTTCAACAGCTTAAGAAAATTGTTGAATATTGAATTGTTTATTTTTTTACTGTGCAATGTCTTATCCTCCTGAATTCTGTATCCCTCAATAAAAATTTATCTACTTAACTGTAACTGTGCTCGCGCACGCATTCTTTTTATTTCTTCTATACTTTTTTTCTTCTTGATGTTACCTAGTCATGTGATGTGCCTGTTTCTTCCGTTCTAATTTAATAAAGTAAATGCTATGTTAAAATCTCCCGTTTACTGTGTTTGTGCCATAACTCTGCTAACATTTCTAAAAGGTTATGGACACCAGATGGATTAATTTATTTATTTGCCGATTTTTAACGTTCGTTTCATGGCTGCATCATTCATCCTCAAAATGGCGACTGGAACTTGGCGATTGAAACGCTGAATAAGGATAATTACGAAACATGGAAACATAAAACATGGACTCATAAAATTAAGGATGCATCAAGAATGACTTGTAAAAGGTGTAAATGCATCGAGCATTGGGCTAGAGAATGTGAAGGTGGAAAAGAGAATAATTTTAAACATAAACCTAACAGCGTGGGATTCTTATCCACTCTGGATGACTCGCCAATAGGGTTACCAGACGAAATACAGCAACCCTACTCGCCTAAAGCTCTATCAAAAATATCAAATAACGAAAAGCAAAAATTTTGGTGTGTTAAGATAGATACTAAAAATTATATAAGTTACTACACTTATCATCGACCCACGTTTGCAATTGCAAGGAAAGATCAGGAAGCCCTCCTACTTCCAGTCGATGAAATAAATGTAAAGGAAGAATAAAAGAAAAAGAAAAATATGCAGTGACTCCACTCGACTTTCCGAACACTTACGATTAAGATCATTACCAAGAATTCAAACATATATACCAAATTGAAGCTCAATCGAATGCGCCGTTTAAACGCTAGCGCACTTTCAAGAATTTCTCCCCATAGGCCATAATGTAAAAGAAATTTTTGTCGTAGACCTGTAGAAAAACTATAAGTCCTATGCACATCAAATTCAATACCGGTCTTACGATGGTGGTTTATAACATGTATACCCAATTTGAGCTCAATCGAATGTACTGTTTAAACGCTAGCGCACTTTCATGAATTTCTCCCCATATGCCATAATGTAAAAGAAATCTTTGTCGTAGCCCTATAGAAAAACTATAAGTCCAATATGCATCAAAATCAATATCGGTCTTATGATGGTGGTTTATAACATGTATACCGAATTTGAGCTCAATCGAATGTACTGTTTAACCGCTAGCACACTTTCAAGAATTTCTCCCCATATGCCATAATGTAAAAGAAATCTTTGTCGTATCCCTGTAGAAAATCTATAAGTCCTATACACATCAAATTCAATACCGATCTTACGATGGTGGTTTATAACATGTATACCCAATTTGAGCTCAATCGAATGCCCCGTTCAGGAGCTATCGTGTTCACTCATATACACACAAACACACACACATACACACATACATACATACATCTCGTAAAAATAGCATAAATGAATTCAGAAGACCCCAAAACGTGTAAATACACCAAAATCTCGAATTCGAATTTTTTCATGATTACAATACTTTCCTTACATGGTACATGTTCGGAAAGTAAAAAGGGGTGAGAGATAAAATTACATAGTCCATTAATATCGTTTTAATATGGCAATAATGAAACTTAAAAACCACCTCTTTTAAGTGACCCCTCCCCAACGACCGATATTTTATAAGGCAAGGATTTTTTACCCTATTTATGTAATATTAAAAGACTAGAAGAGACCACACGACCCCCTATAAGCAACCGGACACTGTTCCCTGTCCGAAACTATCAGCATGAATGTTCTTTTGTCCGACTTAAAAAATAACGTTGAGAGAAAAAAAGCAATGCAGCAATCCGAAATTTTATTAAAATTTAAATTTCAAAAATGCATTTGTGTAATTATTTATGTATTAGTACGCAATTTCATAAATAACAAAACAAACAATATTTCTTAGTATTTTTTTTGGCCTTCAAATGATTATACTTTTTTGAGAGACCACCTCTCTTAACGACCGATCCTTCGCGGAACGGAGAGTGGTCGCTCTTGAGACGTTTTACTGTATATACAATACCCATTTTTTCATTTGTTTTAATATGGATGTGTATGTACAACAGCTTCATCTACCGCTTGTGTCTGATCTGTCCAATCTGGAAATAAGTCTTTCTTTTTGAGTTTCCTAAAAAAGTCATCCATCACTCATCCATAAAAAAGACACACAAACAGAGAAATCTCGGACTGAAATCTCAAAAGAATAGTATAAATGTTTACGCTCCAATGTTTATCAGGAGAGGAATGAATAAAAAAATACAGAAGCAGTCAAAGAGCACAGCTGGCCCGCGTGATTTTTGTTCTGCTTTTGTGACAGGTTCCAAAACATTTTCCAGATTGTCTTTCTTCTTCCATTTTTTTTCTTCTTTCAACGGGATTTTGTTTTTAAGTTCAAGACTGCAGGGTACTGGACATACAAGTAAACTGATATAAATAATGAAATTGATATATAGTGGTGGTATTTTGTGTCATTTGTATGGGTATGACTTTGAACGGGAGAAAATGTTCTAGACTCTTTTTTTTTTCTTTTTTACTTATTTGTGGAAAACATTTTTTTTTTTCATTTTCATTTTAATCAAGGTTGGGAAATTTGTTCCATGAAAGTATTTTTTACTGTGCAATGGCAAAATTTTAGTATACACATCTAATGACGCAAAAATTGGTACCGCTGTTAGGGCCGTATTCCACTGGATGGTAATTGTCCTTAAATATTAATTCATGATATTTTTGGATATTAATCACGTCAGATTCTCAAATATAGATCAGCTTTTTACATTCAAAAGGAAGGAAAAACTCAGCGTCATGTTTTTAGAGACATGACCCGGAATTCGTACTTTCTCATATTAAAATTCGGTGAATTTGGGTAAAATTCGGGTAAAATACGGTAAAATTTTAAACATATTTATATAAATAGAATCATAAACATATTTATCCTAAAAAGCTTATTTTAATTTTATTAAAGCATTAAAAATTTTAAAATGTTTTAAAATGTTTTAATGTTCCAAAGTAAAAAGTTCGTTTTCTTATTTAATGTACAAATTTGTAATAATTGACACGATGAAATGCTAAATTATTTAGGGTATGGTGAGGTAAAATGGGTAAATATTACTTTCTGGTCGAAAATATAAATAGTTTTTAAATGATATTTCTCTTTTATTCTATATTTTCTGACATTAGTTGGCAAGGTTTGCACTTATTAAAAAGATTATTGATTGTATTTGGAAATAAAACATTGGATTTCATTTTCTTATTGAATCTATGTTATTTTCCTTTGTCTCCAAAAACTTTCAAGAAACTAATACATTCCTGAAAATTTCAGAAGCTCTATAATTACTTTCAAGTTATAAAAGGCTAAACAGCTTATATTAGAAAAAGTTTAGTAATAAATAAATGTTTTGTTCTATTAATTTTTTAGTGTTTAAGAGTAAAATGAGCATACAATTAGGCTTAGTTAATATTATGTTTCAAAACTTTCCCAATAAAATTTTTAATGAGTGTAAATGTTGAGTACTAGTATAGGAAAATACAGCTCATGTAGCACACATGTTAGCAATAAGTACTATATGTGAGGTTAAAAAAATTCAGCAATGAGGTGTTGGAATGCAGTGCTTATTTAGAGCCTGTTTAACAGCACTGGCCATAATGTTTTTAAATTTGAATAAGTCAGGATAGGAATTTGATAAAATGTATTAAATTTTTTAAAACGCCGAAAAATGTATTACCCATTGTACCCATCCTTTACAGAAAAGCAGCATTTAAAAATGTTTAATATTTTTTTGATTTAAGACATATATAAAACATTTTCAGAAGCGAAGGGGGTGAATAAATTACATAAAGTGACATAAAAAGTTGCATGTTTAACATTTTCAATAAATAAATAACATTTCTTATTTAAATTCCTGAATGATTAACGATGAAATTTATGGCGAGAGGGTGGTTGTAGAGAATTTCCTTGTGCCTAGTTTTTATGTTTTATATTTCAATATATTTCGTAAATTTTGTTGAAATATGTGCTATTAGAACTCAAAACTTATCATTATTTAATATAAGTAAAATAATTAATGCATCTAAAATTTTGAACTTGTATAATAAGACTCTGATTTATACGACTCGTTTAAGTGAGAGGTCGCTGAAATCTCTATTGGTAAATTAAATAAACATGTGGGTGTTTTTTGAAAATTTAAAAGCGAAAAATCATTATTTTAGAAATGTAAATATAGCATTCAATTTGCATATCAATATCTATTAACATCAAATACAATCACACATGCTATATTATACAAAGGTGTCTCAAATCTTTTATCATTTGTCATTCCTAAAAATGTTGAGACACTTTCAGGAATGATAAATCGTGCAGAGACGATTTGGAAATATACTGTAATGTAAGGTCTCAAGAGCTGTTCTTATGCACCACTTAATAATCACATGAAAAGGGGAGATGTAGAATTAGTATAATCTCCGAGTACTTAAAAAAAAAGAATTTTATTTTCAGTAAAAGCACAAATCTAAAATGGATCTCTAAAAAAAATTGTGTTTTATTTTAAAATATGCAACTTTTGGAGAACGAATCTATAGCTTATGAGATCTAGCTACGAAGTGTGACTACAACTTCAACGTTTTCTTGAAAAAGAGTACTTATTGGTACGCATAAAAATAGCGTTTGTGACCTTACATTGATGTGTGTTTAGAAGTCGTACACTTTATACATTTTAAAAAAATTCTAAAAAAAAAAAACTTTTTCTGGTCCTCCGTACATATTAAAGAGACCAGAAAATAATACCGCTTTTGCGTACGTTGGTATTTCGCTTAACCGATAATACCAAATTTGACTTGTAGGTGAGATTTGCGACGAAAGTGCTCGGTAAGAGAGGATTTTGCAAAATTAGTAATCCATGCAAATGTAGAGGGCCAAATTATTTCTTTCACATATCCCCCCTCTATCTCAAAGTAAAAAGGGATATCCATAAAATTCTCTCAGTAAAATGTGATTCATTTTAAAAATCAATTTCAAATTGGTATTTTGAAATTGGCTATCACGGAGGGTTACAAGGGTGGCTACCTTCTCCTTTTTTGAATACCTTGTTGAAAGGGGAAAAAATCTTGACTCCACTCGACTTTTCGAACACTTACGATTAAGATCATTACCAAGCATTTACATAAACGGTAGCGAACTTTCAAGAATTTCTCCCCATATGCCATAATGTAAAAGAAATCTTTGTCGTAGCCCTGTAGAAAAACTATAAGTCCTATACACATCAAAACCAATACCGGTCTTACGATGGTGGTTTATAACATGTATACCCCATTTGAGCTCAATCGAATGTACCGTTTAAACGCTAGCGCACTTTCAAGAATTTCCCCCCAGAGGCCATAATGTAACAGAAATCTTTGTCGTAGCCCTGTAGAAACACTATAAATCTTATACACACCAAAATCAATAACGGTCTTGTGACGGTGGTTTATAACATATATACCCAATTTGAGCAGAATCGGATGCCCCGTTTAGGCGCTATCATGTTCACTCACATACACATACATACACACATGCATACATACACATACACACATACGTACATACTATACATCTCGTAAAAATACCTAAATGAATTCAGTAGACCTCAAAAGTGTAAATACAACAAAATCTCTTAGTCGAATTTTTTCATGATTGCAATACTTTCCTTACCTGGTATATGTTCGGATAGTAAAAAAAAAAACAGTTATCTAAAATGCAGGTTTTAAAATGTAAGAAATGTGAATTCATTATTTAGGCATAACTTTTTTATGATTAAAAACTTTTTCAGAATTTATTTGTTTGAATTTAATTTAAAAAATAAAGACATTACTTTCCGGTACACTTTACTATTTACTTATTATTTACATTTTCTTACTTCTCTCCCGAACCTGACAATGACCTACTACAGTATGTGCGTGGTTACCTAATAAGATATTTAAATATGAAAAGCATAGGAAATTAAATGTATTCCCAGTGTAGAAATATTAATTCAATAAGAATTTTATTTTAACTTATTAATCGCCATTTTTCAATAAACCATACTTTGTGTTTCATAATTTATAATCGTTAGAATAAATCTAATAAAAAGTGGACGAAGTTCCGTTGCAATGCACGAAATTTTATTAATCTTTTTTCCTTTTAAATTTCATTTCATACGTTACTCATTAAAGAGGTTATGCAAAGATTATATCATCTCTCGTTCAAAACATGCGCGTGAGAAAGTGAGTTCCCACTGCGTCATCCTAAAGTGAATAGAATTGGCTTTGATTGGTGCACAAAAGACGCCTGTTGGTTGCATCAGTGAGGAAGAATTCAGAGCGGTGTTGGTAAATTAAGTGCACAAGACTCCGTTCAGAAAGTCTTACTTGAAAAACATCCAGAATCAGAAATATATCTCTGTTTTCAGTGATAACAGATCATATATAACAATAATAATGAAATGTGAATGATAATAATGAAATGAATGGTGAAAATATTCTATAAATTTCACGTGCTTTTAGAAGAAATATAGAATTGAAAATTCTATAAAGGTTTTAATTAAGTATAATGTTTTTACATTTGTGTACTTGTTTTAATACTTAATAGATAAAACAAATACACTTTTAAACTAGTAATATTAATGGAAATTTAAGGTATTTTTTACGTGTCAAATAATATGTTAAATACTGAAACATTTATTTTAATTTCAATTTTTTTTTCAAATTTAAGGTCTGGTAACATAATGGACATTTGTCGCCTTTTATAAAGAAAAAAAAGCAACTTTGTTATTCATACTATGAAAAAGTGTATGAATTTATTAAAATGCGCTAAATTAAATAGTCTTCTAGTCAGTTATAATGAAATAATAAAAAAAAAACGCATGTTGACAATGGAAATTATGACATTTGTCTGAGAATGATCATTACAACTTTATCTTATCTTGTTAATGTAAAAAATAGCAAGGAATTTGATTTCCAATTTTCGACATCATTTAAAATAAGCTTACTTTCTGATGAAACCAAAAAGTCGATAACTTAAAAAAAAATGTCAGCTAAAGACATAGATTCCTAAACTTTTTTATAAAATACATTTTTCCACCTCACTCTATGTGTTGTGTTTTAACTAACAGCTTTGAAAAAATCAGTTTTATATAAAACATTTGTACTTGTCTACTTATGCCATGAGTAAAAATGAAAAACGTCGAGGTTTTTAGACTGAAAATTATAGCCTTTTGACAAAAAAGAAAAAGAAAACGAAGAAGTGCACCACACAAAGAGGCTACTTCTCTATGCGAATGCCGCTGTATTTCACTTTTGCAGAGCTTGGTAGGTTTTTTCCCCCTTATGCATTTATTCAAGAGATCAATACTTTATTGCTTAGTACAAGATACCGAGGTTAATGAATATTTATGGAAACTGTCCAGTACTACCAGAAATATCACCACGGTAGGCAACAGGAAGTAAAAAAATATTTCGTGACGCTTTCCATCAAACATATTTCTGATCGATATGCAAAGAATGTACCGGGAATATATAAATTGCTTTTTTTTCTTCTTAGAAAGCGTTGATTTATGTTACAGGTTTCTAATATCCGAAATCAATACTTTTTAATAGTTACAGGTATTGTCATGGTTTTATTTGTCTGTTGTTAGAGCGTATTTGTTTATATGTGCTTTCAACCATAGCGTTGCATGTAAAAAATACTGTCTCTTAACCCTTTATATCGCAGTACAGTATATCTGCAACATATACGCAGTTAAACTATCTGATTTCATTCTATAGTGTCAATCCTTTTGTTTCTAGTGTCCTATGTATAGGGCACGAAAATTTTAACATTTTCTCTGTTGATCGCAAATATTCCTAAATCTTATTGAATGTTACTATCCTTGATTCATGAGTATTCAATATGGTTTCTAGAAAATGATTAAAAGGATTAAGTGAAGCCGTAAAATTTTCACTTTTATGCATATTTTTCAATGAAAAAAAATTCAGTTGTTCGTACAGATTATGTCAGAAATTTATCAATAACAGGATGCATCGTCAAAATTATCGAATGCGATGACAATACTATAGTGACAAATGGCTTTAAATCATGTCAAATAATGCTTATTTTCAAGAATAATGAAAATCTAAAAGAATTTGAAAAAGATTTTCCATTGATTCTTTCATTGATTCAATGTTTTTTTTGGTAGGTCATCATTACAAGTAATCCTAATAACCTGCTTAATTTTTTAAAATCTTCAATCATTTCGTAAGCAGTTCAGTAATACTATAGTATATTACCAATATATTTAAGCGATGTAAAAACAAACGCTTTTTTCGATGTTACAACGAACACATTTTGGTCCAAATGCAGTTACTTAAATTACAAAAGTGAGTTTCGCTGCATTTATAAAATGATTTCACACATCGCAATTAACAACATGTTTTAAATTATAAGCTGTTAGTATATTAAAATGGGTACTTTGGTTTAAAAAAAAGGTTTAGCAGAAAACAAACTAGAGCACTGAAATAACTTTTAAATATCTTATATCAAGCATTATATATCATATTTAGACCTATTAAGAGATCATAATTAACTATATTTATCAGAACCTTGATTTTTTTTCAAGAATGTATTTCGTAAAGTTTAATAATAGAAAATTAACGAATATTTTAAAAATATTAATGTAAATAAATGTCATCTAAACACAACGACAGCATTGCTATTATGTTTTGTAAGTAAAATATGAATTTTTTGTATACAAAAATGAAAGGTAAAATATTTTTACATAATTTAAAATTTACATCTTCAGTTTTTGTTTATAGTAAAAAAAAATGTTATGCTTAAAAAAATTAAACAACAACAAAAAAAAAATATTATACGATAAAAATCAGTATGTTTATTTTCTTTATAAACATATTAAAATACACTAGTTTAGATGAAGTAATATGCTAGATCTGCTTTTACGAGCGAAAAAAATCTAATAATGAAATCGTAAATGGTAATAAGAACTTTATGAGAAATTTATCGAGCAGTAAAAAGGCAAAAACTATTTTTGTGAATCAACTTCGAAAGTAAATTTAGTTTGTTTTGTAGTAGCTTATACTTTAGTTAAAATAGAAGTTATCCAGCGAAACAGATTTTCGTAAAAGCACTGTAGTTCTTTAGTTGCTTTTTTTTTACCGTGAATACAGTTACCTTGAAGTAAAACGATTTTTACAGGCATAAAGAAATTTCGGAAGGAAGCTGATACTCTTATTAACTAATCGTGCAATTGTAACCAGGACGAAAAGCAGATTTTTTTAAGTTTTATTTTTAACACAATTCAACGAACAGTGTATGATTTTTTGGGAAAATGTTTTATTAAATAATTTACTTTAACCCTTAAATGACTTGTGTTGCTTTTTCACCACAAACCCAATTTAGTTATTACCCAATTTATCTCATGAACATAAAGCAAATAAAATTGAAGATTTAGTTGAAAAGTCTTTAAAGTTCATGTGTGTTTAATTTTAAAGAATTTTATCAAGGAAATTTTGCTTTTTAAAGCTCTGTGTTTCCTGTTTAAGAAATTAAAATTATAGTACATTAAGCATTTAAGGATTAAATTCTGGTCAATTCAATATACATAATGTACTGAGTTTTATTATTGAAATTTTCCACTTTATTATTCAAACAAACGAGCAAAACTTCTTTTTTTAGTGCTCTGCTTTAATCACAGAAATATAAGCCTCTTAAAAACAAGTTTTGGAAAAGCAATTTTGTCTAGTACGCTGTTTATAGAAGTAATTCAACATTTCACCACAAAACGGCACTAAATTTGCTGTAATATTCCTATGGAGAAAGGTTTAGCCATAGTTTGAATCCATTGATAGTATAAGCACCAATTTAGGGTGAAATGTTTCTCCATAGAAAGATTGCAGCTAAATCAGCACAGTTTCATGGTGAAATGTTGAACTTCTTCTGTCGACAGTGTATTTAGTTGCAGGAAACTTTTATTAATTTGCTGTAAAATGTTTTTAAATATAAAAGAGAAAGTTTAGGTGCTGGTGACGTGTAACTTGGCGTAAAAAGGTTTTAGAAATTTTTTTTGAAACTCTGAATTACAATTGGGGAGCATAAAAAATACTAAAAGAAGCAAATCAAGTTGTGGCACTTTCCAAAAGATTTTGTTATTTAATTTTTCAATATAAAAATTGCTAAAACAAAATATAAGTTATTTCAAAATGTTCTTGTACTCATTCTTAAATATTCTCTTATAATGAGTGGGTCAGGGTAAATGTGACCGCGGCTAACTATGGATAATGGAATAAAAAATACTATAAAAGAAAAAGTTTCGCTGAAACACTAATCATCATGCTTAAAATGTATTTTTTATGATAGGTATTATTTACAACTGAATTTAAAGTATTTTAAAAGCAGTGAGAATTGTTAAAAGGACATAATTCCAAAAATTTTCAATAAATGGATTAGAAAATTCAGTATTCAAAGTAATACGGCGCACAGGCAAATTTTTAGGTAAGAAAATTATACTACAATGTAAGTTTGTAATGTATTTAAGTGCTATCGGAACTTTTTCTAACATGTTTAAATATTTTTAAATTTACGGTCATAATTATATATACTTCACTGTTTTTAAAGTCGAGTTGTTAAGATCATTTTAAAGAAAATAGTAGGAAAGGTCATTCACCAAAGAAAAAACACGTATTCACAAGGAAAATATTAATTTCTTATATTTTAACTTAAGAAATAAATTATAAGACGAAAATTCTATTTATAATTATTTAAAAAAATTCAAATTCTAAAAAATTGCTGCCCCATAAAATAAAATTTCTACTAATGATTATTTAAAAAAAATTCAATTTCTGAAAAAATATTGTCCAGACCTATCGTCATAGCTAAGAAACACATTAAAAACAAGTGTAATCTCTGGGTAGTGAGTATTTTAAGTATTTAAAAATTCCCATCACAGGGTCCCCAGAACATGGATGGCTCTTTTGAAAATTTAAGATGTTCTTGAGAACCGACTTGTGCTTGCCTGGTTGAAAGTAATAAGTGTTTTCTAATATTATAGAAGAAAAAATCCCATAAAATTCACAAAATATCCGGAATAGTTAATCCATGAGTTAATGGGATTCACAAATTTAAGACACCTGAACCTCTTCAGCCGAAGAAAAGGTTTCAATAAAAATGAAACATAATTAAAACTAAACAAATAACAACAACAACAAATATAGAAAAACGATTCAGACCATGGAATTTCTTTTTACGTGTCAATTAGGTACTTTCCTACAGTTAAAATTGCTATAAAACGTATTACTGAGAGAGAAAAAAATTCTCTTCCTGACAGATTTGCATTTCTTCAGTATTTTTTCTGTACCTTTCTTTTCAAAGCAGTTTTGTTCTCGGTTTTCATTACAAAAACATGTTTAATCTGCAATTTAAAGTGTAGATATTTAGCTTGCGCTATTTCTTTTTGCTTTAACAAAAGTTGTTGTGCATAAATATCAAGATAAAACAAAGTTGTGATAATTCTGCTCTAGGTCACTAATACTCCCATCTTTTGCAGTTCTGTCGAAATTTTATCGAATGTGGTGATGGTAATTATGATCGAATCTCAAATTACAGCGAAAGAGACCAAGCAAGAGAAATGCTAATTAGGTGTTTTTAAAAATAATCTTCTAATTAAAAACAATTATTTTCCCATTATAAAAACACCTAATAATGAGAACAAAGTTGAAAAATTATTATATAAGGATTATAATTATACCTCCTTACCTTAACTTGTTTAATATACGGTAGACCCCCTCCCAATAACACGATAGATACGTTCCGTGTTATAAGGATCCGCGTTGTACGGGTCCAGAGCTATGCTCCACCTGGAATGTAAACCACGCTGTGCAACCGCTGCACACCTTATTTGAGCAATTTATTTCGCATTTCACTTAAATACTGCTTATTTGATACTACGTATGCACTAGAGATAATTTATATGCACTTCCTCTAAATTAAATCGGGTTTAAATTCGCAGATTTATTTTAATAAAACGTTTTCTTTCTCAAGTTTAAATAGAATAATTGAAATACAAAAGTTCTTTCGGATACGTTCAATGTACACCCCAATTAGAAAAAGCAGACGATCTCCTTAATTCATTATATGTTTTTTGCTTGAGGCGTATGTTGCAGTTTGCGAAACGCCGGCTTGTATTTCTATTTCTCTGGGATAGGTGATGGCTTGTTTTGGTGTTGCCATTTGAAAATTACAGTAATTAAATCAGAGCATTTGTCTCAGTTTGCAGTGATATACGAGTCTCTTTAACGTGTATAGGGAACCCGATCGCAATTTTTTTTTTTTTTGCCGTGTTCAAGAGATCCGTGTTGTATGGACCCATGTTATAGGGGTTATTCTGCATAGGCATAGCAAATTTATCCTACTACTGTGTCATTTAATTCTTCAATCGCATATTTTACATTCACCTTGACAGATAACAGAAAAGTCCGACAGGAAAGTGCTTTTGTTATTCGAATCAAGCTATCATGCAATGTAATTAAAACTCAAAAGCAACTTTTTGGCTTTTTTTTCAACCCTATTGTATCTGGTGAACAGAATTGAGAAAAAATTAAAAAAATTAAGCAAAAGCTTATTCATTATGAATATTTTACGAGGTTTTATAATTGAAATGTATCCCTTTTAAAACAGCTAGGTTTTATAATTGAAAATTATCACAATTAAAACAGAATTATTCAACTAACTGGTTTAAAAGCTTGCTTCGAAGTATAGAAAATAACAAAATTTAAATGAAAGAAACAATGACATAACAAGCGACAACAACAACAACAACAACAATAATAATAATAATGACAGAATATTAAGCATGGCGCCATCCAGGGGGGACTTCGACACTACTTGACAAAGTGTTCATAAGACAAATTTAATATAAAGTTTACTATCAAGGACAGTAGGAAGTCCGTCTTTTCCTGAAAGAGGGATTTCTTCTAGCCATTTCTATAGAGCAGCGGTGGGTAACTTTCGTGTACATAAGATCTACGTTTTATCTTAAAAACGTACGTTTTGCAATCAACTTGGTGTCATAGACATAGTCTAAGGGGGAGGTGCGAAATGTATGCTATGTTTATACCCTGTATTTCAGTACGAGCTGTACGCTAACGTGATATGGGTGGATAAAGAAAAGTTAACAGCGATCTATTTTTGCCCCCCTCCAGAATAATAGTGAGCGAAAAGGTCTTTGAAATACAATATCAAGCAGCCAGTAAATTAAGAATGCTAAGAAAAAAAAAGATTGAAATAGTCCCAAATATGCGATACCCTGAATGCTTTTGTCCATGAGGGAGCAGGTAGAGATCCCCATCGGATCAGGAAAGAAAGTACCACCAAGTACATTAGGTAGATAATCACTACAAAAGGAAGATGAATAACGAAGCGATGTAATTTTCTTCTATATTTTTTTAAGTGCCCCGCATTGTTTTAAAATGGTAGAGACTTAATGATTTTTGAGATATCCAATAAAAGTGCCAATGAATTTTGTTGTTGCTAAATACTTTATATCAATTCAGTAAGAATTTGTAGAGGTACGAGAAGGCATCAAACATTGTTTTATGAGGCCTTACGATCCTGTCCAAATTTGTCATAGATTATAGTTCATCTAGATTTTAATTTCGATTGATTTAATTTCAGATATTGTATTTGCAGTATTTCATAAGTGTTATAATAAATAATATTTGGCAATTTATGTTTAATGGACGCAAATAAAACCAAGATATGAAATGCGTGTTGTTTTTGCCGTGTTGCGCCGAGAAGGGTGGTATTAAAGCTAACAAACGTAGTATCAGGATTCACAGGAACGGATTTCGTAGCGATTTTTTCGAAATCCGAACTAAAAATTGTTTTAATTTATATTTTATTTATGTCTGACAATTTTTCTAATTTATCTCCTATGTGTGGCGAAAGTTCGCCAAACTCTAATTTCATCCAAAATGAATTTTACCGAAATTTTATTTTAATTTAATCTAAATTATTAGTTTTAAAGATTTACAACTTAAGCTCTAATTAACCAAATTTCATGTAATAAAATGAAAACTTGATGAGATTTTAACAAGAATATCATTAATTTTTAGACTACATTAAACCTTAAAAAAGGACCAAATAGTCATTTCAAAATTCACAACGCCAACTTAAAAACATCTCCATGCTTCATGTATGTCACAATTACAAATTCAGGATCCTCATTATTCTTTCGGAGGTTAAATTTTTATGCTTTTTAATGATTCTTTTAAAAAAAGAAAGCTTTACTTTTCTTCCAAAAAACAGGTACAATGCTAGTTATTAATGAATCACAATGTACATTTTAATGTGGAAACTTTATATGTCACTAACACTACATCCTAAAAACAGCGGGATATGTTATAGAAGTCAAAACATATTCAGTCCATCTCAACATAAAGAGAAACTTATATTCTTTTTCAATACTCTGTTTTAGTCGTTGTAAGATAAACTTATCATAAAAGGATGTTTTGAAAAGTATTTCAGGTATATTTCTGACAGCTGATTTTACAATCCCGTAGAGTTACCTTGCCGTAAAACAAGTTTTACAGGTGAACAGAAAACTTTGCAGGAAGCTTGTGTTAGGAAACCAACATCCTTACTGCTAAAAGAAAAATTGCGAATGAAATAAATAATTAAATATATATGTTTAAATATTTTTTCAGCATTAGTAGTGTTAAAACATAATTCATTGGAAAGCTTTTTTGAATAAAATGCCTGGTTTTCTGTTTAGTATTCTGCTTAAGTTATAACAGATTATTATCTTTTATAAAATAAAAGTACCGGGTGAACAAAAAGTCCGTAAAAATTTTAAAAATCCATTAAAAAAGAAAAAAATAATGATAGAAAATTGCGGTTTGCACCAATAGGTTTAGCGGGTGATGAGATTTTTTTAATGACGAGAAAGGCTATAGTTCCACATGTTACCGATAAGTGGCGCTGGCATACACAATGGAAAGCAAGTTTCCAATTAAAAGGGGGGAAAAAATCCGAAATCTCTCACTATCATGCAACGCAATTTGTATCGTCATTGTCTTTTAAATTTTTAAACTTTGATGCACCTAGAATGTGTCAAAAGCTCATGAAAAATTCAAAAATTCATTTAAAAAGAACAAATAACGATACAAAATTGCGGTTTGCATGGATAAGATTAGAGAGGATTTTTTTTATATGGAAACTTGCTTCCTATCGTGCGTGTCAGCACCCCCTATCACTAACATTTGGAACTACAACCTATTGGTCATTAAAACAATCCCATCGCTCGCTAAGGCTATTGGTGCAAACCGCAAGTTCTATCATTATTTTTTCCTTTTCAATAGATTTTTAAAGTTTTTACGGAGTTTTTGGTCACCTAGTAATTTTTGGAAAGTTAGTTTTCGTCTCCTGTTTTGTAGCTTACTTCACTATCAGTAGTGTTACTCTGCCACGAAACAAGTTTTACAGGTAAAGTAAGGTAAGATGGAAGTAGATTTCTTATTCGTCGGAAGTAGCTAAGCTGAGAAGCATATTTACAGGGCAAATGCGTTTTTTCAATCCTTGAGGAGGTGAGCAGGAATGATAGATATAAATAACATAAGATTAAAAAAAATTAGTCTACTTGTTATTAATCAAACAATAATTTGCTCAATCTGTTTTAATTTTTTTTCAATATAATAATTTTTAAATGCATCTTTAAACAGAAAATTGTTTTTTCTGAGGGTTGTTCTTTGATTTAATGTCTTTTAATAAAACAATTTGATTTCGCTTTCGGTAGTTTACCTAACCTTTAGATGAGTTACCTTGCCCTGAAACAATTTTTACAGCTGAAGATTCAGATTTTATGTTATCCTAATACGATTAAAGGGCTCATGACTTGGGGGGGGGGGGATAGGAACAGAAAATCAAGTATAAACGTAAAATATAATAACTGTACTTCTTAGTTAAATTTTGTGGATGCTTTCAAAGTGCACGAGAAAAAAAAAATTTTATGAAGAACTAGCTGCAAGTTAGAAAAGATAAATTCCTTTAAATTTGAAATGGACATTTTGTGCATTTTTTAAAAAAACTAGTTGAAACATTAGAGAAAGCATGGGCCAGTTTTTAAAAACTGAAATATTAAAGAGTAAACTTTGAAAATGAAAGAATAATCATAATACTTTTAGAATTAAAGTTTGATTCACACTGAAATAATCTATGGTGATTCAAATTCTCCGGTATTAAGTCTTATTATGTCCCTTATTCGTTATTTGTTGCCTCCGTCGTTATTGAAAATTTTGTATCTCCTAATGTAAAAGAATTTTTAATATTTTAAATATTTATTTCAGCAAAGTCAATTTAAAAGAACAATTTTTAAAAGGTGGGATCAATTATTTTGATAAAAAATAAAGAAAAATTCGTTACATAGCAATAAAAAATAAGTTTCTGCCAAATTTTAAAAATATTTTGAAGGAAATGTTTAAAGATGGGAAATTAATATTTCTAAAGATTGTTCAATGCCATTTATCGGTGATCACACATAAGATATTGATATAAGTAGACAGGTGAACTGAGAAAATAGAGCCGTTCCTGCTTTACTGACTTTTGTTTTGTTTAAATCCAATACTGTATTAAAATTGAAATAAACATTATAAATTTATTTATTTGATATCATTCAAATCAATTAAAAAATATTCAAATGCATTTTACACGCTTCCAATATAAAGTTAATCTTACTTTCTTCCAAACAACAAGGGAAGGAAAAAAAAGCCCATTCTAAAGGCGATTTAATTTTTATCGGTTTTATTTCACGCAATTAAAGTTTTAACGACTCAAATGCCTATTATTCGCTTTTAGGCTGTATAATCACGCTATGCTTTTTTTTTTTTCTCTTTCGCTGCTCCTCCTTGTTCTACAAAGTCAGCTCTGCACCTAATCAAGACATCAGCATAATTAAGAACATAAACTCTCCCCCTTCCCCCCCCCCGTTTAAAAACTGTTCCTTCACACGATTGTTTAGAATATCGAGAAATAACGTTTCAAAACCCATTAGGAGCCGCAGACAATATCTGGAACGAGGACTTTTCCTAGCAGACGATTTCTCCACACCGGGCGCATGCGCAAGGATTCTTTTCGATATCGATCCGTCGCGTTAACCCCTTGCCCGTGACATTAGCTGTACATTGACCTCGAGCGCGGTCCATTCCCCCGGCTGAGGGGGGGCCGCGGATGTATGTTAGGCGGTGAGGGGGAAAATTTGTTCACTCTTTTAAGTGCAAAAGCACAGTCCGGAAGAGAAAAATTTCAATGATAATAGGATGATCCCTGATGGTGAATAATTTTTAAGGAATGCGGAAGATTTTTGAGTATTCTAGGTTACTGATGTAAAACTAATTACCTTCGGGTCTTCTGCCTGTTATTAAGGACGATTTTAAACTTAACAACAGAGTATAAATTAATTAAACTTTTTATTAACCCTTTGAGGGACAGGCGTACATTCAAGGAACTTAAGAAATATTAAAGTATCTAGCGTGAACGACTTTCAAGAATCTGGAAGAAGATTTTGAGTACTCGAGTCTACTTATTGTACCTTATATCTATCATTTATGAAAATTTTTAACTTATCAACAATGAATTAATTAAATGATTTATCAACACTTTGTGCAATAAGAATATATACATGAAGTTTCAAAAATATCAAAGTACTTGGAAATATTAGGCCCATTTTATCAAATTAATTTATGTATTTTTACTTTGCTTTAATATTCGATTAGAAAATTAATTATACAAGTATCATTCAGAAATATAAATTATTTAGGTGAATAAATCTGTTATTCAGGAAATCAAAGTTAGAAAGACATATTTTTGCAGAGGTAATCAAGAGCAAAAACGTATAATTTACATATAACTTTCCTGTATTTATTATACGACGAATAATTAAATGATTGTTCATTAACAGGACAAATCAAAAGAAATCAAGTCATATAAAATATTTTAGAATAAAAAAATCATTAATAAAAAATATTTTTAAAATTACTTATATAATACGCTAACGTATGCGGTATCAAAATCGACGATATTTCTACGCTGCGAAAGGCAACAACTTGATGTAAACATTACCGTAATAATAATAACGCATGTGAAAAATCTAAATCAACAGTTAAATGACGTCCAATGGAGCTAGCCAATTCGTTACTTACGTATGTCACGCAGTAGCTAGATTACAAAATAACAAACGTGAAAATGCAAGATCTTTCGGATCTTTTTACACCTTTGAAATACAGAATTTGCAATAGGGGACACTGGGGCGGAATGGGGTACTTAAGGTTTGAAGCAAGGTTTTAGGTCTAAGATACAAAAAAAAAAAAATTATCCTATATTAAGAAACAGTTTTTGTATACATTTTAAAATAAACTTTAGTATAGAAAGTTGTGAAAAAAAGGTAAGATGTATTTTTAAAAAATCAAAAATAAAAGTAACTCAATCAACCCCATTCTGCCCCATGCATGGGGCAGAATGGGGTTCAATGATTTTTGCAATATTATAGGTTTTTTTTTTTTTTTTAATTTAATGTGTTTCGAAATTCACATATCAGTACTGAATGTAGTAAAAAAAAATTTCGGCTAGTAACTTTAATCAATTCAGAGTGATATGAGACCCAGACAGAAGTAGGAAGGATGTTTTCTTTTGGTTTTTTAATGTTAAGACCAGTTTGGTGCCAAAAAAAACTCGTTATTTTGAAAAATAAAATAGTGTATATTCTCCAGAAATTTGGTTATAGACTGCTTATGGATTGCAAAATTCACATATGAATATTGAGTCATCATCGTCTTTGTCAATACCTGCACATGAGTTGTGTGCCCACTTTTTGCATTTAAAGCATGACACCCAACCCTCATTTGATGTTCAATACAGATCCTCACAATACAAACATGACGCGAGAGCTTTCATCTGTGCTGTCCTCTAACTCCTCATCCTGTTTGTTTGGTCTCTGCTAACTGGGTTTTGGCCTTTTTCCTGGACGTTTTTTCTTATCTTGAGAGAGTAGCTTTCTCTTAGCAGCACGTTTTAACCCCTTAAGTGGTTTGCCCGTACAGTGTACGTGCTACCAAAAATTGGCCTCAACTGGTTTGCCCGTATAGCGTACGGGCATCGATATTTTCTCCTTTCCTTTTCTGATTTGCCCGTATATTTCATTATTGTGAAGAGACTATTTAGTATTAATATTTTTTAATAGATGGCGTGGCTTGTCCATGTAACTGAAATGCTTTTCATCCAGGTTTTTCTTCCTAGCGAGAGAGCGGGAATATTTCATCATATGCCTTTCAAAATATGCCTTTTTTGGAAGGATTTTGGTAAAAAAATTGACCGCTTAAAGGGTTAATGCAATAAAAAAATATCTTTTTTTAAGCAAGAAGCTCCTGGACACCGGGGTGGAACGGGGTCCCACCACGTTCTGCCCCGCGTGTTAACACCGGGATGAAAAAATCACGTGATCACGATTAAACATTTCTGTTTCGATCATTGCATCATGGAACAATATATTTTAAAACATGACTAATTCAATGAAATTAAAATTAATTGTGGACAAAATACGGACAGAAGGCATACCTTGCTTTGCAAATTTCTAACTATTACAGTAAGATACACAATTTATAGCTAGAAGTTGCCAAAGTTAGTTAATGAATTCCAGCCATCAGATAGACGCTACTTGTCAACTTCCTGCATGCAAATGAGGCTCGCGAAGCTTTGCCGTGCTACTCTAGCGCCTCTGGCGGGAAATTAATGCCGTATCCCATTCAACCCCGGTGTCCCCTACTTGTGCATTTATCGCTCAAGTAAAAAATGTCACCATGCAGTGGACTAAAACACAATTTAGCCATTTCCTGTTTCTTTCATATTATTGATACTAGGGATGTGTATTAACCCTTTGAGGCGCAACCCTTTCCCAATGCTGAAAAAAGGGCAGCCGTTGCCATCGCACGACTTAACTACCAGCAAGATGGCGGGCGGTCGAAACGTTCATCGCGTGCCACAAAAAAGTGCCGCTGGCTGTGCCGCACAGCCAGCTGTCGTCAAAAAAGGGTCTATGATATGAATTAAAGTACGAAAAAGTGTTTTAACATAGGGGGAGGAGGATGTTGGAAGCTCATCACTAACCCATTTTCGGTTCAAATTTATTGAAAACTGGTATCCGTGGTTAAAATGAGCTAAATTTTTTAAATATAAAAGAAAATCTAGGGTTTGTTATTGGGCAAAAATGTTTGTTCGAATTTTAATTTGTAAAGGGTCCCTTATGCAATTTTTATGTATAGCAATTTAAAGTGTACGTCAAACGTAAACGATTGGTATCTGTAACTTTGAGGTACGACGAACGACGGCCGAAAAAAGTACAAGTGAGTGGTTTTTTCCCCCCGCAGCTGTACATACGTTTGTATAACCAATGGGGAACATGCATGTATTTCAATGGACATACCAGTTTCAGTGGCTGATCCAGAAAAGTTTCAAGGGAGAAGCGGTAAATATGACGTATTTTATCAGACATGGGTCAGTATTTTTTCTCCATCTTAATTTTTGATCTTGGGTCATGCTTAACCTGGTCGTTCTCATTAATGAAAACACTCAACGAGACGATTGCGCAAATGGTAGATTTCTGAGGAAAATTCAAAGACCTATGCTGGGAAAGAACACTATCTATCTTTCTAAATAAATTTCAATTGTTTGAATGGGTTCTTTAATTGGTTGAATGGGGTGGTTGAAAGGTTCTTTTATATTTGTTCAACTCCAAGTTAATAATTGAGTTCTTTTGATAAATAGATTGAACATTTGAGATATTCAAATTCTAAATTATATTCTGAAAAATATCCATGTCATTAAATTTTGCATGAAATAAAGTACCTAATTTAAACTATCATTAAAATAATTTTAGTACTTTTATACATTAATTTCTCTTTTTTAATGTAAAATACAGAAATTTAACTCTGTTATGATTAGTACCATAAGATTTAAGTTTTTAAAGCAAGACTATATGAAATTATAACTTTCACATTACAGAACTTTTAAAAATAATAATCATGCATACTACTTCTACAATTTGTTTCTTTCATGCAATACCTTTTTTAATTAAATCATAAATAAATAGCTCAACAAAAAATTTGCCCTTTTGTTAGTTTTAAAAGCAACATGAATCGTTTAAATCTTACCAAAAAAAACGAGTAATATGTAAACAACTTACCCTTAATCCGAACTGTGATAGGGTAAAATACACATTTTTAAAGGCTGAAAATATTACATTTAGCTGAACCTACTCGAAATAATTTTTCATAAGATTCTTAGTGGCTGAAAAAATGGCAGATTACGTCTCTTTTGCGTGTCAGGCTAATGAAATGCAATAAATCATTCACGCTAATGAAATGTAATAAAAGATTTTGTGTAAGAATAAAAGATTAACTCTTTTCACCATGTCATTCTTAGGGAGGTCAAACAAAACCTCCTTTTCATGTTTAGAGGTTAATAGCGCTCTAGTGCAAAGTAAAATTCACTTTTGCTATAAATTTATAATTTTTGAACACATGATTGGCGTCAAAGTTCTGAAATGTTTGATTTCGAATATTTACTTTGAATATCTCTGAGTATGGGGCTTGAGGCGTATTGTCAAAAGCACATCATTATGATTTTTATTGAAAAATTTACGGCATAAGGAATAAATTTATATCTTTTAGACGATGATGTTGAATTTTATAAATTTAAGCGGCTTTAAAGCTATAGATAACTTTATTGGGTACAGTAAAAATAAAATAAAATAATATTGATTTCTAGAAATTTAAATGACAAAATGATTAATAATTATTTAGATAAACATCTTCTTCATCAGCGATTATAAATTAAATGCGAAAGTTGTTATTTTATCTAATGTACATATTTTACAGATGGCTCTTTTAAATATTTAAATAAACGTTTATATGTTTAATTCAATTGCTCTGCATGTGAAATTTTAATTAGTTGAAGTTAAGTGGCGATACCAGACTATATTTCTCATATTCTAAACATTTTATCCACCATGATTGGACCAAATAATGATTGGCTTATAACTAGTAATACCCAACCAACTGATGAATAGAAATCAGTTTTTGATATAAAAATCAGTTTTGTTAAAATGCCTTATTCAAACGCTACCTCTTAGTGACGCTACCTCTTAGTATTAAGAAGGCATATTACAGTCGAAATACACTCGAAATATTTCTTCTGCAATTTATTTAAAACTAGCTGAAGTACCCGTTCTTCGCACGGGAATGAATGGACTTTTTGATATTACGATTTGTGATGATTACTATTTATTGTAATAAAGAAATATAGCAAAATGGATATCGCATTATATTGTGTTCAATAACCATGCATACTGAATTTCAAGGCAATCGTTTGTACGGTGCAGAAGGCGATGCGACATAGCGCAATCTAGTGGCGAGTTTTAGCAAAACGGATACGGCGAAAATATTCTTCGCATTCAGATATCGATGAATACGAAATTTCAGGACGATCGGCTGGACAGCCCTGAAGTTCATATGTTGACGCGACATCTAACGCGAAACTCTTCCCCGTGTTCAAATATCTATGTATGCCTATTTTCATAGCGATCAGTTGCACAGTCAAGAAGTGATACACTGCAGCGCGATCTAATGGTTAATCAAAGTAATGATCTGCTACAGTGCCGTCAAGTGGCGAGTTATAGCAAAATGGATAACGCCAAAATATTCTCATTGTTCAAATAGCTATGTATACTGATTTTCATAGCGACCGTTTGAATGGTCAAGAATTTGGCCTGCTGCAGCCTCATCTAGTGGCGAGTTAAATAATAATGCATTGCAGTGCCATCTAGTGGTGAGTAACATCAAAAGGAACACAGTTAGAATATATTCTTCGTCTTGAAATGTGTAAGTATAAATTTTATTCCGTACGGTCGAACGGTATAGAAGTTGATGCGTTGCAGCGCCATTTAGCGGCAAGTTACAGCAAAATGGATACTGAAAAATATTCTCCGTGTTCTAATAACAGCGTGTACCAAATTTCATCGAAATTGGTTGGACGATATTCGCATAGTAAACGGCTAAACGGAATAGAATTCGACGTTCTGCTGCGCCACCTGGTGGCAAGTTAGAGGTAAACGGATAGCATAAAAAGCTTCTCCATGATAAAAGACTTAGGTGAACCAAATTTCATGGTGCAACGGTGCTAGAGTTTTTCAACCTCATACACACATACCAACATTCATTTTTATCTATAACCAGTGTCATTATATATCGCAGTCTCAAATAAAATCAAGTTTCAAATCTAAGCCTCGCCAAAGTGCCAACATACGCCATTTTGCAGGCGTTTATTCAGGAAATCATTCGAAGCATTGACTTAGCAGCAATCAATAAGGGAAATGGTTCGACCACGAAAAAGTAAAGCAAGCCTTTATTTGAAAAGTGGAATCCCTTAATACAGCCGAATTTTTTAAAATTATTAACTATAACGTGTTTTATTCATCGTTACTCCGATGTACTAAATGAGAAGATTTCAATTTTCTGAAATTTGGCGGAATTCCCCCAACTTAAATCAATGTATTCCATTGGCGAGATTTCTGAAGTTAGATCGCTTGAAATCCCTTAATAACTGCATTATTTCTTCACGGATCATTAAAATTTAACGCTGTATTCGAATAAAACCTTTGCACTTGTTTTCAAAAATCTATTTCCTTAAGCTCTCAATAAATTGCGCCAAGCCGAAAACTGTGCAAACCGCTAGAACTCACTTACTCAAAATCGATATTTCAGCGACTTTATTTTTTCGCCAAACTAAAAAATTTTACACATTAGCCTCGGAAATCTTTTCTTATTGTTTTGCGTATGAAACATTTCATTCCTGCTCTGATTTCCCATGCACACGATATTATAATTTAAAAAAAAATAACCTTACGAATATAAACTAACAAAAAAAAATCATTATTATTCTTTTATTTTTACTTTGAGAATTTAAAACATTTTATTCGGCAAAATCGCCACACATGGCAACCACGATCCTTATTTCACACTTTTTTCACAACAATTACAGAAAGGGGTTACAATTACAGAAAGCTTTATGCGTGGAGAGCATAAAAAATCTCTTAAATTCCGGGAACGGGTGGACTTTCAAAGTTTTAAAGTGGACTACGATTTATTCTGTATTATTTTACATATCTGTGCTAAATTTCAGGCCGATAGGTCCATTTTTGTGGATTTGTATACGAATCAAATCCACAAACAAACAAACAAACAGAATTTCATTTTTATTTATAAGATTTGCATTTTCGCATATTAAGATGCCGCTTAATCATTGACGGTAATTGTTAAAACTTTAAAGTCGAACAACTCAAAGACTATAGCATTTTAAAAAGTTGCATTGCAAAAATTGCACTACAATGCAGTTTTTTTATAACTTTTAAAGATGGAGCTTCATTTTTAAATTAGAATTTTTTGTACACAGGATCAACCTAAAAAGTTATTTGCTATATAGGGTATTTATAAAGTCTCTGCACTACTTCAAAAATGCAATAAAAATTTGATAAGCTACGAAGATTTCTTTGAAAATACTACGAACAATTTTTATTTATTTTTTCTCTCTAATGGACAGGTCAGCAGCCTACTGTAGGCTTCACCGCTGCGAAGACCGTATACGTTGCTCATTTCATTTAAGGGACGCTTATAAGGCAGACTAACTTTGCTCCTTATGAGTGGTTTCCTAATTTTAACCCTTTAACGCTCAGTGTTCCCGCTCTGGGAACACCAAACTTTGACGTTTTGACTGTTGCCCGTCACGAAGAATAGATTTGATTTCTATAAAAATAGTTGCGGGTGACATAGTTCCACGAGAATCCTTTACTTTTTAGCACGTCATTTCCCGTAAAAAAATGGTCACGATTATTTTTAACTGCACCGACATCTGCTGAAAAATGGAAGAATGCCAGAACAGCTGGATATATTGCCCAATCCTGAAAAAAGGGCAGCCGTTGCCATCGCTTAACTCTTTTTTGACGACAGCTGGCTGTGCGACACAGCCAGCTGTCGTCAAAAAAGGGTCTCTAGATCTGTGGCACGCGATGAACGTTTCGATCGTCCACCATCTTGCTGGTAGTTAAGTCGAGCGATGGCAAACGGCTGCCCTTTTTTCAACATTGGGAAAGGGTTGCACCTCAAAGGGTTAAACGAGTTCCAGATGAGCGACCTAGCGCTTGGATTAAATGTAGATATGAATAAATGCATAGACATTCACGTTTCTTTACGGACGTTAGAGCTTTGATACTGATCGCAGAAAGTAGTCAAAAATGCAAAATAACGTAGAAAATGTTTTAAAAAGCAAAACAAAACAACGTAATAACGTCGTACTTGAAAACAAGTTTCTTCTCAATAACAAAATGTTATTTTCGTTCTTTTGTCGATTATTTTTCTTTGGCACTCTTCCAGAACCAATCAATCAATAATGTAGTTGCCTGCTTTAAAAAGGAGAAAATACAGTAAATGTTAATAATAATGTATTTTGTTCTAATGAGAATATTAGCAGCAGTTAAAGTGGTAAGAGACTTTCAGACAGACTAGACAGACATACAGGTATCAAACTCTTTTCAGTTACCACAGGAGGTGTTAATAAAATGCAACAAAATATTCCTTAAACGGAAACTATATTAAGCAAAAACTTGTCTTAAACGGAAACTTTTCTTGATTCCGAAAAAATTACGGAAGTGTTAAAAGGAAAGAGAAGAAAAATACTGAAAAAAAAATGAACTTGAACGAACACAATAATTTTACTTGTTTGTCATATTAATTTACAAATTCAATTTTTTAAATAGAAAATATTGCACCCTTTCAATAATTATAATAATTAGTTTGGAGTTTATTTATTTTAAAACGATATGTTGCATAACAGAAAAACATTTTTTCTTCAAACGAATGATAAAGTTGCAATTCAATTTTGTTTAAAATTATCTTATTTTTAGACCAATGTTGAATCTTTCGGTAGGGTTATTTTCAGCCTCTTCCTTCGATTCTTCTAAAGAATTTTTAAAGGAATTTAAAGACCGACAAAAGAGCATATTGCTTTATTGTGCGTTTCGATTGCGTATAAAATATTTTTCAATCAGTCCTTCACAAAAAAAATTCCGCATTCGCTACTGTCATATATTTTTCATGTATTAAAAACACTTTTGTGCATAAGAATCCGAAACACTAAGAAATATATAGACTGCCTATCGTTGTTATTGTTTTTTAATGCGAACGCGATATTTTCTAGTGGTGTATGGCCAAACGGAGGGGGAGGGGGGTATTAAAGTATAACTCTCCCTTACCTCAAAAAACCAATGGCGGAGGGGAAAAGACATAGCACACTGGTATATGGCTAAAGTGATGAGATCCCGGGTTCTGGCCTAACGCGTGGCTGTCGATCTAACGGTTTGGAGTTTTGGGCGGTTCTCTCTAAATTTAACGCGAATACACTTTAAGGCGTCCTCCGATGGCATCCCTCTAGGCAGCTAGCCTTCGTGTAGCTTTGCCTTAACACAACTGTTTTAGTCAAACTTCGAAATTTCTGTATTAGTTGTTAGTACGCCTGTATGTTGTATACTCACTGAAAAAAAATATGCCACTGGCATCTAGAAAATAATTGGTGTAACTAGAATTTATGAGTCTATGTACTCCCTGTAAGTAGTAGATCATTGAACGAGACATTTCTTAACCCACTTATCCAAATTTTAGATCTCTCCTTTATAATCTGATGCTTGCACCCGGATGAAAATATCTGTAATTAGAGTGCTCCAAAAATCGAACGATAATTTCTCGTTAGAAAAACTAGTCAATCTGCTGCTGCTGCTGTTGTAGTTGTTGTCGTGTCCATGGATAGAAGATGCACTATCTATGGAAATAGATGCCATTGTCCCCGAGGGGTAAGGACTTCTGCTTGTCGGTCCCTAATTTTGAACCAATTCCAGATGAGGGACCAACCATCACCTGAGCTCGGCACCCCCAGAGGTAGGGTTTAACCCTTTGAGGCGCAACCCTTTCCCAATGCTGAAAAAAGGGCAGCCGTTGACATCGCTCGACTTAACTACCAGCAAGATGGCGGACGATCGAAACCTTCATCGCGTGCCACAGATCTAGATAGCCTTTTTTGACGACAGTCGAGCGATGGCAACGGCTGCCGATTTTTCAGCATTGGGCAATCTATCCAGCTGTTCTCGTATTCTTCCATTTTTCAGCAGATGTCAGTGCTGTTAAAAATAATCGTGACAATTTTTTTACGGGATATGACGTGCTAAAAAGTAAAGGATTCTCGTGGAGCTTTGTCACCCGCAACTATTTTAATAGAAATCAAATCTATTCTTCGTGAGTGGCAACAGTCAAAACGTCAGAGTTTGGTGTTCCCAGAGCGGAAACACTGCGCGTTAAAGGGTTGAGCATGCAGGACCTTGGCCAGGACGGATTTTACGGTCATTCTGCTGTGATTAGCCAAAAAAAAAAATCAATAAATAAAAAATACTACGGACTAGAAATTCTTGACCATTTCACCTTTACCAGTTGTCTGTATCACCTACACACATAATTCTACGATGTATTCTTCCAGTTTTTAGTAGGGATGGATGGGAGACGAGACAGAGTTAACAGCTTTTTTGCGAGACGAGACAAACATTTTTAGCACTACAATACAGGAATTTTGCGAGACGACAGACAAAATGTTTTGAGTGTTTTGCTAGACGCGAGATACTTGTTCTTCGTCTCCCGTCTACCCCTAGTTTTGGGACACAGAAAACAGCCATCCGTCCAATTCACTCTAGATGGGAGCGATATTTTGTTTCTCCGTGAAGCATCGGCGTAGCCAGAAATTTTTCATGGGGGGGGGGTTGCGACTACTGCAACTCACATATGCATACACGTGTGTGATAAGGGAGTGAAGAATATACATTTTGTATGGCAAAAAATTCCTCAAGGGGGGGGTTATGGCCTCCTAACCCCCCCCCCCCTTAGCTACGCCCCTGCGTTGCAGTATTAATTATCTCAAATGCAATAACCCACATTTGTTAAATTATAATGTTTACTATTGAGTATGCCAAGCATTTATTTTATTGGGGTCTTCTAGTGCATGTTGAAGACTCTATTACAATTTGACACAGCTGGCTGTGCGGCGCCGCACAGCCTGCTGTGTCAAAAATGTCCTTTAGCTCTGTTGCACGCGATGGACGATTCGATCTCACCACCATATTATTGGTAGTTAAATCGAGCGATTGCGTAATGAAGTATTCACTAACAGCATTCAAAAATAAGCTTCTCAAAACTATTAAAGATCGCTCATAAGAGTGCACAATACAGAGCATTACTAATGTAGTGAGCTCAACGATCATTCACGCACCACCGAACTTCTCTGGAGCGACTGTGCTATTTTATAGCTTCCGCTGACATTACGCAAACATTCTAGAGATTCCACTTCTAGAAAAATCCCAATCAATCGCGAACTTTTCTTGCGTAATAGTAATTCAAGGAAGCAAACGTTACAGGCCCCATCTAAAAATAAGCCCCAAAACTGAAGTCAGCTAGCTAATCGACATCGCCAATATTTCTCGAGAATTCGGCGAAACCCTAGGTTAAACAATGGGGACACCCAAAACTTAGATCCTAATTAACCGATTTTCATGCAACAAAATGCAAATTTCAATTATTTGACGCGTAGGATAAGAATTTTAGCCTCACCGTTCATCGTTTCAAGCGCTATCCAAGCCGGTGCTGCTTGACTTTTCGTGTTTTTATGGGAACGGAGCTTAACGACTAGGCCACTGCGGGAAATAAATAAAAGAAAGATTTTTTGGATAGCCCTGTATCTTAAATGGCCGGAAATAATCTGAAGCTTTTACAATATATTTCTCATGTACGAAATATATGTATGCATTTTTGTAGATACAGAATGTACATTCACGAAAAAAAAAATCTTTAAAAAATTAGAAATTTTGTTTTGTATGATTTTTGTACTTAGTTTTTCCAAAATTTGTAGGAAATTTTTACGAACGAAGGAGGAACTATTTCATAATCAATTCATTTGACACGATTTATTACATTATAGCAATCCTATTTTACTGATTTATCAATGCCATCTTATTGCATCCCCCTTTGTATCAATTCATTTAACTTTTTCCGCAAAATTAACAATAAAACTTCCAACGAAATCATAACTTCCTAAATATCTGCAGATCCCTTTCATTAATGTAAATGTAAGTTACTCAGTCTCGCTCATTATTTATTATCATCATCAAAATTATTTT
This sequence comes from Cheiracanthium punctorium, assembly GCA_038373885.1. NCBI lineage: Eukaryota > Metazoa > Arthropoda > Arachnida > Araneae > Cheiracanthiidae > Cheiracanthium > Cheiracanthium punctorium. The sequence continues at coordinate 84,745 of JAWZYV010011953.1, forward strand.
AACGGATAGCCATTTTCAGAGGGAAAACATTCTCTTTTTCAACGCTTATCTTTATTTGTTCACCACTTTTGCACAGTCTATGAAGAATCGATGCTCTTCTTTATTAAGCTAATTAACACGGGGCTTTCCTTAATGGATGGAAGTAGTACAGGGAAGATAAATTACAATCTATGAAATGGGACAGCGAAAAAAAAAAAAAAAATTCGTTACGTACCTGTATTTTTTTTTTCTTTTCTTTTGAGCTTCTTTTCATCGCCAGTTTAATTGCGTAAAAATCATTTTCATTAATGTCAAAATTCTTTTACATTTTTATCCCAATAACAATAAAAAAAGAGTGACTGTAGAATTTTAAAGAAACTTTAGATTGAAAATATGGATTTTATAAACTGAAGCTGCCAATCTTCTTTTCGTCTGGTGGTATAAAGTTTAAAATTGATTTTCGAAGCTGTTAATTTAAAAAAAAAATCCATTTTGATAAGAGGAAGTGGGCAGGAACAGCTTCGAAAACGGAAATATAAAGCAGTAGTTCATTGCCAATCAGAAAGATTAAAATTAAGCTCTTGATTTATTATCTGCATAAAAGAGAATACGTGTTTCAAAGAGCCACCTGAGTTCTGTTGTATCCAAAAATGAGCTGTAGCTGGGGTAACCGAATAGTTTAAGTTAGCATGTTGGTCCTCGATTGAGTCTAATTTTTTCGACAGTGAACCATCACCACAGACAGAGCTCATTGCGACGATGATCTTCTTGAATCAGAAAATATTCGCTGCATGAACTGGCCTGCGAATCCTTACCTGATCTCAATCCTACTGAACATGTTTGGGATGGTCTAGGAAAGTTATTTTTCGGTGTTACCACCCCATTTTAGAATACTATAAATGTTAAAGGCGTCGCTTTTGGAAAAATGGGAATTTATTGTCGTAAGCGTTTCTTATCACCGTTATTAACAGTATGATGGCTCGTTGTGAGGCTTGTTTAACAGTGCACGGTAGACACGTCAATATACCACTTCAAGGGACCTTTCCCTAGATTTTATGGATCATGATTTGACTTCTTTTTATACAACCTTTAGAATAATTCACTCCTCTTTTATACTGCTATGTTGATATATGCTTTCTCCTATGATATGTGGCCTCTGTGTCAAATGTTGTTACAATAAATCGAATACTTCTTCAGCTATCACGAATTTTATGTATTCCACTTTTAGTTTGGAAACCAGTATACATTTATTTATGGTAGGTTTTAGTTGAAATTTTGAGAAATCTCAGAGTCCTTTTTGTTTTCATCGTGTATGTGGATTATATAACGAAAAAAAAAAAAAAAAAAAAAAAAAATTCCCTATGCTAGAAGGAAAAAATTTTATTTTCCAGAAGTGCCTATCAGTTATTGCAATGGCTAAAGAATTATTATTCCATTACGCCCTCTGTCCGGATTCGATTCCCGGCTTGGGGTTGGGTATCTGTTGTTGATGCGAATGCGTAATCGGCAAGTGCTCACTTGTAATTTTTTTAAAGGGAAAACTCTTGCCTGAAATTGGTTGTGTTTTACACAATGCATAAATCATACTTGGCTGTCATTATAAATAAGTTCATAAGTTTTACTTTAAAAATCATTCACTAGCACAAAAATTATAATTGCATATTTTTCGGAAAAATTTTAGTATTCCTTAAGCAGGAGATCTTATGTCTTCTAACTAGTACTCGAAAAAAATTAGTATTAATAGCTTGTTTTCGGTTTACTTTCAATATCGGGAAAAAAATGTCAGCCCTAAAATTTTTAAATACGGAATCTACCCAGTTTTTAATTCTGCAGAAGTCAAATAGTAAACATCCTTTATAACTGTGTCTCTATGTTGTTCAATTTGGCAAGTTTATACTATTATTAATTGGAACAATTACACAATTTTTACTCAAATTTTAATTTATCTGAATTTATTTACAGTAAATTATAAAACGAAAATAATAATTTCTGTTAAAAAAAATTACAAACTTTAGCAGTCTCATTGAACCACATTGTCAGTTTTTTTTAATATTCCCCATACTCACAAACAATAGTTACCTTCAGCTACGAGTTCTCTAGCATACGAGTTTTTGGAGATATGACCTATCACAAATTTTTTTTTGTTTGTCTTTTTTTACGAATCGGAATACGAGCTATGCATAAGTGAAAATGTGAAGTGAGACAAAAGTTTACTACTGCATGCCCCTCCCAGCATATTTTTTATACAATGTGCCCGCTTAAGTCTGTTGTCAACCCAATAATTTCGGATCGGCAAGAGCTACAGCCATAAAATTGGGGTCTAGGCATAGTAAAGTTGACATGCCCTACGCAAGAAAACCGCTTCCAGCGGCACCTAGCGGCTAAATTGGGAGATAGCGTTCTTAAACGGTAACTCAAAAACGGTACGGGATATGGGGAAAAAGTTAATTACAAACTTGTTCAGCATCATCTATTTATAAAAAGAAGACACCTTACATGCATTAATGTTAAAAGTAGAAAACGTAAAATGTAAAGGGGTAAAAGCGTATTAATTATACCTGGGGCTACTTGCTACCAGTCATGTTGTACAATGTGCAACGGGAATTGTAGACCAGAGTCCAGATGTGTATTTTGCTGGCGAGCATGAAAGATAAGGTAATCTAATGTTAGGCAAGAGCAGTATTGCGAAACCTGACCACAAAAATGTGCGTTTTATGCCTTCCAGTCGTAGTGCACAAAAATGGGAATTACTGTGCCCATTTTTGTGCACATAGATGTGCGAAAGGTATCCTCTCTTACTATATAGATGATGTCCATAAACTTTGTAACTGACTTTTTTCCGAATCTCATATTGTCCTTGAGATAAGAACGCTAACTCCAAATTTAGCCGCCAAGTGGCGCTGTAAGCGTATTTCTTGTGTAGCGCATAGCAACTTTACTATATCTGGACCCCATTTTCATGACTATAACTCTTGCCGTTCAGAAATCATTGGAGTGACAACAGACTTTAGTGGGCACACTGTGTATATGCATACACAAATACTTTTTTTTACAGAATGTGTATACATATCTTAAAATTTGTATTTATAATAATACTAACCGCCTTCAGCAACCAGTTGTTTCGCCATGTTAATAAATTTTGTTCGGAGTGAATCCTGTTTCTCACCGGCTTCCTTGGCACAGAAATCTCAGATTCTGAATGGAATTTAAAATTAAGATGGTTACAAACAGGAGCGGCCTTAGGGTAAGTGACGCCCCCCAAGCTAACGTAAAAAAGACGCCCCCCTTTATGTTCTACTTAGTTTTTGAATTCGAAATGACGCCCCTTCGAAGCCCCGATGTAATGCTAACTTGCTTACCGTGTCCGGCCGCCCCTGTTTACAAAATAAATAAATAAATAAATAAAATAAATCATCTTATATTAATTCTGAACTTTTGGATATATTGGCCGTTATCAAAAAACGGAAAGGGGGAAAAAAAAGGCAGAAAATCTGAAACACTTTCAGATTTTAAATACGCAGTAAAATACTGGAACAGCTTTAGTATCATCCACTCGCCATTCTTGGCGCCTTTAGTTTTTCGCCAAACCTTCGCCAAATGCCGTGTTTTGTTAAAGGTTCACCTTTCAGACTCCCGAGTTTCAGAATGACAGCCATCATGTTTCCAGATACAAAAAACCAGGACAAAAAATATATTACACTTTCATGGACAGTTACAACGATATTATTATCCAAGAGCCTATAAAAATAAATGCATTTCATTTACTATAGTTTCCTAATTTTTATATTTTTCGTTAATTTTAAAATTATCACTTTCACCCCCCTAGAAAAGCAATTTTATAACAGCTATACAAACAACAAAAGTCAGCAATCCCGAATCAACGCAAAACTCCCTAAAGCTTAAAATTAAAATTCTCCCAATTGATATCCCTTATTATCTCAAAAAAGTCATTGCACAAATATAACCTATCGTAAAAGGCGTATAAAAAAAAACTTTATATTCACAGTGAACTAAGGGTTTCCATCAATAAAAGGTAGCCATCGTGTTTCTAAACACAATATCGTTGATAGTAAAAACATATCAAAATAAAATTCCTCGTAAACACATACATGAAATATCTATTTGCAACTCCTCACTTTCCAAAACTTTTCCACTAACTTGAAAATTCAAACGTAAAATGCCTACTCAAAAAACTTACCTTTTAAGTTCTCGATACAGGTCCCAAAAATCTGATGTTTTATTTATTAAAAGCTGCGTATTTTATAAGTTTGCGCTACCTATCGCCGGCTTTGTAAAATAAAAACTCAATTGTATTCTTTTTTTTATATATAGTTTTTTTTGTGTATTACTATAGGAACATTTTAGGAATAGTGTTTTTTTCGCTAGATAAAAAGTAGCCTGTTTTTTAATCCAGGATTTCAACTGTCTTCCAACTGTCTTCCTACAACTAATCCAGGATTTCAACTGTCCCAAATTTCATCCAAATCCGTCAAACCGTTTCAGCGTGAAAGAGTAACAAACATACATGCAAACATTGACATTTATAATATTAGTAGGATTACATAAAAATCTAAAAAAAAGTATTTGTACCTATTAAAGTTTAATCTCAATTCCGTAATTCAGCTCATCCGGTATACGAATAATTTTGACTAACGATCTATACTCCATCAAGGAACGGATTAAACTCGAGGTACACCACTGTACGTATTTAAACAGGCCTTTCTCGTTGCTGTCTGCAAATTACATTTTCTTCACAACAAGAGAGGGCAAATCTCATAAAACTTCACCGTCGAGCTCGCTTATCTCGCACGTCCATGTTTTGAGAAATAACAATTTTGAGAGTCGGGGAATCCTCGAGAGACCACCGAAGCGAAGAGCTACCGCGCTGCAAAATTACGGCGTGTACCCGAAATTGTTTTTTGCACTTTTGCCCATCAGACGGACGTTGATTAAAGTAGACACCATTTTATGAGGATCCTCCCTGCCTCTTTTGGCGAGAGGTTACGAATGGTGCACACTTTGGAAAATTTCTCTGCTGTGTCTATAGATTCTGTCTGCGAAGTAAAAAGAGTCGCTAAAAATTCTAGTATTCAGGTTTTTATGGAAATACCTATTCTAAGCATAGCTAAATTTGTTTCGACGATTTTATCTATGCATGTATATACGATGTCTGTCTGTCTGTATGTATGAATATACTGTACATACGATGTCTATATGTATGTATATACGATCCATTTTGAACATTCTTGAATTCATTTTGACTATGCACTTGACGTCTCGTACGTATGTATATCAATCCAGTGGTGGCTCGTGGGTTATTTAAATGGAGGTTCAAAAAATAAATTTTGAAAATTAAATATGCAGGTACGACGCACCTTACAAGTTAAAATATATGTGCCTTTCCAGCAGTTAAAGGAAAACAATGCATGCAACTGAAAGAAAACAAGTCATCTTTGGTCTGACATTTCGTCACAACGAAAAGTTTTAGCAAAAGTGTTGTCTTGATTTTTTATTTCAATTTTTTTTCAAAGGATAATATTAAAAAACGTCATTGCTTTAGCTTCGAGAAACACTTATTTTACTCCCTTCTCAATTATTTACACTAGTTCGTAAAAAATACTGTAATGAAAAATGATAAAAATAAAGAAACAATGAGAAAAATGAATTAACTAACCGAACATAACAAACCAAGGCATGCTCTGCCCAACCGCGCCTTCGCGAATATCCGCCATCTGGGGTGCGGATGCATATGCCTCGGCCAGGGGCGGATGCATATGCCTCGGTCAGCCTGACGCGAAGCCCCCAGTGTTTGACCCCAAGCAATCTTGGTTCTCCTTTTATCGACACACTCAAAGGATAAAAGGCTGAGTCGACCTTGCCCAGCCGGGTATTCGAACAATGGACCTGTGGGATGACAACTCGGTGCGCTAACCATTACACTATTGGGTTCAGATTTAATCTCATCAGTGCAAAAATGAAGAGGTGAGATTGAAAAATATGGTGGTTATCAAGGGCTTTTTTTACTTTTTTTCTTTTTTTTTAAATTATCTTCGTGTGTCGCCAATAATGTCTGCATAGTAAAATTGGATATATTCTGTTCCTTACTTTTTTAATGCAGATGCCTCCAAACAATAAAGTAATTTGTGGCTACCCTATACATTTCATTGCAATCGATTCCTGTTGATGGCAGTTAGAGCATAGACAGGCAAACAAACCAAGACCTTACACACTTTAAAATTTCTTGTAAAATGTAAAAAAATTCTTTTTATTACGCTGTGTGGTCAGTTGATGAACTGAATTTGAATTGCGTTTTATCTCAAATGAAATAAAATTGATGTATTTTATTGTCACCTCCCATAATGAAGGTCTCCACACCAATTCAAAATGGCCGACTACAAAGTTCACTGCTATGCTTTCATTTGAATGAGTTTTGAGCGAAATAGTGATCAACCTTTTCTTTTTGATCAATAAATAAAATATTCATTCACATGAAACTGTCTTTATGAGAATATATTCAGTTGAGAATATTTAGAATAATGTTTTTGTTGTTTATTTTATCAGTTGAAATCTTATTCTTAGATGATAACTGGAAGAGAAATTTCAACATTTTGCCTTGAATGTTTAATTTGCATATTAGCAATCAATGGCTTCGTGTTAATTCAAAGATAAATCTAACAGCATGTCATGTCAGGTTGGTATGACTGTGACGACGTTCATCGTCTACATCGGTCACACTTGTACTTGTGACTAATATGTAACGTCAACGTTAAGTCGCAGTGTGATTCATTGTTGCCGTTGAAAAGTTATTTGACATATTGTTGTTGACTATTTGTGTTTATGATGACTGTTTGCTGTTTTTTTAATCATTGTCACGAGTCACAGTGTGACTTCACTGCAATGATACCAGAAAGGCACCACTGTACTGTCAACCCTAGCGTAGATAAAGGGGTCAAGGAGGGGCCTTTTGGGGCACAACACCCAAAGGGCGACAAATTGTATGTAAATTCCTCTCCCATTCCATTTTGGTAAATAGGAGGGCACAAAATCTTGAGTTGCACCCGGGCGCTGAAAACGCTACCTACATCTCCGGAGATTTTAAGACGAGGCGACAATGTAATGTGCCAGTATGGTGACGTCATATTGCTGTTAAGGGAAATGAGGGGTTATCTTTTAAATCTTTCATTTTATTAAAGTTGTTGAAGGAGCGTACAAAATTTCATAATTTAAATTAACTCTCTTGATTGGAACTATCATGATTCCCTGAGCAACTTTGAAATCTTAGTGAAAAAGAATTATTTCGTTCTTTTGTATAGTAGAGGGAGGGAAATAAAAAAAAGGTATGCATCAGTTTACATCCCCAATTGTTCTCTCTTATTGCGTATTTTATTATTTTATACTAGCTGAAGTACCCGTTCTTCGCACTGGAATGAATGGACTTTTTGATATTAATATTTGTTATGATTACTACTTATTGTAATAAAGAGATATAGCAAAATGGATATCGCGTTATATTGTGTTCAATAATCATGCATACTGAATTTCAAGGCAATCGTTTTTACGGTGCTGAAGGCGATGCGGCGTAGCGCAATCTAGTGGCGAGTTTTAGCAAAACGGATACGGCGAAAATATTCTTCGCATTCAGATATCGATGTATACGAATTTTCATGACGATCGGCTGAATAGTCCTGAAGTTCATGTGTTGACGTGACATCTAGTGTCAAGTTATAGGAAAATGGATCGTGCCAAACTCTTCCCCGTGTTCAAATATCTATGTATACCTATTTTCATAGCGATCATTCGCACAGTCAAGAAGTGATACACTGCAGGGCCATCTAGTGGTTAATTAAAGTAATGATTTGCTACAGCGCCGTCATGTGGCGAATTATAGCAAAATGGATAACGCCAAAATATTCTTATTGTTCAAATAGCTATGTATACTGATTTTCATAGCCACCGTTTGAATGGTCAAAAATTTGGCCTGCTGCAGCGTCATCTAGTGGCGAGTTAAAATAATAATGCATTGCAGTGCCATCTAGTGGTGAGTAACATCAAAAGTAACACAGTTAGAATATATTCTTCGTGCTCAAATGTGTAAGTATAAAAAATTTTATGCCGATCAGTCGAACGGTATAGAAGTTGATGCGTTGCAGCTCTATTTAGCGGTAAGTTACAGCAAATGGATAGTGAAAAATATTCTCCGTGTTCTAATATCCGCGTGTACCAAATTTCATCGAAATTGGTTGGACGATATTCGCATAGCAAACGGCTAAACGGAATAGAATTCGACGTTGTGCTGCGGCACCAAGTGGCAAGTTAAGGAAAACGGATAGCATAAAAACCTTCTCCATGATAAAAGACTTAGGTGAACCAAATTTCATGGTGATCGGCGAAACGGTGCTGGAGTTTTTCAACCTCCTACACACATACCAACATTCATTTTTATCTATAACCAGTCGTATTATACGTATATACCAGTCTCAAGTAAAATCCAGTTTCAAATCTAAGCCTCGCGAAAGTGCCAGCGTTCGCCATTTTGCAAGAGTTTTTTCAGGGAATCATTCGAAGCATTGACTTAGCAGCAATCAAAATGGGAAATGGTTCGACCGCCAGGCATTTATTTGAAAAGTGGAATCCCTTAATACAGCCGCATTTTTTAAATTATCAACTATAACATGTTTTATTCATCGTTACCTCGATGTACTAAATGCGAAGATTTCAATTTTCTGAAATTTGGCGGATTTCCCCCAAGTTAAATCAATGTACTCAATTGGCGAGAATTCTGAAGCTACATCGCTTGAAATGCCCTAATAACTGCATTATTTCTGCACGGATAGTTAAAATTTAATGCTGTATTCTAAGAAAAACCTATACACTTGTTTTCAAAAATGCTATTCCCTTAAGCTCTCAGTAAATTGCGCCAAAAAGCCTAAAACTGTGCAAACCTCTAGAACTCACTTTCTAAAAATCGGCCTATCAGCCATTTTATTTTTCGCCAAACTAAAAAAAATTACATATTAGTCTCGGATATCTTCGATCCTCATTGTTTTGCGTATAAAACATTTCATTCCTGCTCTCATTTCTTATGCGCACACGATATTATAATTAAAAAAATAACCTTACAAATATAAACTAAAAAAATCATTATTATTCTTTTATTTTTACTTTAAGAATTTAAAACATTTTATTCGCCAAATCGCCACGCATGGCAACCAAGATGCTTATTTCACACACTTTGTTTACTACAGGGGTTACAATCAGGCGCGTAGCCAGAAAATTTTTTCGGAGGGGGATATGCGCCTGGAAAAATTTTCGGGGGGGGGGGGATATGAACTTCTATCTGCATAAATAGACGGAATTTCATCACTAATCCAAAAATTTCGGGGGGGGGGGGATATATCCCGATATCCCCCCCCCTGGTTACAATTACGTAAAGCTTTCTGCGTGGAGAACATAAAAAATCTCTTAAATTCTGGGAACGGGCGGGCTTTCAAAGTTTTAAAGTGGACTATCATTTATTCTATATTATTTTACATATCTGTGTAAAATTTCAGGCTGACAGGTCCATTTTTGTGGAATTGTATACTACACAAATCAACAAATTGACAAACAGAATTTCATTTTTATTTATAAGATAACCTACGCTTGTTTTTAAAAATACCCTCTCATTAAATTGCGCCAAGCGCTAGAATCATAGAAAATCTGACACACTTTCAGATTTTAAATACGCACTAAAGTGCTATATATAAAAAGAGTTATAATCCATGGGTCTTCCCTATTTTCGCTCCTTCTTTCATTAAGTTGGAAAGTGTATCATTATTCATGAGTGTGATTAAACAAAATTAAAATTGATATTTCTAACATCCTTTTTTCTGGATGTAATACATTAGAAATAGACGCAGAAAAGCTGCTCAGAAAAATGCACAATTCCAACTGAATGAAAATTTCAAAAACTTATACGCAGGTGTATTCATAACCCAAATAGCAGACGATTAAATTACGATAAGCGTTAGAATCCAAGCGTTAGAAGCCAAGCGTTAGAAGCCAAGCGTTAGAATCCTCCTCAAAATCGCACATCAGCTCCTTTTATTTTTCGACCAATTATAAAGTTGCACATTTATTTTCGGAAAATTTCCAAATTCTATTTTTCTTTTGAGTATAAATCATTTCAATCCCGCTCTGATTTCACATGCACACGATATTTTAATTCGAAAACAACCTTACAAATAATATAGAAAAAATTAAAAAAAATCGTTATTCTTTTATTTTTACTTCAAGAGTCTGAATCATTTAATGAACTGCCGAATGTGGCAACCTAGATACGCTTAATCGTCGCTTAATGCACTGTGGGGTTACAATTACGAAATGGCGGAAAGCAAAAATTAGCCTTTTGCGATACGTTTTTATCGATATTTCCTAAAATAGTTCGAATTTTGAAAAAATCGCTTCGAGATGTGTCGGGGCCTGTCATGGATAATTTCCGTTCAAAATTTGGTAGGTCTACGATCACCCGTTTGCGAGCTACGCGAGACACAGACAATGTGTGTAATAAAACAATGTGTGTAAACTAACAGTTTACACACATTGTTTTATTAATACAGCCACCAGTCTCAAATAAAATCCAGTTTCAAATCTAAGCCTCGCCAAAGTGCCAGCATACGCCATTTTGCAAGAGTTTTTTCAGGGAATCATTCGAAGCATTGACTTAGCAGCAATCAATTTTGGAAATGGTTCGACCTTTAAAAAGTAAAGCACGCTTTTATTTGAAAAGTTGAATCCCTTAATACAGCCGCATTTCTTAAATTATCAACTATATAACGTGTTTTATTCATCGTTACTCCGATGTACTATATGCGAAGATTTCAATTATCTGAAATTTGGCAGAATCCCCTCAACTTAAATCAATGCACTCAATTGGCGAGAATGCTGAAGATAGATCGCTTGAAATCCCTTAATAACTGCATTATTTCCGCACGGATCATTAAAATTTAACGCTGTATTCTAATAAAACTTTTGCACCTGTTTTCAAAAATCCATTTCCTTAAGCTCTCAGTAAATTGCGCCAAGCCGGAAACTGTGCAAACCGCTAGAACTCACTTTCTCGGCATTTTGAGCCATTTCATTTTTCGCCAAACTAAAAAATTTTAACATATTAGCCTCCGAAATCTTCAATTCTTATTGTTTTGCGTATGAAACATTTCATTCCTGCTCTGTTTTCCCATGCACACGGTATTATAATTAAAAAATAATAACCTTACGAATATAAACTAACAAAAAAAATCATTATTATTCTTTTATTTTTACTTTGAGAATTTAAAACATTTTATTATAAACAGCAAAATCGCCACACACGGCAACCACGATGCTTCTTTCACACTTTTTTCACTACAGGGGTTACAATTATGGAAAGTTTTTTGCGTGGAGAGCATAAAAAATCTCTTAAATTCCGGAAACGGGTGGACTTTCAAAGTTTTAAAGTGGACTATGATTTATTCTATATTATTTTGCATATCTGTGCAAAATTTCAGGCTGATAGGTCCATTTTTGTGGATTTGTATACGAATCAAATCCACAAACAAACAAACAAACAAACAAACAAACAAACAGAATTTCATTTTTATTTATAAGGATTGGGTTATAAAGATATTAAAAAAGGAACAATGTTCGATACTTTCATTCATATTTAAATCCTTCATATCAAAAATCCAAAATATAAACTTTTCAACGGTTTTGTTTTCAACGTATATTACGTGAGCTACAAAGCGCTGAAAAGTCTGATGTTAGATAAATTTTACACTTCAAGTCACAATTTCTTCTTCATTTGATTCATTCCTTCATACTTTATTTAGTGGTAATGACTCCTTTGCGAAATAAAGTTAACTTATTAGATTCGTTCCGAAGTGAATTGCTCTCCAATTTTTAAACCACTTCATTTATAATTATTTTAAAAGCAAAATTTATTTAATTGAAATGAAAAAAAAATTCTTCAGCAAATTTTACACCGCCGAATAAGTTTGGACAAGGCTTTTCTTGCGTAAAGTTATTCCTCCCAAATGCAATTTCTTTAACTTCCTTGTTTGCTCATCTCTCCTCTTGCCAAAATGCTGTGCATGTTATTGAATATAGAAAGTTTTAAAAGGCACAAAAAAACGTTTAATTCTGATAGAAGCCTATAAAGTTAGAGAAATTCAGGTACTTCCAAACTTTAAAAGTTGAAGAACAATTATACTGATGTATGCATGGAATTTATGGTACCAGAATAAATCAATTAATAACATATATTTCATTGAAAATTGAAGTCCAATTAATTGAATTTTACGTTACAGCCGTAGAACAATTCAGATGAAGTGCATTTAATATCAAAGTAAACAATGGCGCAACAGCCCCTCTGTGGGTCAAAGGTCTGCGCTGTTCAACCGCGGCTTCGGAACCATGGGCTCTGGGGTGCGGATGCATATGTTCCGGCCAGGTGGTCAGCCTGACGCGAAGCCCCCAGTGTTTGATCCCAAGCAAGCCTGGTCCTCATTTTATTGACCCACTCAAGAGATGAAAGGCTGAGTCGACCTTTCTCAGCCCGGATTCGAACAACGGATCTGTGAGATGGCAACGCGGTGCTCTAAGCATTGCACATCTGGGCTTCACATTTAATCTCAGCAGTGCAAAAATGAAGAGGTGAGATTGAAAAATATGGTGATTATCAAGGGCTTTTTTAAATTTATTTTTGAAATTATCTTCGTGTGTCGCTCCATAATATCTGCATATTAAAATTGGATTTATTCTGTTTCTTAGTTTTTTAATGCAGATGCTTCCAAACAATAAACTAATTTTATGTCTACCCTGTAGATTTCATTGCAATCGATTCCTGTTGATGGCAGTTAGAGCACAGACAGGCAAACAAACCGTGACCTTACACACTTTAATAAAATTTCTTGTAAAGGGTTAAAAACTACTTTTTATTACGCTATGTGGTCAGTTGATAAACTGAATTTGAATTGCACTTTATCTAAAACTACATAAAATTGATTTATTTTACCGGGATGTCCCAAATCAGGATATAAAAATTTTCTCAGCTTTTCTACGAAATTTTTACTACTAGGGTATAAGGTAAGGTGAGCTAAAATGGGCTTGAAAGTGGCAATTTTCTTTTCTTGGGCTGTTTTCTGTCAATTATAATGTTGAGCATGCAACATCTTTGTGATACTTTCTGTAATGCATTCATTTCCTTCGCACCTGAAAAAATTCTATAATTATAAACTTTATTAAGAACTGTTTATTTTCATAAAATTGGGGTAAAATGGGGAATAGATTAAAAACAAATTAATACACTGTATCAAATTTTATTTATTTCCTATTGTGACTTACAAATTATTCAAATCTAAGAAATTATGCCAGGGCTGTTATACTTAGGTACTAGATAAACATTGTATTCCGACATCTCATTGTTGAAGGATAAGGTGGGGGTAAAACAAGTATTTCTTTTGGTCTAAAATATAAATAGATTGTTTTTAAATGAATTTTAGACAATATTCTTAGATATTAACAGGAAACATTTATACTCATTAAAACATTTATTAGGAGCATTTGGAAATATAATATTATGTAAGTCTAACTGGGATTATCCATTTTATCCAACAACACTAAAATATAAATAAAAAGAAAAATCTTTTTAAAAAATCTTAATTTTTTTCTGATATTAAGTTGTTTAGATCTCTTCTAAATGGAAAAGTAACAAGTTTTCTCTGCCTTACCATCGCAGAGTGGATAAGACACAGAACATAGCAGATGGCTGAAGTGTGAAAATGACATGCTCGCGGATTCTATCGCGCGGATGACTGTCTAACGCTCTAGAGTTTTGAGTAGTTTTCTCCAGATGTAACAAGAATACGCGTTATAATCCCTTAAAAAATCCTCCGACTAAGGGACCCCCCCCCTCTTATGCAGATGTCCCTTGTGCAGGCTTGCCAAAACACAAGACTTCTCAGTATTAGTTCCTTGAAAGTCTGTGATAGCTTGTGAATTACTTTTTAGTTTTAGAAAGCCTGCAAATTCATATAATAAAATTGAATTTTTATTTTTCTTTCTTTCCCCTTTTTTCTTTTCTTCTTCTTTTTATTTTTTATTTTATTTGAGCGTTATGCAAATGGAGAGATTAGATGATCGTTCATTACCACCACTCTTAAGCACGTCTTAAACCATCAAAAACAAACAGAAGTTAATTTCGCAGGATCGTTCACACTGTGAAACTCGATCGTTCTCTTTAACGGGCAATTTATTTCTCTAAGTCTGATGTTTCTCATTTTCTTTTTTAAGCTATCATATTTCATATTTCTTTCGCAAAGAACAACCGAAATTTATAGTGAAAGTCAAATGTTGAATAAATATTTGAATATGCCTTGGGGGAAAAAAGGTTTTGTACGTTTCCCAAAGGCATATTATGCATATAATGTTACTACCCATTTGATAACGAGCAGTAACATTATAAATTGCAAACTTACAATTTTCTGATGATTTATAATTTACAATTTTTAAGTTTAAAAATTTTATGTTACTTGAATAAATTGCATATTGCCTTAAAAATCCTTTTTGTGGGTAGGGTAACTCCGGTAGAGTCGCCGCATCCGGGACAGATGCCGCACCCCTTGTATTTCTTGTAGTTTTCGATAGATAGCAGCCAAACGCACAGTATATGTGTGCAATTAGATTTCCTTAAACTAATGTATAGCTTGAATCCTTTTAATGTTTTACCTGTAATTATGCAATCCTAATTTTGAGATCACTGTAAAAACTTTTAAACATGTTATGCTTAAGTACATTTTTTTACACTATTTACTAATCCAAGCATGATTTCGAAGTCAAAACTAACTGTAGCAACTGTATAGAGTATTGTGTATATGGTGACATACTTTTCCGTTGACAGGACAGGCAACTGTGATGTGTTACGTCTGTACCGTACAAAATGGGATAGATGCCGCACTGCCATTCGGTATACACGCCGCAGTTTCTTTTGTAAAGGATGCCGAAATTATTAAAATTTTAATTTCTTTACGTGTATCATCTTTTTATAGAAATGAATTTATGTTACTAGAGTATATTTGTTGGATTTGATTATAAGTGTTATTAACTTTTCTTTTCCTTTTCCTTTTACACAAACTGACCAAGTTGGATATGTTATTAGACGTTAATTGTAATTGTAATAATTCCGCATTTTAACGTTCTGGCTTAAATGAAATATTGTTATTAAAAATCGGATAAATTGTTAATTTGTTTACAGATTTTATTTGAAACGCCCACATAAAAAAACAATGTTAAAACAAATTAAAAAAATGTAAGCACTGTTTCACTCTTTCCTGCCCCCCCTCCCTCTCAAATATACTGATGTTACGTTGTTGATGAAACAACAATTAAAATTCATTAAAAATGTAAGACTTTAATTTTAGTAGTGAACTAAGTAGGCAAACTAATATTGATTTACAAATATAACTAATAATGAACGCATCTATGTTTCATTTAAGTTATACCAATTAAGAAGAGCATATTCAATTAAAAAAAATCTCTCAATAAATGCGTTCATGGTAGCATTTTAAATAAAATATTTATATATAAAAGGGCATAACCTAATTTCAATATAACATCAACAAAAAGAACCAACGATAGCTTAAGGCAATAAATAACACCAATATTAATTATATAGAGCTAATTTGGTAAGAAAATTAAAGAGTTTAAAAAAATTCCCTAAAGATAGAAACATAAAAGCTTTTTTCAGCTATACCATATTGGTGTCCCTGTTAGAAAGCAGAATGAAAATCATCTCACGAACTCTTGGATACAACCGTACGGTGTTTAAGGCTGTATTTTTTTTTATTTTATTTTTTTTTTTTTTTAAGCGATAGGCCGTCACAGACTTCTGAACCACTTCATAAACAAACCAATGATGTTAATCATTCGGGGAAAAAATAATAACACTTCTTCACTGAATGTACTTGTACTAAAAGTAAACCTATAAATCACATGCAACTTTAAAAGAAAAATATCTACCTTCGGAAATTAGCCGAAGCTTAATCCGTTTAGGTAAACATTACAAAACACTGTATATTTAAGATTTCCGCCTCTGAATCTTACGTAACTGTTATAAATTCACCGTTTGTAACTGTGAATACTACAGTTTGTAAAGAGATAGTCTATTTTTTTTCAAGTCTCATTTGGATTCCGTAAATAACTCCAAAGGTTGCATGATTTCTTAATAAAACAACCGTTGGCGTAGCTATAGCTTTTGCATGGGAAGGGTGCTATAAAATTTGATTGTCAGTCAATTTTACTGTAAATATTTTGATAAAATTTTAATTGCATTACGCATTTTTAATCTTCCTTGTGTTAAGTTTTCTTTGGTATACATTAAATTTCAGAATTTACAAAATTAATATAAAATGTTAAAAATTTATAAGTAATCAGAGCCCGACTAAGCCAATATGGGGCCCGGGCCAGACATTTCTCGACCCTTTTAATATGCACCCATTCAGTTTACAAAAATTAGAGTGCCTAGAACTACAGGCTTAATTACGTTTCATTCTTTCTACTCTTGTGGATGCTTGGAATTTTTTACAACTGAAAAAGGGCGGGCCCATGGTAAATTTTATTATAAATTGTACCAAAGATCCGCCCTTTTTCAGTTGCAAAAATTTTTTTTGCAACTGAAAAACTTTTATTAAAACTCTTTTTTTCCCAAAATGTTTTATTAAAACATTTTTTGGGTACAGTTTAGAAACTTTTTTTGGAGAATTGTTGAAGCAGAGAGACTGCTAGAATTTTCTAGAAACAGCACATTTATACAAACTACAAAAGGAACATTTCTTGATTTGGGGGGGGAGTCATCTGTGACTGAGATACTGGGCAGCTGCCCTCCTCCCCCCCTTTGCCCATGCCTTAGTCAGGACTTAAATAACTCCTACATTACGTACGCCCGTAAAAACCGTAACATTTTGATTTATGAATCCGACTTCAAAACACCCGATAAAATTAAAACGGATCCCTTAAAAAAATGCACAAATAAATTATTCCACAAATGCCCTGTTTTAAGTTCAGTTTCAGTGTTGTTATAGAGTGATTAGTTGTTACAACGTGAGTCACTACCTTGAGCAGACGGTTTTCAAGCCGCCACGTGCCATTAGAGAGGATGCATTCAAAGTAGAAAAGAAAGCTTATTGGGGAGAGGGTGTGTGTAGTGTAAGGGTGGGGGAGGGCATGTTATCCTGATTATCGATTAACGTGAGCATGAGAGTGGGTGGGTGAAACAGGCTAAATTTCCTCCACTTCATTTGAATATTAGTCAACTTTTGATTTATCACTCTCTCTTCTTTTAAAGTTAAAAGTTAACTCCATCGCATGATCAGTAAGCGGTGCAATTTAACGATAGCCGCGTTAGTCAAATGTTTTATTTATTTTTCATCGCATTTCTGAATATGAATGTGATATTGCGATATGCTGACAGTTTTTGAAGATAATCATCTTGTTAGTCAAATTTTGATGTATTATCTTCTGTATGACGTATTGATCTTCCACTCTTGGCATGGAGAAAACATGCTAAGTAAATTGTTTCAATTTTACAAGATGTTAGGAACGTGCGCTTTCAAGTTCGAGCCATTTTGACAACATAACGAATAATAAACTTAATGCGACACAAGTCAGCAAATAATAAAAGTAAGAAGGACTCTAATTAGGTATCACATACAAGCTTGTTAACACAAAATATAGGTGTATAGCAGTGAAAACAGTATTTTACGTGTTAGCTTCTCTGGTGAAACAACAGCACTATAAGTGTATGATAAATTAGCAGCATGGCATTTCAGAATGACTTGAAGTAACTCAGATAAAAACAAAGAGTTTAAAAAACAACAATGATGTTCTAGTTTTAAAAATCAACTTTTAGAATTCGCTTACGTTCATCATTCAAGATTTCAGCTGTTTTACAAAACAGAAGAAAAATAGAAAGTATGCATCATGCACAAATAAAATAAATCTGTAGTAATTTATTAAATACTATTTTATACGAACAGTACTTTTCATAACATAAATGAAAATTTTTGACATTTGCTAAAAACCGTTCTTTGAAAACACATCAATGTATCTTTAATAGCTTATAGCATAAAAACATGTTAAAAAATCGAACAAACTGATAGACTTACATATTTTACAGATCTATCAAGGGAAAAAATGTCAGATGCATAGCAAAATTTTATATCATTGAGAATTTTTAGTAGTTTATAAACAGACGTTATCAGAGAAGTGACCCATAGATTCGAGCCAATAATAATTATATTTTTGGGAGTAATTATACCCCTCCTTTTTAGGCCTCTCCCAAAATGCTTTCTGGTTAGGACTCTGATAGTTTTATCGATTATAAGAATGAATATTAATCATTGTGGAAGAAAAAGAAAAGAAAAACAACAACAAAATGGCAGTCTATTTTTTAGCATCATGCTTTTTAAAATTACTTTTATGTAGCCTAGTTCCTAAAAGAACAGTCAGTTTGTCTCATTATACACTGTTAATAAAAGTAGTTCAATATGTAATGGCACTAAATTAGCTGTAATCTTCTCATGGAGAAAGTTTTTAACCATGATTTGGATTCACTGATCAGTATAAGTATCTATTTATGGTGCAAAGTTTCTCCATAGAAATTTTTGCACCTAATTTTGTAGAGTTTTATGGTGAAATGTTGAATATTTTTATTGACAGTGTAGAGTTAAATTTGATTCAACATTTAGACTCCATATACATTTTTGTTTCACTAAATGGGTAAGTTCCCTTAATTTGTTTTTAAACTTTCTCGTCCAAAGTATATCAAACTAATAAATATCTTTATTTACAGTTTTTAACCTTCCAAAATATTCGTTTGAATAACTATTTTATTGTTGAAATGTTATTTTTAGAAATAGTACATCCTCTAACTCAAATACACAAAAAGTTTTCGTGCAATGATTTTTTAGTACAATGATTTTTTTTCTTAGTATATAAAATTCAATTCCACAATCGATAAAAACATTCAACAAGGTTAAAAAATGTATGGTAAACATCTTCATTTTCTGTCTGTGAGTAAATTGATTTTAAAAAGGGTTATCAGAGATAACCCTTTTTAAAATCAATACGGAACAACACGGAACAAAATCCTATTTGATTTTCCCTATAATCAGGGGTAAAAATCTTAAATTTAAGCTTGAAATAGAAATAAAAATTTCGAAGGCTTTGAACTAACTTTATAAAATATTTAAATTTTTTTATAAACTCTTGTATGCCATCGACATAAAGAGTAAAATTCTATTTTACTAATTGGCATTTGAAATAAACTTTCCGCTCTAAATTTTAAAACATTAGGTAACAACTTGCAATACTGAATTATGATCATTTATTTAATCGTTAAAGTATTAAAATGATTTTAATCAGTAACATAAATTCTGACAATTGATGATAACGATTGATAGAGGCAACGCTCTATCAACGGAAGTATTGAAAAATTATGTATCACTGATAAATTTTAGCATAAGTTGGTTAGTAGTTTTACGTAGAAGCTGCACTACAGAAAAGCTAAAGTTTGTTGAACATGAAATTATATTATGGTATCAAGTAGCTCTATACCTCAGTAAAAGATGAAGGAAAGGTGTCCAAGGTTTTTCTGCAGATCTTTAATTCAAGCCCCGGTGTGAATACAAGATACATAGCTTGCCTTTTTTGGGAATAATAATAATGAAATTTGTTTATAAAAATGTTTGCGCTTTTCGAATATGAAAAAAAATATTTCTAAGAAGAATTACAGAACTAAGAAAAAGTACAAATTTAGGCTATTTATTGTCATGGATTATACTGAAAAAGTTGCATTACTTTTACCCTCACGTTAGTTCTGTAGTCATTTCTAGTTGCAGCATAATTTGCTACATTTTACCCTCGCACCGTAATTACCAGGACACACTGTAATTACCAGGGACCACACTACAATGTGTGGGTAAAATAACGGAACTCTTTTCAGTGTAAAGTGATAATAAAGCATTATTTTACAACTCGATCGAAAACAAATAAAAAATTATTTGATTTCGATAAAATTTATCGCTTTAATTATCGAGAAATTCATCCTAACAAACAATTTCGTATATTAACTACTCTGGAAAATTAAACTGGAAAGAACGTCAACACTTAATTTCACTATCGCACTGAGCATTATTGCCATTGTATTGATTCATAACATTGTAATTTTTAACCCCATTTTTACTGTAAAAATTGCATTGACCATACACCAAGCAATTTGATATATATATATTTGCTTTCCTGAAAAAAAAAAAAAAAAAAAAAAAAATACTAATCTGATCAAAATAAGCTGAAATACAGTAATAATAATATTCATTATAACTGTTCGTCTCATTCATTATAAAAAATGTTTGCTAATGTATGTACTGACAAGTTGAAACAGATGTACGTACAGAACGATGTATGTAAGTAAGATGATATAGTTATCTTCAAATGTGAGCAAAAATGTGAGGGAAAAAAGAAATTGGATATCCTTAATTTCATGATCACAATCTGCAAGAGGTAATAAAGCAAAGCAAGAAAAAAATATATATAAGGAAAAGAAAAATCCCGGCAAAATTTGTAGACCTAAAGACTAAAAAGTAATAAAATCATTTCCTGCGAGTTTCATTCGACTGTGAAACTGAATCCGTTTTAATAAAGCTAAGCTACACACACTATTTTTTTTCTTCTTTCTTCTGTCTCTCCGTTATTTTTATATATTTATCCATTTCTCTCCCTCTATTGCAGAAGCGGCCGAGGAGAAGGAGGCTTGCAATGGAGATGCCGGCGAGAAGAACGAAGAGAACGAGGAAGCGCCATCTGGAGGGGAGAAATCCGAGCAAAATGGCGGCTCGGAGGAGAACGATGCTGGGCAAGCGGCCCAAGATGGCGACGAGGCCGCCGGTGCCTCTGCTGCTGCAGAGGAGAACAACGAGTCGGAGGACAAGCCCGATGAGGATGCCGGGAAGGAAGAGGAGACCAACGCCACCGCAGAAGCGACAGACAGCGAAAATGCCGAATCTAGGGAAAAAAATGACGAGGAGATTGCCGAGTAAAAGGGGCTTTTGAAAAAAAAAAAAAGAACATTTAGTTGAGACGCCACGTTATATGGAATTTAAATAGAAAAGAAAACAAAAAAAGAATACACACGAAAAAAAGAATTTTTTCTGTCTTATTTTACCAAAAAAATTCCTTATTTCGAATCTGGATCGTGGTTATTACTTCCTAGAATGTCCAACTTATGATGTCAGGTATATCAAAATGGCGAAAATGTTTTCTTGTATGCCACCTCGCGTACGGAAGAGTCCATTTTGTCCATTAAAGACACTGAAAAAAATAAAGAATTGAAAAAAAAAAAAAAAGGATAGCCACTTGATACTAGTAGACCGCCATTCCTTCACATTATTTTTAAAAAAACTGAATATTCATTATTTCAAAGATTACTTCTACTACCAATTCAGCAATATATTTAAGTATCAGAAAAAACGTTAACAATGTTTTCTTTTCTTTTCTGGACTGACAATTACTAAATCAATCCATGTCTCATTGGACGAATTTTTTTTTATATAAATAGATGAAAATCCTGAAAAGAAAATCAAAGATGTAAGTATTGAAAGAAACAAAAGGTGAATTTGTGCTTAGTGTGACATTTTTTTAAAGGGAAATTGGTTACGTGCGTTTCCGTGTAAATGTGCCAAGCTAGTATAATACCTTAAACCAGTGTCTTGATTCGACATGAATGCTTTCACTAAAAAGGAAGTGAATACTGATAACACTATTTTCTTTGCTTTTCTAGTTTGTAAAATAATGAATGACTCTCGAGAAAAAGCCATTTTTTCCGATAGAAGATTTCAAAATAATTTGTCTACAGTTATTGCAGCCAGAGATTTCAATGTTGACTTCTTCTCTAGAATGATCTACCTCTGAAATCAACTTATCTATATCATATAAATATTATTGACTACCAAAATAAGTTTATGTATATAATTTAGCAATTTATTTAAGCTCGCTTTAAAAATTTAATTTAATAATTCTTTATTTTGATGGGTAATTTATCTAATATGAAAGTTATAAGAAAATTTTATTTTACTTATTGACCCTCTTTTTTTCATAATTCCATCCATCACTTAATTTCTTTATGTTCAGTCTTATCTATAAACATAAATTTTTTGGGAAGTATCTTTTTATCAAGTAGTTTTTTTTAAATTTCGTATATTATCGATAATCTCGTTTAAACAGAAATATGAAAAAAAAAGCTATTGCTAATAATTCCTATACAGCTATTATCTTATGATTTGCTAGCAAATTTTAATGGCCTGTAATTTTATGCAATGGTAATTTAATTTTTTCATTCATATTTACAGCATTCGTATATTAATTATATTTATAACATTGAATTTCATCATTAAAAATATGTTTATGATACTTCAAAAATGTTCATTGTAAAAATCAGTTATTTGTTCTAGTTTACGTCCCTTTCTGTTTTTGTAACTCCTGTGTTGTAATATGCTTTCACTTACTCATATTTATCATTTATAATTATTCCATATTCAGTTTTTATAATTTCTAAGAATGAAAATCACATTCCTGAAAATATTTTACTTCTTCTTTAATTGTTTTTTAATCATTTTTGTTGTTCCAACTTTCTTTTGAATGTTTTTTTTAATTTTATTATGAATAAACGAAAAAAAAATTTAGTAATTTTTTAAAGTAAGTTTTTTAAATTTAGAATATTAAAAGAAGAGATTACGCTACAATCATTTTTTAGTTTTTAAAAATTTAGACTAGGGAAATACTTTTGCTAATTCTTATGCCACTTTAGTTAATTTCCAAAGTAAACCATTTTTGTCTCCCACCTCCATTTTACTTTATTTCTTTGTGTAACTTTATATGGAACTTAAGTTTTCTCATTTTTATAGTTGCATTTTACTTTTTGCATTTATTTATTGCGTGATTGTTCTTCTGTAACTGTTATTTTGACTGCTGCATTGATAACTGTGCCTACAGTAACTGTTATACCGAGAAACTTCATTGTCCACGTCCAATTTTTCAACTGCATATCTTTGCGTTATAAACAACTATTGCAATGGCAGCGCTTGTAAGAGTGTGAATGTCTTCTCGTCTACGTGTTGAAAGATAGAAAGGAATGCTGATTTGGAAATTTGCTATTTCAACTATCAAAAAAGATAAGCAAGATGTAAATCCAGTGGCCAGAGCCGGTTATACACTCAATTATTTTAAGAATGGAAAGTGAAATTAGGCTGGATGTAACACAGGAAAAAGCCCTAAATCCCTGCCAAAAAATTTTGTTCAGTACATACTATTGATTTTTAAGTTGCTTAAACAATTTCTGAATCTAATCACATTCACATGCCAAAAAACGAAACAAAAAATGATAATCATATTGACATGCCTGACACATGACAAATGATAATCACATTGACATGCCAATAAACCGAAACAAAAAATGTTTTAATTTGAAGCAATAGTTCTAATAAAATGGTTAAATCACTTATAAAAATATTTATATATATATATCCTACATATTTTCCAAGTTTTCTTTAAAAATATTGCCTTTAATTTTTTAATAAATTATTAATATATATACTATAATTTATCCGAATTTGAATTTCCCATACAAACGCTTAAAAATATAATTCACTATTGAATTTTAGACTACTTAATAAAAAAAACCACTATTTTCTTAAAAATACTTTTAGCATTGTAATAGAGTAAACTATTATACTTAAGTCTGTACATAACTATTATGTGATTTTTAAACTTGCATAAATATTAACAAAAATCATTAATCAGAAATTTTTTATGCTAATTGATCTGATGTAAAGAGCAAAATTTGAAACGCAATCCACAACTAATGGATATTTTTAAAAATAAAAGCTCTACAAAAGCAGCCTTAATACTCTAGGATATTTACACTACGTGTACATGACGACGGCCACTGGATTTACTTGTTTTATAAATGATTCAATATATAATAAGCGTCCAATCGATTAACTTACCTATGACCAACTTTAATATGCAATTTATGTGTGTTTTAATACAACTGATCGCGTTTTGCAAATTTGAAAATTTATGTTCAGATTTCAATTTGCACTTTTTTTTTCACGTAAACGTATATTTGGGTAGATTTTAAAATTTATCATGTTTTATAGAATAATAAAGGATCAAATTTTCTCACAGCATTTAATACGGATTTACACATTTACACTGTAAGCAATTTTACTAACAATTTTCAAAGTCATTTTAAAAACTGGGTATTTCTAACTTTTTTACAAATGAAGTTTTGAAATACATAAGGTTTGTGAATACATTTTGAATAGCTATACATTTAATCAGATTTTTATTTATTTATTTTTTCAATTTTTGTTTGTTAGAAATTTGGAGAACGTGGTTTTTTATATTTCTTCTTAACGGTGTTATTCGAAAAAAATCATGTGATTTTGGTACATAATTACAAATAAAATAATTATGCCAGGCACTTCAAAATTTTGAAACTTTCTCTTTACAAGCTGTATTACAAACTGCGAAGACAGGCCAATCTGTATCAGTTTCAAAACTTTTAGAAAACATTCTTAAAAATCAGAAATTATCGCAAAGCGTGTCACTCTTCGAAAAATCTTGCAGCTCAGATCCATGTTTAAAAAATTTTTCTGAAAATTTCACAAAAGCCACAGCGTTTTCGCTTATCGCAGTGTGTAAAACAGCTTATGAAGAACCAGCTGGAATTTTTTGGAGACCATGGTGCTATTAGTTTATTTCAATTTGTGTACCAAGACTAACAACGGAGTCCTATTTTTTCGAAGAACAGCCTTAAGGAAAGTTAATTTATCCAAATAAATTTTTTTTTTCAAATGGTGGGCCTTAACAATACCTTGGAGGCATTGGCCTCTACTAAGGCCAGAGTTGTTGGTCACTTTATTATGGGGGAACCTAGTAGGTAGACCAACGTTGCCCCCTATGATGGAACGGACACAAAGACATCCACGCCCAGTCGGAGATCGAACCTCGACCGCCGGGAGTTGAACCCGAAACCGTAGTACCGTGCTTTACCCACCGTACAATCTGGTCGGCATTTATCCAAAAATTGAGGGTAGAATTTATTAAAGGAAAAATACTTAATTGGATAAAAATTCACTGTCAGGTGTAAAAATTTGACGTCATCCTGATAAAAGTGCCTAAAATTTAGAAGATTTAACTTTATATTGAATACCGTACCATTTAAGAAAAATAGCTAAACTTTAAGTTTCTCAATTAATGATTTGCACCAAGACATTTAAAAAAAAATAAAAATTGAATGTTTAGATGATCAAAGCATTTTACAGAGATTCAAACCAAAATAACTTGGGTTTTAAAACATGCTTGAAATAGCTTAGCTTTACATATTAAAAGATTTAAAGCACGGTGATAATTCAAAAACATATATACATATATACGTAGGGCAACGTGCAATTCAAGGTTTTATTAATATAAAACTGTACATACTATTAGCACAACATAGACAAGCATTTGACAAGTGCTCTCTAAACCACACAGATTATTGTAATTTAAAATACCCTCATTTATATTAAATGTAGATTAAAAAAATCGACATACAGGTTTTGAAAAAAGAAAACATCTAGTAATGCAATTTACTAAAATACATTTTTCTGTATTTTTGACAAATGCTTTTAAATAAACATTACATTATTGATAAAAATATTAAAGTATGTATATTTGCTTCCTTATTTTAAAAGAAGCAATATAGCGTTTTTTAATGGTATTTTACAAGATGTCAAAAATTTATTTGCAAATAATGCTATTTATTACAATGATTGCAAAAATTTTATTTAAAAAATAGCAGTATTATTATTTAACAATGTGATTTCACAAAAGGAATAAGCTTTCTTAACACAAACGTTTGAAAAAGTTTTTTGACTTAAGCAGCGTGCTTTACATTTCCTAAATTATCAAAAAGAAAGACTACTAGAAAACACTCTGAAAAAGAGAAATTATATCTAATTTCAGATATAAATAATTATAGCTGCATATTGTGATCTAACATAAACTACAGAATTATTGGTACAGTTTAAAAAAGATACTAGTGTGACATATATTAGTCGATTTTTTCTGAAAGGGATATAGATCTATGGAAAGGATATTAGACTAAGATTCAATTTAACATTGGCAAAGATTGATCAATTTCGCTAGCTTCAAACTAAAACTCTAGTAATCGATATTTCAAGTCTCTGTAGAGACAATGGCAGTTTGAATATCATAAAAGGTATACTTTTTTACATCATTAACTGCATTATAGCTATTCAAAATATATTCAAGAAGTTTAATAAAGTTTTATACTTTTATGTTTTTGCTTTAAAGTTTTCAAATAAAAAAAATATAGGCGCTATCTATCTTCTTTGATTTCGTATCAAAGTAAGTCGATCAAGGTAACGTCACTTTATCAGATGGTTTAATCAATTATTTAGAGAGGAAAAATAAATAAGGATATCATAATCATCACAGCACTTATTATACGTTAAGAAACAGCACAATTCATCGAAATAATTTCATCTTAAAAGTTGGAACAAATTTACACGTTTTTGTAGCATATACACTGAATATATTGCTCATCTTTTTCACATTTTTGCTCAAAATGTGCTTAAGATATAATGTTTGATAAGGCTTCATAAAAAAAAATAAATAGCTCAAATTAGAAGGTAAATGTATACTACACATGATAACTGGTCTGATGTCCGTTCAAATATTTTTTACTTTTATGAAATACTGAATAAAAATTGTATTTATAGGCAGAGACTTTTTATTTGAAGATTTTAAAAATAATTTTTACACGCTGAATACAAGGCAAATAATAATAATAATAATAATAATAATAAAATTGAACTATGTAACATAATTTTTAATTAAATTTACTTAAAATGTGTTAAAGGTACGAAGCTAATAAATAGAGTAATATTATATATGCTTAACGTTTTTGTTCATATAATGTAGACTATTATACACTGATGTAGCACATTATTGCAATTTTAAAAAATAGTGAATTTTTATAAATTTTTCGATGCATTTATTTTCCATCCATTTCAAAATACACATTTTTATGGCACAATTATTTTTTAATTTTTTTTGTGTTATAGAATTTTTACAAAGGTGCTTCTTTTTTTAGTAAATACATCATATTTACTAATTTCTTTTGGTAATATGTAAGAAATTTTAGGTGTAGTAATTAGTCTTTCAAATTTGTTTAAACAATATTTGAGAAGTCCAGAGACTGTAAGTATGCATGATTAGTCTTACAAGGAAACTTGGTGAAATCGAGAAACGAAACATTTTTTTTTTTGTGTGTGTGTGTAATTTTATGTTTTTAAGTGTACAGGATCATTATAGATTACATATATTTTAGTGAATTTATATAAAAATGATGCAAAAAAAGAAGGCTTTTTAATTTATGGAATGAGAATTGTAATTCTGTAATATAGAAACTTTATAAGGAAATTTAAAATCTTACAATAACGCGTGTAAAGAATTTGACAAATACTACTAAATATATGTTGATCTAAATTATATTTGGATATAATTTTAATTATCTTGCAAAGTAAATTTAAGTAAGAGCATTACTTTTCCAAAGTAAATTATCTTAAATTATCTCAATTTATCTGTAAAATGAACAATATTTCTTATTGAAATTTCATAGCTATAAAATAATTTATTTAAATTATCTAACAGAGGCATAAATTATGAAGTACATTTTTAATTTAATAATAGGCCGAAAGCAAGTTTGAATAACATTTTTTTCACACTGTAAATATGGCATTAAGTGTAGATAATTTAGTTTATATACTCACCCAGTTACCTTTTATGACTAATCCTGTAAGTATATATATATATAAATATGTATGTATACTCATGTATGTGTTTTTATGTATTTATAGTATTGCTCAAGTACGTCTGTATTTAAAAAATTACTTTCGGTGACAGTTTTATTGTTATTGATAAAAGTATACGAAAATTCTAAAAAACATATCTTCTCCTTACCTAATATGTGTATTCAATATTTTTAGCATAATTGTGCTGCAGTTGTAAATGTACTAGAATGGACATTCATTACTGAAATCATTAATAGTTCATTATTGAACAGTAACAATTAAAAAAACCAGATGTGTTACATAAAATAACTCCTAATTTATACAGAAAGCATAAAAATTAAATAATATTTAAAAAATTAAGAAACCACGTCTTTTTAAATAAATACTTTTGTAATTTTGTTTTTGTTATCCACATAAGCGTTGCACATAAAACACTACTTAAACTGCTTCGCAGGAATACATAAAATTTGGGCATGCATTGTTGTTTTACAGAAATAATGTAAATCTTGATTCATTAATGAAATTATCAAAATGTACTGTCAAGTTTATGCTTTTAGAGCCAACAGAATTTTTAGCAGTTATACTATAGTGCTTGGCACCGAGCGCTTTGTGTAATAAATTATGTTTAGCTTGAGCAATCCTATTAATCAGTGATGAACCTTGTTTTTTTCCAGTAATAATTTTGTACAGTTCTGAATCCGTCTTAGTTCTAGCTGTACATAAAGTATTGGTGCTTTGTTTTTATCTTAAGCTAATAAGTGTGCCGATTTTTATACAAAGGTGCTACAGTATATGCATTTTGATTTGCTATGAATGTTCTTTTTACCTAAAGTAGAAGAAACCTTCTGTAGATGTATAGTTTAAGTGTGATCTCGATTTATGTTTTTTGAAAGAGATAACATTTAACTCTTACGTAGCTGACTCATAATGGGTGTTTTTCTTGAGCATATTTAATCGGCTTCTCCAATCAAGCGTGAACGTTAAACAGAAAGGTAATGATAGTTATGTTAAAGTACCCACGAAGTAAAACATTTACTACAATTTTCAATAATCTACTGCTGTTAAAGGTTTAAAAATGTTACTAACTCGTCCTTTAAAATAAGAATCATGTATTAAAAATATTTATTAAAAATTAAGAATATTTTTAATATTTTTACATTTGCATGCAAGAGTCATTTTTTCTTTTGAGAAATTTTAAGATAAATGAACTAGATTTAATTCACGCTAAAATATTTTCAGTCAAAAAGCAGCAGTTTCTTTTAGCAGAAATTAAAACTGCAACTGTATGAAATGATAAAGCATTGTTCCTATATGTTTTCAAAGGAAAAAAAAAACGAAAAACTTAGCATGCTCTAAATTTTTGACTCATATTGTATTCATTTATTAAAAGCTGAAGACGCCAGTAATATTAAAGTTTTACACTGTGTATTTGTTGTTTGACATTTAAAAGCGGAGTACGACTTGCAATATTTCATACCTCCAACTATTGACTATGAATTTTACTTAAACAGAGGGGACAAAAACCAAGAAAAGGGAAGGGGCACAAATTAACTAGTTACTCAAATCTCATTTCTAGCGCTTCCTTGGAGGAGCTGATGTTTAACAAAAATAACTTCTTAAAAAATAATCACTAAACGGAACTGTTGCTCATTGAGCGAATATCCTATTTAACGTCAAAGAAAATTCAAGTACCAATCTCCTTCATCAAAGGATAGTTACTGACATAGAGAAGTTTCATTCCATATCAAAAGGAAACAGAACACAGAATTGTAAACTAAACTGACTTTATATGTTCATATGTGTTATTAAAAGTTATATCATTTCTGTACAAAATAAAAAAAAAATGTGCATGTAGAAAAATAATGTTTCGTCATTGTTGTAGAAAAATGAATAATGGAAAAAAAAAATCAAACAGAAACAAGAGTAGACAACCCTGTTTACAATAGGACTTAACGTTTTCAAAAATGAGAAATATCAGCAGCAGCTTTGTCTGCTCTCCCTGTATCCCTGACTAACCAGTAACAGTTTCTACCTATCCGCGAAACGCTTGGTCAGTATACGACTCATCAATACGCATTGTCTGCTATAGCGTTTTCACGTGTTCTCGTTTACCAAGTTATTTGTTGCAAAAAGCATGTAAGAATTTTTTCTGTATATGATGATGATTCGATCTTTTTATCTAATAAATGGTTTTAAAGATAACTGTGTTGATTCCTTTTTTTACTGCGTATTTATTTACTCATTTAGTATCGCCTTAATTCAGAGCAAACAGATTTCCGACACAAACATTTGTGAGATAATAAAAGGGCGTGAAGCTTAATTAATTAAAAAAAAAAAATAAATAAATGTTATAGAGTGAACTAAGACCACTTTGAAACACCCAAGGGGAGAGCCGAGTAAAGAAAAATCTTTACTATATATATTAACCCTTCAACGCGCAGTGTTCCCGCTCTGGGAACACCAAACTCTGACGTTTTGACTGTTGCCAGTCACGAAGAATGGATTCGGTTTCTATAAAAATAGTTGCGGGTGACATAGCTCCACGAGAATCCTTTACTTTTTAGAACGTCATTTACCGTAAAAAATTGGTCACGATTATTTTTAACAGCACTGACATCTGCTGAAAAATGGAAGAATGCGAGAACAGCTGGATAGATTGCCCAATGCTGAAAAAAAGGGCCGCCGCTGCCCCTTTTTTCAGCATTGGGAAAGGGTTGCGCCTCAAAGGGTTAAAGTATTATTTCAATTCCTATATTACACATGTTTCAACTATTTTAATGATATATTGTTGATTCAGGCGAAAAAGAAAGAAAGAAATCATTAACCGACAAATTTTATAACAAAGGCTTCCTAGATACAACATTGAATTCCTCAATGTAATTGAAAATATCAGCACCTTCCTTGCATTGAGTAAGAACCGAAAAATAAGAAAAAATTGTTATTCCCTAACCCCCCCTCCCTTTTTTAAAAAATTATTTTTTCGCGAGTCCAAGCAGCAGGCTAAGTCACACATTTTTATAATGAGATTTGTAGACATCTTGTCTCACCAGATAAAATATAGCTCACTAATTTTTGTAACAAATAAATTTAGGTTTCACAGACTGTTTCATCTAGCATAGGTAAGATGCATTTTTTTTTTCGGGGAGAAAAAATGGCTTATATTCCTAGTTAGTGCTTTCCTTTTTTAGTTCAAGGAATCTTTAATTGTTACTGAGGGAGAACTCATGCAGAACAACCAGTTCTTTTATACGGAACAGAGTCAAGAACGAGAAGAGAGACTAGTTGTTGTTGTTGTGAACATGCATATCGGATTTCCACTCGAAGCCCGCTTATAATTCTTCGTCGAAAGGACAACACAAGGGGAGGGGGGGAGTGCACTCCGTGGGTGTCTTTCTAAGGCGTCCTAACCCGTATTTACGATAAGTTTTGGAGAAAACCACGGAAAACTCAGAAAGGTTGGGTCAACTCACGCGCGATGGGACCCGAACCCGGGAAATTCACACTTCGCCCGTCTACTATTTCCAGTGACATAACCACTGTGCCATGGTGAGGCGACTACACATTTTCAATGTATGAAGTAGATGCCAAAACATCCGAATTCTAGAGGAATATTCAATCATTGAGCGTAATAGTCAACATATTTTTCCTTGATGAAAGAAAAAAAAATAGAGATTATTATGTTACTATAATTGGATTGTATCATACTCTTCGTTAAATAGCTTTTATCAATATGGATGATTTTTTTTTCAATACATAAACACGAGAGGAAAAAAATGAACTTCATTGAATTCAAGGGAGATGTTCATTGTAAGCTTTTTTTAGAATGACCCGTTTAAAAAAAAATGGTTTAAGAAACTTCCTTTAACTTTCTTTCCTGAATAATACAGTATTAACAGATGGATTTACCATGAAAGAATAATACTCACGATACTCTGGAAGCTTTCATGGACGATAAAGTAAAGCCAATAAAACCGCCGAAAAATTCTTTTTCCCAGTATAAAGAAATAACTGCATGAATACTTAATGAGTGGCAATAAATCGAGGATATTCTTTACTCTCAATATGATCGATGTATCTCATATGATCGGTATAGTACAGCAAATGTTGGAAAAAATTATTTCGATGCTGCTGAATAAGATTTTGAACAATTCATGTAAAGAATTGAGAAATTCTATTTATTTAAAGGGTGCAAGCTCGTTTTACCTTTTAAAGATCTTGTTCACTTTACTATAAATATTTTCAGAAGCATCACATAGTTATTATATTCATCTTAATCATATAAGAATATCATGTCAAACGCATCATTAAAATAAATAAAAAAATCCAATATAGCTTCGTTTTTATACCCATTCTATATTAGATGAATAGAACAAAAGTGGTGGCAGGAAGTTCTGAACACAGTATTTTTTTGTTGTCTAATTTTTGTGGTAGATATAATTTTTTGTTATGAAATCAACATACTATCGAGTTATTATTTTGTTAATGATTCTAATGTTTTTTATGCTGGTTTCAAATCTGTCATTTATTTTTTAATGCCGCAAGTATTTTAATAGTACAGAGGTCTGAACAGAAGAATATGTAGGATGTACAGAACAACACAATATGGAATAACATTAAATACGTAGTAGAATAACACAAAAAGTTACTAATACGGTATATTTAATATGAATTTTGAAAATTACATTGTTGTTACATGTTTGAAAATCAATACGTTATTGTTCAAACTTTAATTACGGCTCTACATATTTTTGGCATAGAATGCACCAAATTCACAAGTTTTTTGTGATAAAATGTTTGAAGAAAATATTAAATCTTCGATTAATTCACGTTATTGCTATTATGAAGTCATAAAAATAAAACTATTGCTGGAATATCCTAACAGCAATATGAACTACTGACAGTTATAGTTAAGACATAATTTGACAATACTTTTACTGCATAATTTCAAGAAAATAGTTAAGACATAATTTCAGAACGAAAAATTAAGTCAATTCCATAATTTAGGCAAAATAGGGTGTGTTCAAAGCACCACTGTAGAGCCGTAATTAAAGTAAAAGGCTGACCCATAATATATTAATGTTTAAGCATGTATAAAAATCATGTAATTTTCAAAACTCATGTTAAATGTATCGTATTTGTAAATTTTAGTGCTATTTTTACTACGTATATCACGTTATTTTACAGTGGGTTATTTTGTACACATGGACGCCGGCAGCATAGGGCAAGGGGTGATTTTTTTATGCAGTGTTTTCCCTTGCTTTTTTGCTCTTGCCAACATGGTAACCATACGTTGAAGTAGTCTTTACCCCCCCCCCCCCCGGGAAATATTCTGTCGGCGCCCATGTTTGTACACATTATATATTCTTGCGTTCAGACAACTGTAAGACTAAAATAGTTGTGGTATTAAAAAACTAGGTTTTCTTCCTATGTAGCAGACCATTTTTTACATGGAGTATATCTTCTTGAAACTTAAATTTCAGTAACATCATTTTATTTCTATGCCTAGAGCATGAATTAGAACACTTTCGGACAAAACAGACTTTTTTGAGCTAAATTTGGCGTTGTATCGTTGTCAGACTTGACGAGAGTTTGGAGATAAGATTTAGAAAAGCTGCATATCACGATTAATGTAATTTTGCTAAGATCCTGTAAAAGAAAAATAAACAATATTTAGTACTTACGCATTATCCGACGGTCCGCCAAGACGAGCGATTTTTTGCCAAGAGAAATGCCAGGTATATATGAAATTATTAATGGTTTTGAATACGATTGGCAACAGTTTGGCAACTCATTTGACGGAAAACTAGTTTGGCGGGAATGACTGCCGGTATAATACGTAAGTACTCATTTTTTCCATCCTTTAAACAGTGAATAAGCCATTACGAGGCAAGGTTGCCAACTTAGCCAACTAACAAAGGTTGCCAACTTTGTGGCTATATCTGTCCACTTTAAGAACTTAACTAGCTACAAGTAGCTGTTTTAAGCAATTTCTGGCAGTTTCTAGCCATTTTCAACCGTCGTTGATCTTACAGTCCGTTGTGCTTGCTTGTATCAGCAGTTTTCCATTTGCATTATTAAGTGCTATTTAAATTTATTTTACAAGGAGCATGAGCAAACTTGAGTGTATAAATTTCACCATTGTGTTCTTAAAAAGGTAGACGATATGTGGCAGTGACATTAAAGAAATAAAACTTCGCAGACAACTGTCTGGATGTCGACAACACAATAGGGCAGTTTCACTTGACGTCACAATTCAATCCTTTTAGGACAGACATTACACAAAAAAGAGGCAAAATAAAAATTTTATTTTGCTATTGGAATCAGTTATGAGTAATTTATTTTTCTCTCGGCTCGAAATCATTTTTAGCCATTTTTCGCTGTGATTCTAGCCACTTTTTCTCCGGCAGAGTTGGCAACACTGCTACGAGGGCTACTCTGAAAAATTTTTAAGATTGTGTCACTGTGACAGAATGCGACAGAAAAAATTTGTTAAAAATGTAAATTTGAACTCTTTTACAGTCGCAGACGATAATTTGTGGCAACAAACAGTTGCAATTTATTTTGTTGTAGAATAAATTTTGAAAGAATGGAAAATGGAGTTGACGTGAGAGCATAATCGCGCTATGATTTTCTGTGATTTTAAAGTGGGGTTAAATCAACAAGAATGCTTTCAACGTCTAAAGTTAGCATTTGGAAACGAAGCTCCATCTCGTGCTACCGTATTCAGATGGTTAGCGGAATTTTGCAGAGGTCAATGTTCTCTCCTGGATGAAGAACACACTGGAAGAATCTTGTCAGCTGTAGTCCCAGAGAATGTGTTGGCCATACGAAAAACGTTAATCGATGATAATCACTGCACTTACCAAATGATACAGAAGGAACTTAACATTGGATCCGTCGCTATGCATAAAGTTATTCATGAAGAACTGCATATGAAAAAAAAAAAAATAGCTTGTCGTTGGGTCCCCAATAATTTAACAGAACACCAAAAAGCGGAGTGTGTCAGAATCTGCTTCCATCGATTCCAAGAAATGGATGGCTTGAGGCTCTTAAACTTTGGAAGATTTGGCTATAAAACTGAATTGATGTTGGAGAGACGTACTTTAAACGCTCCTAAAGTTTGGTAAGTTTAATTTGTACTATTTATCCCTATCTGAAAAATTTTCAGAATGACCCTCGTATAAACGTCTGCATACTTATTGTTTTGAGCTTGAAATGGATGAATGTCTCTAAACTGCCATAGACCGTAATGTATTGGAATTCTTTTGACTGCTCCTGTGAAATAACTATTAATGATGCATTCATTACTTTCGCTGGAGAGAATTACTTTATTATCTTCAGTAACATACATCAACTTTATATTATTTGAAATAGATTAATGTCTCTAAAACACGCTTTAAATAACGGCTATCCATAGAACACGTAATCTTATAGAATTCTTGTGGGTACTTCTGTAAAAGCACCATGCTAAAACCACCTCTTTTAATAGGGTATATGGTACAATAAATAGGAATAACGTATATAAATTTTGTTCCAATCGATGCATATTTACGGAAGTTAGAGAACGGATGTACGGACAGACAAACTGAAATCATAAATACTAATTTTTTATAGAAAGATAAATTATGCCAAACGCATTGATTACGAAACAATTTCCAATAAAACTGTTTTTCTTGAGCCAAACTTGGCAAAGCATCGTCATCAAACTTGGCTAGATTTTGAGGACAAAAATTCTGTATATCACTTATAATAAAATTTTGTAAGACCCTGTAATAGAGCTTTAAGATGAAGAGTAAGCGGTGTAATCTCTTTATGTAAATTAAGATGTCCTGACTGACTGACGGACTAATGATCAACGCCGAGCCAAATCTACTGGAGATACAGACATAAAATTTTTGGAGCTGATAGCCCAAGTTATCATTTAAGAAGCAATTTTTAAAAAATCGTACCTATAAGGGGATGGCGGGCCAAAACGTTCTTTTCAGATTTCCTTTCATATCTCAGAAGAAAAAAGAGATAGCCATAAAATTCTTGCTTTAAATCGTAACTAACAGAAATACCTAACCACAATTTTCAGAATTTTTTAGAATTCGCACCCAAATGGGGGTAAGGGGCCAAAACGTTCTTTTCACATTTATCTTCATATATCAGAGGAAAAACAGATAGCATAAAATTCCTGCTTAAAAATATAGTGAACACAGATGCCTTAAAATCATTCTCAGAATTCGCATCAAAATGGGGATACAGTGGCCAAAAATGATGTTTTCAAATTTGCCATCATATCTGAGAGGGAAATCGAGATAGCCATTAAATTCTTGCTTCAAAATATAGCGAACACGAATGAAAAGTCATTTTCAGGGTTTTTTCAGAATCCATTTTCAAACTGGTGTAAGGGGCCAAAAAGTTGTTTTCGTATTGGTCTTCATATATCGAAGGAAAATGCAGATAGCGGTAAAAATTTTACATTAAAATGTAACGATCACAAATTCATAAAAATCTTTTTCAAGATATTTTTAAAAATCGACCTCAGTAAGGGATAGTTGATAGAAAAGGTGTTTTTCACGTATTTTTTAGTTCTTGAGCGCTGTTAATTTCAGAAAGATGTCTGTCTGCATGGTGAAGAGGCAAATCACGTTTCATGGGTTACCAGATTAAATGTGAAAAGTCGCCAAGCTTCGCCATTTTTGGTGCTTTATCGCCAAGCTTGTCACAAAAAAATAAGTTCCTCAAACTGGACCCAGCTTGGCGATATCTTGTCGAGAAATTGTCTAACTTTACTGTTTCTTTAATTGGAATTTTGGTGCCTATATTAGTGAGCCTAGCTACAATTTTAAAACAGTTTTAGTAGGTTATTTTAATATAGATTTCAATTTTAAGAAGTATTTTATGGAACAAGAAAGACAAATACGGCATATTCGCGGATTATGATGCACATTCCAAACAGTATTTAAAAAAGATCAAGTATTGTCGGAATGTGCCCAACGAATCCAGTAAAAGAGTTGTTGTAGGCGATTACATCTATAACCAAAATGTGTTTAATATTTATTTATTTGTTTTCCATTTGTATCTGTTGGTTTAACAAT
This sequence comes from Cheiracanthium punctorium, assembly GCA_038373885.1. Taxonomy (NCBI): domain Eukaryota; kingdom Metazoa; phylum Arthropoda; class Arachnida; order Araneae; family Cheiracanthiidae; genus Cheiracanthium; species Cheiracanthium punctorium. The sequence continues at coordinate 121,736 of JAWZYV010011953.1, forward strand.
GTCCTTTCCGTGTGAAGAACGGGTACGTCAGCTACTCCTTTATATACTTATGGAATTGTTCTTGAAATGGATTAATGTCGCTAAACTACATAAAGACTAAGGTATTGGAATTCTTTCAAATTCGCCTGTAGACGAACAGTAAATGGTACACAGGCACTATTTTCGACGGAGAGTTTTATTTTGTAATTCTTAATAGCATATATCAGTTTTTCTTTTGTTTGAAGTAACCGAATACCTCTGAAGTACGCTTTACAGAATGATTAACCGTACAGCATAATGTATTGGAATTCTTCAGTGTGCTCCTGTAAAAGAGTTTTAAATACTACGCACACATTTTTCGATGGAGCGCTTCATTTTTTAACTCTTAATAATATACACCAATTATGTTTTGTTTGAAATACCTCTAAAATACGCTTTAAATAATGACTGCACATAGAACACATTGTATTGGAATTCTTTTGGGTGCTCTAGGTAAAGAACTGTAAATGGTATACTGTTTTCAATATGGCACAGCACATAGGAATAACATATGTAAATTTCCTATCAATCCATGCATGTTTACGGTAGTTAGGTAACGGACGTAGAAACGGACAGACGGACAAACTGAAATCGTAAACATTTTTCAACCTTGTTGGAAAGTGTTCAAAAAAGTTAAAACTAATGCACTATCAAGCAGTTAAATTTCGTTGCAGTTCACACCCATTTACCTCCATTGAAACCAAACACTTCATAACCTTGTTTTAAATGTGTTTATGCTGCTGAAGAAATGATCTTCTGCTTCTTCTATCTTTGCATAATATGATTCTAGCAAATGGCTTTAGCATGCAAAGAAAACATTCGCGGTGCTCCAGGAGCTTTCATGGCTGATAAAGTAAGACCAATAAAACTAGGCAATGACTCTTCTTCCTCTACGCAACTGAAATAACTGCTGGAATATTTAATGGTCGGCAATAACCTCGAAAGCATTTCCCCCCACACCTTTTGCAGAACTTGCACTATCTGAAAGGTTATTGTGATCGATTTGTTTTTTCCGGGTTTTTAAGGGAAGAACTGTTCGGAAGGAGCAATTTTCGTGGCACGAAATAACGTTCGTTCTAAATGAACATTTACTCAATTTTCGCTGAAATTTCCTTTACTCAAAATGGGAACGCTGGTAGAAATAAACTGATCTCGTTAGGAACTAAGTCGTCACTGTAAAAACGGTTTTTTTTTTTGTCGCTTGTTACCATAATTATGTTATCTTAGGAATCTTATATGTTCCATTAAACTTAGTAAGCTAGAAGGCCGATTAACCCATTGAGGCGCAGTGTTTCCGCTCTGGGAACACCAAACTCTGACGTTTTGACTGTTGCCAGTCACGAAGAATACATTTGATTTCTATAGAAATAGTTGCGGGTGACATAGCTCCATGAGAATCCTTTACTTTTTAGCACGTCATTTCCCTTAAAAAAATGGTCACAATTATTTTTAACAGCACTGACATCTGCTGAAAAATGGAAGAATGCGAGAAGAGCTGGATAGATTGCCCAATGCTGAAAAAAGGGCAGCCGTTGCCATTGCACGACTTAACTACCAGCAAGATGGTGGACGATCGAAATGTTCAGGTGCACTGTGCGCGGGCACAGCCAGCTGTAGTAAAAAAAAAGGGTCTCTAGATCTGTGGCACGCGATGAACGTTTCGATTGTCCGCCATCTTGCTGGTAGTTAAGTCGTGCGATGGCAACGACTGCTCTTTTTTTCAGCATTGGGAAAGGAATGCGCCTCAAAGGGTTAACCAATTAAAAGCATGATCTTGTTTTTAAAATGGCGTTCTCTTTTGGAAGCACGGAGCAGATGGGGTTAGCCTATACCTAAGCGTTAGATTTGTATTAAGAATGGTATCGTTATGAAAATTATAGAGTGGGTGTAAAGCAAAATAATCCAAGAATCTCGAAAAACGAAATAACACTTTATTCGACGAATCAGAACACTATTATATAAATATGCTATATATAAAAAGAGTTATAATCCATGGGTCTTCCCTATTTTCGTTCCTTCTTTCATTAAGTTGGAAAGTGTATCATTATTCATGAGTGTGATTAAACAAAATTAAAATTGATATTTCTAACATCCTTTTTTCTGGATGTAATACATTAGATGCAGAAAAGCTGCTCAGAAAAATGCACAATTCCAACTGAATGAAAATTTCAAAAACTTATACGCAGGTGTATTCATAACCCAAATAGCAGACGATTAAATTACGATAAATAGCGCCAAGCGTTAGAATCTTCCTTAAAATCGCGAGAATGCTGAAGATAGATCGCTTGAAATCCCTTAATAACAGCATTATTTTCGCACGGATCATTAAAATTTAACGCTGTATTCTAATAAAACCTTTGCACTTGTTTTCAAAAATCCGTTTCCTTAAGCTCTCAGTAAATTGCGCCAAGCCGGACTCTGTGCAAACCCCTAGAACTCACTTTCTCGGCATTTGAGCCATTTTATTTTTTCGCCAAACTAAAAAATTTTAACATATTAGCCTCGGAAATCTTCAATTCTTATTGTTTTACGTATAAAACATTTCATTCCTGCTCCGATTTCCCATGCACACGATATTATAATTAAAAAATATATAACCTTACGAATATAAACTAACAAAAAAAAAATAATTATTATTCTTTTATTTTTACTTTGAGAATTTAAAACATCTTATTCAGCAAAATCGCCACACATGGCAAACACGATCCTTATTTCACACTTTTTTCACTACAGGGGTTACAATTACGGAAAGCTTTTTGCGTGGAGAACATAAAAAATCTCTTAAATTCCGGGAACGGGTGGACTTTCAAAGTTTTAAAGTGGACTATGATTTATTCTATATTATTTTACATATCTGTGCAAAATTTCAGGCTGATAGGTCCATTTTTGTGGATTTGTATACAACTCAAATCCACAAACAAACAAACAAACAAACAAACAAACAAACAAACAGAATTTCATTTTTATTTATAAGATATGTATGAAAGAATTTAATAACACATGCAGCAGCAAATCACGAACCATTACACGAATAACACTATTCAAATCGCAATGTCACTTGTATATTTCTGCTCTCTAAATACACAGTTTGTCAAACTGAACTCACAGCGAGGGAGACTCCGATATTTATATATTTCCTAGCCGGTCGTGACATCCTGTTTCTCGATCTTTCTCGTAACTTCCTTCTTAATTGAGATACAGCCGAAATTCCAGTATTTACGACAGCTGTATTTTCGTCGCTAAGTCACCAAAACGGTTGCCAAGTTTGCCGCCAAGGTCATATACTCATTTTACAAGCAGGAATGCCTGTACAACTGTCTTTCCAGAAACACACATTAATGCGGGAAAACAACATTACAATTTTGTAACAGTATCTTAAAAAAGCCATGACTACGCGAATCTGGTTTCCTAAAGAAAATTTGTATCATCTGTGCCATGTTTATAAAAGACCGATATCTTTTTAAATAACATCTTTTTCACTAACTTCATTGCTAAGATTTTGCCCCAGTACCATCAAAACAGCTACTTTGAGACAGGCATTTATTTCAAATATTGACTATTTCCACATTTTGGAAACGAAAGCACATAGCTAACCATGAAAGTTCTTGCGACCTATAATTTGACTGAAAATTCTGATTATACAAATCATAGGCGCCCATATGATTGTAAGGAACACTGTAAAAAAAAAAAAAAAATCAGAAACGTTACATACTTATAGCAGAAAGGTTTCCGAAAGTATAGCGTAACCTACCGATGCTCTACTCGAACTCAGGACTTCGGAAACATAACCCACATTTCGGCACAAAATATTTACGGGGAAAGGAAATCTTCATTTGGAACTTCGCGCGCATGCGCCAAGTGCCAAGAGACAGAGGGAAAAGAGTGAACGCGTCTTCCCTAATAGCACAGATGGTCACAAAAGAGTCGCTGTGACGTTACAGAGGGTCACGATTGTCACAGGGCTGTCACATACTAGTCACATTGTGACTTGTGAGTGATGTGACTCCACTGTGTGGTTACTGTGAAGTTTATTTGTGACCAGTCACCAGGTGACGCCGCCGGATGAATACTTAAATAAAACAGCATAATTTATGTGGAAAAAAAGATTTAAGATTTTTAATTTATATTTATTAATTATGGTATTTTCACTCCATTTATAAAATACTCCAAAAATTTTTAAGTTTCCAAAACAAGCCATGCCAGAAACAACTTTTCAGCAGTCAGTTTACTTTTAAAGCAATCAGAGCAAGACGATCACAGCGCTGAGGTAACGTGCGGACCTATGAACGAGTGCGTCGGCGGTTCGATACTGGTACTGAGCGCTCCTTCCGTGAGAGTTTGATGCTGCCATCTAGTGCATGTTAATCGTTAATTTGGAAACCTTTGTGAAATGGACCGGGAGGTTTCTGAAAAACACAGAAACGTTACTCATTAATTCGGAAACCTTTCTGAAATGAGTGAGAGGTTTCTGAAAAACACAGAAAGGTTACTCGTTAATTCGGAAACCTCTGTGAAATAAACCGAAAGGTTACTTAATATTTTACCAAAATATACAGAAACGTTACACATCTTTTCCAGAGACCTTACCTAAAAAGCAGGAAAATGTGTAAATATTTTCCCGAAATATGCAGAAACGTTTCTAAATACTTTACCCGCATGGTTCGGAAACGTTTCTGCAATTTTAAACTGCAAGAGCTACCCCATATTTTAGGGTAATGTTTCCGAATTTTTTTTACCGTGAAGGGTCAAGTCTTGCCCAGAAAGGTTTATATTTTACTATTCCACTTCTACTTTATACTTGTGCGTAAATCATAACGATGGGGGAATGGTCCCTCCCTGCCGAAGCATGGTCACCCATGATACAAATAAATAATTTTTTATTAATCTTTAAGGCGTCTATTAAAAGCACAAAAGTGTGAAGCTTCATTTTTAACACAAATTTTGTGAGAAAATTTTAGGAAGTTGCATAACTTTAAGAGCTGAGAACATATATACGAGATCAACATGTTTAATTTTTAATAGTGATTTTAACACGAGCAGACATCGAATAAAAATCTAACAATTTTTGTCATTTTTGTTAATTCAGTTTTAATTATTGCTCTAATTTTTAACAAAGCTACGACTACAGATAATAAACATTCTTTTAATCTTTTTTAAATTTGATTTTTTAAAGTTTCTTACTTAAATAAAACTAAGCATTTCCAAATATAAGTAATGTTCATAATCAGTTATTGATTAATTAAGAAATAATAATAATAATAATTAATTAATAATTAATCGCAGACTGCGACAGCTTATTCCTTAACCCATTTGTGCCTGGAAATTTTGCGACTTTCTTCGATTTTTACTGATAACAGAAATAATAGATAAATTTCTGATGTCAACTTCTTGAACAAGGGATGATTTCTTTTAAAATCAATATGCATAAAAATCGAAATATCAACATCCTACTTGGTCATGTTAAAATATTTTGTAGAGTTGAGGCTCAATACTCATGAATAAAGGCTAGGAAATATAAATAACATTTTCGACTAATAGCGAAAATGCCGTCCCAAAAAAAGGACACTAGGCATAAATGGGTTAAGCGCATGAATTTAAACATTTCGCTGCTAATCACGAGATAGCGCGTGATAGCCACGAGCGCAAGCCAAATTTCCAACATCATTTTTATGAATAACTAATTCATTTTTCAAAAAACACACTGTTTGAAAAAAAATACGTTAAACATTTATTATTCACGACATGAATCATTCCTAAAAACCATATTTTTATGTGTGAAATTGACATAAGAAATTTGACATGTACTCTAATACTTTTTGGTCCGAAAGTGAGCGTGTTTTAAACATACAATGCAGATCTACATCGCCATGAATTTAAGGGTTAAACTTTGTAGTAGTAAAACCTCACTGCTTCATGACGTAGAAGATATAGGATGGCTTAGTTGTGTTGTTATGGGATTATGACCAATTATCTACACTTGGGATCTAGGCCAATGGGTGGGAAACCCTCCTAGTGGGTCTTTCTAAAGGGTCCTAACCGTATTTACGTTAAGTTTCGGAGGAAACCACGGAAAACACCAAACGGTTAGGTCGGCGGATGCGACCTGGTTTTTAAACAGGCACCTTCCGTCTCTCAGCTCAGAGCAGCGCTATGTAGGATGGCTTAAGACTTCCAACTTTAAATAAAGTGGAGAAAATAATAAAACTTTAATAAAAACTTCATACCGCTTCTCTTTGCATACTGTAATAATTTAAATTGAAAAGTAAACGAAAATAATGCCGCAGATTTATTTCTTATGCAAAAACCACGACATTGATTTTAAACATGACCAGCTGTAAGCAAAATATAGTCAGCGGATGATAATTCATTTTGGTATATTTTTTTCTAACAATTTATGCAAAAAGAAAAGAACAATCATAGAAAAGTTTTCAGCTTTTAGTTTCCAGCTTTTTGGGAAAAGAAAATTCAGTACTCAAAAATAAAGACTGTTATCTGATAACGGGAGTAATCATGGAGACTTTTCAAATTTACCTTACTTTTCTAAACTTTTATCATTCCAACGCTTCCTTACTTGTTTTTTAAATATAAAACTAGAATTTCTCCTTCATATTTCGATAGTTCAAACTGGTCGGTGATAAATTCACAGCGTGTATTTTATTATGCGCCACAAATAAGAACTGGGAAGGATTTGATATCTTAAGAACTCGGCATTGATTCCGACTAATTTGATTTGCGTCTTAGGCCATTCTGTGTGCGCGAAGCCTTATCACGAGCATAAATGAATACATTGGAAGGAGAGATTCGTCGTTGCCTTGGCGACGCAAATTACCGGAGACGAAAGCACCATCGCGGTTAGGAATGCATGGAGAGAACAGAGAGAGCTAGCTCACAAGGTTAATTCTTAATTTAGTCACTTCGCGTTTATTTTGAATTCTGAAAATTTTCAATCATTGCTGCTAGGAGCAGAATAAATTATTTGTACTTAAGGATTCCACTCCCCACCATCGCCCCCTCCCCTTAAAAGTTATTAACGATAGAATTTAATGGCGATTCTTCGAACAGAACACTGCCAAATTTAATTTAAAAAATTTCGAACTTCGAGTTTATCGAATAAAATTTTTGATTTAGCTAGAAAAAATAGTATTCCAAATCCACTTATTATAGTATTTTGTCCGTACACTATCGCAAATAAATAAATAAGGTAAAGTCAATAAATAAAGTAAAATTAAAAAAAATAAACATAGTCAAATAAAAATAAAGAAAATGAAATAAAAATTAATTACTTTCGTATAAAAATGGCAATCATATACGATAATTTATTTCTGTGCACCCTTAAAAAAGCAGCGCTTCTTTATATTAGAAACATGCTGCAGTCATTTCCTTTACACATTGAGAATACACGCCAGTTACAGTACAACACACATAAGCATTAAATTCATGGTTTTGGTATTTCAGAGAAAGTCAAATTTTCTTTTACTATATCAAACTCTTTCCACATTTGAATACATTGCACTCGAGATAGATCAATTTAAAGTGTCTCTAGATATACGTAAGAAGTAAGTCCCAAGAAATTGTACTTTATACTCAAGCATTGAGAAATGAACTAACATGCGTCTTGTATTTCATTTGTGTGGGAGATAAAGTTTACCATGAACATAAACATACATCGTAACAAGAGATCCCATGCTGCCATAGTAATGTGAAGTTTCTTGAATTGGTCGATGTCGTTGTTGTTTTGCAAAGGTAAAGCACACTAGAGCTATCTGCCTTGGAAAAAGCGTATTAATTACTGGTTTACTCAGTATTTTAAAAGAACATTATTTTTCACCAAAAAATTTCGATTAATTCACTTTACATCTGGAGATAACCGACCAAAACTCCAGATCGTTACATCGAGAGCTGAGCGGTAGGACAGAGCCCTTGATCTTTATGCATTAGACATATACCAACGTTAGGTGTTTTATCCATTCGGCCATTGGTCTACCAGCTGATGTAGGAAGAACGGATCAAAAGAATTTCCGAGATTTATTTTTAATCTAGTCAGTTTGCGCTTATTTTAATTCTAAATGATTTGAATAAATTCATTTTTAATCTCATCGCTTTACGATTATTTAAAATTATAAATTATTTGCATAGATTTTTTTTGTAATCTAGTCGTTTTACGCTTATTTTAAATTCTAAATGATTTAGATAGATTCATTTTTAATCTAGCCGCTTTACTCTTATTTTAAATTCTAGATGATTTGGAAAGATTTATTTTTAATCTAGCCGTTTTGCTATTATTTTAAATTCCAAACGATTTGAATAATTTCTATTAGTCGTAAAATAAGATTTTTAAATGATTTTCTTAAAAATTGTTGAATAGCTATAAACAATATCAAAGTATTCCACGTTTTTTAGAGTAATATTTTTATGTATTGACATAAAGTCCGTTTAGTGTAAAGTTAATTTAATAGAATTTAAACTACAATTTAAAAAAGTTATTTTGCCTAATCCAAAGTTCTCAGGAAAAAGCGTATTAATTACTGGTTTACTCAGTATTTTAAAAGAACATTATTTTTCACCAAAAAATTTCGATTAATTAAAAACTGAATTAAACAATGATTGAGAATTTGAAATTTTTAAAAAAATAAACTGCGCATTAGAATCTAACAATAATAAAATCAGAAAAAAAGCAAAAGCAAATGATAAATAAATAAAATAAAATAAACATCTTGACTAGATAAAATGGTTTAACAGTAAAAATTAGTACTGAGAGTATAACATTAGGAAGCCATTTTTTTTTCTCCCCTGACCATGATCCTTCATTAATTTTATTTTATCGCCCATATCATTATATTTGTGGCTATAAAATGTTTATATGCACGGTAATTTTTAAAAAAGGAAAATTATAAGTGGTTCTACCTTTTCTGAGACGGTAAACATACAAACCATCAGAGAAAAAAATGAAATAGTCTCAAAATCGAACTAATTTTATTTAATAAACAAGATTAAGCATTCACAAATGAACCTATCTCAAAACTTTTTTAATGCAAAATTACTAGCAAAAATAAAGTCCTTTTAAAAGTTAAAAATCCGCGATCCTGAATAAAACCAGAAATTTGATATTTTTATCGATGAATACTTAGAAAAAATTATAATTCAAAATTATGTATAAAAAAAGTATATGCAATAAAGATAAGACAGAATGAAAAAAAAAATGATTTCCATAAATTACTAAACAATTATACATAAGTATATAATTAAGGAAATTAGATTAAAAAAAATTAGAATCATTATTAAATATCAAAGAAACACTTCTTTGAATTGTTTTTGCTTTTACGAAGTTAAGCAATTTAAAGTAGTCCGAAAACAGTTCGAAATTTGATTTTTAAATGCAGATCATCTGTCATATTAGAAGTCTATGATTAAAGCAATTACGGACCAGACAAAGAGAAGTGCAATTAAATTAAATCAAGTTCGCCGCTTCATGTTTGTTTAAAAAAATACAATCTACTTAATAGAAAAGCAGCTAGAAGAATTACATTAATTTTCTAAGAAAATCAAATGCTGAGATAATTCGCATTAAATGAATTTTCAACTTTAAATCAGTTTAGAATCTCGATGGAAAATTTGGTTAGTACTTGTTAACCCTTCGACGCTTCAAGTTTGCGCCGTAAAACCACATTATTTCAGCACTTTCAACGCTGGCCGGAAAAATAAAACGTTAAATAGTCCCAGAGCTGAAAAAGCTCAGCCGTTGCCACCGATCCATTTAACTACCAACAAATTGGCGGCACTGTGGGCTACGCAGCCAGTTGCGCCAGAAATCGTTATTTCATCGTTAACAATCCAATCGTTATTTAAGCCATGCCCAAAATATCATCGCCACCAGTCGCCAAGATGAAATTGCGGCAAATATCTCCAGATTAGGCACTAGAAGTAAGTTTTCAGAACTGAGCCCAGCTTGGAGATATCTCTTATGTTTGGAGAGAAAGTATTAAACCTTAATATTATTTAATTGAAGAGTATATTAATTTCAAATTAGTTTTAATGAATTGTATCAAAAATTTATATAATTTATGTAATACTCATATTAAAATAAATCTAAAAAAATTTTTTTTTGCTTGTTTAGAAGAGAACATGTTAAATGCTCCTCAGAATATCATAAATCCGGACGACCGAGTTGTATGGTGGGTAAAGCACCGTACTCCGGTTTCGGGTTCGGCGACCGGCGTTCAATCCCCGACTGGGCGTGGTTGTCATGTCCGTCCCTTCACAGGGGGCGGCGTTGGTCCACCTACTAGGTGTCCCCATACCATAAGAGACCAACAATTCCGGCCTGTTGTGGCCAAAGCCTTCAAGGCTGAGGCCGGCCATTAGAAAAAAAAAGAATCATAAATCCGTGTTGTATACCGGTGTTTCTGAATTTAGCTTACAGTCTTGGGTGGGAGGTCGAAATCTTGAACAGGAATCAGAATCACATAGGAAAGCAGGCTCCCAAATTGATAGGTGGGGCTATAAGCGAGTTTTCTCATTGCAGCCGACGACTCAGTGAAGGGAATATGTGTCGTTTTGTGAATAATCTCTCGCATGCAGTAGTACTTTAACTCTTTAAACCCTTTGAGGCGCAACCCTTTCCCAATGATGAAAAAAGGGCAGCCGCTGCCATCGCTCAACTTAACTACCAGCAAGATGGCGGACGATCGAAACGTTCATCGCGTGCCACAGATCTAGAGACCTTTTTTGGACGACAGCTGGCTGTGCTCGCGCACACTATGTTCGCGCACACTCTTTTGCTCGCGCAAAAGCTGATGAACGTTTCGATCGTCCGCCATCTTGCTGGTAGTTAAGTCGAGCAATGGCAAAGGCTGCCCTTTTTTCAGCATTGGGAAAGGGTTAAAAAGTGATCCTCCAAAGAAAACACCCCCTATGCCGACAAACCTCTTGCAGGTTTGTCTTTACACAACACATAATACATTCCCATGAGGAACAGACAGCGTGAACAGCTAGTGACTTATAAAATTAGTTTTAACACACACACACATCACACGCTCTTACAAAAATGTTCAGAAAACTTTAGAATAAACTTCGAGAGGAGAAAAAAAAAAAAACTCCAGTCCACCGGTGCCCCCACAGTTATTGAACCGGGAAAAAAAAAAAAAAAACCCGACGATGGACTCCGCACTTTTAAATATTTAACAACTGAGACGTAGACTTATCGATTTATCTATCTAAATTTTAGAAAAGGAAAAAAAATAAAAAATGGGACTTCATCACGCCCCACTTGGGCCGCTCGGTCGATAGTCCTGGCGTCGAATTTCTATTACAAACGACCGAAGCACGGTATTTTTCATATCCAGACAGAGGACCGTCATTGCTCATGGGTTATTCCCTGAAAAGGTCCGCTCGCTGGGAATACAGACAGCACTTAATTAAGCCGGACTCTATACCTGCACAAGTTACACCAATTTTGTCTCGGGAATATGACGGGTGAATTATTGTAGTTCTGTTAATAGCAGAGAGATTGTCGATGGTGTGGTTGCGATTCAGTGCTCTTCCATTTTGCACCGTATATTTAATCCTCGTTCCCTCGCACCGCAGTTCAGTCGTCATAACAGATAACGAATTCATTTTAGTAAGATTACGTGAAGTAGAATTTTGGAATAGCATTGAATTAATGTTCAATTATATTTTACAGAATATGGCGGGTGATTTTGTTATGTTTCTCTTAATAAGAAATCTTGTGATTTAATGATTTAAGTAGTTAGAGCTCCGCGATTTAGGGCGTTTTCATGGAATCACAACTTTAATTTAGAAAGAAAATTTCCTAAAACGTTGAATTAGAAAATTTTCCTCCTCTCTCTTAACGTTACATATTTCATCTTCTTTGTTTGATTTCTTCTAAATTCGTTTTTCTCTCTTTCCCCATATCTCGTATCTATGTTAAAATAATGGAAAAATAAATAAGTTTTTTTTTAATGTTAAACACAGATAAAAATAATCAACAGTCTAATAACTGTTTCAAAATGAACGAATATATTTAAAAATATGCTGTAAAATTATTTTTCCTACAGGAGCATATACCGAATCGGTGAGTTGTTCCCGTGGGGTCTTAAATTGTAAATTGTAAGTAGTATCAAAATTTAGTCGTTGTCACCTATAAAGCTGTGGGAAAATATGTAAAGTAAATATAATTAATTATTATTATTATTACGGATTCCGCTAGAGCGAGAACATAAAGAATTTTAATTGCACACTGTGCACTTCATTTTTACACAACATGGAATTACATTTTATTAACAGAAGATACCGCTTGAGAGAGTACTTAATCAAGTCAGACTCTCTTTGTGCAGGGTGACCCAAAAACACTGATCTGGGCTTTTATTCCTTAACTATTGGTCATACACATCAAGTTAAGTTTAACAAGGTGCAGAATTTTATGGTATCGACCAATCAGTAAAATGTGGCTCTTACAGTAATTAAGTGGTTTTTAAAAAATTCAGCATTTTATCCTAAAATGTGTCGGAGGTATGAAAATAAATAAATGCTGACTTAAACTATTTTTCAATGGCTCTCGAAAGAAAAAGCCAGTCGGATGATAACGTTTTAGGGGTCGTACACAAATTACGAAAGGAAACAATGGCTGCATAAATACATAATACGTTTGATATTACATAGCCCCTCACCAACTTTGTCAGTGAACATATCTCTCAACCTTTCTACGATAGAAGGCTAAAACTTTGTACTTCACCTAATAGAGATCATTTTCCTAATTGGGGACATTTTGTACGGGAGCCATATAAAAATGTAAATTTCGAATTTATTTAATCTCCTGAAAATTTGAACCGATACCATAAAATTATGTATCATTTTTATGTAACTTTTTGTGATTTATTGTATATGTGTCTCCATTTGAGCACATGAGCACTTGCACCCCGAAAGAAAAAAACTAAAAAAATAAACTTACTAATAAATTAAATATTTAAAAAATATTGTGTACACTTCTCGGTTTTGTGAATTTAAAACGTGAGTTTTACTCCCCCCCCACACACACACACACTATTTTTAAGTACGCTTATAGCTAAAGCACTGTTTTGCAGGTTACTACAGCACAGTATTTCCTCCGCTCGCACTTGCGAATGGAAATAATTCTCTTCTGAACTGGTCTCTGAAAATAGAAGCGGACACTCCCGGCAGATGTAAGGCTGATTGCTGATATCATTCCGTTCGCACATTTTAAGTGTGCACACAGGGAAATTTTTTGTGGTTATCTCTTCCAGATTCTCCCTTGGTTTGTTATGTTCGGTTAGTTTTGTTTTTGTAGGTTCATTTTCTTATTATTTTCTTATCATTTTTCAAGACAATATTTTTTACAAATTAGTATAAATAATTAAGATAGGAGTAAAATAAGTATTCGGGAGCTAAAGCAATGCCATTTTCAATATTGTACTTTGAAAAATAATTGAAATAAAATGAATCAAGACAACACTTTTGCTGAAACTAATCTTGGCGACGAAAAGTAAGAGCAAAGATTACTAGTGTTCTTTCAGTTGCATGCATTGTTTTCTTTTTACTGCTGGAAACGCAAATATATGTCAACGTATAACTTGCATCGTATCTGCATACTTAGTTTCCGAAATTTATTTTGTGAACCTCTATTTAACCCTTTAACGCGCAGTGTTCCCGCTCTGGGAACACCAAACTCTGACGTTTTGACTGTTGCCAGTCACGAAGAATAGATTTGATTTCTATAAAAAATAGTTGAGGGTGAAACAGCTCCACGAGAATCCTTTACTTTTTAGCACGTCATTTCCCGTCAAAAAATTGCCAAGATTATTTTTTTAACAGCACTGACATCTGCTGAAAAATGGAAGAGTGCGAGAACAGCCGGGTCTTTAGATCTGTGGCACGCGATGAATGTTTCGATCATCCGCCATCTTGCTGGTAATTAAGTCGAGCGATGGCAACGGCTGCCCTTTTTTCACCATTGGGAGAGGGTTGCGCCTCAAGGGGTTAAGGAATAAAAACGTAGGTCAGTGTTTTTTGGGACACCCTGTATATATCTGTGGATGTTTGAATCGTTCTTCTCGGAACACAGCGGGTGTCTTAATAATAGAAAGATTGTGACAGTACGATAAAAATTGTAATTCGGCTCTGATCTGGTACTGTTTCATTGCATCGCAATTTAGCAGTTGTCGCAAAAAGCTATGTAGTTTTAGGGAGAATACACCCCAAAAAGTAGTGTGACATCTCTGTATGTACGCACACAGGTCACATTGTGACTTTGTGACTTCATATTCACCGCAGAGAGGTTCTGGCGGAGGACAAATGGTCACATGGGACAGTTTTTGTGACTTTACATGGTAAACATCACGAATTCACACAGCGACTTACATGACGAAAGGAATTACACTGCGACGTTACATGTCTGCCACACAGTAACGTCACATTGTAACTAATTATCAACTGCACTGCGACGTCACTCTGCAACGCCACTGAAGGCGTGCACTTACATCACATTTATGTGCCAAATGGGAGCATTGGGCAGACGTTTGTGCCAAACGTGACGAAATCTGAAGTCGCCGCAACGTCACTGCCAACATAATTGTTGCATGGGATAAAATAGATTTTTAAATGCATTTAATTTATGCTGACTAGTATTTTACACGGAGTATGACGCGAGAATTACTATACTTCTGTTAATAGGAGAAAGTTTGTGATGTGATGATTGATTGTGACGTTTATGCGTTAGTGCTTTTTCACTGCAGAGCAATTTAGCTCCCACGGCGAAGTACATTCAGTGAGAGTACATACACTGAAGTAGATTTTTACTAACATATAACTCATGTTCACTTCCATTTTACCGAAAATAACAGGTGAATTATTACACTTCTATCAGTAGTAGAGAGAATGTCGGTAGTGTGGTTTAAACTGCAGCTGCTCCGCGATTTAGTGCTTTTCGGGTTCGACTGCAATTGACTGGTTGTCACAGACAACGGTGTAATTTTAGAGAGAGAAAAAGCATAAAATATATCTTTAGTTACATTTAATTTACGATCACTTACATCTTTAGTTACACTTAATTTACGGTCACTTACATTTTTAGAACTTGAAGGGTGGATTGTTTCATGCTGTTGATAGAAACGTTGTGCCAATATATTGAGATGTTTTTTCTTTTTTTATTGTTTTTTTTAATTAAATGGAAATAAAAAAGCTTTTTTTAAAGTTTTTAATAACAAAACATTTGTGTCTAAAGAATGGATTCATATTTTTATTACATTTTAAAGCAAGAATTTTAACTTTTTTTTTTCTTCTTTCATATAAATTTGGTATTCCGTTGTAATACTTAGAGCAGTGTTTACAGTCCAGCGGTTATTTCAGTGCTTATTATTCAGAGCTAATTTGGTTTATCACCTTGAAAACTGAAACAGAAAAAAGAGCAAAATGCACAATGACCATCATAAGTTCAGGCAATAAGTACGCAAGTGTGTTTGTGTATATAGGGTGTGAAAATAGGTTTAAAATCTTCAGTTTAACATGGATGCTATAATCTTTGCAAGACAAAGTTTAAGAGATTATTTTCGTCCAACTTTGCGTTCAGCTTTAGTAACTGAATGTCTCAAAGGTAAATACTGAGTTTTTACTCTTATACAAAGCTAATAATCTAAACGTATGATAAAATAAGGATGATGTTCACTTGCAATGTTGTGTAAGTAGTTTTAACTCTGCACAAAATGATCACTTTTAGTATTGGCCTTTAGCATTACTTTAAAACTTTAAAAACTTTTTGGTGGGTGAATAACAAAAATTAGGCGCATTATAGTGAAAACTGAAAGTGTGTGAACAAAATTTTACGCACCATCATACCCTTTGAGCATTAAAAAACGTTGGTACAATTAAACTTTTATTATATACCCAGAATAGTCTTTTTTATTTCTCAAAGAAATTAGAAATTCATTTTGAGAAACCCTTAATAATCATAATTGCAATTTGAACTGGAGTTAGTTATACCTAACTATTTTAGAAACCTAATATCCGTTGAAATCTAACATGAATTTCGAATTATGATGGACTCCATCACCACCAAAAAAATTCAAATCAAAATTGGAGAAATAGTTTAAGAAAATACAAAAGGAAGTTAAACTAAAGAAATTATATTGTATGATGCTGCCAATCTGAAAAAAAGGGGAAAAGTAAGTTTAGTTGGTTAGAGTAGAAACAAGATTAATTAACACAAAGGACAGTTTTCAAAATTTTTTTTTTTTTTTTTCGTGGACAAGCTTGTATGAATGTTTTCAAAGCGTTGCCGTTTTATTAAATCAAAATTATTTTCTTTGATTCCATTATTCATTCTTAAATTCGATAACTTATCTGCATAATTTCCTCACAGATTTCCTCATTGCATTCCGCGTTTATCATTTTTGAGGTTACGAAAATACTAAAACGTTCTACCTAAAAAACAAAACTGCTCAGTAGGCTCAATAGACAAATAGCACTACAGCTACTAGTAACAATAGAAACAAGAAATATAAATCATGTCAAACCCATCGATAGTAAAATAACAACAAGATACGATGATGTGTATTTAACAACATCATCGTATCTTGTTCATGAACTACTGCTTAGCGCATAGTTAACTTCAACATCCCATCGTTGCAAAGACGCGAACGCAATCATTCGTACTCTACTTCCATTGCTGCTTCCCGGCATAGGTCTTATTGGATACTCCGGAATGGCCTAGCATGTTAGGCTAGAACCTCGGTGGATTATTCAAAGATCCATGCCGGGAAGCAATGATGGACAGTTATTGAAATCACTGTCACCGCGTCTTTACAATAAAGGGAACGATCAGATACAACTCAATTAGACAGTAAAATATCTATTTTTAATCACTGTACTCTTAAGTTCAATCACTAAAAGAACGTAAGATCATGAACACTTTGTTGAAAAATGTTAGAAAATCAATGCGCCTTAAACTGAAAGACTAACTTATTATGTTATAAATTCAAGCGAAACAGTAATTCAAATTTGAAATTTAAAAAATGTGAAAGAGAAAGATATTTATTAATAATTATGTTGTCTGCCTCGAACCTAATCATTCTTTCGTTTGTCAGTCACATTCAGACATTTCATAAATGAATGAAGAAATCAAGTTTAAATTTGACACTCTTTGAAATTCAGAAATATATTTCAACTGTCAGAACATAAAAACATATTTCTCAGTAAGTTTGAGAAAGGAGAAAAGTTTGACAACCTTATTTTTTAATCTCTTCGAACTTTTCGGATTGTGGTTTTACAGTTAGAGGATTTTCTTCGTGACGATTCCTTAAGTATATTTTTCAAAAATTTTTCTTATATAGGCTTCTGAAACTACCAAGAGTATCTTCAAAAGTGAAACCTCTTCCTTTTTGAAAATAAGTACAGTTAAAGTATATATATATATATTTTTTTTTTGGGGGGGGGGGGAAGGGAAGAATACTAGAGTTTGTCCTTACTGTTTACATACAAAAACTTTCAGTTTTTGTAGATAAACAGTAAGCATTCTCAAAGCGTTAGTTTTCTAGAAATTCTCATTCATTGCAGTTTTTTGTAACTGACGGCAAAGCTTAGTCTTACTACCAGATGCGGATGAGACTGAAAACCGCGCAGTTGGTTGAACAACGAGCATTAGATTTTAATGTTTAGTATGTATCCCTTCCTTGAAGTCTCAGTAAAATTCATTTTGTTTTTTTCAAGCTTTCAATATATAGAGTTTACTACAGGGAAAAAAAAAGGTGGAAGTTTTACTTCAATTCAAATTTATTATTTGTACCAGAAAGTAATGTAGTTGTTAACATTAAATTCAAACAAATTATTTTTATTAGTATTTAATGACAAAGCGGTAACAAAACAACATATTCATAGGTGTTACATTTTAAAGCAAGAATTTGATATATAACTTTTTTTTTTTCCAAAAATGAAAATGTGAAAAAAGGCGAGGGTGGTCGCATCTATTCTTCTAAGACGGTATTAAATTAAGAAATTAATGTGAATGAGAGAATGAACTAAATTTGATTTTTAGATATTTGTTATATATTACAGCAAGAATTTTACAGATATCTCCCTTCTTCTTTGAGATAGAGAGAGATAAGTGAAAAGAACGTTTGGTCTCTTAAGCCCATAGAATTGCGAATTCTGAAAATCCTCTCTTATCGTGTTCCTACGTTGGAAACCTCACTTACATTCTAAATTTCGTATTATTAGCTTCAGTATTTTCAAATAGGAAAAATTTTGACATACGAAAGAAACGACGCATTTCGGTTTCCTTAATATAATATTTGGTACTACAATCGAGCCTGTTTAAAGGAATTTCCGTTAAAAGAATATCCCGCTTATTGTAAGAGATTTTCAATGCACCACACCGTAATAATTAGTCCATGTAATACCGTATAAAGGAACATGCCGCTTATTAGAATAAGTTATCGTGGCAAACTGGCTATTTCATTAAGAGGTTTCGACTGAACTTGTAGTACTAACATGGGTTTCACTAAAATCACACTCAAAAATTACACTCTTAGAGAAGTGTTTGAGAGAGCTACGTTAGTTAGACTGTTTCGTTATGCGATTCATTTGTAAGAGGTGAGACAAAAAAAAATCATTTTGTAATCCATGCTTTTAGCATCATCTACCTTTCTCGTTTAACCCTTTAACGCGCAGTGTTCCCGCTCTGGGAACGCCAAACTCTCACGTTTTGACTGTTGCCAGTCACGAAGAATAGATTTGATTTCTATAAAAATAGTTGCGGGTGACATCGCTCAACGAGAAACCTTTACTTTTTAGCACGTGATTTCCCGTAAAAAAATGGTCACGATTCTTTTTAACAGCACTGACATCTGCTGAAAAATGGAAGAATGCGAGAACAGCTGGATAGACTGCCCAATGCTGGAAAAAGGGCAGCCGTTGCCATCGCTCGACTTAACTGCCAGCAAGATGGCGGACGATCGAAACGTTCATCGCGTGCCACAGATCTAGAGACCCTTTTTTGAAGCTGCTGGCTGTGCCCGGCACACAGCCAGCTGTCGTCAAAAAAAGGGTCTCTACATCTGTGGCACACGATGTACGTTTCGATCGTCCGCCATCTTGCTGGTAGTTAAGTGTAGCGATGGCAACGGCTGCCCTTTTTTCAACATTGGGAAAGGGTTGCGCCTGAAAGGGTTAAATTACAATGCCCCCAAAACACAACTCGTTTTTTAAAACAAATATCAACAAGAATCATAAACGAAGTACAGATGAGTACTTTTTTTTTTCTTTTTGTTCCGGAAGTAGGGTAGGAAAGAGTGGGGTAAAATGGGGTTATTGAGGTGTTCTAAATCAACCCGCTCACGTATGAAAAAACGGAATTTCCCTTGTACTAGAAAAAAAGATCAGCTACATGGTCTGAGTCAGGTGGATTACTCATTTATTATATTCCGTTACCGTTACGTTTTAGGTCGAAAAATCGGTGCACATCTTTCTGGAAAAAGGGAAATACATAGATTTCACCTGAAAAAATGGGTGCTGTTATTTTGAAACTGACCTTAATGGAAGCAGATGTACATAAACGAAATGAGAAAATGATGCCTTGTGTGTCAAGTAAAAACACTATCAGTGCATTCGTGTATTTGAAATGCTATGTAAAACAGAGGTGAGCATATTTTATTATATTTTTATTACTTATTATTAAACATTTTTATCGAGATTCAGCGTTCTGTAGGCTTATGTAGCATTTTAAATATCGTCAGATCATTTTTTTTTTTTTTTTTTTTACCCACTTCTAATCGATTTACAGTTTCGAAATTCAGCACAATGATAGCTTTTTCATTGACGATTAAATATTATCGAAATACTTTATCTCTACGTATTTTAAACATAATAAAGTTATAGCAAAATTTTAGTGATCTGTAATGCACACACTAAAAGTAAAACCCCCACGAAGTTAAAAAAAAAAAAAAAAACAGAGCTGTCCCCACCAGATTATCGATTTTTTTTTGTCCTTGTGGGTGAACAAGAGACGATAGGCGCGATTTGATTGGGGTTTAGTGGTTTTTTACAAAGGACAGTAATAGGGGGACACTACAGAGAAATGCTTCAAGCAAGAAAGAAGGGAGGGGCTCTGATTATCAGTTTAGTTCGTCACTGTAATTTGCTAGAATGGAAATATTCTGCATTTTATCACTTTTTCATTACCTCGGCAACAAAAATACAAGTGGGTTTCAGCCTTGTGAATGATAACCTCGTCTGTCTAACAAGCCTGTAAGAATGGCCAGATGCTTTCCCCTAGAAAGCTTAGATCGAACCCTATTCTATACAGTGTCACTGATTTCTTTTACTTTTGATTTTATTTTAAATATCTATTGAACAATAGCGCTTATCTCAAAGCTTTTTTCAGATGCAACATTTTTGGGCACAATAGCGAGGCAATCAAATTTACTGATTTTCAGTTTGAAGACTGCTGCTGATTTATTTGAACTCTTGAAATTTCATAGAACCTGTCGAAACTCTTCTAACTGCGAAGAAAAATTAGGAAACCCTGAATAAATGGAGCATTTTACATAGATTATATGAAAAAGGCATAGGTCCAATCAAGTATGCAATTAATCTTACTGTGCGTCTGTGTGAAGACCAAATTCAGTTAGTTTTCTTGTTTAATTTATTACTTTTCGAACATGTATCATGTAAGGAAAGTATTGCAATCATGAAAAAATTCGTCTTCGAGATTTTGGTGTATTGACACGTTTTAAGGTCTTCTGGATTCATTTATGCTATTTTTACGAGATGCATGTATGTATGTGTGTGTGTGTGTGATCTATCCAGCTGTTCTCGCATTCTTCCATTTTTCAGCAGATGTCAGTGCTGTTAAAAATAATCGTGACCATTTTTTTTTTACGAGAAATGACGTGCTAAAAAGTAAAGGATTCTCGTGGAGCTATGTCACCCGCAACTACTTTTATAGAAATCAAATCTAATCTTCGTGACTGGCAACAGTCAAAACGTTAGAGTTTGGTGTTCCCAGAGCGGGAACACTGCGCGTTAAAGGGTTAAACTGCTTAGGGATTTCGCCTGAGGATCTGAAAGCTACTCCTCTTCTAGTTTACGACTTTTTGAAGATCTACGACCTCTTGGACTTTTGGTCTAGCCTTCGACTAGACCTAGTGGAATTAGCAACAACAACAACGAATTCGAATAACATCCAGTCACATTTCTTTGTTATAGTTTTTATGTGTAAGCGACTTCACTAGTCGTTAATTACGACAGGTCGTTATCTCTTATAAATAAAAATGAAATTCTGTTTGTTTGTTTGTTTGTTTGTTTGTGGATTTGATTCGTATACAAATCCACAAAAATGGACCTATCGGCCTGAAATTTAGTACAGATATGTAAAATAATATAGAATAACTCATAGTCCACTTTAAAACTTTGAAAGTCCACCCGTTCCCGGAATTTAAGAGATTTTTTATGCTCTTCACGCAAAAATCTTTCCGTAATTGTAACCCCTGTAGTGAAGAAAGTGTGAAATAAGGATCGTGGTTGCCATGTGTGGCGATTTTGCCGAATAAAATGTCGTTCGTATACAAATCCACAAAAATGGACCTATCGGCCTGAAATTTAGCACAGATATGTAAAATAATATAGAATAAATCGTAGTCCACTTTAAAACTTTGAAAGTCCACCCGTTCCCGGAATTTAAGAGATTTTTTATGCTATTCACGCAAAAAGCTTTCCGTAATTGTAACCCCTGTAGTGAAAAAAGTGTGAAATAAGGATCGTGGTTGCCATGTGTGGCGATTTTGCCGAATAAAATGTTTTAAATTCTCAAAGTAAAAATAAAAGAATAATAATGATTTTTTTTTTTTTTGTTAGTTTATATTCGTAAGGTTATTTTTTTTTAATTATAATATCGTGTGCATGGGAAATCAGAGCAGGAATGTAATGCTTTGCACGCAAAACAATAAGAATTGAAGATTTCCAAGGCTAATAGGTAAATTATTTTAGTTTGGCGAAAAAATAAAATGGCTCAATTGCCGATTTTTTGAAAGTGAGTTCTAGCGGTTTGCACAGATTTCGGCTTGGCGCAATTTATTGAGAGCTTAAGGAAATAGATTTTTGAAAACAAGTGCAAAGGTTTTATTAGAATACAGCGTTAAATTTTAATGATCCGTGAGGAAATAATGCAGTTATTAAGGGATTTCAATTGATCTATCTCCAGAATTCTCGCCAAATGAGTACATTGATTTAAGTTGGGGGAATTCCGCCAAATTTCAGAAAATTGAAATCTTCTCATTTAGTACATCGGAGTAATGATGAATAAAACACGTTATAGTTGATAATTTTAAAAAATTCGGCTGTATTAAGGGATTCAACTTTTCAAATAAAGGCTTGCTTTACTTTTTCGCGGTCGAACCATTTCCCATATATTATTGCTGCTAAGTCAATGCTTCGAATGATTTCCTGAAAAAACGCTTTGAAAATGGCGTATGTTGGCACTTTGGGGAGGCTTAGATTTGAAACTGGATTTTATTTGAGACTGGGATATATAATGACACTGGTTATAGATAAAAAAGAATGTTGGTATGAGTGTATGAGGTTGAAAAACTCCAGCACCGTTGAGCACCGTTGCACCATGAAATTTGGTTCACCTAAGTCTTTTATCATGGAGAAGCTTTTTATGCTATCCGTTTTCCTCTAACTTGCCACCAGGTGGCGCAGCAGAACGTCGAATTCTATTCCGTTTAGCCGTTTGCTATGCGAATATCGTCCAACCGATTTCGATGAAATCTGGTACACGCGAATATTAGAACACGGAGAATATTTTTCACTATCCATTTTGCTGTAACTTGCCGCTAAATGGCGCTGAAAAGCATCAACTTCTATACCGTTCGACTGATCGGCATAAAATTTTTTATACTTACACATTTGAGCACGAAGAATATATTCTAACTGCGTTCCTTTTGATGTTACTCACCACTAGATGACACTGCTATGCATTATTATTTTAACTCGCCATTAGATGACGCTGCAGCAGGCCAAATTCTTGACCATTCAAACGGTCGCTATGAAAATCAGTATACATAGCTATTTGAACAATGAGAATATTTTGGCGTTATCCATTTTGCTATAACTCGCCACTTGACGGCGCTGTAGCAAATCATTACTTTAATTAACCACTAGATGGCCCTGCAGTGTATCACTTCTTGACTGTGCAAATGATCGCTATGAAAATAGGTATACATAGATATTTGAACACGGGGAAGAGTTTGGCGCTATCCATTTTCCTATAACTTGCCACTAGATGTCGCGTCAACACATGAACTTCAGGACTGTCCAGCCGATAGTCATGAAAATTCGTATACATTGATATCTGAATGCGAAAAATATTTTCGCCGTATCCGTTTTGCTAAAACTCGCCACTAGATTGCGCTACGCCGCATGGCCTTCTGCACCGTACAAACGATTGCCTTGCAATTTGGTATTCATGATTATTGGACACAATATAACGCGATATCCACTTTGCTATATCTGTTTATTACAATGAATAGTAATCACCACAAATCGTAATATCAAAAAGTCCATTCATTCCCGTGCGAAGAACGGGTACTTCAGCTAGTATTTTTATAAAAAGAAAAACAATTTTGATAAATAAACAAAGAAAGAAATTTTACTAAAATATGTTCTTTAATTCGTTTACTTCAACCCCACAAGTATTTAAGTTTCCCATATTTAAAAAAAAAAGTCTAAAAGAAAGATAATTTATTGAATAAATAAATAAAAATAATGAAGTTTTACTTGATTATGCTCCTAAATTCGTTTACTTCAACCTCACGAGTATATTCAATATCTTTTTAAGTCAACAAAATTTGTGTAAAATGAAAGTAATTTTTGAAAGTATTTTTTGTTCGCTTTTTCAGATGCCCCTTAACGTGACATTTCTTGGACCACTTAAAAATGCTTTCAGCAGAGAGTATGAAAAATTCGTGTCTTCAACACACAAAAAATCATAACCCCAATTAACGTTTTATTCAAGTATTTATGTCATGCGTAAGAAACTGAAAAATTAAATATTCCTCCTATTTAAAGTATTAAATCATTTTACAGTACATTTTTCCTTATGGTGGTTCGATTCCCTTGGTCTCCATTATGCAAAATATTTGAAAAATCTAAAATGTTATCTTTTTCCAATTTTTAGCGATCTTAAGGCAAATTTTGATTTTAAATAAAAAACGTTTCCGACACCATTACACAATTTGGCAAGAAATTTTCTAAGGTATGCAGGAAAATTCAGTATACATTACATAGACATTACATAAACATTACATAGAATATATATTATATATATATATATATATATATATATATATATGTATATTTAATTTGTGTTAATTGTGCGCCTTTTTTAAGAATAAGCCGGTTTTTCACACAGTTAGTGTATCACAAAATAAAATAGAAGGTAAACATGTTTTCTGTCTTTTACAAATTATTGTTCCTTTTAGTAGAAATCAAGAATTAAAGTAACTTGTAAAAAAGACTTGAAAGTGGAAAAAAACCCAGGAAAACTAAAATAGATATTTGAGACATGAAAAATTTTAAAGCACTTTTTAAAATAGTACGTTTTTAATTGCATAAATGATTTCTAGAAAAATTAAATGCGTATTAGAAAGTATTAATTTGCTTAACGTATAACGTTTTTGTTAAAATATTCTAATTAACATAGAATTTTCAATGTTTTAATGAAACTCATGCATTTATCATAAAGCAATTGGGAAGGAGATGAAGTCTAATGTCTCAAATGAGGCTTGATTATGATAATTTTGATGACAAGGTTGCAAATATCTGTAAATTTCCTTTCTTTGGCTACATCTTTGGTGTACTTTAACTATGTATAAAACATTCTTTCAGTGAAGATCCCAGATAAGTTACGCATTAACTAAGTTTTCTCTAATTTTATAGCTCACAGAATTTATACGTACAATTTTCCGCTATGAGAATAAAAACATGAATCTTTTATGCGTATTAAATAAGAAGGAAAATATCTGCAAGCTCAGACTGCTTTGAACTCTGGCCAGACAAGGTTACAACTCTTTTAAAATGCTTTGTTAATGTATTTTCATTTGTAATTTAACAATATTTTCATTCATTCAAAAGAAAATTATGTTTATTGAACAAAATTTTATAAATTTTATTGATTAAGTTAAAATTACAGAATTCTTTGTAATATCAACAAATCAAATGTATGAACAAAATTTTGTTAAATTCAAAGAAATATTTTTCTCAGTGTAGCATAGTACAATTGTGGTATTTTCAAGATAATTGAATTGAAATTTCACTTGTATAATCAACCTGTTGCCCCCCCCAAAAAAAATGTTTTTGTAATTACAGAAAATTTAAATAGTTAATGAGTATAATTGTCTATAACAAGAGGTCAAGGTCTTACTTTTTCATTCTTTTTCCGTCATTTACTACAAATTGATCTCCTGTGCAGTTTATAAATATTTCATGCAAAGAAAAAATTAAACATAAATTATTAAGTTTAGAAACGAACTTCATAATTTCCTTTCTGTGTTACTATTTTAACCGTCAACTTGACTGTTCTTCTAAAAAGAAAAACAGTTAAAGAGTAATGAACTAAACACCTGACGCCAATTCGACTGTTCTAAAAAGAAAAAAAAGAGCAAAGAAACTAAACCAAAACTTGAATAACTAAAATCTCTACTGGTTAGAAATTTCGCTGAGCTACGTGACAAACACTGATAAATATCTTTACGCACGAAATTCAAAATGGCGCCCTGAAAATTCCATGCATTTTACAATTTATTCAATGAGTAATCATTTCGCTTTTGGAGAGATTAAAAAATAAAATGGAGACAACTCAGTAAAATGTTTAGGAAAGGCGCGCGATTCTGAAACCAGCAAATCCTAACGCAGAGTTTTCAGTGGTCAGTTTTAAAAACTTATTTTCCACCGGCGCGGCGTTTGCGTGACGATAAGCCGTCAAGAGTAATATGTAGAATGATTTCTAACACGCAGGCAGATATAAGTGCGTTGTTCATCTTCTTGGGTGTCCGTGAACATTGTGGTATTGTAGGATATTTTTAAAAATTATGTTCTGTTAAAAATAAAAAAGGGTAATTTTTGAATAAAAAGTTTATTAGTAATGCACTCTTCAGTAAAACAAAGGATAGGAAAATGAAAAAGGAGTGAAAAGCAAATCATTCTAAACGTATACATTTAAGAATCCTTCTTACACAAATATCTTATTATTAGACTGTATTTTGAGCTCATTTAAAAATGTATAGTAAAATTTAAAGAGAAAGTAAAATAGTACTCCAAAAATATTTGGATTTTCTTACCTACGTAGGGTCGTAATCGTTGTCTATGTGCACAGGTTAAAATCACTTTAGCACGTGCAGTCCAAATGTTACATAAATTTTCGTTCGAGCACGGCTTGTTAAAAATTATCTGGATTTAAGATTCTTTCTCGATTATTTTTTCCAAATAATTCATACATTACAGCGCCACAAGTATGGCATTTCTTTCTCTAAACTCAACAGTGTCATTATTTTTAAAACGCTTTATGGTAATCTAAGGTTATCCCTTTTCTGTCACTGTTAAAGTACTGTATGATAACTGTACCTCTACTTTGATCGTACAAATGTCGCTTGCAAGTCCCTCTTTGGATGCGTTTATCTTTTCCAAAGGGCATAATTTATATTTTTTGTTTTCGTATTCTAATTATATTTTCGTATCTATTTGTCTTTCGTATTCTTTCTTTCGTAAATTAAAGCTCGATCTTCTGGTTCCGACAAACGGTTAGCGAGAGAATGGCCTTCGTAGGTACTTATTGCCCATGAATTGTTAAAAAGATTGATACTTCAATTTTAGATAATTTAATTGATACTTCAATTCAAAGTTGATACTTCAATTTTATTATTATTTTTATTATTATTATTGTTATTGTTATTATTATTTTCTACTTTATTCCATTTTATGTATTTATTTTGAGTGGAGCTGTTTATGGAAAAACGACTCATTATTTATTAGATCTGGTTGGAAAATTCAGCAAAATTTTGTAATTTCCCATTCCTCTTGTATTATTTCGACTGACTGTGTCTTTGAATCAACATCTTTTAGAGAAGCAATATGAGCTTAAAATTCTGTTTTATACTGTGGTACGTACAGGAATGAGTCATTCTCAATAGATATCGGGAATTGTAAAGCTAGGAAAATAATTTCCCTTCTGGGGAGGGGTGGGGTTGTAGGAAAGCGATGAGTTCAGGGCTCCCCAGTCGATAGAGTGAAGTTGAGGTAAAACGACTGCAAGACAGATTGATAGATGTGAGAACGGTTTTATAGTGTACACTGTAAATCTTGCGTTTGCAGTAAGGAATTTACGTGTTTTACTTTCTTTATTTCTATTACAAAATATTATGTGAATTTTTAACAGTTTGAAACACAGCTGAAACTGAATAAGAGCACGGAAAAAGCCTGGTCTTAAATGGTTAAAACTGATAGAGAACTTTCCCAATAAGCACTTTGTACCACCCGTACTGTTTCATTATACATCCGGGATTCTTACAAAACTAGACAAGTCTTTGCCAGTTTTCTAGAGCTTTATTAATTATCATTTCATGTTTGAAAAGTTTTTCATGACGCTGACTAAGGAATTTTTATGAAAGAAACCTAATTTATTGAATATTCATGATTCATCCTACATTTTCAGACCTTTAAAAACGTTTTTTTTTTCTTTTTAATTTCAGTCACTGTACCTGCCATTTCTGTACCCTACGAATCATTTTTGTGACACCAGGGCTACAGAAATCAAAGTCACTGAAAAAAAATGTTTTGTTGATTCAACAAGATGCTTATTAAATTCAAGGAAATGTTTTATTAATTTAACAAAACTTTCGTTGAAACCAATAAAATTATTCCATTGAAATAGAGCCAAATTTTTGTTGAATCATCAAAATTTTGTTCAATTCAACAAGACATTTTTTGCTATTAAGAATGTCAAAGACTTTTCTTTTTTTTCCCAATCAATAGACATCGAATACAACATTTTAAATTAGTAAAGTAAAAAGAAAAAATTCTTTCCATAACCATAACTAATCCGTAACTAATAACATATACTACACGTTTATATCGTTAGTTACGTCTACGCAAGTTCTACATTAGTTTTTAATTTGAAACTTGTTTATGATTTCCGTTGTCTTGTTTTCCTTCCGTCCGTCTTCTTGTATATGTTACGGCCAAAGGCCGAAATCAGCCTGTTCCCGAATTGGCCGGCCAATTCGCGTTTTGGCCAACGTTGCTGTAAACTTTCTGGCCAATGCCCGATCTTTTCTTGATTTCGGGCTTTGGCCGGCCGATTCGCGAAGTGGCTTGGGACGATCGGCCAAAGTAGGAAGAAAGAAATCAAGAGCAGATTGTTTTACACACTGTTAAAAATGAAGATTTGAAAATGAGTACTTTGTACTATTTTTTTTCTTTTCCTTTTCTTTAAGCACAATTGTTTTAGAAACGAGTTCAAATATAAGTGACATCTCTGAGTTAAAAATAAGCTTGTACTATATAAAAATATGATCTCGTGTTATTCTGTTCGCGTATTAAAGCCATAATAGAAATTATTCAGTGAGCGCATATGCTGAAACAACGAGATAGCGCAAAGAATATTGAATTTGCGCCCTACAAAATGACGAATTATATCTTGAGCAAATGCGTTGCGTAACTTGTAAGAATACAAAGGCAAATTGAGTACCCCATTTTTCAACTGCCTTTAAGGGGTATCCTTAGTCTTTTTCTGCTCCATAGACCTAATGCTAAAGATCCCAGATCACATTGTCTCCCAAAATATCGCCTCAAAAAATATGAAACTTTTTGCAAAGGCAAATAGATACCGCTCAGTCTACCATTATCACTTCGGCCTTTGGCCAAGGATTCCCAGCCACTTCGTTAAATGGCCAGCAAAAGTAGAATATACAACATTAAGTGCAAGTACTTCGGACTTTGGCCAAACATATATATGAATAGATTATCAGATTATCAAAAAATTTATACACATTACTGATACGTGCGATGTCATGAGACTTACTGCAAAAAGGTCCATATACTCGTACAAGATGAGTCAGAAAAGTTTGGTAATTGATGTCATATAACAAAGGAAACAAGAGTTACAAACATAATACCTTTACTGGCCTTGAAAGTAATCACCATTGGCTATAAAACACTTCTGAAATAAGTTGTTATGCTGCTGCTAAAAACTAATAACAAAACTTATCTTTTAACCCTTTCACGCGCGGTGGCCTCGCCGTGAGGTCACCAAACTCTGGCGTTTTGACTGTTGCCAGTCACGAAGAATAGATTGGATTTCTATAAAAATAGTTGCGGGTGACATAGCTCCACGAGAATCCTCTACCTTTAGCACGTCATTTCCCGTAAAAAAAATGTCACGATTATTTTTAACAGCACTGACATTTGCTGAAAAATGGAAGAACGCAGAACAGCTGGATAGATTGCCCAATGCTGAAAAAAGGGCAGCTGTTGCCATCGCTCGACTTAACTGCCAGCAAGATGGCGGACGATCGAGGCACAGCCAGCTGCGTCCAAAAGGGGTCTCTAGATCTGTGGCAAGCGATGAACGTTTCGATCGTCCGCCATCTTGATGGTAGATAAATCGTGCGATGGCAACGGCTGCCCTTTTCAGCATTGGGAAAGGGTTGCGCCTCAAATAGGGATGGACGCGAGACGCGAGAATTCTCGCATTGTCTCGCGTTCTCGCATTGTCTCGCGAGACGAGACGCGAGACGAGACGGGCATTTTTTTGCGAGACGAGACGCGAGACGAGAAAGAAAATATTTTGCGGGACGAGACGCGAGACGAGACAGAGTCTTGTCTCGCGCGAGATTTCTCGCGAGAATTCTCGCATTTTCTTCCGTCTCGCATAAATACGATCTGAAAAGCGACAATTTTCCTGAAGCCTCTACCGTTTAACTTGCGTCTCCTTCGTTTTCGGTCCTGGTATACTATCAGCACTCTACAATACGCACAAACACGTAACATTTAAAATTAGAACAGACGAGAGATATACAAAACACACAAAGGAGAGGATAAAGAAAGAGGCGGAAAAAAAAGAAAACAGAGAAGAGTTGAAAGAAAAATAATAATAAATAGGAAAGGCGGTACGGTACGTTCAAATCTGACCAGTTTTAGACGGGGCCCGGGCATTAAGTTTGGGGCCTCCCCTTACTATCCCCTTTTTTACGCATTAAGCCCCTTTACTGAGCCTACCTTTTTTAAGCATTTTAACCCAGTTTTGATCGCTATTGTACTCGAAAATTGCATTTAAGTTAACTGTAGTTTTTGTACTTTAATCAAATCGTATTTATCACCCCAAAAAAATATCTCTAACTTGATCTAGTGATAGACAATTAGGTAATACCTATATTATAAAGGAAATTCAGTTTTCCCCCCACAATTACTATTTCAGTACATATGAATTTATAATTTAGATAATCGTGATATATGGGCCCCCTTTTTCTTCAGGGGCACCGGACTACCGCCCCCCCCCTTGTCCCTGTGATAATCGGGTTTCGGGTATATCAGAGAGAGATTAGAAGTAGAGCAACTTGCATTCGCAATGATGCTTAGTCTGAGTAGGTTGAATATCCTTGGTTGAAATATCCTTGTACCGATATTATCCTCAAACTTTCCCGCACGTTGCGGCGTGCGTAGGGGGGGGGGGGCGCCCACCCTGGTGACAACTTTCTAGGGGCGGTTAAATCCCTATCGTTGGCCTATTTTAAAGAGATTTAAATGACATTTTTTATTCTTATACATTAATATCGGACGGAAAGAAATGCAAGCAATTTTTTTTTAAACTATTCCTCTTTTCGTTTATATTATCATGTTTTCCCTTCCTTCGGCTTGCAAAACTTCAGAGTGTGACACATTTTCGTGTAAAAATCTCTCTATTCTAAAAAAAAAGGAAAGGCCGCTGTCGCCGCCGCTGTCAAAAGCTTGTCAGCGTATCTCCTCCTAAACCGTGGGAATTTGAGTTTCGACTAAGGTGCCCACAGATTCGAAAGATTCCGAGGAACCTGCTAAGCTGATTTAAATTTCAAAAATCGAATTATTTTAGAAGATATTCATAAAAAACTGAAAAAATAAACCGAATGGTTCCCAGATTTGGCACAAAATCATTCATCCCTTTGCAACAAAGCGTTTCCAAGTATCTAGAATCGCGTGAAATTTACAAACATGAGTTAGAATTACGCCCATTTTACGCCACAATAAAAACTATATGAAATAAGTAACTAAAAAAGTGTTACACAAAGTTGACAATTTTCAAATAGTAAGTTCGCTTAGACAACAGGAGCTTAGAATTAGCGATTATCTGTTTTTCCAAAACAGAGTAACTAATATCTTGAAAATGAAAAATAATTAAAATGCAGATTATTTTAAAGCCGGTTCGGTCCAGATGGATAGGTTTGCTACCAGTAGAAATATTTGGCGGCGTTAACTATGCCATTATAGCAGTTATAGTACACTTTGGATATTTGCTAGCGCGACGAGATGGTATAATTCGTGGTGCTAAGTACGCCAATCTGCAAACGATTATGTAAATGAAAATATGGATAATGGTTTTCCGGTAACCTTACATGAACAGTAATTATAGGTTGTGAGCATGTGTAAATCGCCAAATAATGAAAAGTCGCCATTGGTGGCAAGCTATCCTATCTGTTCCGTAGCTTTTATTAACTTTACATGTACGCAAGTCGCCAAATAATGAAAAATCGCAATGGGTGGCAAATTCGAAGGGTGTTCAATAGGTTTTACATTATTAAAAATACAGCTGAAACAGATGTTCTGAATTTATTATGCTTTAGCTCCTAATTAATATAACTTTTGAATGGCAACATTGAAAATCATTGTGTTTCTGAAGAGTGCAAATAATTTTTCCAGCGATTATAAGCGGAGTCCGCACTCCAGGTGTAGTATAGCTCAGGACCCGTACAACACGGATTCCCATAACAAAATATCTTCCGTGTTATGAGGGGGAGGGGGTCTAATGTAGTGTGAAGTTTAAACTTTTATGTACCAATGAACATGCAAGAACCAAGCAATGCGTAGCTCAGTAACATTCTATCTGATCGAATCTTCGGGTTTTGTCTGTTGAAATTATGTCTTACGAATAAGCCTGATTAGGGGCCGAATGCCTTATACGAAAAGCGAGCGTTGCGAGTCTGGGGGCCTTGGCCCCTAGTGATACAAAAAAAAATCACTTCACCAAAAGCTATAAGGGCAATGGGGCTACTGTGCACACTGTGTACTTAAAAATCAGGCCACTGACCTTGAAAAATTATCGGAATGTCAACTTTCAATAGAGATAAATACAAAATACATGAATGTACCTCTGTTTGCGCCCTTTCGGATGCCCACTCCTTTACATTTTTTATTTCCCCCCCCCCCACACACACACACACTCACATTCATTTGAAAAAATAAACCCATTTAATGTTGTGCGGTTTTCTCCTTCCACTGCTTTTTCACTGAATCTTCAAAAACTGTACTATGTACTTTTATCAACAGCCACCCAGTATTCATCATGTAAAGTGGCGTACGCAAGGGGGGGAGGGTTTGGGGGTTCACCCCCCCCCCCTTGTCAAAATTATTTTAACAAAATGTCCACAAATTTTCAATTTTTAGATTAAATATTACGCATTTTAACACAAAGTCATGTCTATAACCCCCCTCCCCCCCTTGAAGGATGTCTGCGTATGCCACTGATCATGTCAAGAAAGAAGAAAAAAAAGTAATAATAAACACAAAAATTGTCTTTCAAAATGAGCAAAAGCGCTATACTTATAAAGAAATATTGTAAAATACTACTATATGTATAAGATCTTTTCCTGTTTTAAAACTTCACGCTATGAGATGAGGAACAACCCTCGCAGAATTTCTCTTTATCCTTAACGCTTCCTCCAGTCATTTAAAAAGACAAACTTTGAATACAGGAGGTTAGCACTGGGGCCGAAAGGAAAAGCATGCTTTGTGTTGAGATGCCAAAGCTTTTTTTTTACGCAGAATATCAGATATCGGAAGGTCCCTACTACAGAGTTCCAGTTAAAACAGAAATGTCGGGAGAGAGATGTCCCGAGGACATAATTGCCCGGTGTCTTTTGGATTTGCCGACACGATGGATGACCTCTCACTCCAGAACAGAATGGACCTGCGGAGGGGGAGCTATCTCAGCACGTGGAAGTAGGTGCGCCCTATCACCGGAAGAATTTTTTCCCCTCAACAATAGGACACCTCCGAACAGATTGCGAGATACGGCGCCAGAGCGGTGCAAAGTTACAAGATGACCGCTGCTTTCACAATTGACATGAAGACTTCCGTTCGCTATTCCCACCCACAAACAACTATTGAGTGACCGTTTTTTTTTTCCCGGAAAAAAAACAAGGTTGAGGAATTAATGTATCGAGAATTTCGCTAATGATCGGTTCCCAGACAAAAAATAAAGTATGTGGATTCTGGACACTGGAAAAGACACCGATATATGGTTATTTTCTATCATCCTCCAAAGGTATGGGGAGGGGCTCGAGCCCCAAAGCCGCCCCGCATTTCGTACGTCACTGCAGAAGCGTAACCATGGAGTGGGATATCGGGATATACCTCCCTGCGAAACTTTCAAAATTAGTTATTAAGAGCTTTCAGATTTTTGTCGTCAATAAGAAATTAAGTTTATCAATACAAAATTGTATCTTATACAACCCCCTCGACAAAATTTTCTGGCTGCGCTCTTGCCTCATCGACTAGCGAATGTAGGAAAAAACGCGAACAGAAAAAACGCGAACGGTAAAAACGCGAACGGAAAAAACGCCAAATGGAAAAAACGCGAACGGTAAAAACGCGAACGGAAAAAACGCCAAACGGAAAAAAACGCGAACCAGAAAAAAAAGAATATCCCCCCCCCCTCAGAATAATAATTTTTATTTAAATATTGACATGAACTTATTTTGTTTTGTAGTAAATACGATAATGGTATTTAATCAAATATTGGCCTGCCCCAAAATTCTTTTGTTTTAGAAGTAAAGGAGCCATTTTTTATATTTTGAGAACATATATCTTCATATTAATCAGGGAAATTTACAACATTAAATAAAAAGGAATTAATTGCTTTTAGCTAGTCAAGCTACTTGTCAAGGTCATGAAAGCCGTGTCCCTTCCAAGAAAGAAATAGGGGAGATTCCCCGGACAATGGGGACTATATGTTGGCAGATAGCGTACCGGAAAACGCCTAAGGCAACATGAACAAACAGGTTTTTTTGGAGATTGAGGTTCCTTTTCCACAAAGAATCGTACATGTACTGCACAAATTTTACATTCAAGAATATTATATCCAGAAAAACATTTAAAAGCTGTGCGGTAATAAATATATTTTATCACAGTTTTAAAAATTAATTTTTATATCAATTATTCTGTTGAAAAAGATACAATGATTGTATTGAGATTTTTTTAAAAACAAAATATTCAAATTATTTAAAAGGGAATTTTTACCGTTAAATAGAAACTCAATTGATTTCAAACGATTTATTTAAATTTGAATGAAATTTAAACTCGTAATCATTTGATTTTCCCCCCCGCTAGAGTATTTAAATCATTTTTATTTCCTAGTTTTATGTGATCTATGCAGTAATAAATTATATAAATGACATTAAAACATATACAAATTAAAATAAATATTTAGTAGATTAGAGCCATGTGCCTTTAATTAACTGAAATTGATCACAATTTTTTTTTAAATGGGGGAATGGGGGGGGGGAGTGTTTGCCTTTACACCTTCTCACCTTTAAAAGGAGAGACTTTAAAAATGCACGAGATTTAAAAATTCTCCTGAACATAATAAAATAGAGGAATAGTTTAATTAATGAATTATTAATTTACCAAGTTTAATTAATTAATTACTAATTTAACAAACTGAATGTTCAATTTGTTCGTATTCTTAGGCCAAGGACCAGAACTAGTCATTCCGCAACAAATTGTAGCAGTTGCGAAAATTTTAAGTACCATCTCTCACCTACCAAGACCACCCTAAAAAAAGAATATCCTATCACACCGTTTTAACATGCACGTTCTCTGTAATAAATTCTGACCTTCAGTTTATTCCTTACCAACCATGGCTTATGTTTACTGGCTTTCTTTTTATAAATGCAAGATTTTATTTTGATTCATCATAATTCATTCTCATTCATCTTGTTAGCTTTTCGGTTTTAAATTATTAGAATAATGAATGATTTATCAGTATATATTTATGTATACATATTTTTGTTTTTTAAAATATTCATTTTAAGCATGAATACTCTTATTTTAAAAATGATTTTTTTAAATAAGTTATGGTATTAATAAGTCAACAACTAATAAAAACAACTTAAAATAAACTCTTCAAATTAAATGTTAGTGTAATTGTAACTTTTCAAACAAATTTTCATTTCTAAATGCTAAAAACCCCTTTTTACAGGAAACTTTCTAAAAATGATTTAAAACTTATTTCTTAAAATATAAAATATTGGCTATTTATATTGGCTATACTGATACTAATATTAGCTATATACTGATTAAAATTAATGGTTAATTAGTTTTGTTAGAATAGTTTTAATAATTATATTTTTGCTATTATTGATATAGCAAAGCTTATTGCCCCTCACCAACTTTGATTAAACATATCTGTAAGCCTTCTTAGAAGAAAGAGGGCTGTATAAAAAAATACATGTTTCTATTTATTTACATTTAATATTCAGAAAATTTTATTTGATACCATAAAATAACTATGTAATTTATTCTATATGTCTATGATCAACATTTAAAGAAGGAAACTCTATAGGTCAGGGTTTTGAGGACAACCTCGATAACAGTGTTTGGAAGTGATTATGATTTTTATTTAATATTAAATATATTAAACTTTTTACTTTCACTGTAAATTATCATGAAAGTTATTTATGTTTTGTGGCAGATCTACACAAGGATTGTTTGCCAGGAGAGGACAGCTCGCGTCACTGAATGTGTCGCTTAGAGCTACATATACGTCCTTCCCCTAATTTCCCACCACAATTTGGAACCTCATCAGAAGGTGGGGGACTTCTGAATATTGGCACCCCTCGGAAAGTGCTAGCGACCGTCGAGAGGACTTTCGGAACCACGGATTTAACGTGCACGTACGCCGCATGTACACGGTGATCTTTAGTGGTACGCCGGTATCGAAGCCACAACCTTCCGGTTACGAGTCCAACGCCTTAATCACTAGGTTACCAAGGCCCCTTCTACACAAGGATTGACTGCTTAATTTAGACATGCCTTGGGTGGAGGACTTTTTGAGGGGTCCTAACCCGAATTCATATTACAGATGGAGAAAATGGCCGCGCGGTAAGCCACAGCCCTATACCTATACATTAGCCTTTTACTAATTGTGATGAAATTAGTAAAAATTATTTATACTACAATGTAAAAGGTACTTGATTGAATTTTTAAAAAAAATTTATTAGATAAATTTATATCTTATAAAGCTCTCTTCTTTATAAAACTTACAGCTTATTAAACTTTTAAGATAAACTGAAAAAAAAACTTGCTGAAATGCGCAAGACTGATAAAGTATAAATATTTAGAAGGATAACTTATCAAATATTGAACTATTCATATATTAATAAAATACTGCAAGAAAAAAAAAATGATGCAATAAATCTATCATAACAATTAATATAACTTGATGTAAAACTGTGAGAGTATTATTAAGAAAAGGGAAAATACTATTCACTTTCGCTCAATGAATAAAACATTTTTGCATAAAATACTTTGTATTGCATTAAAAATAAAAATAAATAAATAAATATTTTAAAGAAAACCTAGTATTTAGAAAGAATTTAAAACCACAACCTATTGAAAAAAAAACGAATAAAAAAAAAAACAAATATTCTCTCAAGTCACAAACTGGAGTTTCTTTTTGCATTTTTAAGTGGAACGGTTAAAACGACCCTTCAAACAAATGTTTAAAATAAAAAGATTTGGGGACAGAGGGGACACTCCCCCTCCCTGTAACCCCCTCTCGCAATTGCGATAGTTCATATGTACACTATGCTTAGAAAACCTGATAACAATAGCTTTTTTAGACAAGGATTATCACCGCTCCCAGACCAACTGAAAATTTGGAGGGTCACATGTCGAATTTAAGAGCAGAAAAATGAAATTTGTTTTAAATTTTAAAACAAGCGTCCGTTTAAAAATTTTTAGACGAAGTGGGAGGAAAGGGGGATACAGCCCCCCCTGTGCCCCCCTCTTCGACCCTACGCCTATGGTTCATATGTATAGTACTCTCAGGAAAACCTATTAACAATAGCTTCCTAAGGAAGGCTCAGCACTGCTCCAGACCTACTGAAATTTTGGGGGTGCACAGGAAACATTTGAGGGGGTCACATATCGAATTTTAGAGCAGAAAAGAAAAGTTTTTTTTAAATTTCAAACATGTTTATTTTTTTAAAAATTGACGAAATTGTTCGGAGGGCAAGCCCCCCCCTGTGCCCCCCATCTTCGACCCTACGCCTATGGTTCATATGTATTGTACTCTCAGGAAAACCTATTAACAATAGCTTCCTAAGGAAGGCTCAGCACTGCTCCAGACCTACTGAAATTTTGGGGGTGCACAGGAAACATTTGAGGGGGTCACATATTGAATTTTAGAGCAGAAAAGAAAAGTTTCTTTAAAATTTCAAACATGTTTATTTTTTTTTAAATTGACGAAATTGTTCGGAGGGGGCACAAGGGGACACGTGACCCCCTGTGCCCCCCAACCCCAACCGACGATACGCCTATAGTTCATATGTTGAATGAATCATGTTGGCGTTTTTACGTTCGCGTTTTTCCGTTTGGCGTTTTTCCGTTCGGTTTTACCGTTCGCGTTTTTTCCGGTTGCGTTTTTTCCGTGGGCGTTTTTACCGTTCGCGTTTTTCCGTTCGCGTTTTTTCCGCACACCTCGACGAGTCACTATTAAAAGTCACTATTAAAAGTGTCACTATTAAAAGTGGCGTTTTTTCCGCTCACCATTGGGGAATAACACTCAACATACAACATGGTAAGATGACTGAATTGTAAAGGTCTCTGTGAAGGTTCTGAAGTCAGGGTTCTATCCTGCCGTGCGGCTATCGAAGTTTTGGGCGGTTTTCTCCAGATGTAACGTGAATATGCGTTAGAGGTCCTCCTCCCATTGCACCCCTTCTAAGCAGATAGCTCTTTCGTAGCTTTACCTTAACACAAAACAACACAGAAACATTAATAAATCATCAATATAGTTCTTATGTGTTCATGATGTAAGTAGTATTATTCCTTATAAAAGCGTTTTCAGCCATTAATAGAGCACTTGGTTTGTAACAACAAGGTATTTTTAATTTCATATACTGAAGCATTTAATAGATTTTACATGAATTCCAGCTGGAATATAACATTTATTTTTATTTTTAATTTGGGTTTTTATACAAATAATTATCGAATCATTTGTATAATGAATGTAAAATAATGTGAACTCTGATTATTGCACAAGTAAAAGAAAACGACGACCAACAAATATTAAAATATTTTGCAAGAGGGACTCAAACCATTGGTTTTTGGCAAAGACATTAGAATATACTCGTTCTAGTATATTCTAATGTCTTTGGTTTTTGGAGGGGGGGGGGAATAAAGGACAAAGTGTCAATTTAAGTTGGCTAATTTTGAGTTTTACGATATGCGAGAAAAAGTAGAGCGTGTTAATTGGCTTTTGGACCTTTGTATGCCATGCCATTCCTAATTTAGATCCTCATTAAAAGGAAAAAGAAATTTCCGAGCATTGACTTACTCTAGAAAAGTGTGGTTCAGCTCCATATATTTACTATGCTCAGTGGCGTACACAAATGGTGTGGGGGTGAGGATTCAGTCCCTCCCCCTTTGTCCATGCATTTTTAACATAAAGTCCGTACAGTTTTAATTTTAAACATATAGATTATGGCTTTTATTTAACCAAAAGATTACTTCCATTCCCCCCTTCTCTTAAAGAAAGTCGGTGTACACCACTGATTATGCATCTGCACATTATTTGTAAGTACATAAAATATTTGTAAGTAAAATTACAACAAAAAGAAAAAAACTGCCATTTGCTTGAAATTACCTAAGTGATATGATAATTTTAAGAAATAAGAGGGCCCCCCAAAAGGGATGCTTGCTTCAGAGTGGCTTTTTGAGGCCCAGATCATGTTTTTCTAGAATACAAATAAAGGGAACACAAGGTCATTAGTTAAAGAACTTTGGTTCTAGAAATACTGGCATATAAATTTAACTTTTCATAATCAGCTGTACGTATCGTAATACAGCGGATCTGTTGGTGAGCTGTTAGCTATTTTGTAAACAGTAAGCAACTTTTTTGTTTTCTGCTTAAACAGTGTTAGGTGATCCGTTTTGAATAGTAAATGTACAAATCTAAAACGTTATAAAAGATAAAAAATCCAAGAGGTTGAGAAAATAGTTGTATGGATTTTGAGGCCCCTACATGTGGGGGCCCCGGGCATTCGCCCTGCCATGCCTCCCTATTTTTACGGCACTGTCTTTCGCCATAAGCCAAGCTATGCGAACGCAAATGAATGATCTACTGGAGTGATTGCGCAAATCCAACGCTCACAAGTCCTTTCTGTTGTCTCTTCTTTTTGATAGTGTAAATCACATATCGGCAAACCCTGGCCCGCGGCCCGGATGTGGCCCTCCAGGGTATTTTATCCGGCAAGTGGAAGATTTCAAATTTCCATAGACCAGTGGTCCCCAACCCCCTGTCCGCGGATCAAATGGTACCGGGTTGCTCAAGAAAAATTACATTATTTCCATTTTATTTTCTGTCGTGCATTTCTCTCGAGGTCTCGAGTTTCTTGGTGCTAATTTATACAGAACAGATTTTGTAACAGAAAAAAATCTCATGACTATTTTACATTATTTTACTGCTTATTAAACATTTCAAGACTATGAATTAAAATTCCAGTCTTTTAAATCCCTATTGCCATTTCCAACAACCTAACTCTGTGAAGCGGGATTTTCTGCACTGACAAGAACCAAAATAACAGAATAAAGGAATGAATTGTACATAAGCAACACACTTTGGGTGTCATTGCTTCTTACCTCCAGATCTAACCGACTCGTTGCAAAGAAATAAGCTCAGTGTTCTCATTCATTTAGCGTCCTAGTGAGATAAAATCTTAAATCATTTTACATTCATTTTTTGTGAAACTGTATATATTTTGAAGGTATGTTTAAGCACAATTAAATTAAAACAATCAGCGTACCCCCTCCCCTGACCAGTCCGCGGTAAAATTATTATCAAACGCTGACCAGGTCGCGGCGATAAAAAGGTTGGGCAGCACCGCCATAGACAATCAATATAAACCAAATCAAAATCCCATATAAATCCCACTTATACGGTCCGTGACGTCCCTAACATCCTAAATTTTGGCTCGCAACCTTCCAAAGGTTGCCCGTACCTGGTGTAAATGAACAGGTTAAACCCGGGTTCCCCCGATTAAATATGAAACCCACATCTCATACACTAAAACGAGAGGGGGGATAAGTAAGCTTCACTTTAATTATTCACTATTCCGCTCACTATCACTATTCCGTACATTGGGGCCGTTTAATTAGATCAAAATTTTATTTGCCCAACATGTGTCCCTGAGTTCTGCAACATATCTGACAAAATTCAAAGCTTTATATATTTTCAAAAGCAAATGAAACTCCCATCAACCATAAATATTACATTTACGCAGTTACACAAATAAATAAATTTTCGGTGTCATGTCACATTATATATACAGATTAAATCCGAATTTTTATCATTTCAAATAACTATATGAGTTAATATGGTAACTAATATATGTACTAATATGGCAATATGCAACTAATTGCTATTGTTAATATTAATTTTCAATAACTAGTATTAATGTTACTAAAAATATGGTTAAAATTCGCAGTCCTTAATTTTGCGAGACTCGCGAGACGTCTCGCGCGAGGCGCGAGACGAGACAGGCAATTTCTGTGCGAGATGCGAGACGAGACAGAGGTTTACCACTGCGAGACGAGACGAGACAGCCCTATTTCTCATCTCGCGCGTCTCGCGTCCATCCCTAGCCTCAAAGGTTAACCGAAAACCATGAGACCGAAGGTAAGGCTGGCTGTGCGCGAGCACAGCCAGCTGTCGTCAAAAAAGGGGTCTCTAGATCTGTGGCACGCGATGAACGTTTCGATCGTCCGCCATCTTGCTGGTAGTTAAGTCGAGCGATGGCAACGGCTGCCCTTTTTTCAGCATTGGGAAAGGGTTGCGCCTACAAGGGTTAAATCACTAAAACCACCGTTGTCAGACGCTGTTGGGTTTGTCGTTGTTGCGATGCGTTGTTGGAAAAGCATAGACCTTCCAAGATTTTTTTGTGGCGGGGAACGAGAAGAAATCTACAAGTTCCAATCTGGAAAATATGGAGGGTGTTCAAGAACTGCATCAAGTGACTCATCTTCGGCAGCTTTCTTTTCCCCTTCTAAAGCATTTAAACCACCCAAAACACACACTTTTTTACTCACTGCCTCCACACTTTCATTTACATTTAACACGTCTCTGACCCCGTTATGCTTGTTTTGAATGAAACTTGACATAACGCAATTTCTCAATGACAGGCCTTCTCACAGTGACTGCACTAAACTGGTGGCAGCACGGACTTCCGCTTAGCAGTCATTACTTAATTTATTATATATACTAGCTGCGTGCCCCTTCTCCGCACGGTAGGGAACGGAACTTTTTCTTACATGTATAATTCGAATTGATTCCAGTGATTTGGAATCTAAAAATAAACAAAATGATTTGACTCTTGGCGTAAAGTTACTCATTAGTTATTTGCAAAGTTAATATAAGTACTGACCTGAGACCATTGTTAATATTATGACCTAAAAAACTATGTAGGTGTCATTCACGATTAGAAAAGGAAAGCGATTACTTATATTATCTTTTACTGATACCAATACAATATATTTTCGTTTTGCAAAATCTTTAATGCTTAATTTAAAGAAACAGTTTAGATATTTGCCACGATTGTAGTCTTTTACTCTATGGTGATTCTTTGCAATTTACGCATTAGCATAAACGATAATCATTTCACTGTATGGTTGCCACTAAATCAGCTCTCCATACATTTTTACGCATAATTCTTGTCAGATTGGCGTATTTAGCACCAGGGCTCTATTATCGCACGGGCAAATCGGGACTTTGCCCGGGACCCCCGGCTGTTGTTCTTTTTTTTTATAACAACATTTTATAAAAAATAAAACAAATTTCATACATTTGTGGTCCCCAAATTCATCAATGCCCGGGTCCCCTTTTGGTCATAATCAGGTCCTGTTTAACACCGCAATATATTTCCTGCGATTCGAAAACATGTCCCGTTTAAAATCTCAATTGAAAATAATGCTGGATAATTCACTGGTGAAAAAACAGCATTCAATTCTTTTTCTGGCAACGTAAAATAAAATATAGAATTATTTCATGCGTGGCGTATGTTTTGCTTGTGAGTCCGTTATTCTGATTGAATGTCGAAAGGGGTTTTAAACTCGTAACATCAAAATGACACACATTTCACTTGCGAAAACTTTGTTATTTTAAAGTAATTTTATTTATTTTTTTCAACTGGCAATTTTAATCCTTGCTACTGTCTCCAAGGCAACCAAATCGCAAGATATCATACCGAAATTTTTAAGCAGCTGCTATTGAAATGAAAATCCTTCTTTACATAAAAATCTCCTAATTTATATTTTCCTCTGGTTTCTCTTTTAAAAGAGGGCGAAGTGTATGCTCCGTCATTTGACAAAATATAAAAAAGTTATGACGGATAGAATTCAAGATGCAGCAGTTTAAAAAATATTTTACGAATGTCAGCGTCAAATTTAATTTATTTGGAAAATTCCCCAAAATCTGCAAATTATGTTGCACAGTCCGAACAAACAATTTTAAAAGAAAATTTTCTCCTCTATCCGATGATGTAAATATCGTTTTCTTGCGAGTGTAATTACCGGCGTTATTACATATTAAGCGAGAAAAATCGCTAAACATTGGACAAAACATAAAACAAAACATTTTCCAATTCGAATTTCGAAAAAACCGCTTCGAGGCGTGTTAGGATGTGTCCTAGTGAAGCCGTATGCAAAATTCGGTAGGTCTGCGACCAACCGTCTCGGCGCATGCTCTGAATGTGCATGAATGTGCTGAAATCGGACATTTGAGTAGCTTTTTACCCTGAAAATTGCGAAAAATCGTTAAAAATTGGCGAACGGGTGAATTTCGAGAATTTTAAAGTAGCCTACGGCCTATTCTATGTCGTTTTACGTGCATGTGCAAAATTTCAAGCCGATCGGTCTGACCGTGTGGGAGGAGTTCCCGGACGAACAAACAAACAAACAAACAGACAAACTTTCACATTTATATAATAGATTCCGCTAGGGAAAGACCATAAATTGACGTGTTTCTGACGACGTGTGTGGGGTTGCATTACCCTAACCACCGTGGTTTTTGAAAGAGAAAATTAACCAACCTTTACGACTCACCTCGGATTATATTAGCAGCACTACAGAAAAGCTTTATAACGTGTCCTGTTTTGACCATTGTCGTTCTCGTTTACATGCCAGGATACAAGAAACTCCCGCGTAGATATTTTTGAAACTATTTCTTCCCTTACAGCATTAAGTATAATTATTCCAAATTCCCATTCATTCAACCCATTTTTTGTCCAATATAACTTATTTTTTAACCCTTTCCAATAAGGTCGAAAAGTGTTTATGATTTCAGTTTGTCTGTCTGGCAGTCTGTCCGTCGGTGCTCTGGCTACCGTAAATATGCATCGATTACTAGGAAATCTATATATGTTATTTCTACGTACTGTGCCAAGTACCCTACTGAAAATGGTGTGTGTAGCATTAATAGTTCATTTAGGGAGAGCTCAAAAGATTACCAACACATTACGCTCAATGGGCAGTCATTCTTTAAAGTGTATTTTATAGATTATCTTAATACAGTGGAACCCCGATCTATCGTTCCCGCTTTCATCGTTTTCCCGTATTGATCGTTTTAATTCTATGGTCCCTGTACAACTTGTATTCAAATAACGTTAACAAAACCCGCATGTATCGTTCGTCAAAAAATCGTTTTCCCACGTTCATCGAT
Source organism: Cheiracanthium punctorium (assembly GCA_038373885.1). NCBI lineage: Eukaryota > Metazoa > Arthropoda > Arachnida > Araneae > Cheiracanthiidae > Cheiracanthium > Cheiracanthium punctorium. Next base: position 166,002 of record JAWZYV010011953.1, read on the forward strand.
GTAAAATGTTTCTTCCGACTGAAATGAAATTGGAGGTCAAGTGGATCAATATGGCATACAAACTTAATTACTTACTGGTATGATTTCTTGGGTCTCGCACTGGTCTGAGCGCTAAACTCCTTTCCCATAAGAACGCGGTAAATGAAGCAGCATCCAGCTTGGCCTGTGCTAGGGAGGGTCAACTCCCTCTCGGCTCGACGGCTGTGGGACCGTGTGCGCTAATGGGTGCTGTTGCACGTTAAATCAGTGGTGGCTCCAATATTCTACAGGTTTAACACGACTTCAGGGGGTTGGTACCTCCTCTGGAATTGGTACAAAATTAAGGGTCCCAGAGTTAAAGCTGGACTTCTCCCACTGGGGCCCACTAAATATGGAAAGCGCTCCCCCTCCGCTCATCGGCTCCCTATGTGGGGGATCTGGCACCACATGTGGTTGCCAAAAGGCATAAGTAACAACAACAACAGAGATATTTGGCTATATGAAATGAAACAAAATTGATACATGTTATTAAAAATTGCAAGATTATACTTTCTACCGAAAATAGTTTCTCTATCATTAACCCTTTCCCAATGCTGAAAAAAAGTTCATCCGTTGCCATCGCTCGACTTAACTACCAGCAAGATGGCGGACGATCGAAACGTTCATCGCATGCAACAGATCTAGAGACCCTTTTTTGACGACAGCTGGCTGTGCCGCAATCTATCCAGCTGCTCTTCCATTTATCAGCAGATGTCAGTGCTGTTAAAAATAATCGTGACCATTTTTTTACGGGAAATCACGTGCTAAAAAGAAAAGGATTCTCGTGGAGCTATGTCACCCGCAACTATTTTTATAGAAATCAAATCTATTCTTCGTGACTGGCAACAGTCAAAACGTCAGAGTTTGGTGTTCCCAGAGCGGGAACACTGCGCGTTAAAGGGTTCAAGTACAGTACTATCTTACTATGTAATGCGTCCCTCAGATGTTGCTCCAAAAGTCGCAACTTGATTTTTGTAGTAAATCGCCAAACATGGTGACAGAAAAATCTTTCGAAAAATGAACCCAGCTTGGCGATACTGTCATTATTCGGCGGGGATTCAAAAAATACATAATGTTGTAATATTAAGCAATGAGTATTCCAATGGGAATCTTGAAAATTCATACCTCGCGCTCTAATTAACGATTTAGTGCGTTGTGTTGTGTAAAGGCGAAGCTACGCAAAGGCTATCTGCTTAGGGATTGAGTGTGTGTGTGTGTGTGTGTGTGCGCACGCGCGCAAGTGTGTTGGAGAATGTTTTATAATCGATGCGTTTGGAATGATTTATCTTTCTTGTTATGTTAGGACACCGGAGTAGTTCAGCTGAAGAATAATCTGGCGGTATAAGCTCTGATTCCTTATTAATTCATGCTGCGTTAGCCCTATGAAATTTACAAATTCGCCTAGATCAGTCAAGCAATTAGTTGCAGTGCAGGAGCGCATCTGCACTAAAATACAGTTCCAAAGATGAAAACATTTTCGAAAAAGGTTACATAACCGACACTGCTTTACATCAGGTACTTGGAAGAGACAGAAGCATCCAGACAGGCCATATTTTTAGTCCATCAGACATAGTCTGGATGCAATTTATTGCAGGGGATTAACTATGAAAGAAAAAGCTCTGCAGCAAGTAATTTATTTTACACATCTACCTTACATTCGGACTATATATATATACATATATATATATATATATATATCTGACTTTAACATTTAATGAACTGCGCAGAAACAAACTAATCCAAGAGTCTTTTTAAAGACTGTTTGTGTTTTGTTTGTTTTCTCCTGAAAAATCGGGGATATTTACTGGAATAGTTTTCTAATAAAAGAGACACACGCACGTGTACAGAAAATCGATTAAAGTCTTGCGGTACTTGATTCGGAGGATCAATAAATTTTATTCTTGGACGGTGGACGGAACTCCGGCCCTCTTCAAAAGTGCAATAAACTCTTATTCAGCTGAATCATTTGTCAGAAAGAGAAGGTTTTCAATATTTTTATTTATTGGGTTTTTGTGTTGTTTTTCCTAAGAGAAATGTATGGAATAAGTGATTATAAAGAACACGAACAAAAGAGAAATATGATTTACCCCCCCCCCCTCGCTTATATATGTATTAAAATAAGAAGGATACATCAAGTTGAACGCATACATTTAAAGCACTTTCCAAGTTAACCCTTTAACGCGCAGTGTTCCCGCTTTGGGAACATCAGACTCTGACGTTTTGACTGTTGCCAGTCACGAAGAATAGATTTGATTTCTATAAAAATAGTTGCGGGTGACATAGCTCCACGAGAATCCTTTTTAGCACGTCATTTCCCGTAAAAAAATGGTCACGATTATTTTTAACAGCAATGACATCTGCTGAAAAATGAAAAAATGCGAGAACAGCCGGATAGATTGACCAATGCTGAAAAAAGGGCAGCCGTTGCCATCGCTCGACTTAACTACCAGCAAGATGGCGGACGATTGAAACTTTCATCGCGTGCCACAGATCTAGACACCCTTTTTTGACGCAGATGGCTGTGCGCGAGCACAGCCAGCTGTCGTCAAAAAAGGGGTCTCTAGATCTGTGGCACGCGATGAACGTTTCGATCGTCGGCCATATTGCTGGTATTTAAGTCGAGCGATGGCAACGGCTGCCCATTTTTCAGCATTGGGAAAGGGTTGCGCCTCAAAGGGTTAAATTTGACTGATGGATCATTCTTTTACGGTTTTAGTCGTTAGGCCTCATCATTTGCTACTTTTTAATATTTGGTAGAATTTTTCATCATTTTAAGCTCAGAATTTTCTTTGCATTTCTGATGACAGCCAGGCTTCATTTTGATTCAAGAAGTAAAAAATCAATCAACCATGATTTTGTTTCAACCAGTTCATGTAGTTTGTGATCTAATTTAAAACAGGGAAAACGAAGACACCAGCGGGAAGTGCTTTTTCATTAGCTTTGTATTCACGGTCTTAGAAATTTGTAAGAGCCTTACAAATTTCTAAAAATGAGGGAAAATTCTTCTGTCAAATACTAAAAAGTTAAAAGCGCAGTGCGGATAAGAGCAGGCTTGTATTCCTCGTTCGTGCTCAGGGATTCACAAAATATGATTCATTTCAAAAATCATCTGGAACCTTTTGGACATTCATCCAAACTTACGCCAAAGAACTAAACAAGGATATTTGATCCAATTTTTGAGTTCACGATAATTGATTTTCCTTCTCAATTCCATCCATCACACCATAGCGTTTGGCGCTAATGGGTATGATATCGGTACATTGGAGTCAGTTTAAGGACTTATTTTAGTTGCCAAATTTGGTGGTACTTCAGAAAAATAATAGTGTGATATCATATTTACCCATTAAGTTGTGAATATTGTATTTACACGTTTTCAAGCATTTTTTAAAGATATTGAGTTTAGCATTTGTTTTGGATTGCATTTTAATAACACGTTAGTGATTTATTAATAAATTGTTTCGCGTCGTTATGACAATAGAGTATTGCGGCAAATAATTGACCTAATTACTCACTGACCTGTCAGTTCATTGCTTGACATTTTTTATACCCTTATTTCACCCAGTTTGAGCACTCTGTTATTTTATACTGATTTAGTATATTGTGTGGCAGTCTGATATTGATTTAGAGAATCATCTGGCATTTACATATTGCATTATTTTGCCTTCTTTTTTATGGAACATTGTTACAGCACATCATGCGACATTGTTTTATTTCATTTTTTTGCATTGATTAAGCACCTTTTTATAACACATATTTTAAAAATATGCAATATTTTAAAAATACGCTTAGCAATGCTTTCGAAAATAGTTTTCACTTACTTTTTGACTTTTTATCATTTGAACAACATTAGCATGCTTATGAAAATTGTTGTTTTGTCTCAGCACATTCTCTGGCACTTCTTAGTTATATTGCGCTAAATTCTTTAATACATTGTCTGGTGTTGCTGTAGGCATTGTTACAGTAACTTGAAATCGCCTTTAGTTAGTTGTGACTTGTGAATCGTGAGAGACTTGGAGTGTTCTGTTATCAAGATCGTGAAAGGCCTTAGCCAAGTAAAGGATCAAGGGTGCTTGATTAACCCCGTTCCCCAAAATTTTATTTTATTTGCCTTGTTTCTGGAGATCAATTAAAGTTGAAAATATTTTCATCGCTATATACCCCTCCGACGGGGGGGATATCGCTATATACCCCCCCCCCCGACAGGGGACGACAGCTGGCTGTGCCCGCGCACAGCCAGCTGTCGTCAAAAAAGGGTCTCTAGATCTGTGGCACGCGAGGAACGTTTCGATCGTCCGCCATCTTGCTGGTGGTGAAGTCGAGCGAGTGCAACGGCTGCCCTTTTTTCAGCATTGGGCAATCCATCCAGGTGTTCTCGAATTCTTCCATTTTTCAGCAGATGTCAGTGCTGTTAAAATAACAGTGACAATTTTTTTACGGGAAATGACGTGCTAAAAACTAAAGGATTCTCGTAGAGCTATGTCACCCGCAACTATATTTATAGAAACTATTCTTCGTGACTGGCAACAGTCAAAACGTCAGAGTTTGGTGTTCCCAGAGCGGGAGCACCACCAAACTCTAAAGGGTTAAGCCTAGAGACAAATAAAGTGATTTTTGAGCATGTCTTTTCTATTGATAGCTTTTCGGCATAGCAGTATTAATGTATTAATACACATATGAATTACAAGAAAAGTGAAGAATTTTTGAGAAACTTACACAAGAGAATGCATCCAGGCCATTTTAGAAAAAGTTTTGGAAATCTATACAAGGAGCAGATCTTTTTACGGCAGTGAGTCGTGATTTGTCAGTCCAAGTAAAAGCAATGCCGTGTTTGCTCTGTGCTTTATGATCAATCATGGAACGGTTAGTTAAACCTCCTTGGCTGGCATCCCCTGTTAGATTAGTGGATTGTAGTTCATTACTAATTGTGTCGTGAGCCGCGTAGATTATTTACTCGTTTAGCACTCGGTTTATTCCAGACGAATTTTCTGTGAATTCCCATAATTCCCACTCATTACGAACACGAACCCTCTTCGTTCGTCCATTCACTGGTTAAAATCTGCAACAGTATTGGTTTATCGCATTTTTAGCTATTTTTTGCCTTATTTTAGGACATTATTTTTAACATTTTGTTTCTTGAAATACACTGCTTTGTTTTTTAAAAATATTGGTACTCCGTATTTCAAAAATACATCACATAACTTGACTTCATCATAACTCATTACTTGAGATGATATAACCCCTCAACGGTCACACTATTTTCAAGAAAACGGCCATAAAAGTGCCTCATTCGTTTATTGTAGAAAATTGTATAAAAATGAGTGCATGTACAATATATATTTCCATTTTAGGGTTTTTGACTTTTTTTTGCGCAAAAGAAAAAAATTTCACGGAAAAGCCGACATTCAGGGGTTATTGTGACTGAATGTGTGTTTTGTAGTAAGCAGGGAATCATTAAAAATGTATGTTTTGAACACCAAAGGAGAATTTTTTAAAACTTCCTTCGTAAAATAAATAAATATTTGTAAAGTTTTCTTTGAACATAAGTAGAAAAAGTGAGCAAAAATTGCACAAATGCATAGCACAAGTACACGTGTATTTGAGTACTGCTACCATCTATTTAAAAATAAACTATCTCCGAATTAAGTTAAAAATAGTCTGGTATTGTCATCTGTTGTGTAAAATGAGATATAAAAAAAAACATGCATAAGAATTGAAAGGCTCTTATCTTTCTGAATCATAAAATTTGAACATCATTGCCCGGAAAATTTGAAGGGCATGAGAAATCGAAAGAGCTTAGCCCGTGATTTTGACAAGAGCAAGGCTTAACCCTTTAACTCACAGTGTTCCCGCTCTGGGAACACCAACTCGCCGTTTTGACTGTTGCCAGTCACGAAGAATAGATTTGATTTCTATAAAAATAGTTGCGGGTGACAGAGCTCCACGAGAATCCTTTACTTTTTAACACGTCATTTCCCGTAAAAAAATGGTCACGATTATTTTTAACAGCACTGACATCTGCTGAAAAATGGAAGAATGCGAGAACAGCTGGATAGATTGCCCAGCAACTTGCTGGTAGTTAAGTCGAGCGATGGCAACGGCTGCCCTTTTTTCAGCATTGGGAAAGGGTTGCGCCTCGAAGGGTTAAGGGGTTAAGCAAATTGCTGCCGCGAATTTTTACAGCAGAAAGTTTTACCATTATGTTGCCTATTTTTGCACACGGTATGGCAGATTTTAGAGCCATTCCTTATAAGTTTTTAAAAACAACGTTTAGAATTTTTTCTGTTCATTGATTGACACCTCTTTAGTATATTGTTTATTTTTATGGATTTGAAACACAGATTATTATTGTTGTTGTAGGACATCGTTATATCACTCAAATTGGCCTAGCTCCAGTCCATTCGCCTGTACAGATTTAGTATATTTTTCAGTCGATTGGATGGCTTTTAATAGTTTTAATAGTTCTTTTAACAGTGTTCTTCGTTCTTTTGCAGTGTTAACTCGGGTGATATCGTATTGACGAATTGTCTAGCATTGTTTTAATATATAGCTCTAGCACCGTGTCTACGACATTGTTTTCTCATTTATAATTCATTATTATGGCACAAAATTTCACCTTGTTTTAGGCCATTGTCGGTCATTGCTTAAAAGATTCTTTGACAGTATGGCATTGCTTTATATGATTACTTTATGGCATTGTTTTGCTTTCTTTTATCACATTGTTGTACTCTGATTTAGCAGATTTTTTGGCTTTGCTCACTTTGCTTGAAACTGATTTGGTGCATTCTTTGGTATTGTTGTATCATATTAATTTGCCTCATTTTAGTAAGTGCTGGACAATTTTTCACATTGTCAAAGCTGAAAGTACTTTTGTTCGTTGTTTTTTTCTGCCATAAAGAGTACCCTTTCAGCTGATCTTAGAGCTTCAGTTCTTTTCCCGCCATATTTCAGCAGATTGCTTGTAATTTTTTTTTAAATATTGAACACAGTGTTTTACATTGTACTGAGGTATTGTTAAACATTGTTAAACAATTGTTACAACACATTTTTTAAAACAATTGATTTTATCACATTGTTTATCATTGATTTGTAGCATTATTTTGGATTGTAATGACATATTGTTTGATGTTCTTTCATTTCTTAGTTTAGCATCATTATTGTACATTACCATTCTGCATACTTTAACCACATTTCTGCTCATTGTTGTTTTCTTTTCCACGCTGTTTTGAATTGCTTATTGTATCTTTAATACATTGTTGTCACTGTTTAACATTATTTTACACTCATTTAGCACATTATTTCATATTTATTTAACGCATTATTTGATACTGTTCTAGCACCTTATTTTTCCCTACTTTCAGACCTGTTGGGCATTACTTTAGCATACTGTCTGCAGCTGATATCACAGATTCTTCGATATTCATTTATTACATTGTATATCGTTGCTTCATGGAACATGGCTATAGTACATTATTTAAATAATGCATATTATTATGGTGCATTAGAATTATTTATCTTTTCGCAGTCTTCGCTTAGTACAACGTGTAGCTTTATTTTAATATACTCTGTACCGTTGTTTTAGAACATGTGTGGAATTTCTTTCGCACATTCTTTAAAATTCATTTTGTAAATTTGTTTGATTTTTATAGAGTATTTTTACAGCACATCATTTAACTTGATTTAACTCAATTCTTTCACATTTTTTATATCATATTTTTATAACACATCATTACATATTTTTTTCCCATTGTTGGAATTTTAGCACATTTTTAGCAATGCTTCAGCACATTGTTTGGCTCAATTATTATAATAATTACTTACCACCTTTATTAACATTCCTAAGTGCTGTTTTAGTTCATTCTTTAGAATCCCTTAAGCACATTGTTTCATATCGATTTAGTACGTCCTCTTATAAAAATGCTCGAGTGTAATTCAAATTCTTTATGTTAGTCTTATACATATATATTATTGCCATAAAAAGTGATAGGTGTAGTACATAATAATATCATCTTGTATTTCTTTCGAGCTATGCATTTAAAAAAGAACTAATTACTTAATCACAAAACTAAACTAAAAGATTTGGCTTGAACGCGAATATTTTTGAGTATGTCTGCATTATTTGTTAAAATACATTGTTATATTACTTGAACTGCCTTTTTTTAGTTCATTCTTGGATATTTATTTCCTATGTTATCTGGTATTGCTTTATCTTATTATTTTGCATCATCTAATTACAGTGTTTCATCAGATGCTTTCGCATTGTGGTTACTCATTGTCAGACGTTGATGTAGAATATCATTTTCACGTATTAATAAACATTTTTTTTCTTGATACTGTTATCATTGTTTAGCCATATTGCTCGATATTAGATTAGTCCAATGTTGGAAAAAGTTACGTCGATTGTTTGCATTATTTAATACATTGTTTTGGCAAATTATTCAGCCCATTGTTCTGCAATGATTTAGCATAGTGTTTGGTAATATTTTAGCATGTTATAGAGCATCGTCTTATTACATTATTTGGAATTTTTATAGCACATTCTTAGAGCAAAAATTATAGGTTTGTGTAGCCCATTGTTGGGCATTATTTTTATCCCTTGTCTGTCATTGCTCAAGATTGTTTTAACTAAATGAATATCTTGTTTACATTAATGTATGCTAATTTAGCACATTTCTGAGCACCATTTTAGCATATTGCGTGGCGCTGCTTCAGTGCACTTTAGTATTTTTCTATTCTAAAGTTCTCTAATTTGATCTAAAATTAATAATGGATAAAACCTGGACAATTACTTTGAAGATAATGAGAACTAAACTCTCTCGCTGGGTAACATTAATGTTTGGTTACCGGTTTTTGTTTATGGAATGTTTTTGATTTACGTGATTTATTGTTTCTTTAGAAGCTGCTGTCTGCGACAGATTGTACTCCTTGTGAATGATTGATTGTGAATTCATTTGTGAAGATTTTCTACCACATTCTAGAAACAATATAGTTTGTGTTCTGTTTTGAAACTCGGTTTGTTCCTGACGAAATTTGGTCTGGACACTGTGTTCTTTCATCAATTCACATTCGGTATGAAGCTATCACTCATTCTTCAGCTCGATAAAAGCTAGAACGGCATTGATTGATAACATTATTTGACATGACTACAGCCTCAGTCATCCCTTGTTTTAGAATATTTTTTTAAACTATATTTGAACACTGCTTAAATTGCACTTAATGCACTGGTTTGAATTTTTATGGAAAACTTTCATAGTACATTATTTGATTTTATTATACCAATGTTGCTTAAACTAGCAAATCGTTACAGCACATTGATTGATGGTGTTTTAGATTATGGTTGACCATTCTTTTTGCCTATTGATTGGCACTAATTTAGAACCATTATTTAGCATTTTTAATGAGCATTTTTGAGCCTGTTTGGCACTGCTTTATGGCATTGTTTTACTAATTTAGTTCACTGTTTCTTATTGTTAAAGACCATTGTAATAGAGCATTATAAAATGTTAGTAAAGAGCACTGTAATACTGTTAAAGAGCATTGTCATGCTTTGGTGAAATCTTAGGCTTTGTTGGAGGGCATTGTTTACAATTATTTTCGATGGCAATGTTAGACATTGATCTATCAGCATCGCTTTAACACGTTATATGATAATATACTAACGCACAGTGCAACATTATTTTGAAATATTTTTTCAGGAAATTCTTTTAGTACATTGCTTAACATTAATCAAGAACATTTTTTCGCATTTTGTGAACAAACTATTTGTTATAATAATTTATTATGACCCAACATTTTATTTCGTTTTAGCCCATTGTTGAGCATCGTTTTATCACATACTTTGGCATTGTTTTACCATTTTAGAATATTACTTCGCATTGATCTAACAGATTATTAGATAAGTCAACGTTCTACAAAAATAAATAAATAAATAAATAAAAATTACTGGAATTAATGGGATGGTGTAAGTATCCTTAACTATTTAGGTCGGTCCTTATTTAGGAATATGCTTGCTCACATTTCTGAAATAGTAATTTATTCAAAGTTTCGTATTTTCATGGAGCATTGTTACAAGTATCTGGCTCACAAGTTCGCACTCAGACAAATATCAGTCAGTAAAATCAGCAAAACACATCACAAATAGATCGACCAGTGAAAAGGGAATAATATTAAACTTTCAGTTTATTTGTTTTATTATTGTGTTTGTAACATCGCACAATGTTTTGTAACAACACATTCAAGTCGCGACATATCTTTAAACGTAAACGCAACATCGCATTTATGTTTAAAGATAAGTCAATGAAATTAAGCTGTTCAGAGGATTTAAACCTTAGTGATAATGTCTGTGTGTTTTTTTATGGTAACGGACATTCTGTTTGCTCAAATATAGCATCTCTGTTACCATATTCAAAAATTGTAAATTTCTACGCCAGTTTCTTATATGAAAATGGACATTTTTATCATGTGAAACGTAATTTTGTGTTTGTTAAACATTTATTATTTTTATTTTTTTACTTAATAGTTTTTTTACTTAATATACTTTTTAGTTAATAATACAGTAAAGCACTTTAAGTCTTTATTATATTGCTATTATTCTAGATTGTAGCGAATAGTTTGTATGTTACTTTGATTTTGCACATTAATTTTTTGTCTGTTATTGATTTAACAAATTATTTTGCGTCGTTTTAATACATTTTTTAAATTATATAGTTTGAACTTATTTCGGTCCTCGTTGTTTCTATTTAAGCATTTTGTTTGGTATATTAATCTACTGTTTTTCTATGCTTTAGAAAATTGCTGTTTAGTAGTGATTTAGCACATTGTTTGATGCTGTTTTAGACCATTAATAATTATTGCTTTAGCAGTTTAGTTGCCTTTGTTTCAGTACTTGTTGGACATTTATTTTGAATAATTCTCTGGAACTGATTTCATACATTTTTTTTAATTTCTCCTTAATTACCCTGTTTAATCTTTTTACGAAATATTATTGCATACTCACATTGTCAATATACAATACCTGTTACAGTACATTATTTGGACTTATTTTAATATACGATAACACGCAACACAAGAGAAAGAAAATTAGTGAAGGAACAATTGGTGGAAAAGGTAGAATTTTTCACAGTAAGGCTTAATTATTGACATCCAATTAACAAAAATACAAATTTCTAAAAGGGGCCAGGCCCTGTAACTTACCCCTTGTGATATTTCCGTTTTAAGAGATTCTTTTGTTTGGCGACTATTGTTTTTCGTTGTTTTACACAACGTTGAACACTATTTTACCACATTGTTTAAAACTGCTTTAATATTGTGTTTGATATTTAGGTAGTACAATATTTAACATCGCAATATGTCAAAATTAATTGGCTTTGCTTTAGAACATTGTGTAATATTGTTTTAACAGATTATAAGGAATCACTTTCAAACATATTCTTTTATCACATTATTTGAATTAGCTTTAGCCTTTTTACCCATTTTTCCCCATTGCGTTAATAGCACATTATTTCGCTTGATTTTAGAGTTTCATAGGTGTCGTTTTGTCTCATTGTTTGACATATTTACCAGCCAATAATCTTGTAACATAAATGTACAGCTGCGGGAAAAAAAAGTCCCACTTGTACTTTTTTCGGCCGTCGTTCGTCGTACAGCAAATACAGATACCAATCGTTTACGATTGACGTCTGTAACACTCTAATTTGCTGTGCTTAAAAATTGCATAAGGGCCCATCTACAAATTAAAATTCGCACCAAATTTTTTTTTCTCAATAGCAACCCCTAGATTTCACTTAATATTTCAAAAATTTAGCTCATTTTAACCCCGGACACCAATTTTCAATAAATTTGGACAGAAAATGAGTGAGTTATGAGTACCCAAAATCCCCCTCCCCCTATGTTAAAATATTTTTTCATACTTCAATTCATATCTGATATAATATTGGTAGTAAGAAGCTGATTTTTATTCGTACTATTAGAACTAAACGACCCAAACACAATTTAACGTTATTGTGATTTTTAATAAATTATTAATATGAATTATGAATTATTAAATTAATATTCATAAAAATTATGAATAGCGTCCTAGCCAAATTTCGATGGAAATAGATGCAGAAATTAATATTACATGGCTGTGCAAAATTTCAAATTTTTACGTTCAGTAGTTTAATTTATATTAAATAAAATGTGTTATTTTCATGAGTTAAGGAACCATATATAAATTTTTTAAGTGATAATTTTTTGAAAATTGCATAAAATAAATGTAAATTAGATTTATTTTGTGCAAAAACACAGTAAAAGGTACCAGTATTAAAAATATCAAATTTTGAAGCAAATAAATTAGAGGTGTTTATAGTTTGATAGGGATTCTATAAAACGTATATTGTTGCGTCGGCTACTATATTCCCCCAAATAAAATATTTTCCAGCTATAGAATTAGATGCAGTAAATGTATGTCTTCTAATACAATGTCCTATTTCTGAAAAACTAACATCCTCAACTTTCCAGGCGTGAATGTGACCTTTTTTAATATCGGAAACATTAGGTCTTTGGACTTCCCCATACTTTTATCAAACATTCAAAATCACGTTTTTCTGTCTAAATTTTCATCTAACTATAAATTAAAATACCGCCAAAAGTCTTAAGAATATTGCACATTGCAGACAATAGTATTAAATGAAGAAAGTAAAATAGCAAGCACAGTGAGAATATTGGGTCGGCAAAAAAGTAATTGCATTTTTTACATGAAATTCAAACAAATAAATTTTCTATCAGGAAATCATTCTTCAAGTTCGACCATAACTGAGTAATATTCATGCTTGTAGTCAGAAGAGCAGAGGGCAGCCTCTAACTCCTACCAATATTTCACCTGTCTAAGAGAACCATCAACGGAAATACTCAATAACAATTTCAAAATTACAAAGATTTTAAAAATCGTGAGCCGTCATTTTGCATTTTCCCCTTAAATCCTGTGTATGAACCAAGGAAGTTATGAACTCACGGGTCATTTGGACCACAGACAAAATATTCTATTCTACCCTTGATATTCTCAGTACAAAAAACTTTAAGAGAGATGGAAACAATATTTTCCTTGAAAATAATATTAATTTATTTTAACTCTCGCGAGCGAAATGAATGAAAGGCGAAAAGTTCGGAACCTACAAATAGCGTTTTTCAATTTCCAGAAAGTCGCTTAAAAACGCGCAAAAGTTAATTCGCAATATCTCCGGAAATTATCGTAGAAAATTGGTGAAAATTTATATTTAGGGTAATTTGAAGGTTTTCTTTCGTTTAATAAAGTCAAAATATGGGGTTGCCATTGATAAAAACGAAGTTTATGCAGAATTAAATATGAAGACGGCCCCTGATGTAAATTAAATTAATGGTAAATTAAAGTATGCGTTATTTGCAAACGAATGGTATATATAACTTTTCTGTACGACGAACGACGGCGAAATAAAGAGCAAGTGGGAGTTTTTTTTTTCCCGCAGCTGTACCTTGATCTATTACATTCTTGACAACTTTTTGAGAACATTCAGTGAAAACTTTGAGGTCGGCAAAATGACGTTTGTTTTTCAGCCGCTCAGAGGATTAATTTAAATAGAGGCTCATATCAAATAGATTTTTCTGTCCTAAATTTAAAAGTTTTCATCCGGATCACTTAATAATAAATAAATAAATAAACTGAATATGTCGTTTTAATTTAATTAAATCAAGCATTTGTATTGCTTCTTCTTCTTCTTCTGTTGCATATTTATTTATTGGTAATGAGAGTAATTTATATTTCAGTCAAGTGTAATGTAACGTAAACACGATAATTTAAAACTAGTTTTCATTGTTCAGACCAGTGTTTATTAAAAATTATAACTGTTCTCTTCTACAAATTCTAACGGAAGGCATTTATAAATTAATTAAAATATTTGTTAAGACATTAAGGGCAAACCTACCGGAGAAAAAAATCATTTTGATGTTCATCCTTTAGAGCAGTGGTGCTCAAACCGGGGGTCGCGAGAAAATTTTTGGGTAGGGATGGACGCGAGACGACTTTTTTGCGAGACGAGACAGAGATTTACATCTTTTTTGCGAGACGAGACACACATTTTTAACATTACGATATAGGGATTTTTGCGAGACGAGACAAAGGTTTTAGGCTATTTTGCGAGACGCGAGACTCCTATTTTTCGTCTCGCGTCCATCCCTATTTTTGGGGGTCGCCAAATTCAAAGAGATCCAAATTTATGAAAAATCTACAATTATTCATTTCAAAGAATTGAAATAATACAAGAGAAGAATCTGACAATTCTTATTTTACGAGCGCGATATTCGCGATCGCTATCACGGGGCTTCAAAACCACGTTATCATGCATAGTGATCTGCGAATTGATCATGCATAGTGATCATGCATAGTGATCTTCAAAATTATTTTCCATTAAAACAAAACATCGATCTCGATTGGATCCAGAGGATGACTTACGACTTGCGATAGATGGAGGCGATTTGCGATTTGTAGAGGATGACTTGCGACTGTAGAGGATGATGGAGGATTGCGATTTGTAGAGGATGACTTACGACTTGCGATTTCCAATACAGATCCGAACATAGAAGCAATCATGAGCTCTTTGCAAGCACATATTTCACATTGACTTTTTACGATGTAAAGTTTTTTAAAGTATTTTTTAAAACATTTATATCCATATGCATAAATAAAGCATTGATTTATAAAATTATGTGTTGATTCATTAACTGATTTTTATGATGTTACAACTTTTATAACATTTTTATGGTGGTTTATAAGTTTGGTACGCTATTTTAAAAACGCGCTATTTCAATCGATAACGTCACGACACTCTTAAAAACACCCTGTAAGAGCAACTCCCAGAAAGAATTTCAATGTAACTTCGTTTTCAACTAAACAAAATGTCTATTGTCTATCCAGGGGTCGCAACAAAATTTTATTCAAAATAGGGGGTCGCGACAAAATTTTACACAAATTAGGGGGTCGCAGATGAAAATAGTTTGCGCACCACTGCTTTAGAGGCATTGGCGTAAACTGTCATATAAGTTTGGGGGGGGGCAAAATGTTTCCTACCTATTGTAGAAATATCATTTTCAAATAGGTCATATCTAAACCTTTCTCACTTTTAGAGGGGGCATTTGACCTTTCTTGCCCTCAGTAAATTACGCCTATGCTTACAGGTGTTTTAGCTTAAAATTATTTGGAAATATTTTATAAACTAATAAAACCATTGATAGTAAGCGCCATCTGTAGAAAATAAGAATTACAATATTTTAATCTCATTAAAAGATTAAAATTAGAAGATCCTTTCTATTTTATTAGAAAGTTAGCATGCTTCAGTGAACTGTAGTATAGGACGCGAATATTCCTCAAAAACACTGGAAAACCTGATCTATAAATAAACTGTATAAATATTATATCGCCATTTTGCCACAAGCTGTTTTCATAAATATGGCGAAACCATGATATGATGCATGCTGGCATTTTATTCTAAGTAATTCCATAAGCATTGACAATCACACTGAGAATTCTATATCGCATTTTAAATGCGTTCCAATCCTATTCCTAATTATCAAACAACAAATTTATTACTTCCTCCCCAATATTGGCTAATTGCGGTAGTTCATCATTTCCTTCGAATGCTTTAGGTTAGAAGAATGAGGTGCTGCCCTCTACTGAACATACCTGATATTATTTTGATCGATTTTTTCCTGTGATGGATTTCCTTGCGTGAGTCTTGCATTAGAGCGCAGGAATTGGGTGATCGTTTGATCCATCACGCCAACCGGGGATTATTTAGCCACATGAAAGTAATAAAAATAGTGGAATGTATACTGCGACCAAAGAAGTCAGTATTAATAGACATGTTGAATCATTTTCTTTATTATTATTATTTCCTGGTGTCATCGGATTTTTCCTGAAAGAAAAGGCTGTCCCATGATTTTTCTATTTACAGATTTTTGTGACAGAGACAGCGGAATGTAAAGGCTATGGTACAGTACATCAAGTAAAAGATCAGAGAATAATAAAGGGAAGATGGAATCATAGATACTTATCTATATTTTTAATACTTTTCGATGTGTACTTTTCGTGTGTGTGTATTGGCGTCACAAAATTCTCTTGCATTGTTGCATTTGTCTTGCAACTTACAAAATTTGCGAAACTCACCTGAGAATGATTAAGGCAAAGGTAGGCGAAGTAGTTGCCCCGAGCCTCTTAAAGGGGCCTCCAAAAATGGTTTTTTTTTTTTTTTTTTTTTTTTTTTTTTTTTTTTTTCATAGTAGAAGCATGTGCATGTGACACATACATATGTTTGGATCTGATTAGCCACTTAACTGCCGCAGGCGTATATATACGCTTTGTGTAATCGATGCTTTAAGTAGCACGGGATATATATATATACGCCGTTCTCAAATAATAATGAATAAGGATTTTTTAACCATAAAAAATCATTAGTTTAAAAAGTTCTAATTAAGCACTCGTATATCACTGTTAAAATTATAACTAATAGTCAATTTATCTAAGAGTAAACCAGGATTGGGGTTTTTATTGTTATTGATTTATACGTTTTTTCATGTATGATTAATATAATTGTAATTAGTTATTACTATGAATTTAACCATTTTTTATTTATAATTCATTTTCGTAATTAATTAGTTGCTTTAAGTTGTATTTTAACTACTTTGAGTGACACACTTTTGGGGAATCTAATTCTTTAATCATAAAACCAACGTCTGAAAAGTCACTAATGCTCATATTTCATTTCGTTGGCTCGAATGATTAGAAAGTGACCGGAAAGCTGTCCATTAAAAAGAAAAAAAAATTTTACATTGATAGAACATGCAGTCATGATGTAAGCTGATTGGTTAAATGAAATACTCGGTAGTGTTTTATCAAAGAAATGGTTACAATGAATTGTTGGAATTCTTTTAAAAATAACTTTATTTTTACTGTACTTCTTAGTACCGACCGTAGATAGAAAGTTAAAAATAACTTTCAAAAAGAACCTGCGATTTTTAACTTCTTAAAACCGTTCCTTTATGGCTCTCTATCGCTGTATTTTTTAAAATATCACATCCATGATTTCTTATTTTGAGAAACTATAACTTTTAAAATCCGACGCAATGCAAGAATAGCAAAGGCCTTCATATACGTCAATGGCAAAACATCTTTCAGCACTGAAAGCAATACAACGCCTTCATTCTGATCTTCCCATAAAATCCAGTTCGAAGAGGTTAATTTAAAAATTGAAGAATATTTAAGACTATTTAGAGTTATATTTTTAATCTTCGGAAAAGCTTAGCCGTAAAAAATTTCCATCACTAACTACCAGTTCTGCATGCAATACTCCTCATTTATTGTTAAGTTAAACGTGCATATGTATAATTTTTAATTTTTTTTTCCTTAAACAACTTTCTATTAATTGCAGTTTCTTTTAACCTGTTCAATTGCCTGGACTCAGTTGTGAGGGCAGAATTCTGCCCTCTCTCCCCTTTAAAAATCGTAATCTCTCCCCCCCCCCACATCTTAAATCTTGAACCCAGGTTTAACCTGTTCGTTTCCACCAGTAAAAAACCACTACAGCGAAGACTTCCTCTGTTTGCCCAGTGCCATTTCTCAGTATAGCTCTTTGAATGCTCGCTCTGTGTGAAGTGTTGCTTCCCAGCTTGAGTTTTTAATTGTTCTCTCTGCACAGTGTTGCTCCCCAAATTGGGTCTTTGAATGTTCGCTCTGTTCCCAGTGTTGTTTCTCAGAATGGATCTTTGAGTGTTCCCTCCGAGCTCAATGATTGCTTCCCCTAACACAGGTCTTTGAATGTTTCCCCTTTGCTCAGTGTTGCTTCTCTCAAGAATAGGTCTTTGAATGTGCCCTCTGTGTTCAGTGTTGCTTGCGTCTTTGAGTATTTCTTCTATGCCTGGTGTTGCTTCACACCATAGATCTTTGAAATTCCCTGAATCTTCCTGTTTGCCTTTTTTCAATGATGGGAGTGTACTGGTTAAACCTGTTTAAGTAGCGTATTAAGTTCTCAGAGTGAAAAATACTTCACGCTTTTTCCCTTTTCCAACAGGCGCAGAGCTTTTCTTTTTATGCCCTGAGAGGGTTAACAGAACAATTCATAAGAGTAAACATAAACTTCATAAGAATTTTACAGACATACCCCTCCATATTTTTTACTCCTTGCATTATAATGCAAGGAATGATAAATGCATCTAAAATACAACGCAAAAAATCACTATACAGACAACATGAAGTTAAATTATTTGCACTGAAAAGCTCTTATCTTGGGAGAAGAATGCCTCAATAAAACCTTTAAAAATCGATGCCTTTACTGAGAAATATCAGAACTCATTATGAATTTTATTAATCTGTCTGAATTTTTCCTCCACAAAACATTATTATAAAAAAGCCGACCGAATTGTATGGTGGGTAAAGCACCGTTTTATGGTTTCGGGTTCAACTCCCGGCGGTCGAGGTTCGATCCCCGGCTAGGCGTGGATGTCACTGTGTCTATCCCTTCATAGGCGGCAACGGTGGTGCTCCCCCATTATAAAGTGACCAACAACAACGCCTACAAATGCCTCCAAGGCATTGTTAAGTCCTGCCATTTGAAAAAAAAATTATAATAAAAATTTTTAGATATAAGATATCGATGCTTTTAGCATGCCTTATTATAAACTTTCAAATGAATTATTTTTTTACCTGTTCTGGACATGTTACTGCTTCTAGATACGAGAAATTTGATAAACTATCAGACTTTATTTCAGTTGTAAATATTCTGAGAATATGACCTTAACAAATAAGATATTTCTGACACATCAACGATAACGCTCAATCCTGAAATACAACGTCCTAAAATTATCTTTTCATTTTCAATGCTTATCATTAATTTCGATCCAAAAAGAAGAAAAAAACATGGAATAAAGGGTATAGAAACAACTGGATCTCTAAGAATACCGAAAAGTTGTTTTACGACTACGAGAAAAGAACAAGCTCTCCGAACGAATTTGTTACCCTCCATCAATAGCATTCATTAGATTTAGAGTGACAATACAGCTGTTTTACTACGAGTGGTGTACCTTTTCTGGGACATTCCTGGGAGGGGGAAAAAACCTTCCTTAGAAGGAATTGTCTAGATTTTGATTTTTTTTTTCCAGAGAGCTGCCTAATTGAATACTCTTTATCACTTTCTCCTTCTGCGCCATTAGCTCCTGATAATCGTGACAAATGTTTTCCCAGGTGCATTCCAATCAGTGTCTTATTAACCCTTTGAGGCGCAACCCTTTCCCAATGCTGAAAAAGGGCAGCCTCGACTTAACGACCAGCAAGATGGCGGACGATCAAAACGTTCATCGCGTGCCACAGATCTAGAGACCCTTTTTTGATGACAGCTGGCTGTGTGACTCAGCTTGCTGGTAGTTAAGTCGAGCGATGGCAACGGTTGCCCTTTTTTCAGCATTGGGCGATCTATCCAGCTGTTCTCGCATTCTTCCATTTTTAAGCAGTTGTCAGTGCTGTTTAAAAATAATCGTGACCATTTTTTTACAGGAAATGGCGTGCTAAAAAGTAAAGGATTCTCGTGGAGCTATGTCACTCGCAACTATTTTTTATAGAAATCAAATCTATTCTTCGTGAATGGCAACAGTCAAAACGTCCGAGTTTGGTGTTCCCAGAGCGGGTCACTACGCGTTAAAGGGTTAAGCTGTTCTGGTCCGTACAAGATTCTTGCAAAAGATGCATCGTCGAATCGTTGTAACTTGAAGCGAGAAAATATAATATACAGGGTGTCCGTAATTTATTCATTCGATAAATATTTGTTACGTAATTAATTCCGAATAAGAGATAGTGGAAAAAATTTTCCTATGTGTGTGTGTGAATTTTTTTGATTGATTCAACAAATTTTTATATTAATGCACAGTATACAAATTTATTTAAAAAATCTGGAGTGACTCCACTCGACTTTCCGAACACTTACGATTAAGATCATTACCAAGCACTTAAATAAATTTTAATCGATGAATAATTCAAACATATATACCAAATTGAAACTCAATCGAATGCACCGTTTAAACGCTTGCGCACTTTCAAGAATTTCTCCCCATATGCCATTATGCCATAACATAAAAGAAAGTTTTGTCGTAGCCCTTTAGGAGAACTATAAGTCCTATAGACACCAAAATCAATACCGGTCTTAGGATGGTGGTTTATAACATGTATACCGAATTTGAGCTCAATCGAATGTATCGTTTAAACGCTAGCGCACTTTCAAGAAATTCCCCCCATAGGGCATAATGTAAAAGAAATCTTTGTCGTAGCCCTGTAGAAAAACTATAAGTCCTATACACACCAAAATCAATACCGGTCTTGCAACGGTGGTTTATAACATGTATACCCAATTTGAGCTCAATCGAATATACCGTTTAAACGCTAGCGCACTTTCAAGAAATTCCCCCCATAGGCCATAATGTAAAAGAAATCTTTGTCGTAGCCCTGTAGAAAAACTATAAGTCCTATACACACCAAAATCAATACCGGTCTTGCAACGGTGGTTTATAACACATATACCCAATTTGAGCTCAATCGAATCTACCGTTTAAACGCTAGCGCACTTTCAAGAAATTCCCCCATAGGCCATAATGTAAAAGAAATCTTTGTCGTAGCCCTGTAGAAAAACTATAAGTCCTATACACACCAAAATCAATACCGGTCTTGCGACGGTGGTTTATGACATATATATCCAATTTGAGCTCAATCGAATGCTCCGTTCAGGAGCTATCGTGTTCACTCACATACACACAAACACACATACACACACACACACACACATACACACACACATACACACACACACACATACACACATACATACATACATCTCGTAAAAATAGCATAAATGGATTCAGAAGCCCTCAAAACGTGTAAAAACACCAAAATCTCGAAGTCGAATTTTTTCATGATTACAATACTTTCCTTACATGGTACATGTTCGGAAAGTAAAAAGGATTACGAGGGATTTTTTAAAATGGACTGTAGAGAAAAAGGGAAAATTTGCAGACCCCACTGGATTAACAAAAAGCAGTCAAAAGTGTTTAAAAGATGAAATAATTAAAACTTTGTAATATAACACACATAAATGTTACTTATCGTTCTGGACACGTGCTTCGGACGAAAACCGTTATCCTGTCAGTAGTATTCCATACGCACTCTCCAGTGTAGACACAGACACCAGTAGTCTGTGCAGTGACAAATCATGATGAAGGATGAAATTTTTTCGTCCGAAGCATGTGTCCAGAACGATAAGTACCTTTGTCTGTGGATTATTACTTTCCGAACATGAAAGGAAACTATTGTAATCATGAAAAAATTCGACTTCGAGATTTTGGTGTATTGACATGTTTTGAGGTTTTCTGAATTCATTTATGCTATTTTTACGAGATGTATGTATGTATGTGTGTGTGTGTGTATGTGAGTGAACACGATAGCTCCTAAACGGACGTTCGATTGAGCTCAAATTCGGTATATATGTTATAAACCACCGTTGCAAGACCGGTATTGATTTTGGTGTGCATAAGACTTATAGTTTTTCTACAGGGCTACGACGAAGATTTCCTTTGCATTATAGCATATGAGGGGAAATTATTGAAAGTGCGTTAGCATTTAAACGGCGCATTCGATTGAACTTCAGTTAGGTATATCCCCGACAGCACAGCAAACTTGCATCAAACTTGTAGCAAGCTTGATTTATCAAGTCAATAAACTTGATTTATGCTTGAAAATTTCAAGCGTAATTCAATTTTTGACTTCGAGATTGATTCGACTTGATTCAAGCTTAATGAAAGCTTGAATCAAGTGTGTTTACGTTTTACACTTGCCCAACTTGCATTAAGCTTGACATAGCAAGCTTGAATCAAGCTTGACATAGCAAGTTTAATTTCAAGCTTAAAAAATTTTCCTACAAAAAAATTTCCTAAATTAGTTTCCATATTTTATTTTTCCACGCATTTACCCCTCTATGCTGAAATTTCAAGTTATTTTAATCTGTTCCATCAAGCGTCCGCGATCGAACTCGGGACCTAAGGTTTGGGAAGCCAGCGCCGTATCCATTCAGCCAATCTGACTCGTACTGAAATGACTAAAGTTTGAACTGACTGTTATGGTTGTCACGCCGTTTTCTGGCGAGACTGATCAGTGGCCGATGAACTGTTTCTTTTATTTTTCCATGGGTTGAATCAAAATTAAAATAATGTTATGTGTGATTTATAGACTCTACTAATAGGGAAATAAGCATAATATAAACTTAAAAGCAGCACACGCTTTAAAATTTTCAATATCGCGACACTCATGTTGGGCAATATTGGCCAAAATCGAGACAAACGACTGATTTTGAAATCAATTTCGTAATATAATTGTATTTTATTTTGAAGAATTTCCATATTTGAAAATATAGGATCTTTTTTTTTAATTCTATGGTCAAGTACATTTATGACTGATGATAAATTATTTGTTATGTGGATGTGGCTTTCCAAATTGAGCAGTCATCAAGTTGTATTCAAGCTTGACAGTTCAAATGACTTCTCCAAGCTTGCTGCGAGCTTAAAAAGAATTGAACTGTCAAGCTTGTATTAATACGTTAAATTCAAAGAAATGTCAAGCTTGATTTAAGCTGATGTGCTGTCTGGGATATGCTTGAATTATTCATCGATTAAAATTTATTTAAATGCTTGGTAATGATCTTAATCGTAAGTGTTTGGAAAGTCGAGTGGAGTCACTCCAGATTTTTTTTACAAAGATTTTATTATTTCATCGCACTTGATTCTTTCTAATTCACAGCCAATGTTCTTTTAAAGGGACAATTTCCTCATCTCCTATAAGTTATTTATCCTTGCATTGCATATTATGCGTAGAACTATAGAACGAACAACATAGTACATAATATATTATACCAAACGAGAAGCTTGCATTAAAAATCTATCAGAACTACATTTTTTTCCTATGAAAAGAACATTGCACATCTGAAAGCATTACGATTTGTAAGTAAATGCTTAGAAAGCAAGCGAGATTTTTTTTTTTTTTTCTATCAATAAAGGGCAGTGTAGATCAGTACTATGTGTTGGTCAAAATATGGTGGCACATTTTGTTGATTCCTTTTTGAATAACAGTGACAGATGCATGATTAATACGGATTAAAAAGTAAAGATGCACAGTTATATGTTACAATAGTTCTAAATACAAAATCTCAGCATTCTGCAGTAAAAATATTTAAAGTTATGTCTCCTTCTGACGTGGATTTATAAGCGGACTTCGAGTGAAGCACAGAAATCTATGTATATATAAATACGCTAAGAGAAACCTTTGTTTCCCCTTTGCAGCACATCACGCTAACGGATGAGTGTGAAATTCCGCACAGTTAAAGTTCGTATGGAGGTGACTGTGCGAATGCTAAAATTTTTGTGTAATATGTTAGTGCACCGTAAAAAATTAGAGAAGTAGTTTGGCACGCATATTTTGCACCAAGTAAGGCGATTTTTCCATTGTTGTGTCAATTTTGAAATAACAACACTAAGTTTCAGCAGTACTATAGGGTTATAGTATTACAACAAAATTTGCAAAAAAGCGCAATTATTCCCCAGTTTGGTGAGACAAGAGTGACAAAAATGTGCTTTAGCAATGTGCTTGGCGACATTTTTTCGTCGCCAAGCACATGTCAATAAGTGCGCGAAGTGTTGTAAATTTCATGTTTTAAAGCTGAAGAAATACCTCAGCAATTAATAGGAAATAAAAATAATATTATTAATACAGTGTATGGAAATATTTCTGAAAACATACTCTCAGATACATATTGAAGTCAGCTATAATAGAACCTAAAAATCATGATTGAACTTATATTAATGATGACTTAATCGAATATCTGACAAATAGAGAGCATATCACCGTAGCTACGTTAAATAATTCGCTATCATGGCAGTGAAATCAATAACTATAATATCCAGTAGAGATTTTAAATTCTTTGACTGTGAGTGGTCAGGGTTTTTATTTTTTCGGTTAGCTGGGAGCAAGTGAAAAATTGCCAAATAATTGTGATCTTCGCCAAATGCTTACAAGCCTAAAGCGATTTCCAGTACATAGTTGTTTATCCATTTCCATATTTTGGAAGTTTAATTTAATTTCGTATTTTAATTCAATTCCACATGTTTTCCCCAATTCCTCACTATGTAACCAATAAACATACAATTTTCTTTTTAGAATATTGACATTTTTGTTTTCAGGGTGAATCTAAACTCTTGGGCAAAACTTTAAGTGGTGATAGGGCATACAATGAGGAATCGTAATCACACAGCAATCTGGGGTCAAGAACGCAGTTTTAACTTACCCGGTAATAATCACTTTCGGAAAATTACTGAAGTGTCCGTCTAATTTCTTAACCAAGTTTCATAAACAATAGGCTCGTCTTCAAAAATTTCATCCATGAAATAAAATAGAATTTTTAAACTATCAATTTTAGTCTTCTGTTTTCGGAGAAAAAAAAATTAGTATCTGACGAAACAATGATCGGAAAGTGCACTGTTGTCTCGGCACTTTTTTATGAAGTGATTATTAACAGCTACATGAAGACGACGTTGCCGACCCTCCATTGCTATGTGATTCTGATCCCTTATTATGTGCCCTATCACCCCTTAAAATTTTGCCCAAGAGTTTAAATTCACCCTGTATATTGAATTCTGTATCTAAAT
Source organism: Cheiracanthium punctorium (assembly GCA_038373885.1). Classification (NCBI taxonomy): domain Eukaryota; kingdom Metazoa; phylum Arthropoda; class Arachnida; order Araneae; family Cheiracanthiidae; genus Cheiracanthium; species Cheiracanthium punctorium. The sequence continues at coordinate 190,752 of JAWZYV010011953.1, forward strand.
ACTATTTTGTTTACGGATTAAAATTTTCGGCTTTTTGAGGGGAAACGACAGTGTTTCAGAAGTTATCTTTAAACGTTTCCCAGAAAAAAAAAACAGGTGGCGGGATATGAACCTGATTAACCGAAAAGTACCGAAAAGTAGTTTGCCACCACATAAGTTAGTATTGAAGGTAAATTGCATCGTTATACTAATCAGAAACTTAAATACAAAGGAAGCATTGGTCAATGGAACAAGAATGCGCATCAAATTTTACATTGTAATGCTATTGATTGCAAAGTTTGAACTGAAACCGCTGGCTAAAAGAATTTGAATTCCACTTATAAAATATTCTGGTACTAATTTAAAATATCCTTTCAAAAAACTCAATTTCCAAATATACCTGCATTTACGATGACTGAAAATAAATCTCGAGGACGATCATTCGAAAAAAGGGTAAATTTATTGAGACAGCAAGTTTTTATGCATGGCTAGTGGTACGCCTCATCAAGTAGAGTTCAATGATTCGATGATTTAAGATTTTATAACTCCAAACATTATGGGCCTTTAGCCGAGGACGGCTCCGGGCTCAATTTTGGGAGGGGGGGCCACTAGACTTTTTAGATTAGTCAAAATTGTTCGTAACGCAAAATGAATGTGCGAAATCCAAGGTAGGTAGAGGGAGACGACCCTATGACCCACTCGCTGAAGCTGCCTTTGCATTTAGCAAAATATCATCGAGATTTTACAAAAACCCCGTCTTCACAGAAAAGTGTGGTGGTTCTAAAGTGAAATTGTAAAAAAGTGGTCACTAAAGACAGATAGTCTCTTAGACAAGATGGTCATTTTAATAGGTTCCAATATATATGGAATGGTGATCCATACTCTTTGACAGAAGATCTTTATTCACGCTCAAATTAAAAAATTTAATGCATTATAGTCGAATTTCTACCACTGGCGGACAACTAGTCAGAAATAACTGTTATACAATACAGTTATGTTCATATCTTTATGGTTATGTCAAATACGTAATTATTCTTGGCGCCAACTTTGGCGACATTACTTCTTTAAAATTGGAACTGTCACCATAGAATAACACATTAATGTGGCAATGTTTTGGTCAAGGCAATATGGCGGCTTGAATACAGTTTCGACTTCTTTATCAGATAAGTAATGCTCTTTCCTGGTATTCATATGTCTATGGTTTTGTGTGCGTCCGCCTTCAGTGATACTACAAGGGAGGAAGTACTATTCGCTTATTGGCTCTCTTTTCCAGTAGCCAATCACGAAGACAATAGTTACCCCGCACATCTGTTTTCGTTTCTTACTGTTGGCGAAATGTCGTGCTGCGGACGAGGAGTCCGCCGTAGCTCTGAGATGCGTTACTCGTGTAAAACTCGCGTAATGACTCATTGGCTCTCAAGATAGATTGCGTTGTAGCGCGAGTCCACTTTATATCACTACTTTTTCCTGTTGGAAATATTTCACCTGAAAATTCCAAAAATCCTAAGGAAATACTTCGGCGATTTCATAACAAATCCAAATTTTTGAAAACAGTAATCGAAGTTTTCATCAAGCTAGTAGCTGAAGTGTAAAGGTCCAGGGCTCTGGCTTACCGCGCGGCTGTCGATATAACGTTGTGTAATTTTGGGCAGCTCATTTTGGCCGCTAATTTTGGGCCATCATTCTCGAAATGATGTAGCGTGAATACGCGTTAGATCCAATTACATAGTCCCCTGACCAACGCACCCACCCTTCTTGACAGACAACACTAGCGTAGCTTTGCTTTAACACAGCAAAACATGTTCATCAAGCTGATAAATCGATATTCACTAAAACAGCGGGCATCTGATAAAAGAGTCTAGACCACGGAGAGTCTAGACTAAAGAATCGAAACAGCCGTATCCCCAAAATCAACATGCTGTTTAGTCGCTGAGAAAGTCTCGTAAGCGAAATTTTTGTCTTTTCTTCAGTAGGATTCATTCGATTTATATTTGACAATACAGCTGTATTATTAGTAGAGGCGATACGTTTTGTACGAGGCCATTCCTAAAACTCTTTTAGGCTCTGTTTCGAGAGATACTCGATTGAATAGGGTTTACGCCTTCTTTTCTTCGGCCATTAGTTGCGGATTATCATGATGAATGATTTCCACAGGTTACACTCCAGTCAGTGCAAGAAAATGGCAAATACTGAGGTAGAAGAGGGAGTATTCCAAGCCAGTAAAGTATATCACTACCGTTATTTCTTTTTACACCATTTATAATATTTCTCATACATGGTTTTCCAGCAAAGGATATACTGATTTTAAAATTACAAAATCTCAAAAACAAAGATCAAGAAAAGAATGCAGCAAACGGTACGTTTATTATGTAGTCTGTAAAAATTTTACACAGAAGTTTCGAAATAGTAGCTACAATAGCTACTAACATAAATTGGCGTACATAGAAGACTTCCTTTAGGGGGGGGGGGATAACGGACGTAATGTTTAGAGGCGTAATCTCTCTATTGAATATTAAAATTTTATGGATTTTAAGATAAAAAATCTTCGAGAAGGGAAATAGGGCCCCCCAACAACACCTTGAGTAAGCCACTGGTAACAGATGGCGCTGCATGTCGAATTTGGTTTGGCTTGTGGGATTATGGCGTATTAGCTACGTGTGGGCTCTATGCCGAGGTGTGGGAATGCCCTCCGTGGGGAACTTTCTAGGGGTTCCTAACTCGTATTTACGCGAAGTTTCGGAGGAAACCACGGAGAACTCCGAACTGTTAGGTCGGCGGACGCGACCTGGTTTTGAACCAGGCACCTACCGTCTCCCGATTCAAAGAGCTAGCGCTATGCCACTGGTCGGGCGCTGCACGTCGAAATCGGTTGACGATCATATTATATAAGTATAAATTCATTCTCTACCAGCCGTCACAGCACTACACAATCTTTTGAAAATGTCCACCCTTACGACATACAGAGTCGGTGCAAACGAATAATGAAATTTGTCATCTCATCCGGTAATGTCTCAACTGAAATGGATTCACATGCCACAGAAATCGACGATTCAAGCTAATCCAGTATGTTGGGATGGTTCCGGTAGACAGTTTCCTTCAATGTACTCCTCAGAAAATAGTCAGACGGTGTCAGATTGGGAAAATATGGAGGCCACAGTGATTACAGCGGCATCTGTTGGCGGTTTTTCGAACTACTATTTCGAAACTTCTGTATTAAATTTTTACAGCTTTCGTTATAAATATACAATTCATCTCATCCTTCTATTGTCCTTTGTTTTCGAGATTCTTTTTAAAGATATATTCCAGACGATTTTGTAAAAAGCTGTTCAGCGGGTTAAGGGTCAATACTTCAAATCATGTTTAAGGTGCATTTTGGTAATATCAAGTCTCTTACAAATTCTAACGAAGGATGTAACACTTGTAGTTTTCCGACTGACTATGCCATGTTTCTCAACTTTTGAGAAAAATTAAATTAATTAGTTACAAAGAATTTTAATAGAAGCAAGTATATAATTAAGACTAATGTAAAATACATTCTTAAGCGAAAAGTTGTCAAGCGATTTTTAATTCTAAATTCTGTCACTGACAAACTTTTCGGGCATGTATCATCATCTGGCACTTCAGCAACAGTATAGGCGATGGTTTACCCAAGAAATATAAAATACCTTTAAACTTTGGGAAATTTACCTTTTTCATGTGGCGAGAAAAATTCATCGCCGGATCCCACTAGAAGTCAGTTTGCCTCTCTAAGCAGAAACGAGTACAAGAGGCATCACTCGTTTTAAAAAGAGCCTTGAATAGGAGAATTCCACTTTCGAAGTAAATTACCACTATAGAAGGCCATATTTCGGGTATCTGGCCCTAAATGCACTAGTTTCCAAAGGAAAAATCACAAAAATAGTGATAACTCGCTCAAAAATATGCCAATCCGTATGAAATTTGACTATGTTGTCAAATAAATGATACTGAGTAAAGCTGCAATATGCAAATTACTCGCGTTGGAACCAGACTAAGTTAACTACTAGAAGCATAAAACTGCATCTTTGACATCCAGCTTGCAACTTTTGCTGTGAGGCATCATTTGCCAGAACTGCGATGGAGAGCTGTTAGGAGACTAGAGGCAGGAGAAAGTCAGATACAAGTGGCCAGATGGCTAAATGCGAGTCCGTTTGTGGTTCATAGACTTTCGCAACAGTTTATAACGACAGATTCGGCATCCAGGAGGTTCAGCCAAGGACAGCCAACTGTTTCGACCAGCGCCGATGACAGATATCTGCCTTATGTGCATGAAGGAATAGAACCACAACTGCGAGTCAACTCAGATCCGGAAGGTTGGTGTCAACTTCAACAGTGCGTAGAAGGCTTCACGAAGGTGGACTGTACGCGAGGTGACCATCCATTTGCATGCCCCTCTCACCACGCCCCAGAAAGGAACGTTTGAGGTGGGCACATCAACATGCCCACTGGACGGCTGATCAATGGAAGGTTCTTCTGTTTACGAATGAGTCTAGTTTTAGCCTCCAAAGCGATGCTTAGGCGTTGTTAGATTTGGAAAGAACCTGTAATCCGTTATCATCCATCAAACATCCGTGAAAGAGATGCATTCGCAGGAGGCAGTGTCTGTATTTGGGGTAGGATCACTTTGGGTGGCAGCACAGACCTCCATGTCTTTTCACGTGGAACTCTCATTGCTAAGACCTATAGAGATGACATCCTTGGTGCTTATGTGCGACTTTATGTCGGGGCAATAGGCGATTATTTCCTGCTTCAGGACGACTATGCTAGACCGCACAGAGCTCGCATCGTGGATGATTATCTTCAGCCGCAATAATTCAGTGCGTGAAGTAGTCAGCTCGATCGCTGGACCCGAATCCTACCGAGCATGTCTGGAATGCTTTAGGAAGATGGATAGCTGCTCTCAATCCTCCTCCTGCGACACTTGCAACTGCCTATAAAGAGCAATGGCTCTTTCCTCCAACAGAACTCATAGCCCACACAATTGACAGCATCACACATCGCTGTTGGTACTGTATTGCTTCTAGGGGGAGGGGGGGTCATATTTCATATTGAAGGTACTTTTCCTATACCAAACTGGCACATCCAACTTGTTGATTTTATACATATGCTAATTTCTATTATACCACAAGTGTCTGGTATTTCTTTTTCATGTTATTTTATAGCTTACTAGCTGTTATACACTGTGGGTGAGTTTCATTAAATTCTAAATGTAACTTTTTGAGTCATCGTCATTTTTGTAACTTTCCCTTAATTAATAACCAGCGTATGTTCGCGAAAAACTCTGGCACTACGCTACTTTCGGAGGAAACAGCGGAAATCGCCGAACGGTTAGGTTGGCGGGCGCGACCTAGTTTTGAACTAGGCACCATCCGTTGCCTAGTTCAGCGCGTTATGCGTTCGGCCACTGGTGGATCCATAGGATGGTTTAGATCAGGTATAGGCAACCTCTGGAAAGTTGCAGGCAAAACTTTAGGATGTTTACGAAGTCGTGGGCAAAATAAATTTGATTTTGAATGGTTTTATGTGAATTTTCTATTGGTTTTTGATATGTTCTGCGGGCCGAATCGAAAGTCTGTTTGCCCATAGTTTAGATGTAGTAGTCAAACCCGCTATTATGAATCTCACAACGATAAAGGGTATGTGAAGAGAACGTAGTGGCTCTGTCCCTTCCTTTACGAATTTTGGAAAATCATCTTTTATCGAGCATCTTATTCTATTACAAACCTCACGTGCATGCCAATTTTTTTATTATTAGCTCCAGTAGTTTTGATAGGCAAAATATTGACCCACGGAGAACTATTTTCCGGTCTGCCAAATAATTTATAGATTGAAGTTGAAAACTGTGTGCGATATGTATGCGTATTATTTAACAAAAATGCAGATGTATTGCAGTGAAGACTGGAGACAAGTAAACGCGGTGTGCCCACCACTGTCAGGAGGGAAAAAATAGGGGCATATGCAGCCTCGTCAACACGCAAAAAAATGCTGAAATGGTATTCTTTATTTTAGTAGCCAAAATAGTATTTTTTTCTCTGCTATTTAGTTAAAAAAATGTATTATTAAGATAATGTAACGTTTAAAAGCAATGCACAAAATGGAATAATAAATTTTTTTCAATATACGCAATTAAATGATAACTTAATAATGCCAACAGAAAGTTTAAAAAAGGACTATTAAATAATCAATTTTTTTTAAACCTTATATTTTCTAGTTCTTTCACATGAATAGAATTTTTATTGAGCACGATTATTGTATATATATATATATATATTTAACCGTTTCTTTCCCAGAATAGCTACTACAATCAAATACACAATCTTAGGCAGGTTTGTAGGAATCACTCCGAGAGAGGTAAATCTTGCAAACGAAAAAGAAAGTACAAAACTTGTCTTTTTTCGATCCCTAGTTATTTGAAAATTATAAATGCGTATATAGTGATTTCGCGATAAGTCGAATTCCTGGGGACCAAAGAAAATATCTTCGACTTATCGTAAGTTCGACAAATTTTAAGTAAGTTTCGACAACCCATACGAATAATCTTGAATTCGTATTGGATCGGACCGAGACAACTTAAAAACTTCGACCCAGATGGATATTCGAAATATCGCGAAATCACAGTATCTTAACCCATTTATGCCTAGTGTTCCTTTTTTGGGAAGGCATTTTCGCTATCAGTCGGAAACGTTATTTATTTGTCCTAACCTTTATTCACGAGCATTGAATCTCAACTGCACAAATATTTTAATACTAGCTGAAGTACCCGTCCTTGACGGGTTAGTGAATGCAAATTTCCAAAAAGCAAGAACTTTCGTCAGCATTGTAGGAGTACACAGAATGGATGTAGTATGTTGCCAAAGTAAAGAAAGCGAAGTTATAATTTTTATGTATTGTTAAAATATTACAGGTTAGAGAGTAACTAAGTAATATCATTTCATTCGCTTTAGTCGTAATTATGTGATGCACGAACGAATATTTACGCATATTGAAATAATTTTCGCAAAATCTCAAAATCTAATCAACATTTTTGAAAAATTTGAATCCTAGAATTTAAGTTGAGTGACAACCTATCTTGTCGCCCAATTTCGTTTCATTCCCTGCAGTCTTTATTTCGTGATGCTGGAACAAAATTTCAGCATTTTAAAACGATTTTCGCAAAATCTCAAAATGTAATCAAAATATTTTAAAATTTCAACGCCTATAAATTAAGATTTGCAACTACCTATCATATCACTAAATTTCGTATCATTCGTATTAGTCGTTATTACGTGATGTTTGAAGAAATATAAACGTACTTTGAGAGAATTTTCACAAAATCTCAAAATCTAATAAAAATGTTTAAAAAATTGGACACTTGCAGTTTATGTTGAGCAACCATCTATCACGTGACCAAATTTCATATCATTCGCTTTAGTCGTTATTACGTAATGTGGGAACAAAGATTCACTCAGTTTTAAACGATTTTCGCAAAATCTCGAAATCTGATCGATTTTTTTTTAATTAGATGCTAATAGTTTAAGGTGAGTGACCACCTATCATTTCACCAAATATCATTTTTTCACCTTTGCAGTTATTACGTGATGTGCGAACACAAATTTACGCAGTCTCAAATGATTTTCACAAAATCTCAAAATTTAGTCAAGATTTTTTTAAAATTCGACGCCTATGTTTTAAGTTGAATGAGCACTTATGACACCCAATTTCATATCATTCGCTTCAGTCGTTTTTACGTGATGCTTGAACACAAATTTACGCAGTTTGAAAGGATTTTCGCAAAATCTGAAAATCCAATCAAGATTTTTTTTTAAATTCGACGCCTATGTTTTAAGTTGAGTGACCACCTATCATGACACCCAATTTCATATCATTCGCTTCAGTCGTTTTTACGTGATGCTTAAACAAAAAAAGCGTCACGGACAGAAAGACAGAATGACAGACAGACAAAATTTTTTTTGAAGGTCGCATCGGATTCCCGGGTGCTTGAAACGGACAGAAATCGCAAAATTTTTATGAATTCCAAGAAATGTACAGACAAAAGTCTAATTTTATTTACATAGAAGATGACGAAGTAGGATGTTGACATTTCAATTTTTAAACGAAATGATTTTTTTAAAAATCATCCCTTGTTCAAGAAGTTGACATCAGAAATTTATTTATTATTGCTAGTATTAGCAAAAATTGACGAAAGTCGCAACAATATCTGGGCACAAATGGGTTAACTAAAAAAGAGTGCAGTCTTGATATCAGTCCTATCTTGGCGACCAAAATTATTGCCGAATCACAGGCTTTCGATTGAACTGACAGTCTGAGATTATGGAATTGCACGAAAAAAATGTAAAACGAACTGAAAAGTTTTACATATTTTTCGCAATTTCAATTTAAACGACTGTCAAATTCGTCGGAAATAATAGTCTCTCGGTAACTTTAATCGTGAATTTATTAAATAGTTTGTATGCTGCCATCGTTCTGCATTAGTGAGAATCGATTCCAATTACAACCAAAAGATCATAAATGAATAATATTATCTTCTGTGTCCCTATAAAAGGAGTCGCAATATTCTCAATAATGAATAAAGATTAAATAATTCAATTAATAATTTAATATTTTTTAAAAATTTCCAACAACGTTGACAAGTTTTTACGATTTCGGTTTGTCAGTCTGTCCATGTTCTAATGTGCATAGATAACGAAATTGATTGTAGATTATTTTTATTAACTGTACCAAGTAGCCTATTGAAAACGATGTATGTATATGTGGCATTTATAGTTCTACAGGAGCACTTAACATAATCCCAACACATTACGTGTGTATGGTAGTTTAGAGAAATTCATCCATCTCAAACACAATCCTGCTATATAGCTACGCTTATCCCTGGCTCTCTCTAACAATTCCGGGCAACTATTTCAAGATAAAAACTTTTACCGCCAGTGCTCCAAGATTAAAAAGCACAAAAAGCGTAATAACATCTACACCGTTCGTACGATCCGCTTGAAATTTTCCATAATTATGTTTAAATATAGAAAACAATCAAACAAATAATAGAAAACAATCTGTGCTACTTTAAAAATCTGAAAATCTTCCCATTCCCTCATTTTTAAGCGATCTTTTGCTATTATCAGCTCCATTTTATTTCCGAGAGTATAAAAAGTTAATCATTTGCGTGACAAAATTAGGCTCTGCAAATAACAATGACGCCCTATTTGAAATCACGGTCATCAAGCTTTGAAGGGAAAATGGCGATTTCGGTTCGTTTTAAACAGTTTTTTCCAGACAAGATAGTTCAATTTTTTTAATTATGCATGCCGTCTGCTTGAAGCATTGATATAAGAGGATCTGTTTACACAAAATGAAATCGCTCGAATGCGGGAAGTTTTCGCGCGTTTTCAGAAGAGCATGAAATTCGATTTGGATATATAATAAAAACTGAATACTAAGTTATTTATTTTAGGTGGACGAAGAAGAAAACTACTGAGTGTAGATATATTTTCGTCAAATGTTCTTTCTAGCGCCCGTTGTAATTGCTTCCACAACGGGCTTTGACTTCTAGTACAATATAAAACTTTATACAAGCGTCCTCTTCATTTGCAGGATGGAAGTAATGTTCTTTTACGGGATCTTGCACAATTACATTATGGCGACGTTTTTTGGGGGGCTATTTTCAAAATTTCCACAGATTAGGCAGCAATACCTGGCCAAATTTGACGCGAAAAACTTAGTGTGTAGGAAGATTGTTTTATAATCGATGTATTTGGCATGATTTATCTTTCTAATATATGGAGGTTTTATATTAAAGCTTAGCCCATTTTAAGTTACCTTACTTTTAATATTAGTAGCAAAAATCTCCTTTCAGTCGCGCCAGTAAACTTCTTGTAAACAGAACTTGCGTCTCTGTCGCTCAGAGCGTTAATCCTCTTTTGTAAATTTACAAAAACACATCAGCACTTGCAATGAGATTTAGAGTGTTCTGGTTGTACCATATCCTCTATGGGCCGATTACTACACGACGACAGTCCAACTGGGCCTCGGCCTACGGGCCCACAAGTTTTAGGCATAGCTGCCAACTTTTACGATTTTATCGGAAGATCAGCCACCACTAATTTTTATTTAGTTATTTGGCCTTAAATAAATCCAAATTTTTAATGTAAAATAAAAATGAAAATTGTGGTGGATAATCTTACGAAAAGAGCGTCAAAGTTGGCAGTTCTGTTTTAGGGGACCCAAAATAAAAATAGTTTATCCTAAAAAATTAGCCAAAAAACACCATTCATGACAGCAAATAAAGAGATGCCGACATGCAAAAATATTAGGTGTACGAGAAAATAATATTTTTTTGCATGTCAATATTTTGCCTAGCCAAAACTACTGAAATACGAAATTTGGCACGTATGTGCGTTTTTTAGAGTAGGTCATAGATCGGTGAGCACTCTTTAAAATTCTGAACTTTGGGGACAGAAAGCCAAAACGTTGTTTTTACATATCCTGCATGATCTCAATGAAGAAAATACAGCAAGATATCCATCAAATTCTTGCTGTAAATACAACACTCACGAACACTTAAAAATGGATTTCAGAAAATTTCGAATATAATCTTCCAACGTATTAGACATAAAAAAGGGGGGAAGGTGGAGATTCAAAAAAAATTATCTTTAAAATTTTCGCTTTAAAATTTAAGATATATGATTTCTATGTTTAGGCACAACTAGTATGTAATTAAATATTTGTTGAAAATTTATTAGTTTGAATTTTATGTAAAAAAAGGAGATTACTTTCCAGTACACCTGATGGTTATGATAAAACAGACAAACACACATATTGGTTTAAATTCTTTACTATTTCAAAGAAAAAAAGACTTTATACAACTTTCAGGATCCTTTCTTTACTTAAAAGTAATAATCACACTTTTTAAAAAAAGGAACATCTTTTATTTCATTTTTAGGAAGAAAAAAAAATGAGGAAATAAACTTTCAAGATTTCTATAACAACAAAGTAATGGTATATGCTGGGAAGTGACTTTGAAAAACTTGCATTTCTGTACTAACAAAGCATTAAATTAGAAGAATGTGGTTTTTATAATATTACAGGAAGAGGGAGGGGAGAAAAGGTTAACAACATATAGAAATAATTTTATCAAAATTCAAATTTTCTCTAAATCAAATATCTACAAACATATTTACAGAAAATAAGTAAAGAAAATGTAAATTTAAATATTTATAAATGATAACAAACAGAAGTACTGAGATCAACCCAAACACAAAATGTAGCATTTTATTATTAATATTATTATAGAAAATAAAAATTATCTCAAGAAAAATAATCAAACTAAGAATAGAATCTGTTAATGGCAAAATGAAAATAAAATGTAACAACATGCGCGTTTTGTGAATCAATAAATTTGAGTAATAGTTATGCAGGTTTATATATGCACTTGGTGCAAAATTTTCATTAAAAAAGCATGATATAGTAACATTTTACATTATAGATTAAGAAGTAAAATGAATAAACTAGACCTTTGAATTTTAAATTCTGAAAGCAGTAGGGAATGTAAAACAGAAAACTTTTTAAAAATTTTAATAAAACTTTAAAACGCTCATCTTTAATAAAAAGCTATCTATATTTTTAAATATTAATTATTCTTTTTTATATAAAAAAGTGACTTAAAAATTACATAATAGTTAAAACATGATACATTTTTTTGAGGCAATAAAAAAAATGATAATATCTAGCTTTGCCTTGAATGTAAGTAACCAATGTTTGAATATAAAACAATATTAATGTCGATATTACGACATCAAAGCTGCTAAATTACAGAACCCCCTCTGATTGACAAGTACATTTTTATTCCCTTCATGTGGCTTTTATGTTCAATAGAAATGCTAACTTAATTCGATTCAAAACTAGGATTAAAAATTAGGATTTCACAAATTGAAAATTTTAAAAGTACAAGAGAAATATTACTAATGCAGGTGATTTCGAAGACATAACTAATCTTTTTCAGGGTAGACGGAGTAAAGCATTCGCCAGTAAGGCAAATGAAAATCTGGGTAATATTATAAATCGGATATGTACACAGAACTGCTGCAATACCAAAAATCTGTTTTCAGACTAGTATTTATATTTATGAAAATTATGAGTGTAAACTAATTGTTTAGAAGTTAAAATTTTTCATCGAAAACGACATCACTGTTTGTATATCATTGAAGAATGTAAAAAGTGCTGCATTTTATTTACATCAATCAATCCGATTGATTCTGTTATTTCCCAAGCATAAATTAGCTTCAAATATATTTTAGCTTAAATTTACAATTTATTAAATAATGATGCTGTCTTATCAATCAGATGGTTTATAATCTTAGGGGAACAACAAAATAAAACAGTTGCCATATGCATATTCCATCAATTTAAAATAGCTAAAAACAATTAAAATTTTGTACATTATTAATAAATGAACCATTTTTTTTTCAATAGACAAACCATTTCCAAAAAATACATAATTGCGGTACGAAACCTCCACAAGTGCATTCAATAAAATTTTAACCAAGTTGACTTAAAATGACACATCTTTACATGTAAAAAAATTACCCCAATTAAAATATAAAGCACACTACGAATTTATTAAATAAAGCGTTCAATGAAGAATGTTTTGTCCAATGTGTTTTTTTTTCTTTTTAAAAAGTTTTTCAGAAGTATAAGATGAAAGTAGTAATTTTTTTCCCCCCTTCACCGTATCTTCAAACGAATTTTTTTTTTTCGTCCGGTTCACTATGCAATACCACAAATATGAAAAAAAAATGCTGGATTGAAGCAAATCTGGTGCCAAAAGCAGATGAAAATAAACTTGCTGCGATTTTAAATATTGCACTATGCGTGGTTGTTTCGGCATAGCTTCAGCTGCTAGAATCAATATCACCAAATTCGTAGATTTGTAATATAGCAAATAAGGCTGCTGCCGCTTATTAGTTGATTGTGCAGGAAATATACAAATAAAACAGTTTATATATCATTAATGATGCATATTTTGAAAAGAAAAAACAATTTTAACTGCTGTTAAATATCCTTATAATTTTAAATTACATTTTTACATCATATATTATCTACAGAGTTCATATTCATTTTTTAAAGTGAGTTTTAAAGGACACCAAACGTTTTTTAAGGAGTCAACTTTTTTTTGGACTAACAATGTATTATTTGTAATAATCGTTATTTAAAATACCTGGTAAAAAAAAAAAAAAAAAAAACTGGCAACAAAATTTGCTCTACAAGAATTTTTAGGTTAACAGGAGAATTTATACCTCACTGTCATTGTGCATTACAAAATGTTTTATCAAAAATTTTAATCCAAACTGAATATAGAAAATATAGATTTTTGAAGCCATGTGAAAAAAAAAAAAAAAAAATCTTAAAATGTAAGGTTGTGCATTTCGTTAATCGCGGTTGTTACTGTGAATGCAAAATGAGGGAGTTTTTAAGGGAACTTATGAACCCCGACATAATAGATTTAAAGTATCCGACGTAGAATGGCTGTAATTCGAAAAAAATACTGCCCAATATTAAAAACAAAACTACACACCATTTATCCATAAACCCGATCTTCTTAGAATTGCAGCATTCCATCACTAGCCAATATTTTGATCCCCACTCTGTATCGCGATATAATCTTACATAGAAACAGCTTTATGTAAATAGGAGGAAACTGAAATTTCCACCTTTTGCGGCATCTGAAACGTCATCGAAACTAATTTCCATAGTTCTTTTTACTTATTGTTACACTTGCATAGTTTACATCCACATTGGACAATTGAAAACTAAAAACACTTTTTTTGACCTGTCAGTTCTAACATTTATATTTGAAAAATATCACATTTCTCCCAAAGTAGCAGCACAAAATGTATCAAGAGAGATATTTAATCCAACTTTTTATATTAAATCTAATGTTTTTTAAAAATATCCAAGCTATTTAAAAGTAATTATAGTTAAAAGCAAACAAGGATTTGTAATTTGTAGCTGGTGGAAACAAATTTCAATTTCAATGCTTATATAACATTCAAGATATACAAGCTAAAGTGTTCACTATTCACTTTTGAATCTATGCTATGTTAATGTGCTCATAGATTTCAAACCCTGTATTACTGGACATATATATATATATATAACAAGAAATTTGTCAGCATACAAATTTCACATTAAAAGAGTTAGTCTCATTAAATTTTTTACAGTCCCTAATTGAAACACTTAATTTTAAAATTCTTTGTGAACAATTTATAAGTATTAATAGCAAAAATCAAAACAGGGAAATAATGACATATGTTTTGAAGAAAAACAGTAATTTCAGTAATTTTGTACTAATTGCAAGAAAAAATAAGCTTGTTTCATCCATGGTTATTTTAACAAACTAAATAATCTTACCATTGCAAAATTTAACAATTTTTATCAATATTTCAACTTGGCAGTGTTAGTCAACATGGTAATTATGATATGGTAAATATGTGTAAGTATTTGACATTATACTTTTCATATAATCTCTTAAAATTTTCAAGAATCAACTCAAACGTAGCATTACATAAACTCATAAACCAAAATATCACTAAGCAAACATGCATAAAACAGTAATTTTTCCAAAGAAAGAAGTAACTAATCAATTTTTATAAATAGCTTTTTACAAAATACTTTGCAATTTCTGTATGTATAATTCACATATAAAAAGACTCAAGCATTATGAAAAGATTATATGCATACTAATACACAAGCCCCCCCTCCCCCTTAAAAATTGCATTCATTTGCAATTTACCATAAAGAATTTAATTTTAACTTAATCTTAAAAAATTTAAATTAGTTTTCATATAGCTTCAAGCCAAAATTTGAAAACCCTTAAATAAATAGAAACATTGATGCTATAAACTTTCAATGTAAGAGCTTTAAAAATGAAAAATAAATAAATAAATAGTTTAGTTAGGTAAACTGTTTTTTAAAGAGTATTACAAAACAGTTTCGATTCAATTTGCTTTAATTTTTTAGTAAATATTCAAGGGAAAAAGCGTGATGCGATTAAATTAAGTAAATCGATATAATTAAAATTGTTTTTATTACATTAATTTAAATAAAAAAAATTAATTACCTTGGAGGACATACTTAAAATTTTAAATACATAATTAAAACTGATCATTTTTCTATAAAGTTATCTATATGTAGATTATTACAGATGAAGTACAAGGTACTTTCAACAATAACATGACATGATTACCACTATGATGTACTCATACTATAATTATGTACAATTTAAGCAACTTGAGGCAGATAAGAAAATATTTCAGCATGACATTTCCAGCTTTTATAACACATTTTGTTTATCCATTTATAGGTCATCATTATTTTGCAATAAAAGGATGCTTTAGTAAAGTACCAATGTACTGAGGCAATATCCAGTACAACTGGATTTTAGCTTAGTACATGTAATAAAGTTGTAAAGGTTATTTATTGCATACATCAGTATATAGAAAGGAAACTGATTTTTAAAGCATCAATTATAGATGCAAACCACCCAGAAAAAATACATTAATCAGTAATATTTTAGCATTTAAAAATAACTAGTAAAAAGTATTTTTTAGACATTTTTAAAATTTGTAATTAAAATTACATTTAATCAGAAACTGGACTTAGCTGATTCACCACAAATTACACATTTATTTTCAATCAATCAACATATTGTTTTAAATCAAAATTAAACTACTTCAGGATTTTCTTTTAATTGAGGTTGCATTTAATCAGAAATTGTGAATGCAACCGATTCAGAGTAAATTATCCTTCAGTTAGCATTTTGGATATTAAATAGCAAAACTTTTCATACTTCTAGAAAGTACTTCCAATTCTAAGGTAATTTAAAAATTATATGCAATTGTGTTTATGTGTGATTCACAGAATTATATAACGATTCTCAATGAATATACCATATTAAATTACACAAATCTTACACTTTCAGAAAAAATTTCCAATTCAGATGCAATTATTTTTTCTTTTGGCAAACTCTATTTACATGTATCCTTGAGGTGTGCACCAGATATTCTGTACTTATAACAGCGTTCCTTAAACAATTGGTACTCGGCATCACATTGTACTTACTTGGTCATATTTCTGTCGGGAGAGAGAGTCTACACTCCACCAAAATGCCCAAGAGAGAGACATCATCCACTTGGAACATTCATTTTGGAAGTGCGAGTGTGATTTTTTTTTTTAACCAGGCACAAACAACTTTAAAATATTCATCTTCTAAAAACCTATATGTGATATTGCATAGTAAAAAAACAGAAGGAAAGAAACCATTGGAAATGATGTTGAGAAGGCAAAAGCGAAAAAGCAGCAATCGCGCTGCAAAAGAATCAAATGGTCACTTGCGAGAAACGGGCTTGGCTCACAACGTTATGGTCATCACCATCCTCTATGCCGTTTTCACGTATAGACACAATCCACGCTGCTATTAAAAAAAAGTTGCTGCAGTCACTGTAAATTCTGCCTGCATATCCATAGAGGAGGAACACAGCAATGCTAAGCCCAAAGTGGTAATAAAATTAACTCTTCCTGGCGTCCATGAAGAAGTAGTGTGAAAATATATATATATATAAGCTACCGACAACTCAGCGCACACAGGTTGCCCTTTTTTTTATATTATATATAACTCCAGAGTCCGTACACACAGTGATACTTTAATAATCCCCATCCTCCTATTGGATGATACAGCACTTGCACTTTGGCTTTTTCTTGATGACCACTTGCTCGACGGCCGGTGCATCGCTCGGTGGAACGATGACACTGTGTTGCACCTCGACCACCCCGGGAGCTGGCTTCTGATCTTTGGGGGTGCTTCCGTTTGCGCCGGACTTGGGCTTGCTGGCCAGCGGAGAGGTGCTGTTGGGAGCTATCACAACTTCCTGGACTTCCTTGCCGTTAGGCGAGGTGGGTCCAGTCAGCATAGAGTCTGTTTGGTCGTGGTGGTACCCATTGCTCACGACACCATCCATCTCTGGCTCTTCCCCTTTCACGGGGGTGATAGGTTTGCCTTCCTTGATAAGGCTGACTATGGTGTCTGCTTCTCGGCTCAGCTCACCGTCCGGTCGGAAGGGGTTATCAACACCACTTTCATGGCTGCAAGAAAAGAAAAAAAAAATTAATATCTAGAAATGGTTTCCTTTTTTCAAAATAGATATACTTATAATTATTTAACACTGTGCTGTAGTCTCTTACTCAGAGATGGCAGCACTATTTTTTTTTTTCTTAGCTTGACTAGAGCCTTTTCCGTGTGTTCTATGACCCGAGTCAATTCCGTTCTTGACCATTTTTGAGATGCTGGACTTATCTGGACATATAAGTCCAGCGTTCCAAAAATGGTGATCTCATGGCAATTTAAAAAATCTGTATTTTTAGCCTATAGGCAGGCACCATACATAGTAGACTAGAAGATTTTCAAAGTACATACCATAACGCGACATCGTTCCACAGCTAAAATACTATTAAGATGGAACGCTCACCTGGTGGATCAAGATCTGCAAATCTTTAAAAAGGGATTAATCAACACATAAAAAGTTTTTTAAAAATTAATTTATAGACGAGGTTCAAAAGTACTTAAGAATAAAAAAATAAAAAAAAACCAAAAATCATTTTCTACAGTAAACCAAAATTAATACTTCAGATACTTATTTTTAAAACATGTCAAACTCCGTACAGATGCGAAACAGTACTAAGTTATTTAAGTTCAGAAAATACATTCATGACATTAAAATAAATTCAACACAAGATTTAATAACGCGTAATAGTAATTTATTATTCGATATTTCACAATGAAATGAAAACTTAATTTAATACACAAGAGTAATGTACTTAAAAGCAAAAAATTCACTTTCATGATTATTTACAAAACTAAATATCCGACTACATACTTCTTCACTTTAAAAGATAATTTTTTATTAATCTGGAACATTCTGAAACACTCAAAAATCTAAATTTAGAAGAATTAATTTAGGAATTGTTTTTCATACATAAATATTTCTATACGATTTCTTAAAAGAATTTTATAAAATCAACTCCACAGGTCATAACAGCTACTATGATACTGGAGGTAAAAACAAGAATTATTTTCAACAAATGAAAAATTTAATTACTAATAGCTGCTTTTATTAGAAATATTTTGATGTAAAAACAAAAGGAAGCACCTAATATTTATAACATGAGATGCATTTAATATTTTAAAAATTACCACTTTTAACAGAAATGCGCATTTATTCGAACCAAATTAGATAATGAGTTAGACGAATAGTTTGCCATCAAAAATAATTATTATAATATTTATCAAAAATAATTATTATAATATTAAATAATTTTTATCAAAAACTATATATGTCACATCTATTACTTAAAATAAATCATGCATTTGGATTAGAATTTTCTATAACTACAACAGCAACATAAAACTTGATAATGCTACTAATACTAGTACACCCACACACATTATATTTACATGAACATTTTTTAAAAATACATAGGATAGCTAAACTTCCATTAAAATGAAACTACTCTTCAAATGCGACTTTTAAGCTAGCAATAAACAAAGATCATTGTTAGAAGATAATTCATATGATAATATGTAATGGAGAAACATTTAAATTTTTTAACTATGTTATTAACTACTGCTAAAGATAATTTTATTTTACATACATATTAAATAAATATATATTACACAGGTGTCGATGCAGGCGAAAATTGGGTCCGTTTTGCGGCCCCTTCACAAGAATACAATCAATTAAAATGGCCTTTCACTGGCATTTTAATCTGTTTTATAAATTCTTTTAACAAAAAAGCGACTTTCATTAAAAATTGGTATGAAAGTTCACAAAAATAAGTGTTGAAATTCACAAAAATAAGCAATTTTCACTAAAATGGGACTCTGGAAGAATTTCCTAGATCGACCCCAGATTAAAATAAAATATAAAATCAGTTATACGAAATAAGTTCAAAAGTTCATTTAATCAAATGCACAGAAACAGAAATGCTTATATAGAAGAATAAATATCTTTATAGATAATACAAAATATTATTGGCAAGCATGTAATAGACAAAGGAAAAACATGCAACAGTTAATTGAAATATTTAAATCAGCAGACAAACTAGACCAAATAAGCAGTTTTCAAAACTTAATGAGTAGACAAAAAATTATGAGTAAAAATATTTATACTGGCTCACATAAAACATGCATCGTGAAATATTTTTGGTTTTTAATTACTTAGCAAAAATTACTTATATCGGTCGTGCATAAAAAATAAATTAGAGTTTGAATATTAAATTATTAAAGTTATTAAATCAAGTTTGACGCTTATTATAAGCAAGATGCACACGAACAGCAACTTAAAAATTCTCTCAATAAACAAATCCAGTGTACAAGCATGTATCAATTGTACAACTAAATATTTAAATTTTTCTTTAACGCGATATTTTAAAGGTAACGTTACAGTGAATACACTTTTCCAACACTAGTATAAAATACACTCGTTTTCTATGAAAGGCAAGTTTAATAAGCTTATCTACATTACCCGTATGAAGCCATAGTATCAAATTTCATTCGTACCGTATTACAACATACCGTTCTACTGGTATTGTCACGTAGTAAACATGCAGACGATTGTCTATGGAAGCCATGGATAGAATTCTCAAGATGAGCAACTTTTCTTTTTTCACATCATTCCTATAAGCAACACTGCCTGACAACAGTGCCAAGCTACGCTGGGGGCCCCTAGCCCCACGTTGCATCGATATTTCATTGTTAACATTGTTGATAGCAGTATTTGGGATATAATTATTCCAAGTAAATAAAGGCAAAAGCCGAGGGGAGTGATTTTTCAAAAAAATCCTACGATGGCATTTCGCTGCTCGGAGAAAATGGAGCTAGGCAGCGAGGCAGGGTTGCCAGATTTTATGGAACGCAGCCAACGTTGGCTCGTAGCACCAGTGTTTGCATGGAAAAGTTGTTATACAGGAAGCGGGCTCGAAATATACCCCCGTCATGCACAGGCATTAAAACGACGTTCCAAAGAATAATGCATGCTGTGCAAAGCCTTGAATTGTTTGCTATTAAATAAAGGGTAAAAGCAGTAAGGTGTCATAGAATTTAAAAAATGTTTACTAAGGTTGGGAAAGCCATAAAAGAAAATCCAATACAATAATTTAAATCTAAAATAAAGTCCATGGGCAAATTAACGTGGTCACTAGACATTTTCTACTTACACCAGTGTTTCCACACAAACAAAAAATTGTTATTTTATGAATATTCACGAAATAGTTACTACTACCAGTAAAACGGCAATTTATTCATAGAAGTTTTACCTCGAAGTAAAAAGGATGTAAAAAAGGTGGGAAAATAAAAAAATTTGGAGTGAATCCCCTCTAATTCCCGAACACTTGACAGTAATGTATAAAAATTATTTTTGTAGTCACGCACAAAAACTATAAATCCTACGCACACAAAAATGCATACAGGACGGCAACCATAATATGCATTCTTAATTTACGCTCAATCGAATGCTAGCGCACTTTCAAGAATTTGCATCCATAAGGCCGTAATGTAAAAAAATTCCTTTCTGTAGCCCAGAAATAAAAACTATACGTCCTATAAATATATTTACCAAATTTGAGCTCAATGGAGCTATTGTCTTCGGAAAGTAGACATCCTATCTGCTGGTGATCACATTAATTTAATCAGGGACTGTAGATTACTTAAACGATCAAATTAGATTGATATTAGACGTTTTAACAAACCTAGAATCGTACAGAATATATCTGATTACTTCGATAATTTAACAAGTTATGCAAAGAAACATCAAGTATCACCATAATTGTTGAACAACATCTCAAAGCAGCAAATTCTAGAATCATTTTTGTGATTAGATGAATAAAGGATCACGAGAGATAGCAAGTAATAGCAGGACCTATCCACAATATTGGAGAAATGTTACTTGTTTCTATACATTTACAGAAGTTTTACTAAAATTTCATAATAGTTATATGAAGAACTTCAAAACGTTTGCACAGAATATTACGGTATAACTTAAAGGAAGTGTAATCGAAAATGGCAGATATAAATTCTCATCTAGGCCAAGTACACGCTGAATCAAGGAGCGTTTTAAAATATAAAAAGGGAAGTCCTAAATTCAGGAAACAGGAAAAATTTTAGCTTAAGTACTTACTTAATAAATGATCCACTTAAGGTAGTTTTTACTATGCTTTTAAAGGGCACTAGTCCAGGGCATGAACTGCCTTTTTAAGTTAATTACACCAAACACTTTTATTACGGATTGCTGAATAAATAATAGAAAGTGCATAAACCCTCTTTTATAAACAGCTAATGTAACTTCTAAAACATTCACATGATCTAAATTCTTTTAGCGCACTTAAATCTTGAAATCAATGTAACCAAAACACAGTTTTATGCGAATAAAAAAAGGATAAAATATTTTGACCCGCTTTTCTAATAAGGAAATTCAGTGTCTACTTAAGCGGCAACAAATACGCAAATTATGTTTAAAGAGGTATGTGTAAATTTACTAAAACTAATAAAAAAACTTTATAAATAAATAACAATAATAGTTCTCTAAAATTCGACCATAGTTGAAGGAGTAATTTTTAACAACTGAAGAAGAGTGGACAATTTTTACCACCCAAATAGTCTATACTATTCTAAATTATATTTATGTGTACTTTTACAAATTATTTTTCACTTGTACCCCTTTAACACCAGTTTTTTTGTGTTATCATTATAGTAAATTTATCATTAGTTATTTCAGATTAAATTTTAGTTCACATTATTTATAGGGCAATTACGATTTCTTTTTCAACAAAATTAACCTGTCGCGCCCTTAACTGCTAATAACAATGAGGCAGGGTACTTTACAAAAAAAAAAAAAAAACTTTTAAACGGAACACCTAACTTGGACTAAAGCTTCAACCACGAAACATTTCCAAAGTATTGTCGAAAAAAAAAAGTAAATTGACTATATTTCATATCATTAAAGTATATGTTTTACAACTAAAACGACATCAAATATTAGACACAGGCGCGTAGCCAGGATAATTTTTCGGGGGGGGGGGGGATATATCCCGATACCCCCCCCTGGGTACGCCCCAGATTAGACATGTAAGTGAAAATAAGAAAAAAAAAACTTTTTAAATAAAAGGCGAAGCAAGTCTATCGAACCAACTTAAAAAAAGGAGAATTACAAGGATGAAAATGATTACTTCACATTGAGAAAAGAGGGGGAGAGGGCAAATAAGAAGTACGAAAATTAAGGACAATTAATGCCAGATATAACCGACGAAGAACACTTAAATTTCTAGATCAATTCAAATCTTGTTTGGAAGTCTACCGCCCAAGGTACCCTCCCCTCTTGGCAGATGCCCCCCGCGCAGGCTTCCCATAACACATAACACTAAACAAACTAAATTAAACGAATCTTCAGCAGTCCCGAGCCTGAATTCTCATTGTCATAACTATCTCCCACTGTAAGCATCGTCCAATAGCTGACACCAAGAACTTTTTTGAAGTTTCAAGAAAAAAAAAAAAAAAAAAACTGGAATACCTTTTGAAGTTTAGCGCAAACAGCAGATTAAAAAAAAAAGGGAACGGGACATTTTTTGTTTAATTTAAAATTCACATTTAAAAAATACTCAATGTTCCTTAATCACCGGTGGATAAACAAGCAGTTACCAAGAAATATACGTGCGTAATTGCGTAACGAATTATTTCCTGGTTTTTGAGTTTCGATCTAAAAAAGCATGTTGAATATCATGTAATAAACTGCATAAACAGAAACCTTTTATCCCCCCCCCAAAAAAAAAAGAGAAAGTCTTGAATATTTCTTTTTTTTTTTTAAATGATCATCTGCCTATTTTATAATTTAAGGTTTTTTTCCCCCTATTAACATTAAAAATAAATCTCGTGAAAGGGGACAAAAAACGCACGCTTGGATTTCGTTCATTTTAAAAACAAAATGTTTGATTTACAAAAAAAAGAGGATTTATTAGTTTAAAAAATCATAATAACGGATGACACTGAAACTATCAACTCTTGAATGCGTTTTGAAAATCCCATAATTTCAGAATATTTTACATTATTGTCAAAAATAAAGCAAAGATCGGCACGCGATGAACGTTTCGATCGTCCGCCATCTTGCTGGTAGTTAAGTCGAGCGATGGCAACGGCTGCCCTTATCCAGCTTTTCTCGTATTCTTCCATTTTTCAGCAGATGTCAGTGCTGTTAAAAATAATCGCGACAATTTTTTTTTTTTTACGGGAAATGACTGCTAAAAAGTAAAGCATTCTCGTGGAGCTATATCACCCGCAACTATTTTTATAGAAATCAAATCTATTCTTCGAGACTGGCAACAGTCAAAACGTCAGAGTTTGGTGTTCCCAGAGCGGGAACACTGCGCGTTTAAAGGTTAACAGGTACATGAAGACGACATTTTCGACTCCATATTGCTATGCGATTCAGAACCGCCTTGGGTCCCCTCTAACAACCTTTAAATATTTAACATATAATTAAGGCCCATCCTGTGTATATGGATATTTTTCTTTTTAATATCAAAGCTCATAATTTGTTTTTTTAAATAATTATACGTTCAGCTACATCACATCAGTTAACACGTACAACCGGCTCTTTCAATCTATGTACAGTAGACACCCCTAGAACACGACAGATACGTTCCGTGTTATAGGAATCCGTACTGTACGGGGCCTGAGATATACTTCACCTGGAGGGCGAACTGCTAGGTATAATCGTTACAAAACTTATTTGCAAACCTTAGAAACACAATTATGACGAGTATTGTCATTCAAAAGTTATTTTAATTCCAGAAGCTAAAGAGTCATAAAATCAGAATATCTGTCTCATTTCACCGTGCAGTACGAGTCTCTTTTAACGTGTTATACGAAAACGATCGCAATTTTTTGCCGTGTTCTACAAATACGTGTTGTATCAACACCTCCTAGATATAGAAGGCCTGAGAACAGAAGCTTTTACGTCATCACTAGATCTTCTAAGATGACGTCATCACAGTTTTACTTTCACAAAGTTTTTTTTTTTTTTTTTTTTCCCCAATGGCTAGTTACAAGACAACTGAAGATCACAAAAAGACAGAAGTGACATCAGTACATCTATAAACTCAGGGCAGCTCTTGCCACTCAATAACGCTCCAAAATAGAAACATGAGGAAGAGCAGGGCATATGCGGAGATGAAGCAAATCCATGTCCTGCCGAAGATCACATAGAGGGCAAAGAGATTCCGAAGTGACACTTTCACGAAGTAAAACTATTTAAAATTTCTGGTGGGTGCTACAAATAAGGAAAATATCTTAAAGATAAAAATTTAAATACTTTTCTGATAAAAAATAATTTATGATATATTTCTATATCATATTACATAATTAGTGGCAGTTAAAATTTCCTATTTGACGTAAAATTAAATTTTTTATCTTAAATTAATTTGAGGGAGTAAAGTCACCACAAACTTTCAATAGTTTTACTTTGTGAAAATAAATGTGCGATGACGTCATTTTAGTGGACCTCGTCATGACGTAAAAGTTTCTGTTCTCAGGCATTGTATATCTAGGAGGTGTTGGTTCTATGGAGCCGTGTTATACGGGGGGGGGGGTCTACTGTAATACTATTAGCTATTGATATCAGAATTACTCGTACCAAGGTGTAAAAAATATCATGATTTCTTTTAAAAATCAAATTAGTCTTTTTTTTTTTTTTACAAAAAGTCAGATATTTAAAAAACCGAATATAATGCGACTCCGAAATTTTTCATCAAAATAATTAGAAAAATCCTACATTACATTCCGAATTTAGCGCGAGTCAGCTTTTAACGGGAAATAATCAGTCAAAAAATACTGCGTTATATTCGGGCCAATACGGTACTTCAGACAGTTTAAATAAGTTTAACTACTCTATAGACAGACAACTGGTAAGTATAGAGTGTAGACAACTGGTAAGTATATCTAATTGTTGATAGCATAAATCTGTAAATAAAATATTGCTTTGGTATTCAAATAATGTTGTCTCAAGTGGATCATTTTGGAAGCATAGCAAAATTAACATTCTATTCCGACTTACTTTACAAATTTAAAAGCAATGCTTTCAAAAATAACTTCACAGACATCTTATTCACATGCAATCACATTAATAATATTATGCACTACCTCTTTCAGCTTGTGGGCCTCATAAATTTAAATGTGCAGTATCAAGGGCCAATCAAGTAGTGCATTCTTTTAAGTAATGTAGTCTTAAAAACAATATATTAAAGACTAATTGATGGGTGTAATGACACAATTCTAAATATGTATTGACAGTTTTCTTTGCAAATTAAGTTCTTGAAAATATGATGGGACGCATAGAAAAGGCAATTAGGGGATATCACATACAAAACGATGTGAGCTAAACAAAAAAATTGAGTTATGATTAGATTTTAATTTTTTTAAACATTATGTTACATTGTTTACAAAAAAGGAAATTAGTTCACCTAACTCAATTTTACTTTTGATCAATCGAACCTATTGCAGAAATGGTATAAATGCTCACTACATTGTGAAATCACCCAACTATCAAATAAAAGCTCTCCAGAATATGACGGCACACACTGTTAAAAGTAAATTAATTGTAAATGAACATTTTCTGGTGCATTTTTTTTTTTTTTACCATTGAAAGAAAATCTGAAATAATGTAATTTTCACAATCAATTTCTTTTCTTAAAAACTGAATCGATGGATTTTGATTTGGGTTTTTCAACGTGTAACTGTCGTGGCAGGTGAATGGAATTTGGTGCCATGAGCTAATAATGAGCCCCGTAGGCCTGAGGTTGTGTATTCCTGATTTAAATAAATGATTTTTTTTTTAAAAATCAATTGATTTAAATAATGAATAAAATCACCGATTTAAATCATTGACACCCTGCATCGTTCACAAAGGGAAAAAAAAACTTCCTCAAAACTACCTACCTCGCCACACCAAAATGTAAATAAATAGCAACAAAAATGCCGCCAAGATTCGAGCTTGGCAAATTTCCCTTCCCCTGACTTGAACGTGAACTCTGGAACTGCCATGACTCGCCAAATTGCGATTCCCCTACCAAGGTGTTTTCCCGTCATCTCGATCCCAGCATCCCTTGCTCCCGGTCACAGAATGTGAAATGGGAGGGAGAGGAGAAAGAGAGAGAGAAAAAGGAATCATTTCATTTTTCGTCTGCCACGAGTGTTTTCGTTCTATTAAGGGTTGTCTGAAAAATCCCTCCCACCCCGAATTTTGTCAATGCATATGTTAATGCATGCACAAAGATAACTTTCCACAGGCAGATCAATATAGTACATTTTTCTTGTCCTAAATACATTTCCTTTAAAAATAAAATTGATTTCGCTGAAATTTACTTGTTTTTGGGGATAAGTATGAAGACATGAATCATGTTCCTCAGTCAGAATACTTTCACAATTATTATATGACACACTAGTATCTTTGGCAGACGAATTATTCATATGCGGTACTAAAAAGTAACGTGAAAATAAAACCGTTTTAATAAAAATCAATTTAACATTTCAGTTTACTTCAATATTAGGGCTGAAACCAACTGCTTCACACTGAATTATCATATGTTGTTCAATCAAAGTAGAAATGCTTTTAAATTAATGCTTTAACGTTCATAATAAAATCAAGACCACCTAACAAAAATATAAATAAAATTTCAGATCCTGAATAAAATGATTAAATTAGATACAATTTTAGGAGAAAATAGAGTCGTACCTAACTCTTAATTTTATTACTCTTGTTGCAGATGAAGAGAACATCTCCGTGGATGTAAAATAATCAAGGTAATTATTCCTAGTGATATAATTAAAATCTTTACTACTTCTTTTACCCAATTCACTTCAATCAACTGATTTTCTATTTGTCTAGATAAAATAAAAAAAAATTAGATGATATATTTAATTGGTTGTTATTGCTGTGGTGACCAAGAGTAGACACACAAGCGCAATTGTCTAATCGATTCGATTAACTGATCATTATATTAAATGGGAATAAAAGTTGATTGATCAATCGGAATAATCCTAGTGCGTACCTTATAGTGCAAGTGCTTTTTAAAATACAAATTTTTATTTGTTTAGATTTAATAGCATTCAACGAACAGGAATGGTTGCGAGACCAGACGTTTTTTTTTTAATCATCACTACACAGGGATGCGAGACGAGACAGAGCTTTGCAGTGATTTAGCGAGACAAGACAGATCTATTTTTCGTGTCACGTTCATCCCTACTAACAAAGCTTCCCGAGGCGGTGTCTAAGATGGAACATACAGCAAAGCAACAGCATAAACTTTATCAACAAAACTGAAACAATTTATTACAGCAGTAAAAAGTTAACCGAATGAAAACTGTATCATGTTAAATATTCTCCTATATCCAGAGTCTGAAGCTATTTTTTATAAGTTGATGTACAAGCATGAAACGGACAACTCAACACGACCCGACATATTTCGCTCCACAAGAAACCTATACATTCGGAGAATTTCATCTCCTAGGCGTCAGTCGGTCGTTATTTTGCCAAATACTGAATGAAGCCCCCCCCCCCCCAATTCTTTTCTCTTTTTATTTCTCACAGTAAGAACGGGTAGATACGGGAGCTTGTCTAGATGCACGGACATGGAAGAAAAAAAAATTAAATTGGGAGGGCAAAAAAATTCCATCTGGCCCGGGGCCAAGCGGTTCTCCGTCAAGTTCAAGAGGGGTTATTTTGGGCGAAGTTTGTCGTGTGTGTCTAGGAGTCTACGTCTTGGGACTGGAGTGACGCAACTTTTAAACGCGTAGGCGTGAATTAGACTTAAAACACACGCGTCGTTAAGGTAGATCTCTAGGAACTGCGTATAAGTAAAAAAAGATACTTGGGAGAGTGTCAGATGCGAAAAACGTAGGTGAGATTCGACTTGGAAACATACTAGCAACGTGCGATGCGAAAGTCTAAAATACAACATTTTTTTTTTCCCCTATTAAACTTTTGTATTTGCCGTGTTTCAGATCTGCAACATACCAATTAAAGCTGTATAAATTAATCACAGTGTTGCATTAAAAAGTATTTGAATGGCTGTTTTTTTTCCTTTTTTCCCCAGAATAACATGAACATAAAATAGTTTTTTTTAAATTCTGAAAAGTTTGCGATATTAAATTAATATTGTAACACATAACATTCCAATAGAGCTACTGCTTTTGTCCTTCTGCAGTTATTGCAGCACTTTTGCTGTTGTTTCGTAGGTCAACCTTACAAGAAAGTTAATTATTTTTTTAAAACGCTCTCAGCTTTAACTGTTCACTAACACTTGGCATACTACAGATATATTTTCAAGCAATACAAAAATAAAAATAACAGTTTATTGAACTCTACAATAGAAACCTTTCGGTCAATCAATTTTACACGAATTACAAAACTGGAAGCTTTCAGTATGTTTATAATCCGTTTCTGCATACTGCAGTAAAAAATTAAAAATGAAATTAAGTTGTTGAGATATAAAAGATCAATTTGTAGTGGCAACCTGCCGAAGGATATCTTCCCACAGGGACTTGCTTTGGGTGGAGGACTTCTTAAGGAGCATTCACATTACATCTGGAGAAAACTGCCCAAAATTCTGTGAGTAGGCCTTTGGTAGGTTTCTCATTTCATCAGGAATTAGTTCAAAATTAGAAGACCATGCATAGTGGGCAATGTTGACTACTCTACTAGGCGGCCATAATGAAATGATCAACAACTCAGAATTTCGTAGTGATGAAGCGTATGGTCGCAGATTACATGACCATTGGAAAGTAACATTAAAGAATTCCAATTTGTATAGAACCGCTTTAGTTAAGTATTTTATATACTTTTTTTCAAAAAGGCATCAAATTCAAGGCGACCTATAACATTTGGTTGCATAATTTGTATCGGAAAAATAGTAAAAATTACCCCAAACATACATATAACCTGTCCACTTAAAAAAGGAAAAACTGGCAAAACAAATGATAGTTAGTTGTTTTAAGGTTTAGAAAATGAATATCGGATACGACAAAAACATGATAAAAGATAAAGATTATTTTTTCTGCAAAAAAAAAAAAACCCAAAAAAAACCCCTCCAAAATGTCAACTTCTTTCTCCGATAAAACGATAACATAACGAGCGAAAAAAAAAAAAAAAATCCAGACCTCTAAAGATATTTCACTTTAAAACACTGTTTATAAAAACATCCCATAATATATTTTTTTCAAATAATCAACAAATAAAGATTTGACTAAAGCATCTCATAAACATAGCATGAAAGTATATATAACCATCAAGATGCATACGCATAAGCGCCTTCAAAGAAGAAGCAGAAAAAACTCATTTACTTTATGACGTCATAGAACAGAGGCAAGGAGGGATTTCGAAACACAAACACACACAAAAAAGGGAGGATCGTGCTCATGAAAAGGCGGGGGGGGGGGGGAATGTATTTTACGATGTTCGAAAAACATCGCACATCTTTAAAGTCACGAAGCCCAGGACCAATTATGTTACACGTCTTAGGAATAAGTTTCCTTCGGCAAAAAAAGAATTTATTCGCCGTAAATCATCCTTAATAGGTTTCTTTACCAAGCCTTTTTTTTCATTATTTCTTACAAGAGGCATTTTTTCCCCCCGCAAAATGTTGAAAGTGAAATATCACCGGCTCTATTTTTTAGTGGCTTCCGATTTTAGAGCTCGCGAAATTCTTTCATATTTATTTATAATCAAGGCAAAAGTGACAAGATTTTTCAGGATTTTTTTCCCACCTGATTATTTACTCGAAGTTTCAGTAAAAGTGACATCCCCCCCCCCCTCACTCAATAAGAGGCCGTGCTCTTCTAGTCCCGCTGACATGCAAGCTTTTAAAATAAATTTTGCAACAGTTTTAATTTATATTGGAATACACTTTTTGCATGCATGCATGCACACACACACACGCGCGCACGCACACACACACACACACACAAAATAAAATAAAAAAATAGATAAAACAAAACAGATAAATTATGATAAAAGCATCGGTTAGGGAATTTTCATCGCACTATTTTTATTAAAACCAATATTTTTGAGAATTAATCACATTTGACAAAACCGACCAATGGCCGAATGGACAAGACACTGAAACAATAGTAGATGGCTGAAGTGTGGCCCAGGTCACTGGCCCACGGCGCGGTTGTCGACTTAACGATCTGAGATATTTCGAATAGCGGAAATAGAATCATCTTAAACTGGGCTATCGTGGAAGTCAAAGTTCTTCTTACTACCTATGCGAGCTTAGAAGAGCTGACAACTTAATGTAACATAGCATTAGAAATTGGATACTGTATTCAATGCTTTTTTTCCTGATTTATTTTTGTTTGTTTGTTAATCATGCAAAAAATAATCCTGAAATGTAAAATCATAAGGAGTCTTCCGCTGTGAGTTCGGCTTGTCCTAGGCCAAGGCTTGAGTTCCAAACGTGAGTTGGAGAGCAGGCCCTCGAAACGGTAAGCCAATAGGTCAACTGCCTGCTCTCAGGGAATATGAAATCTGGTGTTTTGGGGGTTTTCTCCAAATGTGATATGAATACATTGTAGAACCCCTTGAAATGTCCTTTGCTCAAGGCATCCCTCTCTCCCACTCGGCAGATAGCTGTAATGTGCTTTGCCTCAACAAAGGAGCAATAGCACGTTTGACAAAGATCCATTTGCTATTTGTCCGCGATTGTCCTATCCAACGGTCCTTCACAAGCTATTCAAAGACCAATGCATAAAAAAAAATATATATATATTTATTCTGCAGACAAACACATTCGTACAGAACATGTATTTCCGAACACTAAGAAAATGTAATCAATTCTTTGATCATTTTTCCAACTAACAGAAGCAATAAAAAAGCAAACACGTATCAATAAAAATTTTGATATATGGCACTAATTTCATCTGAATCACTGCAGCATAAAATAAACCATCCAAACTGTCATTGTGAACTAATGCTCCTTGGCATTTAATTTAAACTGGAAAGGATTTACCCATTAATACCCACCCCAGACCATAACGTACAAAAAGAGATTTCTATCGTTTACTGAATTACTTCTCATTTAATAGCCCGAGCGTTTTGTGAAAAGATAAACATGTATTCAATATGCAAACGTTAAACGAACTAGTTTTGCA
Source organism: Cheiracanthium punctorium (assembly GCA_038373885.1). NCBI lineage: Eukaryota > Metazoa > Arthropoda > Arachnida > Araneae > Cheiracanthiidae > Cheiracanthium > Cheiracanthium punctorium. Next base: position 221,986 of record JAWZYV010011953.1, read on the forward strand.
ATCATAAAATTTCTTGTCGTTCCGAGGTTTTTATTTATTCTCTCTCTCTCTCGAACTGCGGAAAAGATTTTAAGATGAATAGATTTATTGTGGGGTACTTAGCATGCAAAGTTGGAAAGAAAAAAAATTGAAATCTTTATTTGCATTAAATGGATAAAAAAAACTACTGATTATTTAGTATAAACGAGGAAAGAGTATAATATGCACTTAACCCATTATGAACCGATGTGAACTTGAAAGTTCCATCAGTAAAATCGCTCAGTAGGACATAAATTTACAAAATAAGAGTCCAACGAGACCTTTAAGTCTCTGAGTTTAATATTTAATATAATATGAGATGTTTCTAATTCATGAAAACATTATTAATATGAGATTGTTTTAATACATAGAGACATAGAAAGGAAAGTTTAAAAGTTTCATAAAATAATTTCGGGCATAAAAGGTTAAAGTGCTTTTTTCTTTATTTTAAAATTTACCTACGGTTTCATATTCAATGGTGCAGAGCTCTCCTTGCCTTAGTGTTGGGGGGGGGGGGACCAAAAGGGGGTGAACGGAACTAAGGTTTAGAGAAGAACAGGAAAAGAAATTCTTTTTCTTTTCCCCACAGTAATTATGATTATGAATGATTAAATCATAGTCAAAAAATCATAGATGAAATACATCAATTTAATTTTCTTTCGGATAAGCATATTTCAAGATCTTGGAAATGAAATGAAATGTAGAATTACAGCCAATTATGAACGCAAGGGATCTGGGCCGAAGGCAGGTTGCCCACCGTGGAGAACTTACTAAGGGGTCCTAAACCGTATTTACGTGAAGTTTCGAATAAAACCACGGAAAACTAGACCGGCTAGGCCGGCGGACGCAACCTGGGTTTGAACCAGGCACTTTCCGTCTCCCCGTTGAGAGCGCAAATGCGCTCCGCCACTAGTGGGGCCTCAAAACCTTAATAAAGAAAATGTAGTTTTATTCGTACCACTAGTTTTTTGAAAGATCAGCCGATATAGTTTAAATTCAAAATTTAAGGACACTGAACATGGTAGATGGTTGAAGTTGAAAGTCTGGGATTCGGGGTTATCGCGCGGCTGTCGATCTAACAGTCTGGAGTTTTGGGCAATTTTCTCCAGATGTAACGTAAATAAGTCCTCCTCCCAAGGCACCCTTCCACTTTTTGGCGGACGCTCCTCATTTAAGCTTGCCATTTTAGACTCGTATTTTAGATTCAAACATGCTGCATTGTTATGTTCTGCTTCAGATGAATTAAATTTTTATACAGTCTTATACTGCTGCTCTCAATTTTTATCGTAGAGCAACGAAATTCAAGTCTTTGGGGGTTTTGTGTTATGGCAAGACTACACAAGGAGCAGCTGAGCAATTTCTATTCCTTGCTTAACTGCAAGGAGCAGTTATTTTTTTTAATTTCATAATATTCATTTTCATACAAAATAATAACACCTAAAGTTTTTTTTGTGATTAAAAATGCTTATCTAAAAATATTTGTATCGATGAGTCGAGTAAATAGTATTTCTTTTTCATTTTATTGCTTTCTTTCAATAAACAAATAAACTGATGAAGTATGATTTTTAATGAAGCAATATTGAATGCTGAAAATTATTGATTTATTTATGTGCATTTAAGTATCTATCATAAGGATTATTTCTCAAAAATACATTGGAGAAAAATTCAAAATCTTGTCTTGTTTAGAGTTTATTCGTGAGCTGACTGTACTTGAAAACCACAAGTAAAGCACGAAAACATGGATGAAAGATATAAATACTTTATCCAATTTCGCAGTGTAATTGTATGGTTTTTCTTTAAAGTAGGAAAATTTTTAACAGAAAATAACACGGTTTTAAATTATATTTTTTAAAATTTTATAGTCTACATTTCCCCCCTTAACTTCAAGAGCATATAGCGGGGAAGAAGTACTCAAATTGTTTCGTTATTTTATATGTCTGATATAGTCTTATTGTAATCAGCAACCTAAAAAGCATAATTTTAAAATATAATAAAAGTTTTGATAATATAAATTGTTTATTTTAAAATATAAGACATTTTTACATAACGAAAAATTTTAACTAGTTCTTGAATTTTTTCATTGTTATCCTGTCAATGTCGTTTCACTGCTCACTCACTCTGAATGCAAGGAAAACTTCTGTGTGTGCATTCAGCTAAGGGTACATTGCGCCATCTACTATTAAATGTAGTAACTAAATGTCTAATAGCGTTTTCCACGGACAAAGCCAATTGCTAACTATTGTTTATTTAAGGTGCATAATAAATCACGGAGAACAATTAATCAGTAATACATAAAACATAAGCTTAAATTTTCATGGTGTGTGGGGCTCCCAAATTGTTTGATACATTCTGACAGTCCACACAATTACTTTATATGTATGTGAATTAATGATTTCGGGGGGGGGGGGGTAGGAAAAGATGTTTTCCACACCTTCAATAATTTTGAAACTTTACGATTATGCAGTAAAAAGTCTTATATTTCTACTCAAAATAATATTAATAATCTTATGCTATTTTATACATTTTCTTACAAAAATGAAAATTACAGACCTTTTTTTACCCCACTAAATTTGATCTAAGGTTATGCCTGCTGTTTAGACTTTTAATCATACCAAGTTTTAAGAAATTCACCACAGTTCTAGTTAAAATTATGCACCATTACTTAAAAGCTTTCTACCTAATATATTTTATGTACAAAGACAAAAATTAAAAATACTTTTTTTTTACTCAGAAGATTTAAGAATGTTTCTGATGATTGTATTTTTAAGTAATTTTTAACAGACTAGAGTAATTTTATCATTAAGAAAAAGGTAAAAGAGATAGGATAAAAAAAAATCTACCCGAGAATTTCAAAATAGCATATTGAGATCGAACGATTAAAATTTCACCGCTGGCATAATTTGAATAATAATTGTATTGAAAAAAAAAAGTTTTGGCAGTATTTTAACAGAGACATTAAAACAAAACTACCAAATTTAAGATGCTTTGTGTATTTCTCGACAACTTTAAACTGATTTTTACTTAAGTCGCTGTAAGTTACTTGTTTTCCTTTTTATTCACTAAGTTGCAGCACCTTTCATGTAGAACGACAACTTTTATTATTTTAATTTCAAATATGACTACAAGCAGGAATTTCTTAAATTAGAAGAAAAATCAAGAATTCAAGACCAATGAGCACTCAGCAAGAGTAAACTCATAAAAATTCAGTTTCTGCAATTATTTAAGTTCGGATGGACTTATTTTACAGAACCGGATATTCTTTGGACACACATTAACTTTCCATAGTTTATTAAAGAGCACATAAATGATTCAGAACATAATTCATTAACATTTCAAAAGATTCCAGTTAAAGTAGATTAAATGAGTGAGCAGAAAAAGAATCCTTAATCCAGATTTTGAAAAGGAGTCATTGATATTGGGCGATTCCATATTTCTGTGCTAGTTTGTATTAGTTCAAATAGATTAGTTCATTAAGATAATTTTTTAATCACTTCTTGTTATTAAGTATATTTATTAATATCATTTACTTATTGAATTCTTTTAATTGACAAAGTTGTACAGCTCCATACAATGATGAAATGCTTAAGTTTACTATTAAAAATAGTTACAGAAGAGTAAATCGAAAAGAAAACCCATCTCGATATAGTGTTTCCCGACACTTCGGTCCAGACGCACTTATTTTACTCTTGCCGAATTTGTTTACGAATACAACAGACGCTCACTAAAAAATGTTATTTGAATGACCCAGAACATTATTCACAGCTGGCAAAACTTCAAAATATTACACCGCCATAAGAACAAGTTTCGCTTGTGTGTACATTTTGACACAACTGATGGCTAAAGCTAAATACTGGCGTATTTTCAAAACTCACAACTGCATTCCTAGTGGCGTATGCCAATAAAAATAAGGAAGTCTTTGTGAGCGTTTTCTTGCACAAAAATAAAATAAGAGAGGGGGCACTTATTTCAAAGACAAGGTTAGTGCTTGACAGAGAAAATGTAAAATTAATTAGAAATAAATTACATGTTTGCAATCCCACCCCTCCTCCCAGAAATAGCATAGAGTTTACAGGCAGATAAAAAAGCAACGTCATACTTTTAGCACTTAGCAAAATCCTTAACTTTTTTTAGTCATATATAGTATAGCCCCAACCCTTCTTTCGCTTAAAAAAAGAGGAAGGGGATTCAATTAAATTAATAAGGCTCTCTTCAATGAATTAATTAATAAGTAAGTGTCCACTCTCTTTCAAGACAGAACAGCTACCTTGATTAAACTTTTACAGGCCAATGTTCCCAATTGTTAATATCAAATTAAAAGTTTATTCAAAAATGAAATTTTAACAATATTGACTTGAAAAAAATTAGCAAATAAAGTTAAAAGATGACTTTATTTTTTGAAACAGAAGTTACATTTCTATCGTTAGGGGATAACTGGAAAAAAAATCATGAAAATAGCCATTGTCATAAATTTTTATAGAGCTATCTTGATACCCTCTCTTCAAACTTAATTCATATCTTAACTTAAGTTTAAAAATAAATCTTTTATAAATTCTTAATATTTCACTTATTATTTAAACTACCCATCAATATCTTCTGTTTTTGAAACCTATGTAAAAATATAGACAGAAATGACCCATGCTCCCAGTTGGAAAAACAATGAAAATTGTATTAAAGTATTAAAAAAAATCCCCCCCATCTTTGAATGACTAATATCCTTTAACTAATGCATTAGAAGACAAAACGTGCAAAAAACTAATTTAAAATATGCCTGGATCTGAATTCGGTCTGTAAAAGGTTCAGAAGAAAATAGATGTTAGTTCATTGCGTTCCTTGTCTCTAGATTTTATGAATGTACATCAAGGAAAAATAAAATAAAATAAAATAAAAAAAGTTAAGACAAGAACATTATTTTGAACCAGTTTTTGAAAATGACCAAGGTTTGTATTTATGCTAGGACAGTGACAAAAACTGCGGACTATCTGAACATCACTGCGAATAAGTTTCACCCTAGCATGGCGTACCTCTTCCTAACAGGAAATGGAATCTACCAATAGGACGTCAGAAGGCTGTAATTGTGTTGGAGTGGTTCGAGAAGCATAGTGACGAATTTCAATTAATGTCCTGGCCACCTAAGCCGCCGGATCTTTATCCCATAGAGCATGTTTGGGATTACATGGAGCGGCAGCTCAGAGCTCAAACATCACCATGTTCCAATATCTCGACTTTGCGTGACCGCTGCTTAAATATTCGGTTATACCTGTCTCCAGTGATATGCCAAGAACTCGAGGCATCCATACCAAGGTGAGTTGCAGCTAAAGGTCTGCGCCGCATGGAAATTCGCGGTGGCGGCACGCCGAGGGGTGGGAAATTTTTTGAAAAAGAGCATAATGAAAATGGGTCTATGCATATACACACATATATGCGTAATTTATGGCTAAAATGAGATAATTTTAAGACAAGAATTTTTATAAGTACTAGTCTTGAGTATGATGTGCGATTACGGCTAATTAGCTACACGTGGGCTCTATGACGAGGGGTGGGATGTAGAGAACATGATAGTGTTTGGGTTCGGACGGGCTCAATTATGTTTGTCTTTAATTTGCACAAATGGCAAAATTTATGATATTCTATCAATGAAATAATTAACTTTTATTTACTTATTAGCTGAAATTTCGGGCTCGAGCTCCGACTTAAATAATATCACTCGGGCGAGCTCGAATTAAAAGTCCTCGGGCTCGGCTTAAAAAAATGAGCCAGAACTCATTTCTAGTGGGAGCCCTCCATGGGGGGGTATTTCTAAGGAGTCCTATTCCGAATATACTCCAAGTTTCGGAGGAAACCACGGAAAACTATGAACGGTTAGGTCGGTGGACGCGACCTGGTTTTGAGCCAGGCACCTTGTCTCCCATTTCAGAACGCTATGCGCTCGGCCTCTGGTGGAACTCCAGAGTATGAGCTTGCCGTTTTGGTACACTTTTGAAATATTTCTACAGCAAAACTGAAACAATAAAATTTTATCAAAATCGGATAGGTTTATGCTGTTTATATAGCTCAGCTCATTCACGATACATTTAGTTATCAATAAACGGTTGATACATTATTTAAGAGTTTTTTTTTTTTTTCTTCAAAACCTTCTCATGAACCATTCCAAACCTATAATGTTCTTTTGAGGTATTTACTGCAATGCTTAAACAGTTTTTAAAGCAATCAAATTACGCTGCTAACTCAAAAAATTTAAATTATATCTTTACGAGTAACGAGCGCTAAGAAGTATCAGAAAAAAATAAGCAGTTGAAAGTTTAGGTACAAAAGTTTTGAAGTCGATTGTACGCCGCGATGTAAAATCAGCGTTATTCGCCGGCCTAGAACTCGGCGGCGTGGCGCGGCGGCGCAGACCTCTAGTCGGAGCTCTTTTGAAGGGAAAAGGAGGGCAACCGGTTATTGAGTAGGTGGTCATAATTCTTCAGTGTAAATGTTGCTTTTCAGCATGGCATTACTAGAAACTAATTTCGTGAAACTATTTGCTATCTATTTTTTAATTTTAAATTGTGCATTCTCGCTAGTGTAACCAATTAATAAAAAAAAGTAGATAATTAAAAATCTCATAATAACTAGCAATGCTGAAATTTAACTATCATTAGGACGAGTTACAATTTTGCTTAGATGAACTCAGCTCAGCTTATTTGAACATTAATAAGATAATTAATAAATTTTGTTTTAATACTCACAATATTATATCAACATGTTAAATTAAATACATTACCGCGTCTTTGTTAAGAACTTCTTTTAATTTTTAGCACAATTCCATGCCAATTTTCTACCAATTAACCAACTTTCGTATAAATCTTATAGAGCAAAGTGGTCTGAGTATCATCTGATAAAGGGTGTCCACTACGACCCGACTCTGATGTCTCTAACTAATGTTTCACTGTAGTAAAACCTGTTTTCAATAGATTGGAAAATGGCAGAATCACATTGCTAAAACCAATTATCCGTTCATAAAAGATTCATTTTAAACTATGTAATAGATAAATAACGAAATCAATTCACGTGATAAAAAATTATTTAGAAACATAAAAGATTAGAATGCATTGATAACCTCCTTGGTTAAAGAAATCATGAGGCTCCATAGTAAACGCTGACACATTTTTTTTTCTCGCTGTTTTTTAAAAATGAAATATTTTGCTGAAAATGTTATTACTCTCCTATAAAATTTTCATCACAAAGAAGAGGGGAAAAAATACTAAACGATCTGTTGATTACGCAGTTGGAGATAACGGCCGTTGCATCTGAATTCCCAAGAGTCGTAAACAACTTTATCTTTTTTTATAAACAAAAAAAAAAATTCTCATCGGTATAGTAGAATTCCCACTTTAAATTCGATGTTTTAGAGAAAAAAAGAAAAATGTAGAACGTCGCGTGTTTTTAACATTTTTTATATTTTTCACTCAATGCACAACAAACCGGCGCTTCCGTTTTGAGTTAAGATTTGATGGAGGAAATTGTTCTTTCAAAAAATGTTGCTAAGTTTGAACAGATTTTTAACCTATTTAATTTTTGTGGCCCATTTTTGAGGGCGATTTTTGTGCTTAAGAATTTTTTTCTGAAACTCACCCGAGATCTATATTATGTGTACTCTAATATGAGGGTTTCAAATGAAAAGTTAGGAAACAACACCGTGTGTATAAATGAAGACTTTATTTAAAGTATTTGCCAAAGGCCTGAGCACTGAATTTTAAGCTCTTTATACAGACTCTCAATGTCATTGACAGCAACCTTGCAGCACATAAACGAAATTTTATGCTGTAATTGGTTCCGTTTTCTCTATCTCTCGTCTTATTCCCCCTCCCCTTTTTAAACCAAGTCTCATTCTCATTCTTCTTATGACTAATTTCAGAGATTCAAATCTCCAGCGTTAGATTACGATAGCGGATTCTATTGTATATAAAAGTGAGTACACACTAAGAAGTTCGAGGAAGCGAGGCACTGTTCGATATTTCTACGCACTGACTTACGGAACGAGGGATCAGAAAGTCGCCTCTATTTGAGCATAGAAATGCCTTTGATTTCGTGGAAAAACCCGCTAGTCCTGCGATCATCAGCAAAGGCAGAGAGGGAAATCTCAACAAATAAGGGACTGAGGCTATTGTCGTGCAGTCATTACTGGCTTCGTCCAGCCAATGTATACCCACCTTGCGAAAAGTGTTTGTTTTGTGTACTAAGGCAAAGCTACATGAGGCTATATGCCTAAGGAGGGGTACCTTGGGCGGAGGATTTTTTAAGGCTTCTAACGTGTATTTAGGCTACATCTGAAGAAAACCGGCCCAAACCCCAGACCGTTAGATCGATGGCTGCGCGACATTCTGAGCCCGAGACCTTCATACTTCAGCCATTTACAATGTTCAGTGTCTTTATTCACAAGTCCATGTGGGACCTTAACCCTTTAACGCGCAGTGTTCCCGCTCTGGGAACACCAAACTCTGACGTTTTGATTGTTGCCAGTCACGAAGAATAGATTGGATTTCTATAAAAATTGTTGCGGGTGACATAGCTCCACGAGAATCTTTTACTTTTTAGCACGTCATTTCTCGTAAAAAAATGTCACGATTATTCTTAACAGCACTGACATCTGCTGAAAAATGGAACAATGCGAGTACAGCTGGATAGATTGCCCAATGCTGAAAAAGGGGCAGCCGTTGCCATCGCTCGACTTAACTAGCCAACTTAACATCGTCCCAGCAAGATGGCGGACGATCGAAACGTTCATCGCGTGCCACAGATCTAGAGACCCCTTTTTTCACGACAGCTGGCGGCACAGCAAGCTGTCGTCAAAAAAGGGTCTCTAGATCTGTGGCACGCGATGAACGTTTCGATCGTCCGCCATCTTGCTGGTAGTTAAGTCGAGCGATGGCAACGGCTGCCCTTTTTTCAGCATTGGGAAAGGGTTAAGTGACCGACACTCCCACAGATGCTAGGAGGCACAATTTATTACCTGACTTGCCGGTGGTACTCCGGTGATTGGTCCGTGATGGGTGACGCCATGGTGTCGGATCCAAAATCCAATGTGACGTCCGGGGAGGGAGGGGCACAGGCGACCTGCGCCACTGGCTGGTGGCTCTCGAAGAACTTCACGCGCACCTTAGCGGGTACCACCCGAGAGTCCTCCCTGAGAAGAGACAAAAAAAAAAAAAAACATCAATTTACAAGTAAGAATTAACATACTATAACACTAATATAACACGTACAATGGAATTTCCCGCTTGAGAAGTCTTCCCGTTAAAAAAAGGATATTTCTTCTCATCCTAAATTCTTTTCTGTTTCTAAAACCTTTAAGGACAAATTTTTAAAGAATCTATACGTACTGAGCTCGAAGAAATGTAGAATGCCATTTTACGATATTACAAAACAGTAAACTTATACTAGTTAAAAAGAACTTTCAATTAAAAATCTTAAAACATACGGAATTCTGTAATATTTAACTCAATGGATAGCGTTTCGCCCCATTTTTAAGGCGATTTTCATGCTTACGAAATCTTAAAATTTGCATGAGTCTATAGAGGTTTAATGTTAATACCGGGTGACCAAAAAGTCCGTAAAAACTTAAAAAGCATTAAAAAAGAACAAATAATGATAGAAAATTGTGTTTTGCACCAATAGGTTTAGCGGGTGATGGAATTTTTTTTAATGATAAGAAAGGTAGTAGTTCCAGATGTTACCGACAGATGGCGCTGACTTGCACAATGGGAAGCAAGTTTCAAATTTAAAAAAATCGGAAATCTATAATCTTATCCATGCAAACCGCAATTTTGTATCGTTATTGGTTATCTTTAAACGAATTTTTAAATTCTGATGCACCAGGATGCGTTAAAAGTTCGTGAAAACTTCATGGATAAAATTAGCATGGATAAATTTGGTACAAACCGCAATTTTTTATCAATATTTGTTCGTTTGTAGTGAACTTTTTAAGTTTTTACGGACTTTTTGGTCATCCGGTATAAATGCTTTTGGGGAGGAAGTATTATCTATTTTTTTTCCGAGTTTTTAACATCACTGGGTTGTTATGATGCCCATCACTTTTAAAAAAAGAACAGAATCCGACTTCAAACTTCCTAACGACACAGCAAAGGATTTACGTCCGATGGTTAATTCAGGAAGGGGGAGGGGGAGGGGCGATAACGGGCTTTAACCTACTCAATAAATAAATAGATACAACAGCTAGCCTTATAGTAAAATTTTGCTTTATGGTATATTTCACTTTGCTCGAATAAATTTTTTAATTAGTCCTCCCCAAAAAAACAATTTGTTTAAGGTTAACTTTTGCTTTATTGCTGTACAATTTGTTTCTATCTAATAAGCCGCTTTTTTAACCCTTCCCAAAAAAATTGTTTTGTATCCGGAAATGTGAAAAACGGAACGGCAATTGAAGCAATTATAATCAAGGCACGACAGCCTCTGCAAAATGGACTCTTCTATTTCTGTTTCAGATAATCCAAAGCAGATGCCTTAAAACCCACACGTAACGATAAAAATCCCTCTTCTCTAGTCTCCATAAATTCTCTTCGGCAATCACGTTGGCAAAAGCGCAAGTATCAGAAACAGATGCGGCGGAAAAAGAAATTAAAACCGAAATACAGCGTTTTTCCAAGAAAGCTGACGCTTCTTTAAAAATGACATTCGAATGGGGAAAAGAGAAAGTGTAGGACGAAACAGACAATTTCGCCGACACAGTTGGCATTCGAAACTGTTGCCAGATGTCAAGCGAGGATTTTTATGCTTGCGTTAATACAGCAGTATACAACACCTCCTAAACAACATGGCGATTGAAACAAAAGTGAGAAGTCACCTCAAAGTCAAAACAAACTGAGGAAAATAAAATTGTTGTTTACCGTCAAAATGATAGGTGCTCGTCGACCACGGGAGGCCGAGTGTCGAGACTGGATTTCGGAATCATTTATGGAGGACCGAGAAGCAAAACTTCAATTTCTGAGCTCGGGTAAGAGGGCGAGCGGCAAGTTAAACAAGCGCAACGATTGAAACAAAACAGAAAAGATATTTTAGTCTCAAATACCAGCAGAAGAGGAAGGGAAAGTATTACAAATTCTTACACTATAGTTGCTCTTTGGGATCACATATAAAGTACCAAGCCCAAAGATTTAACACAAAATTCGATTAAGTCCGAAGTTAACTCTTTAACGCGCAGTGTTCCCGCTCTGAGAACACCAAACTCTGACGTTTTGACTGTTGCCAGTCACGAAGAATAGATTGGATTTCTATAAAAATAGTTGCGGGTGACATAGCTCCACGAGAGAATCCTTTACTTTTTAGCACGTCATTTCCCGTAAAAAAAAGAGTCACGATTATTTTTAACAGCACTGACATCTGCTGAAAAATGGAAGAATGCGAGAACAGATGGATAGAGCGATGACAACGGCTGCCCTTTTTTCAGCTTTGGGAAAGTGTTGCGCCTCAAAGGGTTGAATAAGCACAGCTACAGGAGAAAAAAGCGAATGTGTCTCCTTCTCCTAAAACAGAATCACTGTGTTGGGTACAAGAAAAAAAGTATAGTTCATTCCTCCATTAAACTTATATTCTTTACTAGTTATAAATACTATTAATATTTGTTGCTTATACCCTCTGACAACCGAATGCGGTGCCAGATCTCCCCAAACAGGGAGACGATGGGCAGAGGTTGGGGGGGAGGAGTCTTCCATTTTTAGTGGGCCCAGTGGGAGGAAGTCCGACTTTGGCCCGGGGTCCCTTAATTTTGAAACAATACTATTTATTGATAGTAGTAACATACAGTGCACGATTTTGTAAATTAAGTTATAACTCCTAAGTATTCTGATAAATTGGTCAACAAATAGAAAACAATACATAACACATATCACAAATTTACATCCAAAACATTATAGTAGTTGAAGAGACGCTGGAGTGCGTCAGGCATTTCCTAGAAAAAATTAAGATCCTTATAAAAAAGGTTTGTTTAGTGGTAAGATTAGAAGATCTTGGAGGGCTTTAGAGAGCAGATGATAACCAACACTTTCGAATAGTCGCAGAAACAGAATGCGCCACAAACAAGGAATTTTGATAGGAATGCCAGAACAACAACAACAACAACAATAATAATAATAATATGGCAAAAATTTAAATTCTGTACGCTTGAAAGAAAGTTATTCATTTGAATATGCCAATAACTTTTCAGTCAGTTAAAGTAATCAGTAAGTCATTAAAAGAATGAGTACTAGAAGTCATTTTCAAAAAGTAAAAATAAGGTGAAAAGGTGTTAAATACTTTACTTTGAAATTTACTATTTATTAGTCTTATTCTTTGATTAGTCTTATTCTTTGATTTTAAACCGTTTAAAATGACAATTTCAATATTAAGTTCAAACAAATTTCAGTTAGCACACATATACTGTTTTTTCCTGGGGGATTCTATACCCAATTTCAATGTAAGGGGCCTCAAAACTTGCACACGCAGCATTTTGCTCTTAGGCCGGCCCTGGGCAGTCGTAAGAAAATTTACATTGACATACTAATATTACAAGGGGTTGATTCAGTGAAATTTTAACAAAACAGTTAATCTAGTACCAGGTAAAGAAAAATGGATTGGTTTTTATAGCGTCATAAACTTCCACATAACTATTATCAGACTTAAAATAGCCAAAGGCGGGTATTTGACAAATTTTCTACTACTTAAATATCTTTTAATTAAAGTAGCGTTACTAGAAAGCACAAGACAATGACACCCACGAAGCTATAACATTTAAATTTCTGCTCATGAACGGAGGTGGATGGGGGGAAGGTTTCCTTAAATAGGAATGACATAGGAAAGTGCTAACAGCAGCTTTTAGCACCCACACTCTATGTGCCTTCCTCAACTTTAACCTTTTAGACTTAACAGTGTCCCAGAACGAATTTATCTCTGCCCCGCACGATAAATAAATATGCGAAGGAGCTGTCCGGCCCACGCGCAAGTTTTGAGAGAAGCCAAAAGCTCTTTAGAATAGATATGCCGACACGGAAAAGCAGCTTTTGTTGTTATATCAAGTTAGTTAATAGAAAATGGTTTTAAGTTTTGACATGTTTATATATTAATCCATGATGTTCGACCAAACACTTAAAAGAATTATTTCATACAACCATTTAATTAACTCTAATCCCTATTCACTGAGGAGTTTTGCGCAATTTTGCACAAAATCTTATCAATGAATCATGTATTTAATATCTGTAGAGCGTATTTTAAAACTCTACAATGTGGACTCTCTCAACTGGGGAGTACCAGGAAAAATAATAATTTTACTAGTTAAATTTGAGACTATACTTAGGGTATGCTTATTTTCTATTTCCAAATTTAAGTCCATTCTTACAATTTAACTGTTTTGTAACTTACGCATATACAGTTAAAATATCCGTACAAGTGGAAAAAAATAGATAATGTTTGTAATTAACCGAAGAGTCATGAAATAAATAAAGGAATATAAAAATGTTACCTGTAAAATAACAGTGAACAAAGTAGGATGGAAGTTACATGAATTAATAATAAATGAATGAATAAATAAGTATTAAAAAACAGAAGTATAAACGTAACTTAGTAAACAGTAGATTTAGCAGAAGGGAGTAGGGATAAAGGGAAAAAACAAACAGCTGGATTTTGATGGGTGCCAATATTCAGAAGTTTCTCCATCATCAGATGAAAATTGTGGAAGCATAAGCTATTTCAGCGTCATCAGTGAACACGACCACAAGATAGCAGCACAGATTTTCAAAGGAATTCGTTGCTGCTGAAGGACCAATTAATCTAAAAAACGGAATGGGCAGCGTTTGATTTCTCATTGTGGTTTACAGGCGGGAGAAATCCAATTGCATGGTGCGAAAAATCTAAAGTTCTTTATCCCCAAAGCCTCTGACTGGGTGCATCCTAGGATTTAAGTTGAGGTGAAACATTCCTTAAGGGAAAAAAAAAACTTAAGCAAAATGCTAAGACTGCAAAGGAAAAACCACAGTCTCACAAGTGTGAAGGACTTTTTTCTCATTTTAGCATTTTGACAAACCTTTTGGCATTACGCAAAAAATGAGACCATATCACTTCAAACCTAGGGCATCGCCTAACAATTTTTATTGATTACCGAGCAGAAAAAGATAATATAGTTTGCAATGCTTCTCAATTATAATTAGACTTGACTGCTTCAGCTTCATAAAGAATCCACGTTGACAAATATTCCTAAGGAATAGATCACTGAAAATTATTTTTCAAGAAAGACTGCCATACCGAGTACGATATTTGCACGAAGTAGTGAGACAAACGGAGAAAGCACCAATCTCAATCATTATTACTAAGCACGATGATCCCATAGACAATCTATCAGTTACAAGTTTAGGTACGGGTAACTTTGTATCAAAATACTTGCAGAAACGTCAAACCAAACAGCCACACTTGATTGACACCCTTAACCCTTTAACGCGCGGTATCCTCGCCGTAAGGACACAAAACTCAGACGTTTTGAATGTTGCCAGTCACGAAGAATAAATTTGTTTTCTATAAAAATATTGGAGGGTGTCACAGTTACACGAAATCCTTTATTTTTTTAGCACATCATTTCTCGTGAAAATTGCCGATTATTTGTAAAATTTCAGGACTATTTTTAACAGCACTGGTATCTGCTGAAAAATGCAGAATACGATGGAAACACATTGATATAGAAGAACAACTGGATAGACAGCACAATGCTGATAAAAGGGCGCACAGCCAGCTATGTCAAAAATGGTCTCTAGATCTATGGCACGCGATGAACGGCTTTGATCAACCACCATCTTGCTGGTACTGAACCCTTTGAGGCGCAACCCTTTCCCAATGCTGAAAAAAGGGCAGCACAGCCAGCTGCGTCAAAAAAGGGTCTCTTGATCTGTGGCACGCGATGAACGTTTCGATCACCCGCCACCTTGCTGGTAGTTAAGTCGAGCGATGGCAACGGCTGCCCTTTTTTTCAGCATTGGGCAATCTATTCAGCTGTTCTCGCATTCTTCCATTTTTCGGCAGATGCTGTTAATAATCGTGACCATTTTTTGACGGGAAATGACGTGCTAAAGAGTAAAGGATTCTCGTGGAGCTATGTCACCCGCAACTATTTTTATAGAAATCAAATCTATTCTTCGTGACTGGCAACAGTCAAAACGTCAGAGTTTGGTGTTCCCAGAGCGGGAACACTGCGCGTTAAAGGGTTCAATCGAGCGATGCCAACTGCAGCTGTCCTTTTTTTCAGCATTGGGAAATGGTTGTGCTTAAAGGGTTAAGCACTCTAACGAAGGGGTACGTGGACTATATTTAGGGAAGATATTTCATTAACGCGTTCACGAACCTTGACTTAGTTTTCGTACTCCTTAAACTGGAAGGAAAAGCCTACTGGAGTGCCTCGTCGAAGCCAGGGTCAGGAAGTACAAATATGTTCCAAATAAATTAGGCAGTTTTGGCTAAACTGAAAGGGGGATGTTAAGTAAGAGTGAAAAGAAAAAAAAATGAACCATTTCTTCAAGTCAAGAGAGCATGACTGACACACTGTTTTCGTTAAATCGCGTCGCCTTTCGAACATCTGTCGTCGTTTGTCGACAATTTTAAATGGCAGATGGATGGGTGCTCCAGTGATATTTTCGTATCTTGTAGCCGCAAGGATAATGTTTTCTTTTTCTCCAAGTTTAAAGCGTTATCACGCTACAGTAGCCATGCACAGATATAATGCCTTGGAAAAGACACAGGTAAGACGTACAAAGGGATGTATCATGTGATACCCATGGAAAATAAACCATTTTCCTACAAAATGTCCTCTTTGAACACACTTTGATATTACTGTTAAAACGCATTAGACAAAATCACTTGACTGAAACACCTTATTTAATTACTGGCAATAACAAGATGGTGAACTTATGACACACGTGTCGTAAGTGGCACGCGAACCTATTTTGGCTAACAATTCCAGAGATGTCGAAGGGATAAATGTTCATTCCATATAGTCATCAAATTATTTTCCATATATTAGAAGTCCTATTAACCAAAAAGGTGTAAATATGGTGAAGAAGTCTTGTTGTGAAAAAACCACAAATATAGAATAGTACTTTTACACGTGCAACAGAAGGAATAAAGGGAAGGTAAAATTAAAATATTTTCAGACTTTTTTCCCGAAAAATCAATTTCAGTACGATGTACAGTGATAATGAATTGTTATCTCTTTCGCTGTGCTAGCATTGTAGTGTGTTAAAATTTTATTCCTATAAAGAAAACTCACAAAAGTGTAAAAATTGAATAAATAGAAATATATTTTCACAATTTTCATGATTTCTTTGCCATGAAAACCAAAAGGAAGACTCTTTATACTCACAGGATCTCAGCAAAGGAATCAATGATGTGATATTATCGTCACATTTAGTGAAAGGTTTTTTTATTTATTATTAAAACAAAGCTACAGGAAGGCTATCTGCCTGCGGTGACTTGGGCGGGTGACTTTTTAAGGATTTCGAACACCCACTCGTTGCACGAAAATATTAGTACGAAAGAGGTTAATACAAATGCTTGTTAAGGAAATGCGTAACAATTTAAAATGCAAGAATATGTAATGACCTCAGAAAAGTGGAGCTTTTTCTTACAGAACAATGCCAATGGAATTTCATCATTGAAAAAATAAAACATTTGCAACATATAATTGTCTGTTTCGGATCCAATGTCATCTTTATTTAAGTTTAGTATGGCATAATTTAATATAACTACACAAATGCAACATTAAAAAAAAACATTAAATTAAAAAAAAAAACACCGCACCGAAGAAAATTTAGAAACTTGTTGCGTTAACAGGATGTTGAGTTAAGACAACAAAAATGCCATCCAACTGAAAATGGCTCCATTTAGATTTTGGATCCGTACCAAGTCGGCCGGAAATCTGAAATTTATCAAACGAATGAATCGAATCCAGAAATTCAAGGAAAAATATTTTATTTTTAGGGCGCTCGGGAAGAGACTGTGAATTACACATAGACGGAAAGAAAATTTATGATTAATTCAAAATTTGCAAAATGACAGAGCAATAACTGCGAGGAGAGAAAAGATACACATAACGCGACGTAGTACAATGCTTTAACGCACAAAAACCAGCAGTAATGATGAGTAAGAGATTGCTTGTTTGTGCAGATTTGTGGCTAGAGTCATGAGCGCCCCTCGCAAGATTTAAATTCTGTGCTCCTAAAACTTCTCTTTACTTACTACTATGTGGGAAAAGTCTGCAAAGTGCGCTCTTCTGAGGCTTGCGCCCCTGGCAGCTGCCCACCTGGCCAGACCCTAGCTACGGAACTGTGTTTAGGTTATGTCACGGCAAAGCTACGCAAGGGCTACCTGCCAAGGATGAAGGGTGCCTTGGTCGGAGGACTTTTTAAGGAGTTCTAACGCGTATTCACGTCACATCTGGAGAAAACCGACCAAAACTCCCGACCTTTAGATCGACAGCCACGCGATAGGCCCGGCCAGAACGCTGGTCTTTCACGATTCAGCCGCCTACCATTTTGAGTGTCTTATCCACTAGGCAAGAGCAAGAGAACGGTACTGGTGAAAATAATTAAAAATTGTCCTACTAGTGACGGTCACAAGTGGGCACTTTATGTAGGACATGGACCGTTGAGAGAGACCAGATGGGCTTTTTTCCAGGGATTTTGCGAAATGAAAAAGCTAACTTTGTAGTTAGCCATGCATTACGGAACAGCACTTTTTCCCGTCTCGCATCCATCCCTATAATGTAGAATGCAAAATTTAATAAAGCAAACTATGGTTAAGAAGCTTTTTTTCTGAGAAAATCTCGGAAGTTGAATGAGTCCAAAATGTCCACGACTTATAAAATTTTGAAACAGTTGAAAAGCGTTTGATTTTGATCTGCCTGTGTATCTAGCTGCCATAGATTCATACGAAATCAATAAATGGCATTATTAAATACAACTGAAAGATGTTTGTATATTTTTAGAAAGTGATTCCATCAACCTTTCAAGTTATTAGGCAAGTTGGAGTGTATAGGGTGATTAATTTTATTTTTCACCAACTATGCGAAAAATTCCAGAGCTGGGATTCGAACCCAGGACTGCCGCATAACGTGCGGGTGCTCTACCACTGAGCTACTCTGGGACGATTCCCAGATGAAATTTCTCGCATTAGAACCGTTGGCATTTATCATCTTCCTCTGCAAATCACAAATAGAACTGATGAAACAATTAATTCGCTACAACTCCATTACGCCGCGGAAATTATATATTTTTAGAAAGTGATTCCATCAACCTTTCAAGTTATTAGGCAAGTTGGAGTGTATAGGCTGATTAATCTGGGAATCGTCCCAGAGTAGCTCAGTGGTAGAGCACCCGCACGTTATGCGGCAGTCCTGGGTTCGAATCCCAGCTCTGGAATTTTTCGCATAGTTGGTGAAAAATAAAACTAATCAGCCTATACACTCCAACTTGCCTAATAGTGTTTGTATATTTATAACTTGATAAGTTTTTTTTTTTCTTATTATAGGAGCACAAGAAGAATAGCAAAACGCAAGTTTCAGAGAATGCTTCATAATTAGTGCTTCTCGCACGAATGATCTTTCTTGTTTTGATCTGACCTTGTAAAGAACACCGTAAAGGAAAACTGCAGAAAAATACGGAAAATGTCCTATCAAAAGGATGCCAGCAGTGTATTTACAAAATTTTTTACGTAGAATTTTTTTCCAGAAGAAATTCCATCCCAGAGGGGCTGACCCTAGGAATAAGGAAATGATACTGCATTCAAACACAAATGGAGAATTTCAGTAAATGTTATGTTATTTTTTTAAAATGAAGGGTTGTGAATTCGATGAGAAATCTACGTTTGAAGACTACCGTGGACACGGAACAGGAATATAGCCAGAGGGTGGGCCCAGGCCTCCTCAAATTTTACTGGCATCAATTTATTAATAAAAATCTCTTGTTTGTTTCTTTGTGCGAGAAATTCTGCTTTGACATGTACTGTCCGTATAAGCTAAATCCGTAGTTTTAAAAGTGCTTTCAGGAGTTATTAGCAGTTTCTGAGGGATGCTAATATAAAGAAATTCCCACCCGCTGATGAGGATCTAAAATGTGAAGGAATTTTTGAGGAAAGGTAGAAGCAGTTCTAAACAGCAGAATTTTCCGTATGAGCTTCCTGGCAACATAACATAAAGCAAAACTCTTCAAAAAGAAAAAGGTGGCCATTTTCCTTCCCAAAACAGGCACTTTTTCTTTACATTCACTACTAAAGGAATAATATTTGCATTACAAAAGGAGCAAAAAGAATTTATCAAAGAAAATAACATTTTTATGGTTTACCTTACATGAAACTTCTTTTACACAGAAACCCCATCAATCTCACAAAAGACATTTGAACGTTGTTGCAACGTTAAAAGTTACACCCATTTCTTCTAACTTATTTTGTTCCAGTAAACGAAATTAAATACAGACCCGACATCCAATCTAGCAGTCTTCCTTCGATAGCATCGTCTGCCAATGAAAAAGTGTGTGCGACTCGAATAACAAGTAGTTAGCTCTTACATCAAAGGACAAATCCATACTTCAGAGACAATTCTCGGACACAATAAACAACGGCCGGCACACCCTAAAAGATTCGCCAGAAATAGTTTATTTTCAATAGAGTGGCCGCCTACAACTGTCTGCTTTTTAATTTACTATCTGTTCAGCCTTGACTTGTAACTCGTTACACTGACTCACCCGGTAACAAACGGCTGGATTATTAAATATCTGGCTCTTCTTTCCCTAACCCCCTACCAGTGGCGGATCCAAGGAAATTTCAAGGAAGAAGTACAAAGCATATATTATCAGAAACGGGTCACTTTTTGTAAACCTGTTCATTTTTAATCTTGCACTCATATTTAACCTGTTAGTCCTCATCATTAAAAAGATACGATATCAAACACTCTTTGACCGCTGTTGGTTCCCAGACTGGTTCTTTGTGCGGGTACCCTGGAGCCCAGCATTAGAGATGGGCATCGCATGAATGAATGAAATTAATCGATTTTGAGAAATTCATTCGAACGCCCAGCACAGAGCATTCGAATAGCATCGGTGAAACGATTAATCGCGAATACAACTCGAATTGTGAAACGAGTACTCGCGATTAATCGTGAGTACAACTCGAATAGTGAAACGAGTACTCGCGATTAATCATGAATACAATTCGAATTGCAAAATTGCGATTAATGAATATTCACTATTCGATTAATCGATTATTGGCAATAATAGAAACAGAGTAATCATTATGGAAATCTTTCGAATGGCACATCACTACCCAGCATTGCACTGGCGCATCCCTTACAGAAGTCTTCGTTACCGAATCTTCTGTGCTGCGTTTTTTCAAAATCTCTTACGTAACTGGATTCATTATTTTCAAAGGCGTTCAAAAATTGCATGATTTCGTAAGAACTAATAAGATTGCATTCACTACACAATACACACCATAGGTGTAGAGTTAAGTGTGCACATGAGGCCCATGCCCCTTTAACCAATTTTTAGCAAGCGCTAAGCCACCCCAATAATTTACCATTGAATTTAAAAAACGCGTTCTAATTTAACGTAGATTACAATAATTTTGAAAACTTCTTCCCCGTTTTCAGTTTATTACTTAGTCACACCTGACACTTGTTACTGAAATTAAGCGCCATGAACGCCTTACAACTTTGTTGTAAAGTGTTTATTACTACACGATACTTTATAATTACGAAAAGTTAAAAATGAAAGCGTAGTTAAAAGGAAACAGGTGTTCTGTAAATATTTCAGCGCATAATTCATAACTTAAATGTCATCCACGCGTGTGAAAGGATGTAATTTAAATAAATTGCTTATTCTTTTGACACTCATAACACCTACGTCTCCGTATACGATAACCTTTTCTTAATTAATAACGCATCTTTTTTTTACTAACGACTAGCTGCTAAGACATTGACACGTTGGTTTTGACAGTTTAATGTACTGCTAATCGAAGTTTCCATTTTTGCGAACTATACGACAACCTGCGATCCAACAGACTCTTTTGTTCATAAATATGCATGAAACAGACACACACCTTAAAAGCATTATAGGATGGAGGATGGTCAACTAATAAACGTCCAGAAGAGATAATTATTACGTTGCGGTAATTTTTAATGCAAGACTACAAATCTTATTCTTACAAGGGCAGAAAGAAAAAAAAAATGGCAGACGTTAAAATGACGTGATGTCACTTCTTTTTTAAAGGCCCGACGCATAGTGCAGTGGCCGAGGGCATAGTGCTTTCAACTGGGAGTCAGATCCCTCCTGCAGATAGTTGGCCTTAATCCTACAACACAACACACACGCTCAACTGGGAGTCTGAAAGTACCTGGTTCAAACCCAGGTCGCGTCCGTCAACCTAGCCGCTAGGAGTTTTACGTGGTTTTTTTTCCGAAACTTCGCGTAAATACGGGTTAGGAACTCTTACAAAAACCCCTAAGGAAGGAACCCCCCCCCCTCCCCTCCTCTGCCTAGATCCCTCGTGTAGATAAACGGACGTAATTCCAAAGTCAATCAATCAATCATTTTTAAGATCATAAAAATAAATAAATAAAAAAAAAATAAATTATCATTTATATAAAGTAGATTGATGCTTGTTTTACCTCGGCGTAGAGTTACATGGCCCTGAGCAGAGGGTAGAAGGGGAGGGGCTTAGAGTTACAAAGCGAAGGCTCCAGAAATGTATGATGGAACTGGATAAATACGGTGAAACATTTTAACAGAGTACTCAAAATATTTCTAAGACGAGACTTTTCTTCCATTTGAAATCAGGTTTCACCTGTTTTCTTTCATCAATGACAAGATTCAGTGAAAAGTTTCCTCTTTTTTCACCGGTGTCGATTTCCCAGAAAGCTCATCTGGGGCTCAGCGTTGTGTTAGCTGGATGATGAAAATAAATAGGTTAAGCCTGGGTTAAATAGTGTAGTAAACGATGTTACAGATTTTTAGGTTCAAGTGCATTCGAAGGGGAGAAGTTGATTACCTCCTTTGTATCCACAACTACAGTTTCCTAAAAAAAAACTTTGAATCCTATTAGTAATCTACTGGTTCAGTTTGTTGATGAAAGTAAGCGGAAGCTGGTGATCCCCAAATTCTTTTTAATTTTAACATTTACGCCATTGAGTTTTCCAGATAAATTTTCAAAACCTTTTAAGTTATGCAAAACACATTAACAAACCAAATTCATAACCACTTTTCGACTTCGTTGGAAAGTTTTAATAGACCGATTTAGGCGCAGGCGACTGTGCCTAAATCGGGTAAAAAAAAAAAAAAAAAAAACTACATCAATAAAATACAAAAACAATCTCCGCATACATTGATAAAATGTAAAAAATCAATCTTTACTCATTTTAACAAAAATTTTACAAACTACGAAAGATTGAACATATTCACAAGAAATAAATTCCTACAGTTACTAATCAGAATACGACTTTCGCAAAGTTCGTATAATTGTGGAATGGTTACCCGTTTTGTGTATTTTAAGTGGCATATAATTTTCGTACATTTCGCATATTGTGTACAAGTTCGCAAATATTTAATATACGCAGCTCATCATAAAGTGACATGAACAATACTATTTTTAAGATACACAGATGTAATTTTTTTATTAATACGGCGTGATGTGATTTTTATCGCAATACTACAACTATAAAATTACTTTTCATTTTAGATAATAGATGGCAGCACCATTTGGACACGCGACTAAAACAGGATCAATAATTGTAAAAAAAAAAAAAAAATATCCGAAATAATTTTTATGTAAGTATATTAAGAATTATTCATATACCAGTGAATAATTATAAAGCAAAAATTCCTTCTTTAATTCAAATACGCTACAGTGACTGGCTAGTGGACTATAAATTTAAAATTCAATTCTAATCGTTATTATCACTTGTTTCAATAATTTAGACACAGTTACGTAAGAATATAATTGGCTGGTAATTATTAATTTTAATAAGAAACGAATCTGAAAATTAACAGAGAAAATTATATTAAATTGATAATGTTAGCAATAAATCATTAAACAACAGAAACAATATGCAAATTATGAACAAGCAGTAAGAAAATTCTAAAAGTCAGAATGTAGGAAACTTCATGGAAAATGACTGCGAGTGAAAAAAAAAATTAAACAGAATGCGAGTAGAGCTGTGTTTATCTTTTCAAGGGTAGAGTTAAGTTTCACAGGCAGCATAACCAATTACAATTAGGTAGGCCACACCTCACAAGTAGCACTTGGAGCCGCAAAAAAAGGAGATAGTTTTAAAATGATGCAGTTTTTAAATAACTTCATCAAATTTCACCAGAATAATCATTCCTTATTTAAATTTAATGGAATGCAAAGATTCTGTATTTTTCAGGCGAAAATCGTAAACCAAATCCCCAATGCGAAAGCAGGCAGCGGACAGTAAATAACTTCCGAGTTCGGTCTATATTTCACTTCCGAAAAAGAATATATATATATATTGTATTTACATTAGTTTTTGCCGATGGAATAGGGTGCATTCTTTTTACCATCCGAAATGTACGAGCAAGGTTATTTCTGTGCATGTGTTTTATATATAATTATTTTTTAAGGGGAAAAAACCCTTTAACCTCTCACAACCGTACTCATTTATACTGGTTAACACGAGTTTTATGAGAAGTAATTCTCATACTAAAAATAACAAATTGTACTTTGTTAAATGCGTTGTATGCATTCTACTAGTAAAAGCCCGAATAAGACGTTAGGCCTAAGGCCTAGCATTTTTTTCAGGGCCCCTATCAGAGCTCGACAAAACCAACATAGGGTCCAGAGTAGACATTTGTCATGGGGATCCTTTTCATATATACCCATTTAGTTTACAAAAATTAGAAAGCGTGGAATTACAGGCTTACTTAAGTTCTAGGCTTTCTAATCTTGTGGATGCTAGGCACTTGTTTTGCAGCTTTTAAAGGGTGAACGCTTGGTATCGCCCAACATGTTTATATCGACCAGACATTCATTATTACTCAAAATGCTTTATTAAAACCTTTTTACAGTATAGTTTAAGAACATTTTTTAGGGAATTCCCAGGAGAGAGGAAAACTTTTCTAGAAACAAAACATTTCTACAGAATACAGTAGGAACATTTCCCATATAGCACTCATAGGTTCTCTAAACGTCTGTTAACGTTCACAAAACGTTCTCTGAATGTTAATAGACGTTCAGAGAACCTATGTGTGCTGTATGGGTTTTTGATTTGGGGGCCCACCCTCTGACTGAAGGCCAGGGGCAGCTGTCGTGGCTGAGTCAGGATCTGGGCCCTTTGTGGTCGGTCATAGCTTGTTGACACATGTAGTCAAATATAGTACAAACATTTGTTGGCGATGATGGTGGTTGCAGTCCAAAATTTTTAATGCACAGAGGTCATGCTTCAAATGATGTCACGGTGGAAGGTGGAATAATTTTTTTTTTTCCGTAATGCTTTGGACCTTAACATGACGTTTATTTTATCCCTAAATACAGTATAAATAAAGCTTCTGCAAGGTGGCATGTGTTGTTGAGTGCATCTACATTTATTGCCATGAATGTTTTTCATAATAATATTAAGGAATAGAACTTAAACTACTGTGTTCATCATTTCGAGGCTCCTAAAACTTTTGGGATCGAGGGCTAGTTGGACTGTGCAATAAACAGGCTATGGCAACTCGACCACAGTGATCCCCTAAACAGGTATATTCTGCACGCATCTTCCCTATCAGATAAACAGTCCGATTACAAATTAGAAATGGTGGAAACCTTTGTCAAAGGAAGGCCATTATATGGCGTTCTCGGAGCAAACAATCGATGATAATGTCTTAAAACTTAATAGTTTTGTTGAAAATAAAAACATAGAAAAGCAATTTGGATATTAGCAGAACATACTGCCACACTAGCATTTTAAAATGCATAAAATGTTTAACAATGTTTTGATAACCATTAACAGTTATCCATTCAAATATGAAAATGTTTTATATCAAGGACATGCATCTGTCACGACTTAAAATACTGAAGTAGGAGTTTTTAAAACTCTTAATTCATTCATGAATTTAATGTAATTCCATCTGACTAAATTATTGATTAGTATCGCTTAAGAGATTGTCTTTTATGGGATCCAGCAGAAATGAATACCGAAATGATGATAAACTCAAAAACCATGGAAGTTACGCAACATTTTATAAACCACGCAAGGTCAAATAAAGAATAGCAAAGAGTTAATTGTTGATGCTGATGGAATACAATCCACGGCAAAACAAAACTGATAGCTCAGGGGTTTTTACGCTCCACGCAACCACCATCTGAATTACGGCACGTTTAAGAATATTTCCACGCCACGAGATCCAAACTTCACTTTCCTTACGATAAAAACAATTCAGCTCAGATTCGAAATCTCTGTATATTCACGCACAAGTTACAGCGTAGACCCAGTTACAACAGCAGAAATGCCGCATACCAAACCATAACTCAGTAAGAAAATGCATATAAATTCCCATCAAAACTACAGAAAAGAAAAAAAAGCGAAAATACTTTTTATAAAACGTAGCAATACGAGCTTGATATACTGTCCTACAAATAACGATTTTTACGCTGATGTATGGCCCCCGATCATTGTCACAAAACCTGACTTTCGGCACGGACAACATAGGTAAACAGAATTTTTTCTTTCTTTTTAAATCTGCAGCATGACTCACCGTTCAAGTATGCGTCTGTGGCATAGTTATTGAAATCTGCAGTTTGTTTTTCTGCCTTTTTGGCGCTCGTGTTATTCTTTCTTTCCTTTTTGAGGAAATGAAAGTGAGTCGAAGAGAAAGCTCATAACAATGTGAATGTGTGTGTGTGTGTGTGCACTCAGACAAACACAGATGGTTCGATGCTTCTCATCCCAGTTTCGATTGAATTGATTTCCGGCATCTGATATGTTTGTTTTGTATCTTCTTCTGTAAGTGAAGGCAAAGCTGCCAAGAGGGGCGATACGAGGAAATAAATATGCGTAGAGATGAGCAGTGACGCATACAGTGAAGTAAAGGGAAATCTGTATTTTAGTGGGCTAAAAAGTGCATTTTAATGCCTTGAACGCTTTTTTTTTACTGAATGTTGGTGCAAAAGAATAGATTTTGGGAGAGAAAGTATAGCTCCCCCCCCCCCTTCCAAAGTTCTCGGTTTCCTATTCATCCAATAAATGCCTATTTGAAGTTTATGTGACTTCAGTGTGAAATACTACGAAACGACACCGCAGAGTGAGAAAACGCAGTGGTAGGTCTTTAATTATTTGATGTACTGCTAACGATCGTAGCTATCTTTATAATGAGTTGGGGTTTCTACCAACTAAAGTCGTAAAACTAGCACGGACAATGTCCCCAGGGGGGGGCGGAGGGGGACGATCGTCCCCCCCCCCTCGAGGAAAAAGAAATTAATGTAAAAGATCCTATTTTACTTTAAAATGGATGTACATCTCAATCTTCTAACTAACCGCCCCCACCGACAAACTTGCATTAATCCGCCACTGAATGTCCCTCTAACCCTTATAGCTCGACGACTCTCGCGGGACCTGTAAATAGGTCATTAATTAAAACTTGGATTCCATCAAGTCTTGCAAAAAGACAGCTGCCCATGTAGGTTCTCAAATTTTCTTACCGTCCTTCAAGATAAATAAAAAAAGAAAAGGGGCTCTTTAATTGTGTTTTAATGGCTTTTCAAAGGTCAAATCTATAGAGAACTGCTTCGGGCCTTGAGAAGGGACAGGATTATTGCGGATGTTTGTCCTGATCGCTAAAAAATTTGCCAAAATGCAAATGTTCTGTATTTTTGTTATCTCTAGGTCTGCACAGAACATTTAAGTAGAAATCCTTAATGAATCCAATTTTCAATCTGCGGTTGCAGGAAAAAGGAAGAGCTCTCCTGCTTCAGAAAAGCATTCGGATGTCGCGCTCTATTGTTTAACATCAGAGACGCAAGAACTGCACATCAGCCTTTAACCGTACCGAAAGTTGAGCATTTGGGTTAACGAGTCTTTCCCTTTGTATCCCACCACAAATAATAAGTGACCAACAATTATCTTTTATTGGCTAGGGGGTGGAGAAATTGCCCAAAAAGAGAAACAGCTCCTTCCCACACGCAACGCTCATATAAATCCTTCTTGTACACAAAATTCAAGAGCCCTTTATAATATAAATTAGATAAAAATATAAGAGAACACTCTACATTCTCAGCACATAGGTTTTAGTTGAAATAACAATAGCATGTAGTTTTAAAAAATGTGCTGAAATGTAGTGTAAATTTATGGGTCATTTATCAATTTATTTATAAAGTCAAAGCTACTCGAGGGCTATTTGCCTAAAAAAAGGTTACTGGAGTGGAGGACTTTTTAATGGGCTCTAACGCGTAATCCCGTTGCATCTGGAGAAAACCGCCCCAAACTCCAGATTGTTAGATCGATGGCCGCGCGAAATGCCCGAGCCCGGGACCTTACACCTGATCCATCTACCACGTTCAGTGTCTTTATCTAATCGGCCATGGAGGGGCAACAGACTCGAAGGTACCACTTTTAATAAATGGTGTTGCATTCGTGAATACGCGTTAGAACCCCTTTGAAAGTCCTCCTACAAAGGCACCACCCTCATCCTTGGCAGATCGCCCTAGCGTAGCGTTGCCATAATGACAAGAAAAAACGTATTGAGAATAATGTTGCGAAAATTTTCCATTAGCAGGTAATGGGTCAAACGTTTTAATATCTGAAACTGTCAAAACATTCTATTTAGAACTTTCAATAAAGCCGCTTCTAAAAACTATTACGTCATTCAGTGCAAACACTTAACATAGTTCACAATTCCTTGCGCAAAAATGTTAACCCATCTAATAAAACATAGGGAAAGTAAATAGTGGAGAGAAAATGAGAAGGGAGGGGGGGGGTAAGACAAATTGAGGGGGGGAAAAAAAGAAAAGTTACACATTTCAAGAACTGTACGTATGAGGAAGTGCAAAAACATTTCGTACAGGTATGAAGAGCCGACCGTGTCAGATAAAAAAAAAACAGTCTGAAATGTAAACAAAGGTGGGAATGTGGAAACTGAAAGTGGCGTAATCACAATAGATTTTATTCAGAAGCAGACGATATGTGAATTACTGAAGAAGTGCAGACGATTTTTACCTGAAAGCAGAAAGGGATGATTGCTAATCAAACAGCTGAAGAGACGTTTTCCCGATGAAATGTTGGCTACGTTCTATTTTAAGAAATTACTTCAGCAATAGGAGAGATAAAATAATTTCGCGCTTAGCTAAAACGGGTTAGGTAATTCAAGGTCGAATTCGTGTTAGCGGAATGATAAGAGCGAAGATATTAAAATGTTCTAAGTAAACGAGAACGTGCAACACAAGAGGAACGTGAATCTTTAAGAAAAACAGGGAGGATTCCTTAGTGATCATCAGGATGTTTCTTCTAGGGATGCGTTTTCAGTTTATTGTTGGATGACCTCACCTCGAACGATACATTTTTCTTATTATTCAGTGAGAAAAACAGGAAATCAAGCTGAATGTAACCTAAATTAGATAGGTTCTAACT
This sequence comes from Cheiracanthium punctorium, assembly GCA_038373885.1. NCBI lineage: Eukaryota > Metazoa > Arthropoda > Arachnida > Araneae > Cheiracanthiidae > Cheiracanthium > Cheiracanthium punctorium. The sequence goes on from JAWZYV010011953.1 coordinate 250,625, forward strand.
ATCTTAAATACCTTTGCGAAATATTGGTGTGGCCCAAACCTCTTTGATGTGGCCAGAAAGTTCGTTTTATGTCGCCGGATAGAAATTAAAGCAAGCACAAGATTTTGAGATTTTCTTGGGAGAAGGGAAGGAATTAAAATACATATTAGAACTGCCAAATAAAATTTCAGTGATCCATATTTTGCAATATTTTTCTAAATTCATGACTCCTCGAATAATTTTTTCCTTTTTTCAACCCTTTAAAGTGCAACCATTTCCCAATGTCGAAAAAGTGCAGCTGGGTGCCATAGGACAATTTAACTACCGGGAAGATGGCGGTCGATCGAATCGCCCAGTGCGTACCACAGAGCTAAAGAGCATTTTTTGTGCGGTGTCGCACAGCCGGCTGTATCAAAAATGCTCGAGCTCTGTGGCACGCACTGGGCTATTCGATCGACCGCCATCTTGCTGGTAGTTAAATCATACGGTGGTGCAACGGCTGCACTTTTTCGACATAGGGAGGGCATCTAGAAAGACTGCCCAAAGTATTTAATTGAAATCAAATTCATCCTTCGTGAATCAAAACAATCGTTGTGTCCTCACAGCGGACACCGCGCGTTAACCCTCTGAGGCGCAACCCTTTCCCAATGATGAAAAAAAGGGCAGCCGTTGCCATCGCTCGACTTAACTACCAGCAAGATGGCGGACAACCAAAAAGTTCATCGCGTGCCACAGATCTAGAGACCCTTTTTGAAGCAGCTGGCTGTGCCGCACAGCCAGCTGCGTTTGGTGTTCCCAGAGCGGGAACACTGCGCGTTAAAGGGTTAAAGGGACTGTTCAAGAGCCCTTTACTGACCAGTGAATTCCCTCCGACACAAATGCTTCAAGATTTTTGAGGCAGCCTTAGCTTTTAGGCTCCGATATCCTGTTTCTCGTCTTTAACTACCCATTTTATGCACTTTGGGAAACATTCCGGACATTTATTGGATGACACAAGTTAATAATGAAGTTTACAATAAACTTTGAGGGCGGGTGGGTAGTTTCTCTTGGGGAAATGTAAAAAGATAAGATAAAACAGCAGAAAAGGTAGGTCTCTCTTGCAGATATTGATTGGTCCATAGAATGAAACATGGTCTGACGAAACGGGGGAAACTTCGATCTTCGTACAAGAGGGGTAATTTCTATATCAATATCTAATGTTAAATGATAATGGTCTTATTGATTCATTGATTTCGAATATTTCGCGCAATACTAAGGAAAATGCGGTTTCCTGAATTGTGTTTAATGTTTCGAAATGGAATTTTTTTCTGAACTAAGAATAGTATTATCTAGTACTAACAGAATAAAAATTAAATCTTTTTGATAGATTTAAAAAAAAAGCCGAGTTTCAATTTTCTTTGAAATTGTTTTTTCATGTTCCAAAGTGACTACAAAATCTATTTGTAAATTGCATATATTTTTCCATAGCCTTCAAACGGAAATTACACTGTTGCTTTACCACAGTTGCAGTTACTAGTTATTCACGAAAAATTCGATTATTAAAGGGGAAAACGGCAATTTAAAAATAAGGTTAAACCTTGAACGAAATGGGAAAACATTTTTCTGTTGACGCCTGGTGTCTGAATAATAATAAAAAAAAGCTATATTTGAAATCTGGGAATCTGACACACAAACGATTATTATACATGGTGGACATAAAAAAGCTTTTTCGATATATGGATCTCTAGGGACCGATCCAGAAAAACTTTAGAGATAGTTATTCAGAGGTATGGGCTCGAGATTCCGCGAAGCAACAAAATAGCGGTTACAGTTGTAGGTACAGAGACTCGAAATTTTCGAATGGCAACACCTTTTTTCCGTCGCAAAATGCTCACCGCATGTGAAAACACTAAGGAGTGTTTAGACGGTGCGTGTATCACAAAAAATTGGACCTGTTATGAGCGTACAAAAACAGCTCTGTGAACGGCCAGTACAACCTCACTCGGGGCACGCGGAGGTGATTTGCATAGGACAGCAAGGTAACAATCGCAGAACTTCATTAAAGACATAAAATATTCATGCTTTCATTTATAGACTTCTTATATCAACGGATCGAGAGGTCTGGTACGGAGAAAGCTTTTCTGAAGAATGGAAAATTACTTCGCAAGTGTTAATATTTTTTTTATGAAATGGTTAGAATTCGGTAGGAACACTGTTAAATTGTGGAAATTCAATAGACATTATTTCTCTACTCTTAAGATGACGTGTGAACTTAGATACTTGCATTTCTTATTTGGTTTAGAAAAACAATCTTAAGGTAACAAAACAAAGCACGTAGTTTTTGAAACTGAAATGCCTTTCCGTAATCTTATCTTAAATAAAATTCTGCAGTTGTCGCTTTTTTGTTTCATTGTATTCTTCAGCTGAACGAAAATAAAATGTGTAGATATCCGTTTCTTTCATAGCAAAAAGCTACACTCTGGAGAATTTTCGGAATACCCCATGCATTAAATTAGGGTCAGAACCGGAGCATAAAATTATGATCAAAGGGGAGAGTGAAGCAGTGCATAAAATTAATCATCGAGCCACTCTGCCGAAAAGTCATTAAGAAACTTCTTTGTCATGGATTTCTCTTTCAAAGTTTAACGAATATTTTGAAAAGGACCGATTTTTGCAGGGTAAAAAAACTGCGAGTTGTTTACAGAAAGAAGGTTTAGCTAGGCTACATACCAGTGTTGAGAAATAAAATTAATGACGGTTAACTATGACAAACTAACGGGTAATAGTCAATCTAATTCACGATTTGAAAATAAAATTAAAAATCCCTTGCTTTTTATTCCTCAGAGGGATGACTTAGAACAGGGATGCGGAAATGGCAGCCCATGGGGCCAAATCCAGCCCGCTAAATTGACCATTGAAACAGTTAATTTTTATGTTAGCCAACTAAATCACTCAGAAAACGTGTCCAACAGAAGATGTTAAGATTTTAAAAAGATAGAAGGTGACTCAAATATTTTCTTCGGCATTCGCTGTAAATTTCGAGGAGATTCAAGCCGAACTTGAAATAATTAAATTTCAATGCAACGATTATCTAAAGTCAATGTTTAACAATTCATCAAAGCTTGATTTCTACAAAAGTTTACCGAAGTATCGATTCCCCAATTTGATAAAACACGCTGAGAAAATTATCTCAATGTTTGGGTCTTCATACATCTGCGAACATGTGTTTTCAACAATGAAGCTCCGTACAAGTGAACTGAGGAATAAGGTGATTGTCGAACATCTTGAGAGTGTTTTACGAATTACTTCTAGTAACTTGGCGCCAAATTTCAACGACGAGATGATTAAAGAATAGTCAACATTTCATTTCTCACACAGGCCCAGTACGTTCAAACAATAAATTAAAAAATAAGTCTATTTGGCCAGCCTAAATATTTTAATTATTTTATATGGCCCTTACCTAAATCTATTTCTCCATCCCTGACTTAGAACTACTTTTGACGGTGAAATTCAGAACATTCATATTGCCTTCTCTCAACCACGGCGTCACAAAAATACTTTTTCCAGAATAGTCATTTTATTGGACTGGAAAATTGCCTTGCAGGCTTCACATTCTTCTGCCATTAAGAACTACCTGTCTCCCCTAAGGTTTCCATCTCTCCAAAATAAGACTACTTTTCCTGCAGTGGTTAACAGCCTACTGCGGTTTAGAGGACAACGAAAAAGCTGATTTGAAAGGGTAAGCCATCATGCAACCAGAGATGATGATGATGATGAAATGTATTTTCACAATTTAAAGTAAAATATTAAATTAACTTTTAATAATAATCTTTTTTTTTAAAGAATTTTCGCAGAAGTAAGAGCCTATCTCTTCCTCTTCCCTAATTTGGTGACCTCTCATCCCTTCTAATTTCGAGGCCCCGGGGAAATGCTCAGCTGTAGTTACGGCTTTGCTTTCAAACACATTTCAAACTGAACAAACGACACTGGCGGACCGCATTTCAAGATGTACGTCCATCAAAACACTTAATTGATGGCATTAGGGTCCATCAATTTGGAAGATTAAATATAAGATTCCAACACTTTTTTTTCTTTTCTCTCTTTTTTATTTATTTTATTTTTTAAAGATTAATCTGAAGAAAATTGTAGCCGAAATAATAAACCTTCCGAAAATTAAATTTTGGAGACTGGAAATGAGCATATATTTCAATAAGAAATTGCAGTCCTGCGGAGTACTATTTTAAATTACTTCAACTTTTTAAATAGCTAGAATCCCCCCCCCCCCCCGAACCTCCTAAATATACACCATTTACCTAACCTTAAATTTTAGAAGATTTATCATTTGGGGAAGCTGGTAGAAAATAAAAACGATCTGTTGCGAATTTCGACCCTAAGGCTGTTATGTCCGCAATAGCAAATTTTTTAATTCTACCTTTTTCGTCTTTTGGACACTCACCATCCAAGATTTTTTTCTTTATCGCTATATCCCTGTTTCTTGATATAAACATTTTTACAAGTTGAATGCATGGCATGTGAAGACTGACTTTCCCGAAATTTGATACATTAAGTTCAGAAATAAAAATTGAATACAACAGCAACAATAGTAATATGAAAACCTTAATCCTTTCGCGGGTGGTGGCTAGACGTTCTAACCACCTAATTATGGTGTACATGACAAATTTCAGAATCATTAGTCAATTTTCCTATGTCTATTTACCAGGTAATAATGAAATTTGCACAAAATTATATTAGGAGCAAAGTGTCATGCATATTTAGAAAAATGTTATAGATATTTTACAGAAAAATTATCCATGCTTCATTAAATTGACATCAGAAATTTAACTATTACTCCAGGCATCTGCATAAACGAGAAAATACAATAAAAGTTCTTGCGCCGGAAAGGGTTAAACGAAATTCAACCGTACTACGTCAGACTTCAAAATCAATATTAACTCCATACAATACACAAAACAAAGATATACCCTACTGCGAAAAAAGTAAAACGGAAACCTGCTGACAGATATTTTACGCTCTCGCACTGTTAACGTTTACGGTCACTAACCCTAAGAAAAAATGTTGAGATAAAGAATGGGCGAAAATAAGTACAGGATCTCAGAGCCTTAAGATCAAAAGAATAGGGTTCTTTAAGCTGTATGAGATTTCTCCTATCTGAAACAAAACTTTTCTTTGAACTAACTATTCTTATGTTCTAAATTTAGAACTTAAGAAATAGTTTATAAACTGTATTCAATTTGTAATAATAGTTCTTAACTTAATCTCCAGGACTCTCCTATTCAATCTTTTTGTTTTAACAAATGCTTCTCCCGTGTTATGAAAATGATAGGAAACATTTTTATAACGCAAGATTATGGTGCTGACATACGAAATAACTCTGTTAACTAGCTTACTTTTTTAACCATTTGCAAAATTGCTATTATTTTTTTGTGAGGAAAAAAAATAGTAATCAGGAGATAGTTTTTAGATCTATTTTTGAGAGACTTCCTGAAAAAATACATTTTTAGGTACAATCGCACTATTTAAGTACAATATCAGAAGTGTAGGAAAGCATTTGGGAACTGACTGCCTTCGGATAATCGAGAACTCTTCAATTTTGAGATAACACAAGACATATAGGGGAGAGCGGGGGGCTAATGGGACATATTTTTTAATTTAAGCTGTATTTCAGTGAAATATGCAGATATTTAAAAAATAAATTATACTAAATTAAAGCGTGCACATGTGATTGCCAAAAAAAAAAATGCTTAGTGAGTTTTTAAAGACCTATTAATAAAAGTTAAAAAAAATCCATTTCTGGAATTATATCATCGTCCCATTAGCCCTCATATACAGGGCTAATGGGACAAATATAAAAAATAAATAAATTTCATACTAAGTCAATAAACAAATAAAAACTAAATTATGCATGTGAAACTAATTACAAAATATTAATACCAATGTTCTTTCATAATTTTTTTTATTTCTGAAGTAATATTTAAGGTCATAATTAGTATAGCACATAATCAGCTGGATTTTAATTTTGAAAAGAAAGAAAAAGAATAAAGCAATTGTTATACATTCTACGCAGTTTGGACAGTTTTCATTTTTGAATTCTAAGGGGTTGGGGTGTCACCCCCCCCCCCCATGAGGCAATAAAAAATGTGTATTCTTTACTCCCTTATCACACACACGCATACATATATATGGGTTGCAGTAGTCTTAACACCCCCCCCATGAAAAATTTCTGGCTACGCCACTGATAAGAACATTCGGTTAAATCGAATAACCGAGATTACAATAACCAGCGTTCTATTGTAATTCTTTGACATTTCTGATTCCATAGAAATATCATTGCACGAATATAGTTTGCATATTTTTATGTAGATAATTGGAATTATTTTATGAAACGATCTTTATAAATTAAGCAAACATAGTCATCGGCATTTTGAATTAGGATTTAGTCGCACGCTCATAATAGTATTTATAAATAAAAGAAATAAAATAGTGGCGCACAATCCCCAGTTAAAAACTCGGTTTACGAAAGAAATATAGATATTAAAATGCACGCTGAAAATAAATATTTGCTACGATAATGTGAAGAAATAGACAAATGAATGAAGGTCATAGTATTATCTGTTAAACTTGCTTTTATCTTTTATGACTCAACATCAAATATTATCTTTATGACTGAATTCTTCAAATAAGGATATAAAGTAACTTAAAAGGTTCGCCGTATGACGATGTTAAAAATTTTGGTAAAAACACTTTGTAAAAGTACGCTTCTATTTAAAAACGAACTAAAAAGTATAAAATAATTTTCTTTTTTGATACCAGAGAAAGTTTTTAAAATAAATAAAAGTCCGAGACGCTAATTGTATTTTTCGTAATTCTAATACGATATTTATACTATTTAAATACCCCACATTTTTCATTTTTTTTTTGTCATAAAAAAGTACAATACTCCCGGATACAAGAATTTTTTTTTAATTCCTTAAAGCTTATTTTTATAAAAAAAAATAGTGTTTCTTTTTTTTACTAATTTTTATCTACCTTTTTAGTCAAAAGAATCTTGAAATAACATTTTAGTCATCATACTTACTACTAAATTAATTAATCTAACCTCCATCGGACACGTTTGGCTCCATTTAGTGCATATAGTGTAAATTAATTTATGCTCTTTATCATTGTGGTCCATGTGTATAAGACACTTCTAAATGAACCAATTATCCCACAGAATTATACGGATTATTATTTTGACAACTTAGAATTTTACAAGTTTTCTACAGAATTTTGAAAAACAATGTGAAAAAATCGTTTTTTTAATTATTATTTTTATTGAATGATGATTTTATTTATTTATTTATTTTTGAAGCTTGCTCGTTTAAATAATTGGTGGTGAAAATATATTCTAGTAAAAGCAGGTAAAGCGTTCAGCAATCGCGAACAAATTTATCAGCTTTTCGATTAATTTCGAAAAATTAAAAGGGGGCACGAACTTTGGCTGTATGAAAGTGAAGAATGTTAATCAATAGACAACACAAGAATCAAGATCTACAGAGAACGTTTCATTTATAGGAAGTTAAATCATGTGCATGAGTTGTTATAAAAATTATTAGGTGCACATCTTTGCTTCCGCCGCTCACCTCCACCATGCCTCCGCCGCTCACCTCCAGTGAATATTGGTATTTGCACTTGATCTGCATTTTTATGCAAACATATGGTGATACTGAAAAAATGGCTATCAGGTTTCTAGGGGGATTCAGTTTTCATGATAAATTATTGATCTTTAAGTTTCGTTAACCAGAAGTGATTCTTATCTAAATACACTATATGCCTAGTTCCCCATACACCAAAATACATAATTCAAATAAATGACTCAAACGATATTGTTTTTAAATTCATTCAAAATGAATGACGTATTTAAGTATTTTTCTTCCACTAAGAAAATTTTGTCTTTAAGGTGGCGTAAAGATATATAATCAAATTTTTTATTTGAAATCAAAGGTCTAAAAGAGACAAAACTTTTCTCAGCTACTTTTAACAGATTCTCAATGAATGTCCATTGTACTGTAAGATGCGCAATATTAATACTAAAATGAAATTTCAAAGTTTAGCTTCAAGATATCGTTGATATCCATAGGTGTACATTGGCATATAATATGGGGGGGGGCAACACGTAACATCGAGGGGGCCAAATTGTTTCCTATTGTAGAAAATATTTTCAAATAGGTTATATCTGAATTTTCGGAGGGCAATTGCCCCTCTTGCCCATAGTAAGTTACGCCTATGTTGATATCTATCCAAAAACATATTTTGTACATTTCAAAAATATTTAAACAGGAGCATACAAAAAATTTGTTTTTATATGAACCAGTATGGTTCATCTCTCTCCAAGAGGGTGTAAGAAAAGCGGAGGCAAATAAAAATATTAGAAAAGCAGGAAAACAAACTATAAATACACGTCTAAACAATTTTGTACAACAAGGAGCACTCAAAATACTGCTTGAGTCCACATTATTTCTTTTACTGTACAACAGTAAAACATAATTTAATATAATATATATATATAAAAATCTTATACCAGCACAAAATACTTTCATATGCAGCGTAAAACTCTGCACTGCAAATGAAACCATCAAATGAATTTCAAATGATGACAAAATCTTGTATACAAAAATTCTTTAGCTGTGTGACTAGGGGAAAAAACCAGTTACAATGCAAATGGCACATAAACAAACCATTTTACATGGACGTCCATAACTTTTCAACTTCTATATCGTGTAATTCCGTAACGAATAATCAACAACACGGTCAAAATAAATCGACTTTTGAACTATGGAAAGAACTAAAAACGCATTGCCTTTTCAGGCCAAATCTAATCTCATTTAAATATTCATCCATATTAAATTTAACTGCCAATTACAGCTTCTAAGATACTCCTCTATAAGAGAGAGAAAAACAGCACTATCGATGGCAATAATAATAAACAGGCTTCATCAAACGGTGCGGCGTAATATATAACAACATTCTGCGACATTCCCAGATACAATAAAAACCGCCGAAGCAGAGATCACTTAATTATAAAAACATCCATTGTGGCAACACGCTCAACCAGACAAAATAAAATTGGAACGCACATTGCCAAACTCTCTTATTAGATGAGCCAGCAGAAAAATAGCGGACAATTGTTTTAGCAAGAAAAGAACTGTTTTGCTAAATAATATCCTGTGCGTGGGTTTTTGCTTTTAAAAATGGCAGACGCTTTATCCAGCGAGAGAGAAGAGAATTTGCACAAATGGCGAGACTAAACAATTTAAGGGTGACCCAGACGCTTTTTAAGCAGCCTACGCTTCATTGAACAACTAATAACATTTTACATAAATTAAATCTAGTCCATGGAGGTGTGTGTCCAGTTAAAAATTACACTCTAAACAGGCAAAGTTTTTTTGTTCTTTTGTTTCTATTTTAACAAAATTTAAAATTAGTGCAAGGTCGAAGAAAAAAAAATATATGAGACATGTAACAAGGGGAAAAAAGGAGGGTAAAATGAGGGGGAATTACTCATAAAACGAATCGAATAATTTAATTTTTCTTACAAAAAAATTTCAATTTCAGAAGGGGGGGGCTGTATATTGATGAAACCTGTCGTGCAAAATCTGAATTAACGACTTTTTTTTATAAAATAAAAATCTAGCTGAATAATGCACATTCCGATTTGCAAATTCTTTCCAAAAACTTTTTGATTATTTTATGATTGGTTATTTTTGGTTTTATCTTTTGGTTATTTTATGTTTTTAAGAAATGTCTTCTTTGTAACACCCGTTTTTTTTTATTATTATTATTCTATTTATTATTTTTGGGGTTGAGGGAAGATAATTGACTTTTAATGGTCCGTGATGATATGACTGTTTAAATATTTAGAAAATAGGATCGCTTGAGGATAAAAGGAGAAAGACTTAGAAGTTTTAACACCCCTCTCCCCCCTCCCAAATTTGCAAATATGACCATAATTTTTTTTTCATTCACATTTAAGTTTAGCAATTTAATTTAAAAAAGTCCCTACAAAGTCTTCAAGTGTAACTCAAAGGCCCCTAGCGTATCCCCTCCAGGAAGTTTTCTAGATCTGCCCCTGAAAAGAATATTGTCTAAAATGTTACATTTTATCAGTGCCGCGGGATTGAAATGCTCCCATACTCTGAAATATGTCTTAGTGCATTCAACTCTTGGATTCATGCCGAAAATGTAGTAGGTTCAAAAGATTGATAGTGGGTATAGTTTTACATTTTAAGCAGACGATGCACAGCCTTTTCGCAGAGGTGGAAGTGTAGGCACTAATGGCGTAAAAAGATGTATTCACCTGCCAGATGAGGAAAGAAAAACTAAAAACTTCCATTGCTCAACTAAATAGAAGAAAGCTGACTTAACAATTGTAATGCTATGTAATGTTTCGAAGAGACATCAATCAGAATTCGGATCAAGATTTTTGATAACGAAAGAACAATTTCTTGCATTTTGCAGATCCTTTTGAGAAATGGATGATACATTGCAACCAGAAATATCAACTACAATTTATGTATCTGGGACAAAACGAGCATACATTATTCATACGTCATCTGAGATATGAATAACTTTTTATAATTCGTTATTTTCACTAAAAATGAATGCATTCAACTCATTTTTTTAATATCAAAAAAAAAAAAAAATTCGACGATTTTCTTAAAAATTTTTGATGCAAAATGAGCTGATAATACATAAAATGTAACTTTGACTATTTTCATTTGATCAGATCAAGAAAGATTTTTTTATACTAAAAATAAATAAAATTCTTAACAGGATTTTTAATAAGTCACAAAGGTAATACATAGATTTGCTTTTGATACGGAATCGCCACAAGCAATTACGAGTATAACTTGAATAATTATTCATTGAAATTCAAACCTAGTATGAAAAACATGTTTATTGATTTTAAAATAATTCTATTCTATTGGTAATAAAATTTTTTGCTCAGTTAAAATGATAAATAAAACACGAAAAAAGTAAAAATTCTTAAATTATTTTGCCCATATTTGAAATAAGCAGTGACAGCTAACACCATAAAAAATTTCGCTGTGTTTTCATTGGGAATTGCATTTAATTATTGTACAAAAAATAAAGCGTACAGCAATTTATTTGGAAAAAAAAAGAGAATTATTCAGTTTTAAACGAATGCAAAAACGAATACTAATAATAATACCAAATGCTATGAAATATTTAAAATAATTAGACACAGACAGTTTCTGTGTACTGTGTTAAGGCAAACCTAAACGAGGAGTATCAGTCTTATCCACAAGGTCATGATGAGGCCTGTTGACAGTTTCCAAGAGACTAACTTAAAAGAAATCGGAATTAACTCTTCCCATTAAATCCTATTCTAAAATAAAATGAAACTCGTTCTTAAAGGTCAAGTAACAGGTCAGCTTCTTGCTTGATTTCACAACACGCTTACAAAAGACTAAAACCGGCACGTGTATTAACCAAAAAACAAGGAGAAGCCATCCTTCATGGACGAAGTTTCAAACATTAGTTCAGACTGAATTTTGCTGTTAGGTACAGATGAGCTTTGGATATCCTATTCTCGATTACCCGAAGATCGGATAAAGATAATTAAAGCAGAATTTAAGTTCAAAACGATTTAAATAGTATTTACTTAAATGCACATTTTATTTTAAACTTGCCTTAAAGGATACACACACTGGAAATAGTTTTATATACACTGCGCGTATAGCATGGCAATGAAGAAAACATCACATTTTTTTTTTTTTTTTTTTTCAAGTAAATGCTTGAAACTTAACTTTGATCATGTAATTTTTATTTATTTATTTCCGAAACATGCAACGAATTTCTGCGAATTCGAATATGTTGAAAATTCCTCTCGTTAATTTTCAAAAGTCACACTTTTTAAATTCGTACAAAAGAATTATTAATTAGTAAAATGTTCCCATAGGCTAATTAGGTGATGTAAAAATTTTTCGCCTTTCATCATAAAACGTCTCAGAGATATAACACTGACGGCCAGAGGCTATACATAAATTTGAATGTAAACATTAATTGCTAGAGAGCAAAAAAGTATTTCCTTCGCAATTTCTGAACGACCCTGAAATGTGATCACCCGACGTGATTTTTTTCTTCTTCCAAGAGCTACTGAAAGTGGTTTAAATCAGCACACATTTACATTCATATCTCTGACACTTTTTGGGACATAGTTTTCAAATTTTCTGCATCATCTCATCAGTGCATAATGCACATTTTACTAACTAAAAATTTTTTACGGGGGTCGTATATAAATTTAAAAAGTGACTTTTTGAAAATTAACTAAAGGAAAGTTTTCTAACGCAGTCTTTTCTCCAACCTTATTTTGAACATTTTTTTCAGTTAACATTGCCCACTTTTCTCTAACAGACCAAGAATTAAAGCATGTTAAACCTTTTTGGGACACCCAGTATATTCTAACCGACAGATATAAAGAAAGGTTGAAGGTGTCTGAATCTAGAGTTAGAATGTACGTAATGAAGCAAACTGTACGTACAGCTTAAATTCATAATGAAATATTCGAAAAATTTTAGTTGCTGTTATCATGGCTGTAATTCGGAGAAACAAACCTGTTTTAGAAATTTGGTACACTAGTTGAACTAATTACGTCAGGGGCTAGAAAAAATTCTGGATGAATCTTCATTAAGCTGCACTACCCACTTGCAATAAACGAAAACTCTTTGCATTTTATGAAGCTTTCAGAAACAAATTTAAACTAATTGCGCAGCAAAATTTTTTCAGAGTGACAGATTCTGCAAAATTTTCGTTTTCTAATAATTCAAAACATTTTGCAACCGATACAGATTTATTGTTTATTAGAGTGAATAGTAGAGCTTGTTAAGAGGCACCCTAAAAATTTTGAAGTCCCTGACATAAGTCAGGATATTTTGAATCATCAGGTTGAATCATAAGTCAGGATATTTTGAATCATAAGTCAGGTCCTTTTGAAATGTACTGACGTAGTTCAGTTGTGTCATTTATTAGTAGTGCTGTTAAAGTAACGACAAAATGAGTATCCGTATGTATTTGTTACTTAGATGTTCGCTATTCGTTACGAAGTATTCGTTACTCGTTACTTTCGTTACTACTAATAGAATCGGTAATAGGGTGTTATATGTGCCCCATAACAACACATCCGGGACAGTGTTGTTATGGGTATATGCCGCCCATACATAAACCCATAACAAAACCTAACCAAAAAGAATTTTTTTTAGCGAAGTTGTATAAAGTTGTATTTAGAGCTTATTTTCTCCGATTTACAGATTGTTTTTATACACATTTATGGTTTTATACAATGCTAAATTATCCGAATTACGGAGTGCACATAGAAATCTTCCAAAGTCATATGCCATTTTTTTTTTTTTCTCAACCCCCCCTTTTTAAAATTCTGAACGCTGGTTTAACCTGTTCATTCTTATCATAAAAAGTGTAAAGGAAAGCTTGTGACTCGTGTTTTTTCTGGGAGCGGGTTCTCGAATACTGAGATCCAGGGATTGGGCCACATATAGTAAATTCACAGGGCAGGGGATCTCAGTATGATATCAACTACTTTGCCGTCTCTACAAGCATAATATCTTTATTATTTGTGAGTTCTTATTTCATATCAAAAACATCTTTTGCTGGACGATTTTTCGAAGTAAATTAAAAATTACCATATTTTAAATTAAAATTGTTTAATTCAGTGAGAATGATCTATTTTTAAGATATTTCCAGTTCTATTTCTGCACTTTTGGGATGAAAGGGTTTAGCCCCTTCTGTGGGTGCATATATGAGAGCATTCTTTAAACAAAAATTATCACTCCTTTCATACAGAAAGAATGGTTGCACCGGACTATGCGTATTCCATGAGTTCATGGAATAAAATGTACCATAAAATAGGGCAGATGGCCCCCCTAAACGCCGACATTTTAGAAATATACTGAACTTTATTGAATTATTTTAATATCAGTGGCTTACGCAGGAGTGGGCATAGAAATACCGGGTAGCTCCCATTTTTTTATATATTTTTTAAACAATTACTTAAAAAATGTGTTTAGGTTTCCATGCTAAATATTTTTTTTTAGTTCCAAATAATATTTCAAATAATAAAAATGTGTGAATTTGTTTACTTTATAAAAATATATTTTTTTAAAAGGTGTATTTAAATAATTTGTTATTTATTACTCATATTTCGATTCTAGCTAAAAAAAAAAGAAAAAGTTAAGTTCGCAATCCTGCTTCGGAACCACCCTGAAAGAAAGAATTCTGATTGCACCACTATTTAGTACTAAAATGTTAGAAAGCCCGAAATTAGCACCCCTTACTAACATGCTTCTCTTATATGTATTGCTCCTCTACAATTATAAGAACCCCCCTCCCCCCCCCCCGCAAAAAAAAGTTCAACTGCGCATAAGAACATACTATACACCGGATCCTATTCCCCCAATTGTACGACCCATATCAATAGCGCAGCAGATAGTATATCCATCTCCATAACTGTAACGAAACATACGGATTCTTCCAAACCTCATCAAAACGATACCATTCGGCTCGGCACAAACGAATTGCAACCAGAACATACTACTACTCAAATACAGAAACTGATTTTTTCCTTCAAACAGCGAGAATCCATAATACTTCCGGTATCTAGTAACGGAACGGAACATACTATTACTCAAATACCGAAATTCATTTTCTCCCTCCGGCAGTCTTGTATTCGAAGTTCGAACCTGGTCGATCCGAAATGCACACTCAAAAGTCATTTTCCCCCTTGAAACCGCGATCCGATATCCAGTAACAAATAGCAGAAGATATTAGTACCCGATTACTGGAACCCGTTTCCCCCTAGTTCGCCTCGCCTGGCAGTCTGTATTCGAAGTTCGAAGCTGCTCGATCCGAAACAGCTTCGGATCGAGTAACGAGTAACGATATCAACCGCAAAATAGCAATTCGTTACTTCGAGTCTGAGTGATTATCCGTATCTTAGTACCGAATACATGCGGTTTGCTTCAGCTCTATTTATTAGTTATTGTTGTCAAGGGCGGAGCCAGGCTAAATTTTCGTTGGGGGCCATTGAACTTTGTAGATGGTCAATAAATTGTTCATAATGCAAATTAAACGCGTGTAAATGTGAAGTATACGAATCTAAAGTTTTAAAACAAAAAGTTCGGAGGGGCCATGGCCCCCTTGCTGGAGCCGCTCTTGATTGTTATTTGAATTTATGTACTAAAATCACACGATGTTTTCGAACCACAGCCGTAAGATCTTGCATAAAAACTAATAAATACAACTAAAAAAGTGCGTATAATAATTTGGTCAGTGAATAAATAACACATTGTATCGTCAAAATAAAATCCGTTTACACCCGTGTTTAACATTAGAATAACTCAATCTAGACTGATATAATAGAACAACCACAACCCCAAGCATAGAAAAGATTAAGGAGTCAATTACACTAACCTTTGAAGGAAACACCTCAATTTCAGATTACATGCGATAAATTTAGAATGTCCGCAAGAAAAGCTCCAACCCGTCCAATTAACGGAATTCGGTGCAGAGAAAAATAGACATAAATAATTATTCAAAAGCCGAGTGGCAACGGCTAAAAAAAAACGATCATGCGGTTCCATGCGCATGAAAACGAGAGTACCACTTCCGGGAACAACAGGATGAATTGTAAAAGTGAGCGCCTATTTTTATCCGCGTAAAAACATGCGTATAATGATATAGGTATAAAAGGATGTATCTGCATCATTAAAAAAAATAAAAATATCTTGTATGGAACGAGACAAAAGTGACCGGAGCTTTTTTATTTTCTGTGTATTCTTGCGCGAAACACCATTCAGAGGCCAGTGAAAATTGAATAGTGTTTTTTTTTTTCTCACGACGTGATATAGAATAGATCAGGGTGATAAGCGAGCTCAAGATTTACGTAAAATAACAAGTTTAAACTTGGGAAAAAAAGTAAATGGATTTTAATATTTTGAAAGTTGGACCTCATAACGGCAGTGCCGGATACAGAAATTTGTTTTGGGGGAAAGGCTAATTTTTTTTAAAAAGCTTCTTAATGCTAACAACTTGTACAATAAAGTAAAATGTTGCACTAAAGCAATGTAAATGATTTTGGAATGGGCTAATTTATTTTTAAAAAGCATATAAAAGCAAATGTTATCCAAATTAAATGTATTAAAAATTAAAAAATTTTTAATTATTTTAGAGAACGGAGTTCCCTTCTGAATTAACAACACTTTTGGTGGATCATCAAAATTCTTTCGTTAAAATAGTGATCACAAAATTTTGTTGAATCTAACAAAATATTTTTTTCACGTAAGCAGAGCTCGTCGTTTTAAAATTACAAGAGAGATCGACGTCATGTTTCACGTTTCAGTTACTAATTCATGTCGGATCACAAATTTAAATTTAATCAGGCTTACAAGTCTACGAAAATGACGTCTCAACGAAACATACGCACTGAATACACGTACGTAAAATTATTTTGTACGTACGTACAAACAAAATCAGGGGCGTAGCCAGGGGGTGATATCGGGATATATCCCCCCCCCCGAAATTTTTGGATTAGTGATGAAATTCCGTCTATTTATACACATATAAGTTCATAATCCCCCCCCCCCCGAAAAAAATTCCAGTCGCATATCCCCCCCCCCCCGAAAAATTTTCCTGGCTACGCGCATGAACAAAATAATTCCCAATTTCTTCAGATTCAAATTATAGAAAACTATCTCCTTTATCGCCTCTTATCCATCAAATGTTTAAAGGGAAAGAGCAGATTTTCGATTTCAGAAAACCACAAAAGCAACTTTGTAAAACGTGCAAACAGGTAACTGATCAAAAACCCCGAGAAAAACGGGGAGTTTCGAAAGAAGGTGCTTTTTTTCGAGGAATGGATGCAAGAAGAGACGAGAAGCGTAGAGACTGATATTTGCAGTTGTTATACAAAACGTGACAGACGCTTTTATCATGATTATATACGGATTTGTTCGGAATATGGCAAAGCTTTGCAACTGTTTTGGACACGAAACAGGCCTATATTTCTTCTCGTGTACATTCCAATTTACACATAAATTTATTTTACATTTGCACATACATTTTTAATCTTAGAGGACAAATAAATATAGTTACCTCTACCAACCACTACTCAAAGAAACGATTCCTGCCATTTATGAATAGAAGTGGCACAAAAGTCACTATCTCATAACCCAGTATTTAACCTCTAAAATCACACCAGCATGATTGCACAGTTATCATTGCAAATGTTTGTTTGTCAGGACAGAATGTTTGTTTGTCAGGTTTGTTCATCAGCTCATGTCGCTAGATGTATCACTTAAGAGCTACTCCATTTCCCATCCACAATTATTGAAGGTGAGAACATTTCAACAGTGACAACCCTCCGAAAGAATTGTTGGAACCAAGGATTTTAACTCATTAACGCCCAGTTATGTATTTTTAAAAGGTCTCAAAAAGTGTAAGTGACAAAATTTTTTAAAGCATTCATTTTTTTTTTCGCCTATTTTCATTTCTGGAATAAAAATCTGATTCCCACAAAATTCTCAGCGATAACAAAGTAAAATCTTAATATAACCACTGTCTTACTATTTTTAGAAAAATAAAGACCTTCTTTATACCCTACAAATGTCGGAAACTTATTTATCACTTCTCGCATTAGCATAAATTGGAGAATGTGCTGTAAAAATTGTGCGCTAATGGGTTAAGTACACGCGCACGTACAGGTTGATCTCCAGTGGCAAGTCGGAAATCCAACTTGATAGACCGATTCCTAAAAGCAGCCGGCTGTCAGATGCCTGTAACTAGTGTTTGTAATAACATATGATAGCCTTTTGAAAATCATTTAATAGTTAACCAGCAGTTATTTCGTTGTTTTATGGATGGCTTCCATTTTCCCACGACATTGCGCAACGGATAAAATGGGCTGGGTTTTCACTTTTTCAATTCATATTCAACCGATTTTGCTTATGCAAACAGTGTTTCTAAATGAGAGATAGCAAGTAGGATAACTTGCTATTTGAAGACTGATTACAACAATTAAAAAAAAAAACTGTAATTTACAGACAGCCTTCGTCTGAACCAGGGGCGTACCCAGAAATTTTTCATGGGGGGGGGGTTACGACTAATGCAACTCACATATATGCATACATGTGCGTGATAAGGGAGTGAAGAATATACATTTTGTATGGCAAAAATTTCCTCATGGGGGGGGGGGGTTATGACCCCCTTAACCCCCCCCCCCGTGGCTACGCCCCTGGTCTGAACTATCTTACCGAAATATATAATCTATTTGCATCCATCAACTGACTTGTTCCTGAAGAGGCTAAGAAACTTGTATAGCAAATCAAAGGTATAAGTATTAAATTTTTTTTTAACAGGGATAATGAGAAAAGACTTTAAAGAAAAAGAAAGAAAGAAGAAGAAGCGGGTGGTAGCAAGAAATTTTGCTCACGAATCTTCCTTAAATTGAAATAATTTTTACAATAACAAAATATGCGTTAAAAGAATTCCAGAAACTTCCATGCTAACTGGGAAAAAAAAATCTAATCTAAAACTCCCTAACTGCCCAGTTTCAAATATCTGGAAAGTGGTCTCAATCTTATATCGGAAAACGTCCGATTATATTTGTTTTCGTTCTTAAATAAATATAATTTACGATTTAAAAAAAAAATTTTTTTTGCAACTGAACTCTCATAGCGTCGTTTAATAGACTAGACACAGCGAGAGAAAAAAAAAAAAATCAGGGAGCACTTCAAAGATAAAAAGATAGAACTTCTAAAAATTCTACCTTAAAAGCTTGATTATTAGCACCCTAAAACAAAAACCAAAATTTCGGGGAGAGGGGGGACGCCTCACCTTGGCACAGTGCCTATGTCACTGAAAATGGTAGACGGCCGAAGGATGAAGGTCCCGGGTTCGGGTCCCATCGTGCGTCTGCCGAGCTAACGGTCTTGAGTTTTGGTAGGTTTTCTCCAGATGTAACCTGAATACGCGTTAGAACCCCTTAGAAAGGCTTCCTACCAAAGTACCCCCATCGTTGGCAGATTGCCCTAGCGTACAGTTGCTATAATCACACAAACATCAGGGAGAAGGGTTTGGGTGTATTCTGAGGCCCACTGTTGGCTACGTCCCAGGACCCAGATAATTTATCACTTTATAAAAAAATGAAGTTAAAAGCTAATTTCTGTACTACTGGCAAGTGATTGAACGGTACAGTATATTATTAGGGAGTTGCCATTTTGAACAAGGTCACCAAGACAGAGTGCAACTGAACTATACACGACGGAGACGGAGAATGTTTCAAAGTGAAAGAGTTTTATGCGTCTACACACATAAAATACACATTCAATTCAGGAATGCCTTAATTATGAAAGATATTTATTAATAATATACCATCAGTTTCATGTTCTAAAAGGTTTCATAGCAAGGTTTCATGCTGCAAGTCTTCGATCGCTTTCCTGAGAAATCTCGAAATTTTCAAGCTTTAAAGCACTGTACGACAGCCTCGCCACTTTAGAAATACTACGAACAAAAAATCCAGTGCAGATTATGCGTTTTTAACAAAATGCAGTGAAATCTTTTATTACAATATTGTGGGGTTTTGATGAAAGGAATTCAGTTAGGACAGGTCATAGCCAGGGGGGGGGGGGGGAGATCGCGCACTGGTTGGGGGGAGGTGCAAAGTTTTATGTTTCAATGCGATCGTTTTTTCTACACACTTCCATTAAAAGTAATTTATGTGCCTGAAAGTTTCAGAGGGGCTGGAGTAAGGGGGGGTGGCGGACTGAACCCCCAAATCCTCTCCTCTCCCTTGGCTGCTGCCCTGAGTTAGATTTACTATAATATCAAGGATATCAAGGATAGATAGTTATAAGATAGATAATTAAGATAATATCAAGGTCATTCTCAAAAATTGTAAGAAATTCATGTCCGTTATTTTCAATGAAATTTCCTGTTGGGATGTACATTCATAAAATCTAATATCGAGGGATACAATAAACAAATTAATTAAAGCTAACTATACTATTTTAATTTGTAAAATAAAAACCTGTATCTTTCTTTAAATTTAAAATACGGTAAAATGTACTGTCTGGTAACAGAGTGACATGCATTGATGTGTTAGTCAATTCATCGCTCAGCTGTCATGTCATGTAAGTGTTACAGGGCATTTGTGATGTTTTACATGCCGACCGAATATGCGAAAAACCTTAAATGTCTCCATTTTTACTTAATTTCTCTATTTTCTTTGAATTTCATGTCTCGTAACAAAGTGGATATTTACGGTCGTTTTTAAACTAAAAAATCAATTGTGCCGTTCATAGTGTGAAAATTGAAAAGTTTTTGAGTGCGATATTTTTCTAGCGAATGAATAATTAAGAGTTCCAAGAAAAAAAAAAACTTTTTTTGTCTTAACACATGTTTAGAATGGAAACTGCAGAAATTGAGAATGGCACACTATCGTAATAGCAAGATTATACAGTAAAGCACTTGACAACGTGCAACACAATCTCGAAGCTAAAATGAACGAAAAAAAAAAAATTAAAAAAAGATGAAAGAATGTTGGGTGAAAATTTTATCTTGCGCGTATCATTTGCTCTAGTTTTAATATCGTCACTTACTGCACAAGGTCTCTTTTTAGTGGATTTTCCGGATGGATACAGTAAAGTTGATCGCAAAGTCAAGGAATGTGCAGGCAGAAAGACATAACAGCTATCTTACTCTAAATTATCATGTGCATGAAAGATAATTATTATTCAATATATTTGCCGAGATTTTGGTCATCCCCAAATTCTTGCCAATCGTTGCCTATCTATATTAGTTTTGGCGTGTAGATTGAATATATTATTCAATATTTTTTATTACTTACATTTCAATTTGTCAAAATACACACTTTCTAGAGGAAAAAAGAAAAACATAGAACGAAAATTAAAAAAAAAAAAAAACTATATGAACCAACACTAATATACAGTGGGATAAAAAAGGAAAACATAAAAAAAGGAGGAGGACGGCTGGACAGACGGAGAGGCAGGGAAGATCACAATAATCTGAATAAGCAACATAAATATTTCCCCCCTTTACCTTACATTTTATTTCTGCAGTTCCAATAAGGAAAGAATGGACAGATTAATTTTGTTTAAATAAAATCAAAAATTACTTTTGAAATAATTTTAAAAATAAACTTTAAAAAAGTTTAAGGATTTTGGAATCTGTATCTATCCCCGATCAAAAGGTTTGATTACGACGCGATGAAAATAGCGCGTATGTGAAGCAAACGAACAATTTAAAATATGTGACCCCCCCCCCTACTTCAAACGGGCCTTCGTAACTTTGAAATGTTATTTTTCATTTTTTCCCTCAAAATGCGTCATTGTCTCGGTTTCTCTTTTTTAATATATCCCTTCAAAGTTGAGATACTCATTTGTAACCACAATGTAAAATCTCCCATCTTACATAGGAAACTAACAAATTATCTAAACCTGCTCAACATCTCAGTCAATCACATGGATATGCAATATATTCTTCAGTGAGCCGGAATACGAGAGAAAAAAAATCAATAGCGTGATAATAAAAATATTTGAAATGCAAAAATGCTGATCAGCGAAAATAAAATTATCTGATATACGTTTTTATCAAAACTAAGTATCACTGAGTATATTAAGGCATAAAGCAGCTTATTTTGGTTGCGTGATTATGGTAACACTAAGCTAGGGCGATCTGCCAAGGATGGAGGGTGCCTTGGCAGGAGGACTTTCTAAGGGGTTCTAACGCGTATTCCCGTTAAACCTGGAGAAAACCTACCAAAACTCCAGACCGTTAGATCGATAGCCGCGCGACACAGCAGCTAATTTTGCAATTCAGTTTTGTAGTGTTTTGGAAACCGTACGACGTACAGTGAAATGCTGAAAGAAAATACAAAAATCACCTTATTAAAGGTTTGTCCTGGCTGGTCATTTTTGTATTATTTTGTTTATGATTTGAGAAACCAAGGCAAAACATCTTGAGTATTAAATCATGCATAGGCATCTAATACATGTATTTATGTGACGAATTTTGTTAATATTGAAAGCAGTCCTGCCAGACAATATTTATTTTAAAATGAAATTATAAAATGGTTTGACAAGTGATATCCAATTTTTATAATCTAGATACCCAAAGTTTCTTTCCCTAAGAACTTACATTTTCAACATAAATGTAGGTTTTCAATTAATTAAAATCGATTTATTAAACAGCTCAACAATGCAAATAATATTCAATCAAAGGACAGCATATTAAATGCATTACTTGAATGGTGCTTAAAAAGTTATCATCTAAAACAATTTTAATTCACTAAATAAGTAGTATAAAAGAAAATATCATAAGATACCAAACGATCATTCCGTAATATACAAATAAATTATGCTTTTCTCCCAATAAATTCGATTTTTAGAATAAAAAAATAAATCGACAATGCGAATCAATATCATCTGCAGACACAGACTCTACTAAAGACGTACAAAATTGTTTTCAATCCAGAACGGCAAAAAATACTTGGCTCAAAAAACATTCCAACTTACACTGGAAGAGTGGATCCATTACACAGAGTGTTCTCTGTATCAGCTATTGCCATGGTGACGAAATCTAATAAAAAGTTCTAATAAAATTCCTAAATGATCATCAGCATCAAAAATCACTGGGATTATTCTCTGGACTCGAAAGCGCACAGCGATATGGTGATATATGTAGCAGTGCGCATCACGCCGGTGTTTTTACAACTGATTATGGGATTAAATATTCATTCACTTCAAAAACACTCACACACTAGCAGCTGCTTGCGTAAAGAATGGAAATGCTTTTTTCCCTGCGAGTGATGTGCCGCTGGTAGACAAGTCACTCACTCAACAAAAAGATGGAGGCTGCGTAGTAAAAGAGCCGGGTTGCCATTTTAATATGTTCATCGCTCCTTGGCAAGCAGGGATGATTTCGGATTTCACTTAACTACAAATGATTTTTAAGTTGTTTTTTTTTTTTTCCCTGTGTAATTTCTTAAGAGGATAAAACTTGCACGTATGCGTGTAGTAAGTTAAGAAATGTACGTAATGTTGTACATGCAGTACATAAATATATCAACACTCTAAATATCATTTTTAGAATTTAATACAAATGGTTAAATAAATAATTTAGATTACACTGATAAAAAATAATTTAGCGATTTTTTTTATTAAGGTATATTTCAGTTGTAAAGAACTGTAAATATTTTCTTTTTTTTTACCGCATACCAGCTATCTAAACTGTTTGGAAGATATTGTTTGAGCAACTAATTTGTTTATACAGCAACGTAATTTCTCTATCAAATCACATTAATGGATACTCAATACGGAAATGAACTACTCACCACTGTTAGGTATTTTGCTTTTTATGTCAGCATCAGCATTTTCACAAAAAGAAATGTTTTGGGCGGATTGGGTAGTTTGTCAATGAAGAGGTGGAATTTAGTTTCTTTTTACGTTATTTATTTATGTTCAATGAAGCTTTATTTAAATTGAACTGTAGAACCTAGATCCTAGAACATTTGAGGGTTTCTTGAACAAACCGGGATGTTTAAGGAAAGCGTTGTACGCAACGCGGGTTGGAGAGGGGTGGGGAGAAAGTGAAATAACAAAATAAATAAATAAATAAAAGATGACATTTGATATACTGGTCAGTGTTTTCGCTAGAGCGCAGGATTGCGAGAAACTCCCATTTTTTTTTCCCTAGCGTTAAAAAATTATTACTGCGAGAAATTTGTGTACCGTACAAATCGGTTTCATTCTGCGCAAAATTTCGAATTTTTTAAACAATAGTCGCGCACTCTTCCATTTTTCACAAAGTGGTTATATAAGCAACATTCTCGCAGTTTCGTTCTTTATTTCTTATTCTTATTTATGGTTTCCCTACCGACTGCAATTCGTCCTACAATAGGAATGGACAAAAATGTTTACCTCACCAATTTTTCTTTTTAAATTTCACTCAGTTTTAGGGTACCTTTTTTCCCCTTAATGAAAACCCTGCTGGTACACCTTTTCAAAAAAGTATTCGACTAAAAGTCAAACTTCCTACGTTAGTTTCGCACATTAGAAATTCTTTATCATAAAATATGACTTGTATGCATAATTATAATTTTTCATATTTCTGCCGAGTTGTTTATTTTTCAAAAATTAATTAATTATTTACAAAGCCAAAATAGGAAATTTCACTTATAGGATACTTTTTGAGAGGGGTTTTGAGAGGTACACTATGGATTGAGAGAACAGTATTTTAGTGAAGCTGAAAATTTTCCAATTCTCTCTTAAGCCATAAACATTAGCATCCCCCCCCCAAAAAAAAAACACCTTAAGATTTCTTTACTGTTATTCGGTGCAAAGTCTTTTATTTTATGGTTTGTTATTTTCTACTTCTAATTTTCAATCTTATCTTGCTAACTTTTTAGTAACTATAGTAGTTATTTTTTAACATAGTTGTTTTCTATAGTTTAATGTGAATTTAAACCTTTTAAGAGACCGTATAGATATTTATTTTTCACTTTCAAATTTGTCGTGCAAACCAGAACTTTAGTATTATTATTAATAGCTCAATCGATTAATTGATTCATGTTTACTTCAGATATAAAATTTCGCAGATTTACGGTAAAAACTGAGCTACTTACCGACTGGGGATTTTATCAGTATTGATCTATACTATTAGAAAACTGATTGTGCCAATATGGAGAACGGTTAATGTAGTTGCTTACAGTTTGATCTATATTATATAAATTTTCAAACTATTAGTACGAATGGACCCAAAATTTACTGTCATATTATCTCAGACTATGTTGATTTAAATGTAAATAATTAAATTTATGTACATTCCATTTACGACTTTTTAAAATATGGGTTAGTAGTTTATAATTAATATGAAAGAATATAATCCATAAAAAGACGTGATATTCATGCTTGGGTTTTCATAAATTATTTTTTGAAGTAAAGTGTAATGATATAGATTCAATATTTTAGATGATATAAAAATTCCTCTAACATTATATAGACTACTCGTTCAAAATTAATAAAAATTATGTCTTGAATTTTAAAGCTTAATTCTAATGTAAAATGAAATATACAATGTCTAATTTTCAAACCTAAATCGAAATTTCAGTGGGCAGGGCCTTTTGTCGCTACGTTCCTGTGAAAGCAGTTTAGATAAATTTAAAAATTCGTGCTCAGATATCTATGAATTCTTACTACAGATATTAATTCATCAGAAAATTACGTTTCAGTTCATAAAAAAATGCGGGTGAAACCACTGAAATGCTGTAGTAGTAACACATTTAACACCTCTCCGAGAAAGAAACCACAAAACTTCTCTCTGCGGGTGAGAAAGGAAAACAAAAAATATGAGAGACATAAGCGGGAGTATCTTTTTTTTTTCTAATCTGGTAACCCATAATCGCTCGCCAACAAGAGCGCGTGTGAACTGCAAGGCAGAGGAGTCTGCAGTAGCACATCACTTGTTTGATCACATGACTCCCAATTGGATCGTGACGTCATGTTATAAAATCGTGACATCACCATCTCGCACATGAAGACAAATTATTATGCTTCCATTTTCCGATTCAGAGCTTTATAACAAAGTTAGAAAAGAAGTTTGAGGAATTTATAAGCAAGGCACTGTTTGGTTTGTACTAGGGCCTTCATAACTTTATTAATATTCGAAAATTTTCAGCATCAAATTATTCAAAAATCAGCTCAATGCTCTCAATTTATTTGTAAAATGAATGAAAGTGGCTCTTACTGTTACACCCTCTCAAAAAAGTATTCGAGTAAAAGTGGAACCTCCCACATTTATTCTGTGTATTAAAAATTATTTATAATAAAATATGAGTTAGGTTATGTATAATCATAATTTTTCATATTTATGTCGTACACTGACATGTAACATTGGGAGGGGGGGAGGGGCAAATGTTTCCTACTGAAGAAAATACTATTTTGAAATAGGTGATATCCGAATGTCTTGAATTTTAAGGGGAAGGGAGTTCAATTGCCCCCTTGCCCTTAGGCAGTTACGCCCATGCCTGTCAAGTCACGTGTACAGGCGGTGTACGTGCACGTTAAATCCGTGGTTCCGAAAAACCTCTCGGAGGTCGCTAACAGTTTCTGAGTGGTGCCAGTATTCAGAAGTCCCCCACATTATGATGAGGTACCAAATTGTAGCGGGAAATTCCGGAGAGGCCACATATGTAGCTCTAAGCGACACATTCAGTGACACGAGCTGTCCTCTCCTGGCAAATAAATAAATACCTTAAAGTCCAATGACAGCTTCAATACAATATGGTCACACAAGGCTGTAGACAGTCATTATCAATTGGAGAGATTTTGTTCATGCGCAAAATCTTGCTAATCGTTGCTAATCTATATTAGTTTTGGTGAAATGTCGCCAAAATAAGTTTTTAAAAATGAATCTTGCTTGGTAATAGCTCTTATATTTTCCGCGAAATCTCCAAACCTTAATATTATTGAAGTTTCCTATCTCAGTTTCGAATAAAATAATTAGTTTTGGAGAGTTTCAGAGAAATATTGCCAAATTGGGAGCCAAAACTAATTTTCTAAAACTGAACCCAGCTTAGCGATACTTCTTTTATTTGAACAGAAGTCGCCAAACCTAAATATTATTGAATTATCGTACTTAAATTTCAAATTAAATAATTTTAATGAAGTGCACCAAAAATTTATATTATTTAATAGACGTACAAAGAAGTTATGTGGTATCCACATTAGAATTTTTTTTTTAAATTTTTTTTCAAAAAACGTACAACTTGAATAGAAATCTGAGAAGTCTTTTTTTTTACTGTACATAATGTTTTGTTTTGTTTTAATAAAGAACAATAATAGTGAAACCGACGTAGGAAATTTGACTAATTTCACATATATTAGGATATACAGGTATTTCGGAGAGTCTGTATTGTTTATATGTGATACATAGTGCTCCACTGAAGATCGTACTGAGTCTTTAAGATGAGCACGCAAACGAATTTCAATACTTTACTTTCTCTAGGTAACCATCGCTCGAATAAATTTCCTACTTTTTACGAAGAACAACAATTTAAATATAAAACTTATAAATAAAATTTGACTTATGATCGAATACTTCTTGAGAAAATGTAAGCGTAAATACGAATATGTTGGAAAGTGTTTTATAATGCATGAGTTCGAAACGATGTAACTTTCTTGCTTAAAATTCCATGCACAAAAATACTGAAAAAAAAAAGAAAGAACTAAATGGGTCATATGCAGATAGATACTGGCCGGCAAGCAGTTTTGACTTCTGAAAGTTACTCAAACGTGACATACAATTGGTTGATCTAGGCATGGTGATGTCACACTCCAATTTAATCTTTGGATCACTTTTTTTCTAGCGGGTAGTGACGCAATGATGAGCAACCAATTAAAAAAGAGATTATGTCATCGCACAAAGGAACGAATGATAATGGGAATTCGCAGCGTGCAGCTTTTTTTTTTTTTTAAATACAGTAGTAGAGGAGGGGACTGGCCAATAAAAGCTAATTATAGCCTAATAATTAAATTAATTTTCTAAAATAAAGTAACAGACAAAAATTCAATACATCAATTATTTTTCATCAACTGTTAAAGAGAAGCCAAAGCCCATAATGTGGTTCCTTGTACTAAAATACAATGCTGGACATTGAAAAGTAAGATAATAGGGGTTTTTTATTGCTGTTAACGTCACCGAACACGCAGTTTTCAGCAAACTGAAGTAAAATCTCGGTATATAAAGATTTTCAAGTATAGATTTAGCAGTATGTGGAGAGAGAATTCAACGCTACTAATTGCGTATTTCCTTCATTTTTTTTTTTTTTTAATTTCCGTGAGGTTTTTGACTATAATCTCAATTATGGACTTGTACCATTGTATTTCCGTTTAAAATTTATTTTATTGCAAATTATATTCATTATCAATCATGCAATAACACGACAGAAGTACAAACACGAGAGACAAGAAAAGTGAGAACCATGGGTTAAGGGGATTCGAACCCCAAGCCTTACCGCTCGCTGGCGGGTGCTACCCTCTCAGACACAAGCCCCCAAATCACATTTTATAACATAATAAATGGGCGAACACACACATACAAGGCTTAACGGGAATTAAACCCCAGACCTTTATTGCTGTTGTTGTATTTGGAGCATTTATTTTCGTACTTATTTGCTGTTTCAAATCCGCTTATAAATCCTCGTCGATGGTCAAATTTTACAACCAGGGTTGAGTGGGAATCGAACCCACGACCGTAACGCTTAGGCGATTGGCGTAGAGTAGAAAAGGCCCTCCAAGCCGCCGGTCCTCAAGTGATCGTACGTTCAAAGACAATTAGCGAAATAAAGGAAACGTACAAAAAAATCTATAGGCAACCGGTAACTCCCTCCCCCTACACACACATATATTTATATCATGTCTTGGGTATAATTAGGGGGAGACCAGGGATACGGGTGCCCCCCCCTCCTGCAAACATAAAAAAGGCGCCCCCTTTTACACTTTTTTCAACCTTTTGAGTTCGAAATGGCGCCTCTTCGAAGACGATGCCCCGATGCGATGCTTACCTTGTTTATCGTGTCGTGCCGCCCCTGGATATAATAAAGAAGCAAAAATCTCTAATCCAGTTTCCCCAGAAATGCATTTATTTTCAAAATTTTTGAAAAAACTTTCTTTTCCACCAGTAGTTAAATATCTAATGACTACTCAAATAGGAAACACAGCCAACCTATGCAAACAATTTTTTAAGTATCACAAACAGAGGCATGTAATAACAGTGCACACGAGAAACATAACTCCTGAGGACTGCAGCATTGTGTTGAAACAGCAGACAATTTATATTACTGATGTCCTAATCTGACGAACAAGCTATTTAAACATGAAAAATATGTCCAGAGGGCAGAAAAGAAACAATGCTTTTTTTCTCCCCTAAGTGTGTTTCAAGGACGTCAGTAAAAAGACAAAACAGTTTACAGGAGATATTATGTTGTACCTGAAGATGTAAAGGCTAGATATATCCACGAGATCAGCAAGAGAGTTTATAAGGGTCACCGATTCTCATTGACTTTTTGAACGAATTACTAGTTATATTGATATTTAAAATGTTGTAGTAATACTATTAAATGTACAGGGTGTTTACAGTTAAACATTATGCAGCTGAAACGAGTGAGCAGATTGTCACCAAATTTGACATGTGAACTGTACACTAGAAATATGAACTAGATGTTTTCAAGGAAATTTCTTAAAGTTTAGTTAAAAAAAGAAAAAAATATCCGCCAGCCATAGCTTTTTAAGTATCATTGCATTAAAACCTGCCTGAAATCTGACCTGTATAGGATGGAAAACTCCCGTAACTAATAATTATAGAAAATCAAAATGTCAAAAGTACTCACCATGGGTACTCACTTACGAAACGAACTAGTGGAGGAGGAGGGGGGGAGAAAATTTGACATAGAGTTTTTGACTGCACTTACCTGGAAGAAAAGATAAAAATAATTTGAAACCAAACTATTGAATAATAAATAGTTTTATATATTGCAACATGAAACAGAGAAAATATCATTATGTATAAGGCTGTTGGTTTTTATCAACACTTTCTTTCGTTCTTTTTTCTTGCTTTTTTTTCGAACAGTTTAAAAGCTTGTTTTATGCTTGTAAGAACGCCACATGGCCCTCGAAAGCTTTAAAACAAACAACTATGTCAGAGACTCAAAATTATCCATCGCAAATTGTTCTATGCATTCATAAAAACAATAAATGTATACCCTTTAAGCAACTTTCAGGAAAATTTTCTGTAGCATCGAAATAACATCGGATCCTGCGACATTCTGCGCACCTGCCGTTATTGACCGCTATGCAAGCGGTTTAGTATCCAGTTCAAATCCCGCTAGTCCATGGTACCCAAATATTGTGATATAAATTGTTCTTTGAAATAAAGATGAACTTGCAGTTAGGAGCAACTGAGATGAAGGCCATAAAAGAGCAATAGATCTCGATAAACTCTCTCTTCCAAATGTCCATGTGATATTAATTTATGGAAATACTCAAATTTTGTTGAAAATTCTCAGCTGCAGTTCAATCAATCAACCAACCAACCATCTTGAATAGATCTGACACTTGAGTCTTTTCCCAGGATATTTCACAACAGAACTTTTTTTTCTGAGCGTCTGACATAATTTGATTATTTTTTGAAGCACCCTATGTATACATCTGTATTTAACACGCTTTGTAATAACAGAATTTAAATGACACCGACAACAAAAAAAAAAATAATAATCAAATCTATCTCAATAGAGTCTATGAAGATTTTATATATTTTGTCGTATAATTCATGTGATACAGAAAAAAATATACAGCCTATGGAGATTTGACATTCGTTGTCGTAGAGTTCGAATGTTGATATTGTGACAAAGTTACGCAAGGGCTATCTGCCAAAGGTGGGAGATGCTTGGTCGTAAGACTTTTTTATGGGGTTCTTACGCGTACTTACCTTTCATCCGGAGAAAACCCACCAAATCTCCAGACCGTTAGGTCGACAACCGCTCCACAAGCCAGGCCAGACACCCTGGACCTTCACACTTCAACCGCCTACCATCTTGAGTGTTTTATCCACTCGGCCATGGTGTGGCCACTGTATATTGATTAGAATATATATATAAATATTTATCGTTTAAAAAGGTAGCAGACGCTATTAAAACATATTATGCTCTATGCAGAGGCATAGCCAAGGGGGGGGGGTTAGGGGGTCATAACCCCCGCCCCATGAGAAATTTTTTGCCATACAAAATGTATATTCTTCACTACATTATCACCCACACGTATACATATATATGAGTTGTAGTAGTCGTAACCCCCCCCCCCCATGAAAAATTTCTGGCTACGCCCCTGGCTCTATGTGATCGTTAGAGGGGAAAAAGTATAAAATTAATATAATTGCATATACATTGAATTCAATCTGTCTTCGTAGTGAGAGTAATTTTGAAAAGTGGTAGTATGATACACTCTGGAGGATTGAAATTAATAGAATTCCAGTGCTGAAAATAAATACATAAAAATTTAGAAAACAACTCAATTTGAGCCTGAGGGGAGGAAGACGAGCAACATACAACTCCGCTTGAACAAATTCGATCCACAACGATAAAGCCCGCATAAGCTAAAAGTAATAAAGATACATCTACACGTGATATGAGTCTGTCACCAAACAGCTGTCGCGGATTTAGACGGCTTCTCTATAGTAGCTCCAGTTTTCATTATGCTATAAAAATTAAGTCCTAAGAGTGCATACTGATAAGGAGATAAAAGGGGACGAGGAGATACATTAAAAACGAGAATGTAGATTAACCCTTTAACGAGCAGTGTTCCCGCTCTGGGAACACCAAACTCTGACGTTTTGACTGTTGCCAGTTACGAAGAATAGATTGGAATTCTATAAAAATAGCTTTCGATGACATAGCTCCACGAGAATCCTTTACTTTGAAAAATTGTCACGATTATTTTTAACAGCACTGACATCTGCCGAAAAATGGAAGAATGCGAGAACAGCTGAATAGATTGCCCAATGCTGAAAAAAGGGCAGCCGTTGCCATCGCTCGACTTAACTACCAGCAAGATGGCGGACGATTGAAACGTTCATCGCGTGCCACAGATCTAGAGACCCCTTTTTTAACGCAGCTGGCTGTGCGCACAGCATCGTTTCAATCGTCCGCCATCTTGCTGGTAGTTAAGTCGAGCGATGGCAACGGCTGCCCTTTTTTCAGCATTGGGAAAGGGTTGCGCCTCAAAGGGTTAACACACTATAGTTGAGAGTGTTTATCCTAAAAAGTGCAGTTTTTTGATTTAAAAAATCAGGAGCCCTATACACAGTAAATTATAATTTGAAATTAGCATTCCTTCAATATTTTACAAAATATATGTAATTGGTATTAGCTAATTATTCCTGTGACTGTAACTGCGGAGCGGAAAGAATTTCTACACCATAAATAGTGATTACTTATTCCAAAGAGGGAAATGGTAGCTAAAGTATCTTGCTAGAGGCGTGGATATAATGTGTTCTATTCTTCTGAGAGTGTAAAAGAAAGAAACCAAATTATTTTGGGAAAGTTCAATATTCACATTAATCAAGTTGTGAATTCCCAACTTCTCATTCTCTAGAAAACTGATACATACACCTTTGGCAATCGAATACTTTGGATGTCATTTCGTTCATTAAGAGTGACTGTTCAATCTGCCTGTTTTGTTTTGTGTTGTGATAAGCCAACACTAGAGGCATCTGCTTGGGGAGTTTGCCTTGGACGGAGGACTTCCTAAGGGGCTCTGACGCGCATTCACGTTACATCTAGAGAAAATCGACCAAAACTCCAGATCGTTAGCCTTGCGCGGTAGGCCGGAACACGGGACCTTCAGACTTCAGCCATCTGCCATGTTCAGTGCCTTATCCACTCGACTATGGTGGGAGCCCCCTGCCTTGTATAGAGGGCACGAAGGACACTAACGGTGTATTTCGAGAAAATCATGTGATTTTGGTACATGAATATAAATAAAATAAGTATGTCAAGCACTTGAAAATTTTTAAAATGTTTCTTTTTACAAGCTTTACTATATACTGAAATAAACGATAGACCTGTATCAATTACGAAAATTTTAGAAAAAGTCCCTAAATATCTAAAATTTTGCAGAGTGTATTACTTTTCGAAAACCTTTTCTGGGCAATTCCATGTTTAAGAATTTTTTATGAAAGTTTCATAAAAGGCACATTACTTTTATTTAATTCAATGTGTAGTGCAGTTTATAAAGCATCATTCCGAATTTTTTCGAGTATCTACAATTAGATGATTTTATTGGTGTACCAATAATATGAGGGAGATTTTATTTTTCGAAATATACCAAAAGCTTCCTTATTTCCCACAGAAAAACTGCGTCCTTGTGCAATTGGCTACGAATACTCCAGAGGTTCCCAAACTGGGTGCCGCGGCACCCTAGGGTGCCACTAGCGTATGTCAGGGGTGCCGTGGAGATAATAAAGAAAAGTGTTTTGGTGGAGTATAATCAAATAATTTCATCTGAACTGGTGTCCCCAAGAAAGTGAGCTGAGCCAATCACTAAGTGTGCTCAAACAAAAATATTTCAGTCAAGTTCAAGACTGTAGTGTAGCCTCTCTTTTATAGGAACACCCTGAAATGGGGGTATTGTCAAAATTCTATATATCCCTTTCCCAATAGAGTACTTTCTTGATAGTTAGCCCTATAAAGAGACAAACGTAAAATGCATCCAAACTGCTTCATTCTAACCTTCATATTAATGTTGCTTTAAAGGAAATCTTCCGCGGAAGTTTTTAGCCTGAAAAGGGTGCCGCGAAATGTTTTTAGCCCGACAAGGGTGCCGCGAAATGCTTTTAGCCTGACAAGGGTGCCGCGGGTAAAAAAAGGTTGGGAACCACTGGAATAGTCAATGTACTTTAAGTTATATTTAAAATTTAGGTATGTAGATTGCGCTGTCATGCAACCAAGTTATGTTTGTTTCATAAAAGTAACTTCATGAATTTACTGAATATTTTATTTTTATTTTCATAGTGAGTTGTTAGCTATTTTCGCTATTTTCCCGCCCAAAAAGAGTGCGATTAAGCGCAAATATCAGAAAACTTTTACCTAATTTCCAGTTTCTAGTTTTGTTAACACTATCTCAATTACCGCTGCCAAAAATAACAAAAATAAGCCGTTTTTTGATGCTACGTTTGCGTACCATATAATAACTGTTGCAGGAAAAATAATTTGACTTATGAATAATTGATAGACGAGTGAAAAAATGCAACTGTATGTGAAAATATTGAAGAATATTAACTAGATATGTTGAAAATAGTATCAAATTTTATAAATACCTCTCAAAATTAATTGACAGTTCAAAGAAAAGCCCAATGAACAATACAAAAATAAATGAAACGTGTTAAAATATTAATAAAATTGATAGGGTATCAAATGTTTTCTGTGATATGTTAAATTTTTTTAAAACCATTTGCTCTTTTCTCTGTTTTTAATTCCATTAAATAAGAAACTACATCATTACTGTCTATATTTTTTTTTCCCAATGGGCAGGCACTGGCCACAAGCCTTTGCCATCAACGGCCCTAGTTACTGTCCATTTTATTATGGGAGCACCCAGTGGGCGGACAGCACTACCCCCTATCAAGGGACGGACAAGCTAACATCCATGCCCAAGCCGGGATTCGAACCCGGACCCACGGCGTGATAGAATGGTTCTCTAGCCACTACACCACCTGGGCGGCCATTACTGTCTATGCTAGTCATAATATAAAGTGAAGTAATGTCAACTCGAAATATAATACAGAAAATTTAACCATAAATTTGTGTGTGGAAGGGGAGAGGTAGTAATTCTTGCGAGTTTTTTTTTTTATAATTATAAAAAAAAAAAAAACATTTAAGCAACATTTTATCGTAAAGTAGAACAGCAAAATGGATGGGAAATAAAATATTTCATAGTTTAAAATCATTTCGAAATTATGGCATGCCGTGTATTAATCATCTTTCAAAATTTAATAATTTTTCAAATAGCACTTTTAAAAAAAATTTCAATTTTTTTTCCTTTTTGCAGTTTTCCGATATAATCTTCAACACGCGTAGCCCACAGTTAAAGAAATCAAGTAAAATCAAATGCTTCACCAAGGATAAAGCATATTCATGCTTTATCCTTGCTCATTATTTATTTTCTCATCTCAATATCTTTCAGTACGTTAATACGATATAGATCGTCACGATTGCCTATCATAATTCTAAATAGTATTCACATAAACATTTCCTTCTAAGGCCTGAGCTAGAATAAGATTACAAAATAATCAGCAGTTAACAGCCCCCCCTCCCCCAGGAATTTATCATTAATAGGATATCGAACTCCTTATCACTTTGTGGTGCATTTGTGAGTAATTGAATGACTCATACAATTATTATTTAAGCATTAAAATGAAATTTTAGTTTTTTCTTTTACCCTTAACCAGAAGAATGAATGAGATGAGACAACAAGATATCGTACATTTCATCCCAGAAATTTATTAGTCTGCAGAATGTGTCTGGCGAAAACGTTAACACGGTTATTCAGATGCGAGGCGTGTCTCCATTAATATTTCAAGTATAAATGATTATGGCTTATTGATCATATTTAAACGATCTGCGCGATTTTATTAAATCATCTGATACTGGGAAAATCATCGTATAAAAAATTACCTTTAAAACGCAAAAAGTAAGTTAATAATACTAATACATTCAACTGTAAAACCAAGAATTTTATTACTCATATTAAACTTAAATGCATGTTGGAAAAGGTTTAAAAAAAAAAAAAAAACTACTACATGGAAGTCTTGACTTATGCGAGGGTGAGTTCCAACGGTTCCAACACCTCTCGCTTAAGTGAAATTTCGAGTTGTGAAAGAGGGTATATGTATATATATATATATATGTATATACACACACGACTTTTTGATCCTATCGTTTTAGCCATTCCCTCTAACTGTATTATTACCATTTCTGGCATAATGTAATGAATAAACAATGTAGAAAGCAGTGTTATTCAACATAATACTGCTTAGTACTGTACAGTATAATAAATGTGCAAAATTTATGACCGAGCACAAAATTTATGATGAGAGAAATACAAAGCACCGAACTGCACGTACAGTACGCAGTAATAATAATAAAGTGCAGCACTTAACTAATAAAACTATACTGTACAGTAATACTTGCTATTGTACTGTACGGTAATAATAAAAATTACTGTAAAGTATGAAACAGTATTGTAATAATAATTATAACTCTACTGTACTGTTCAAAACAATATTGTACTAAGTGATTCTGCTGGCACTTCTTACAATTGGTGAAAACTCTCGAGCTGCAGACGAGCAATTCGCGTTAACTCTCAGATACATTGGAAAAAAGTCGTGTAATCTCCGCGTAAGACAAATCCCGTTGTAGCATGAGCCCAATGTAATCTGAAGGGTGTTTCTATGAAAGAAATTTCTAAGGATATGGTACATTTACATCTTCCCCCTAGCCTCGAATAATATACAAGAGTTTTGCCTAATGCAATGTACTATTTAAGAGGCATATAAAATACACACGGGGGTGCATACGGGATGTAAGGGTCCACTCTTTGGACCACCCCAACCGATAGCGAGTTTAATCCACTACTGAATCTACGCTTAACCTGTTCGTTCTCATCAGTGAAAAAGCACAGCGTAAGAATCAAGAAGAATTGAAGAGAATCAGCGTAAGAATTGAAGAGAAGAAAACTCTTTCTCTCAAAATTAAAAATGAATAAGAAACTAACGAAAAATTTAAAAAAAAAATATTTTAAAATACTCCACCTTTTTTTACAGTCCTTCTTCTTCCCCCTCGAAATTTTTTAGAATACGTCCCATTGCATCTAAACGCATAATTTTTTAATCTACCGAAAAGGCCTCTAGCAATACGATTTAACCCGTTAACGCGCAGTGTTCCCGCTCTGGGAACACCCAACTCTGACGTTTTGACTGTTGCCAGTCACGAAGAATAGATTTGATTTCTATAAAAGTAGTTGCGGGTGACATAACTCCACGAGAATCCTTTATTTTTTGCACGTCATTTTCCGTAAGAAAATGGTCACGATTATTTTTAACAGCACTGACATCTGCTGAAAAATGGAAGAATGCCAGAACAGCTGGATAGATTGCCCAGTGCTGAAAAAAGGGCAGCCGTTGCCATCGCTCGACTTAACTACCAGCAAGATGATGAACGTTTCGATCGTCCGCCATCTTGCTGGTAGTTAAGTCGAGCGATGGCAACGGCTGCCCTTTTTTCAACCTTGGGAAAGGGTCGCGCCTCAAAGGGTTAAAGAAAATGTAAGAGATTAATCAGGTTACATAGATTCATCGAGGTAAGAACCAAGTAATGGACTCTGTGCCAGACGAAGCAAGCCATCTCGTTTGTTTGTGTGTTCGTCACTGGTGTTAGCGAAACAGGTTGACGACTTCGAATACTAATGATGCTTTTGGCACGTTGGATAAGAGGTAAAGGTCATTTGGCGGGTTCATAACAGCTTTCACTTTTATTCCCGATTTCTTTTCAGCGTTTACATTACATTCATTTTGTGAACGACGCCCTCTGACGAGAGACCTACATGTGAATTTGCATAATTTCTTTTCTGGTTTGCGCAACTCATCCGGCGAGTTGCTGTTCAATTATAGTGATCTTAGGGTTTCTTGGTGAAATTATACTACCAGCTACGAGAAAGCAACTGGGATATTGTCATAGTTGAAAACTTGAGCTTCAGTGGTGTGCTGCATGTATAAATACAGCGACTCACAGACAGACAGAATATAAATCATGCCAAATGAATCGATTATAAGTCACTTCGTATCATTCGGACGTTCTATCTTTGTTAATTTGCTTTGTTTATTAGGATGCCGCGCGGCCGGAATTATTCTGCAGCTTCGGATTTAGGTTTTTTTTGTGTATGAATCCGCAACATTGGGAATATTTCGACCAATGCACAAACTGGAACAAGAGGCGGGAAAACTTCACAACTAATTATAAAACGAGTATGACAACTGCGTTGTCAGGGGTCAATCCAGGAATTTTTTCCAGGGTCCCATTTTTGTGAAAATTGCTTAGTTTTGTGAATTTCAATACTTTTGTTGTTGCTAATGCCCTCTGGCAACCGCGTTGCGGTGACAGATCCCCCTATATAGGCAGTCGATGGGCCGAAGGAGCGGCTTCCATTTCAGTGAGCCCCAGCCCTAGTTGCACAATTAGTCTAAAAGACGTTTAGAACACGTTTTTTAACGTCAAAAAACGTGTTTCCAACGTTATTCGAACATTTTTTGACTATTTGTGCTACTAGGGAGTGGGAGGAAGTCCGTCTTAGCTCGGGGTCCCGTAATTTTGAACCAATTTCAGAGGAGGGACCAACCCTCTGAAATCGGCACCCCCAGAGGCATCGTTTAACAACTTGGAGCCATGACGGATTTTACGTGCACCACCTCCCATTAGCGTACACGGTTCCACAGCGGACGGGCCGAGAGAGGGAAGTCCCTCCCAAGCACTGGCCAAGCCAGATGCTGCTTCACTTGCCGTGTTCTTATGGGAACGGAGTTTAGCGCCCAGTCCACTGCGGGACTCAATACTTAATTTGTGAATTTCAAGACTTATCTTTGTGAATTTTCAAACCAATTTTTAATATATGTAACTTTTTTTTGTTAAAATAACTGATAAAGCAGATTAAAATGTAGGCTAAAATGCTAATGAAGGGCCGTTTTAATCGATTGTATTTTTGTGCAGGGGCCGTTTCAATCGATTGTCATTTTGTGATAGGGCGCTTCAATCAATTGTAATTTTGTGAAGGGACAGCAAAACGGATCCAAATTTCATCTGCATCGACTCCTGGTTGTTGACTTCTCCCTAACCCCCACCTTTTCATAGACTGTCACATTTGGTTAACGCCCACCACCTTCGAGCGTTACGAAATTATGAAAGCACACAGAGGGCTATACAAAGCCGCAGAGAGAAAAAAATGATGGCTTCTTTTTTTTTTTTTTTTTTTTCGAAAAAGGAGC
This sequence comes from Cheiracanthium punctorium, assembly GCA_038373885.1. Lineage (NCBI taxonomy): Eukaryota > Metazoa > Arthropoda > Arachnida > Araneae > Cheiracanthiidae > Cheiracanthium > Cheiracanthium punctorium. The sequence goes on from JAWZYV010011953.1 coordinate 289,277, forward strand.
GAATACTATACTGAATATTATACTGAAAGAAATAACACATTAAAGTGTTTTTGCGCCTAATCCTTTGCCTGAATTGTATTGTTACTCCTATTCCTCCTAACAAGATTGTAAACATCAAATATGAGAAAGGAGCAGATATATTATACCGTATTAAATGCTATGTTGCTTAACCCTTTCAGACCTGATTAAGGTATCAGTACACATCAGAAACGTAATTTTCGGTCAAAAAATCGATTTTTCAATTTTGATGAAATAATAAAATTTCATCTTTTATCTTTCTAAAACCACTTGAATTTTTATTTTATCTCAAGTAGAAGCAGAGATATAGCAGTTTGTGAAAATTAGTAGCTTTAAGCTAAATAAAGTGTATATGAAAGTTGTTTTTAGCGTTTTCTCAAAATGAAATTTTTTGACGATTTATTTATCTCAAAACATCATAACTTAAAAACCAATGCATTGAATGGGATGAATTTTTGTTCGCATGTTGTTTATATATTATTAAAGGGAATAGACTATGCTCATTAACATAAACTAATAATATTTCAATTTATGGCTGTTTGTATTTAAAGTTCTTGGATATTTTCGCATTCCTTACCATATTCATACAGATTTACTGTTCTAGCTTCTCAGGTAGCAGGACAAACTTCTTGATAATAGTCTATTCCCTAGATTATATTATCATAATCTTATGCATTTTACAGATTTTGAATATATATATAATTTTTCGAGTTATGTTGTTTTGCGGAAATGCAAAAATTTTGATATTTTTTTGTGTTTTCCTGCTCCAATTTTTTTTCAGATACTTTATAACTTTGTTTTAAATGATTATCTCATTTTTTTATGATAAAATATAATTTTAAGTGTAAAATTTTTAAAATTTCAAAAAATAGTCTCCGCAGGTGTACGGATACCTTAAATAATTTCTCACTAATAGATATAATGTGAATATTTTTATAGAGATTAAATTTGTAATTAAATAAATAAAAATAAATTCCCGATTACTAAATTCTTGTAAAATATACAAATGCGTTTTGGACTTATATTAGCACTTACTTTGCAATATTCTTTGTTAAATCATCCACCAAAATTTTATCTTTAATTGTGGACGCTTGGTCTGAAAGGGTTAAAAACCATAGATAGCCAAATCGTGCAGCATGCACCAAACTTGGCGCATCGGATGATTTCAAGTGGCGCATGGCATCTTTCTAACGATTTATTGATTTTGGATAGATTAAAGATTTTTTAAATAACTTCGCTTCCGGAAATATTGGATTTCTTATAATATATGATACTACATTAAAAGGAAACATTTGTACACTCCAAAAATCGAATCTTCTCCGATCCCCCACCAAGTATCCCGAAAATTAATTATAGAAATTATTCCTCAGAACAACAATTTCTATCTTACGTTTGCATTGTTATTACTTCTACTCACTTAAACTAGAGCCATATTCATATTTTCCAACTCCACCCGTAAACGTAAGGAAGTAAGACAACAACAACAACAACAAATGGCGCATGATATGCAAAAGATTGGCCACCCCTGGGCCAAACTAACTTTTACATTCAGAAATTAAATTTCGATATGGGGCAGAAAGCAAATATTTCCTTCCCCCTTGCCTATATCCTTGCTTTTCACAAGTATCTGGACACCTTTTATACCTTATAAGATCTAATCCTGTATATCGGAAAGGTCAGAAAACCATGAAGCTACCTTATCTCCAAATTTAGAATTAAAAGAGATTTGTAGTTGTCAACAATCAGTCCAACAGCAATCAAATCCCTTTGTATTCGATAACAAAAACAATAAATAAATAATTTCCATTATTGGCTGACAAGCATCATTAAAATGACCTGCTGATAGTCTGACAAATACAGGTTCGATTAGACTTTCAATTGATCGCCCGTCAAACAGACTGAAAGAATAAGTCAGACTATTCAAGCGAATTAGAAAATAGCACTGCAAGTTACTGGCCGGTCGCTGGAAACAGGTTGCCCAGCTTTATTTCGTGTCAGTCAAAAAACAAATTTGAATTTTAATACGATAAGAGAATCATGAAAAATTAACATCAATCATTATTTTCATCGTTGAATTGTTTAAACCTGAGATTAATCAGATTCCGTTCCAGCTTTTATTTATTTATTTATTGTCGTCAGTTTATCACTAAAATAAAGTAATACTTATGTACAAAGACGATTTATGTAATACTGTAAGCATAAAAATAGTTAATTTAGGCATGCAGTCAATGAAGCAGAAAATGTTTAGTTTGTGTATGAAGTTAAACAAAGTATGAAAAAGTTACTTTGAAAATGTGACAGTTCATTCGTTTCTGCATTTTAACCATTTTTGAATTTTGAGAGAAGGCGTCTCAGACAACATTAAACCAATCAGTTTTGTTTGTTTGCTTCGTTAAAGCAACGCTACACTTGGGCGATCTGCCTGAGATGGGGGGTGTCTAAGGCTGAAGACTTTCTAAGGGCTTCTAACGCGTATTCACGTTACATCTGGAGAAAACCGACCAAACTCAAGAACGTTTATATCGGCAGCGGAGCGATGGAACCCGAACTCGAGACCTTCACACTTCGGCCGTCTACCATTTTGAGTGACTTACCCACTCGGCCTTGGTGGGACTAAACCAATCGGTTTGAAAGTTTTGCCAGATAAGCAGTAAAATATTGAAAGAGATCCAAGTTAATTTAAAAATATGGAAACTTATCCGATTTGGAGACAGTTATTTGCATGTATGAGTATTTCTTTTGCGTGGAAGCAAAATAAGACTAATTTTTAAACGAAAGAGGATCCACTGGAAATAGCAATATTGAAGTTACTTGAAATATACTATATGTTTGGTTAAAAAAAAAAATGGGGATTCACGAAATAAGTATTACCACTTAATTAATAATATTTTCAATCCTTTCAGTAAAAACTTTCAAAATTTGTTTGCCATTAACATGGCACGGTAGCGCTTGCAGTGTAAAGAAAAAAAAAAAAAAAAATAAATAAATTGTCAATGGAAAAGATTTCTAGCCAAAAAGAAAAAATTTTAGGTATTGCTTTTAGTATTTTTCATAAAGTAAAGCTAGTATACGAGATTGTGGAACAAAGTAGGTGCCACTCATTATCTTAATTCAAAATAAAATGTTTCTCTAGACTTTTCCAGACTTTTTTGGACCTAAAAATTGAAAATAATTACGAATTGCTAAAATTATGAGTAATCCCCCGTTTATAACATTGCAAACCCTACTTTCGTGATCATTGCTCCTCAGAATGAACCACAGCATTTCTATTCCTCATACATCGTCATTTCTTGAATAATATTGTTTAATGTCCAATTTGTTGTCTTTCTGTAACTCGTGAACAAAAGTTGTTCTTCTCGTTAACAAAAGCTGGATTTTGAAGACATCAAATAGATTTTGGGGCAAATTAACTCTCACAACATTTTGGACACGCAAATCTTCTGTTATAAACTTTAGCATGGTACTACTGGGTTAACACCGAAGTAAAGACACCTGATTTAACCCTTTAACGCGCAGTGTTCCCGCTCTGGGAACACCAAACTCTGACGTTTTGACTGTTGCCAGTCACGAAGAATAGATTTGATTTCTATAAAAATAGTTGTGGGTTACATAGATCCACGAGAATCCTTTACTTTTAGCACGCCATTTCCCGTAAAAAATTGTCACGATTATTTTTAACAGCACTGAAAAATGGAAGAATGCGAGGACAGCTGGATAGATTGCCCAATACTGAAAAAAGGGCAGCCGTTGCCATCGATCGACTTAACTACCAGCAAGATGGCGGACGATCGAAACGTTCATCGCGTTCCACAAATCTAGAGACCCTTTTTTTGACGACAGCAGGCTGTGCCAGCATAGGGATAGGGTTGCGCCTCAAAGGGTTAACCAATACACGCATCTCATGAAGCGACTATTGTTCTTTATACACATTTTTTTTTCAGTAACAACGATTTAGAACAATATTTTCAAAAATCACTTTAAAAAAAGACTAAAAGAAGAGAAGTCGCCCATATCATCGACAGACATCTATGTAATACGTTTTTAATTCTACTCTTTAAACTCAACAGTCGCTTACTCGTGATGCTCCAAATAGAGCAAAATTGGTTTTGTCTCGAGCCCATCCACCAACCTCCTTGCGAGAGGATAATAATCCGCCATTTTACCGTTTGCTGCAGTCGTTCGCGTAATAAGCGCAATTTAAATCTCGTTAGAGAATTTTTGAATTTTTCCCGAGCGTCGAAATTCAGTTCATCCCAGGTAACAAGACAGTTCCAGTCACCCAACTGGATCGAGATGAGAGAAGGCACAATCTTGACGGCACGTGGGAAAACGGTATCAGTGACTGGCCTCATGAATTAAAAAAAAAAAAGAAAAAAGTATCATTTACCTGTGCAGGATTGGACCATCACAACTTGAAACCATTATTGTGCTTTTCTTTTTCCACATGAAGATTATTAGATATCTTCTTTGTTTTGATATTACAATATTTCATGAATACTATAATAAGATATGCGTGAGGTTTTTTTTTTTCTTTCTATATTGTAATAGTGCAAGAGATTCCTGTTTCCGCGTTCCGCTCAAACTTTTACGACATACTCGGGCAGTAGCATAAGAATAACAACGTTTCCATTGGGATGGTCCAGCTTTATGGGATTCAAGCACGATTTAGGGAGGGTCATCTAAATTTATTTGTTTTTAATGATGTTTTTTTGGAGTGAATTGGTTTGATATTCCGGCCAGATTCGGTAATAACCCATAACGTCTAGATGCACTGACCAGGTAGATATCAGTTTTAACGTATTAAGAACACGCAATTGCGTGCAGTGAAAAATTTAATCTAAAGTGATATAACAAATTGCGAGTGCCATTCCGAAAATTTCGTGAAAGGTGACAGGGGCAAAAGTTATGCGAAAAAATTAAAAAAAAGAAACGTAAATTTGAACTTTTTATGCCCGAAGACAATAAATTCAATTTATTTGCAATACAATACATTTTGAAAGAAAGGTAAACGGAGCTCATCATCATTCCGAATGTGATTTTCTGATATTAAAGTCGGGCTAAAAAAAAGAAAGAGAAAAAGGTGAGAAAACACATTTAACGTCTACAAGGGGGCGGGGGGATATATATCATTCAAAGAACACTGATTATAAAACACTTCCCAATACAAATATCTTTTTACGCAGATAATAATTCCATAGTTAAACTCGTTACTATAGTGACAACTCTCTCTTATACCAGGAAAGTACTCTGTAGCTCTCCAGCTTACAACAGAAGCACATGATTAACATTATGTCTATGCTAAGTAATGTATTTTTTTTTTTTTTTTTTTTTTTTTTTCGTAGATCTATATTTTGTTTAGCCAGAACTTGCGAAATAAGAAAAACAGTCAAATCCTGTTTTAGCGAAAATCTCGTTATAACGAAGACTCTCGCAAACGGAATTTGGCATGCATGTGAGTTTTTTAGCGTAGGTCTAGCATGGAGAATATATTCCAAAATTCTTACTGGAGCGACTTCCTCCAAGGAGGGCTCAGCTGAAAAAGGGTGGCCATATTTCTTGGAAGGAAAAAAAAAATGTCTATAAAATTCTCACTTTAAAATTTAACAAATATGAGTCTTACGCTTAGGCACAACTTGTACGTAATTCAATACTTATTGAAAATTTATTTCTTAGAATTTTATGTAAAAAAGAACATTACTTTCTGTTAAACCAAATAAATATCTAGTCTCTTCAATTACGTTATAACCCAGTTGTATAAACGTATATGCATTATCTAAGTATTTATTTAACAACCAAATTGTGGGAAATACTTAAAAAATAATATGAAGACAATATTTTAATTAAACATTTTAATTCATTTACTCAGTGACAGTTTGCTTTTTCAAAAAGATTTTCACTTTTATATTTTCACTGTTGTGGTGCGTTATGTAATGGCAAAGCCACCCAAGGGCTATCTGCCAAGGATGGGGGGGGTGCCTTGAACGGAGGATATTTTTAAGGGGTTCTAAAGCATATTCACGTTGCATCTGGAGAAAACCGACCAGATCGTTAGATCTACAGCCGCGCGATAGGCCAGAAAGCTGGGCCTTCACACTTTAGCCGTCTACCATTTTGAGTGTCTTCACGTTTTGGAGGAGGAGAACAAGCAATGCCACCACGTAGCTTAGCTTAGGGTAATTGGAAATTTGGGCCTTGTGCGATCATAAAAAAATTATAATAAATTTCATGAAAGAAATATACGTATATGAATTTCATTTTGGTACATATTAACTACGCTACTAACTATAAACTACTATAAATCGATACACAGTAGACGCCGCTTAATGCAATCACTGTTATCAATCGTTTAATATTATCACTGTTGTGTTGCGTTATGTAATGGCAGCGTTTTGGTCGGTATTCTCCAGATGTAACAAGAACCCCTTAGAAAGTCCTCCGACCAAGGCAGCCCCCATCATACCCAGATTACTGCCTCTGGTCTCGAACAGATGTATTCGAATTAACACAAAAATAATTGCTTAATGTGGTCGCTACATCGCTTAATGTTATCAAATTTTAGGCCAATCGGTTCATTTTCGACGAGAGATTCAAAGCGAAGTTCGGCCCCACCATGGTTGTGTGGATAAGTCAGTCGAAATGGTAGACGGCTGAAGTGTGAAGGGGTTCCGGTTCGGGTTCCATCGCGCGGATGACAATCTTACAGTCTGGCGTTTTGGTCGGTTTTCTTCAGATGTAACATGAATGCGCGTTAGAACTCCTTAGAAAGTCCTCCGACCAAGCCCCCCCCTATCATAAGCAGGTTCAGATTCCTTATCATAAGCAGATTCTCAAGTATGGCGCTGTCTTAACCGCACTAACCACTAATGACAGCGAAGTTCGTGAAAATCTCACTATCTCATTATATATGAGATAGGCCATTATATCATAATTTCATTGTCACTGGCGTAAATTAACATGCGATACTGTGTGTGTGTGTGTATGAGGGGGGGCAAAATGTTTCCTATTGTAGAAAGTATTTTCAAACTGAATTTTCTCGATTTTTAATGGGAGGGGGGGGGTTGGCTATTGATCCCCCTTGTCCTTAGTAACGTATGACTACGTTCATTATGTTAAAGTAAATGATTCTTGCTGAAATCGTCCTTTCCGTACCATTATCATTTGCCCCTCTTAAATTTGCATTTTTTCGTTTATTATAATCAATCACTTATAGTTATCAAAATTGGATCGGTCGGATGTGATCACATTAAGTGGCGTCTACTGTATTATTTATATGTTTTTCAAGAATAAATATTAATACAGAACAATAAAGGGATATTAGAAGATTTTTGTATACATTAACAAGTATTTTAATTTTTACTAACAAAAATGTCTGCACAACTATATTTCAACAAACTAGTTAAATGAAAAGATTTTTGATAATATGTGTATATGCCTGTATACAGGGACCGATCTACACACTTGGGGGCCCAGGGCACAGATACTTTTGGGGGCCCCTGCACAAAAAGTTTCCGCAGACTATTACTTAATTAAATTAAGTTAAAACCAATTATCATTCCTAAGTTAACGATACGTAAACATTTACAATTCAGTAAAATGTCATGACAGATACCATTTACATGAATTTTTCGATTTTGAAATGTTTTTATGGGTATTTACAGCCGTCACACACCTTTGAAAAGATAAAAGAAGGAGCATGCCGAGGTGTCCGAACGAATTTGCGAATATCGAATTTATCGAATGTCGAATCTAATACATAATTTTTAGCGTTACTACAAGTTACATTAAATTAAAAATTTTGAATATTTGTGATGAAATGAAGTAATCAGAAATTTTTCTCCTTAAAGATGATTTTAGTAGCTATTATGATTAAATAAAAGGAAGTTTTTGGGGTCCCTAAAAATCGGGGGCCCAGGGCACGTGCCCCGAATGCCCCGCTGTAAATCAGTCCCTACCAGTATAAGAATTAAAATTTAGTGTTAAGTCTTCTGAAATTGAAGACTTCTTTTAAATAAGTCTTTAAAGCCCCTTAAAAAGCCCCCCCCCTCCCCTTCGGCCTAGATCTCTCTCGTAGATAATCGACAGAATTTCCAAAATCAAATTCGATCCATTTGAAATTGAAGTCAGTGGCGGATCCAGAAAGTTTGCTTTGGGAGGGGCTACATTTTGAAAAAAGCTTATTTCAGCCAAACAAAATGTACAATAAAGCAAAATTTTAGTCTAAACCAATGTAAAAACTTTTGGGAGGGGCTAAGTGATTAAAAAAGATCACTTTACATACTCAAAGTGCATAATGAAGCAGAATGTTACCCTTTAGCAATCTCTTTTGGGGGGGGCTGAAGCCCCCTAGCCCCTCCCCTGAATCCGCTACTGATTGAAGTAATATATATATATATTTTTTTATTACACAAATCCTTTTAAGAAGGCAAAGTTTCTCAATACACAAGTTTTGAAAAGGGGAAAAAATGGGCCTAGGGCAAGTGTCCCATTTGCCTTGCCAACAAACAGCCCCTGACGCCCGACTAAAAGAAAATTAGAAATTTTCTGAAAAAACCACCATAAATATCGCAAATATTGTTTCTCATCCTGAGGAGATAACAACGTATCTAGCTTTCTCCCTACCGAAGTCAGGATGGCCGAGCGGTCTAAGGCGCCAGATTTAAGCTCTGGTTCTCGAAAGAGAGCGTGGGTTCGAACCCCACTTCTGACAATGTGGTACTTTTTATTTTTCTTTCTCTTTCTCTCAGAACTGATTTTGGTTTTTTCAGATTTATTTATTCATCTATTTTAATTATTTATATATTTGATGTATTTTGATCCATTTTATATTTTAGTATAAAATGTAGAGTAATAAGAATTTTAAAATGTATGAGTTTATAATAATGTCATTTTTAAACATTTTATGAAATATCAATTCGTAAACTTGTTTAGACAAATATTGTGCATGCTGTCATCTCAAAGTTTAATTAATGAGTAATCATCGTCGATTTTCGAAACCCTTTTATTAATAATTACTTTGTTGGCTTTTTAAAAAATTATTTGGATTTTCGATGCACTTTGATGCATTTTCTATTTAAGAATAAACTATTAAGATATTAGTAACAGGATATGTTTAAAAAGTATAAAAATCATTATGATAACGTCATTTTAAAGCATTTTCAGCAGCATCAATTTGTAACTTCTAATAGAAATATTGTGCACACTGTCATCTCAAAGTTTAATTAATAAGTTTCTTTTTGAATAGCTAATATTTGTTTGTTTTTTGTGATATTGAAGACCTCCAATAAATTTATAATCAAAATACAATAAAAGAAAAATATAAAAAATATAAAATTATTTTAAAAAATCGTTTAAATATTATCAAATACCCTTCGTATTGTATTAAGAAAGACCTACACGAGGGGTATCTGCCTGAAGGTAGAGATGACCTTGGCCGGAGGACCTTTTAAAGGACTTCAACCGCATATTCACGTTACATCTGGAGAAAACCATCCAAACCTTCAGACCGTTAGATCGAAAACCGCGTAGAAGCCCAGAACCCTGGACCTTCTTACTTCGACCATATACCATGTTCAGTGTCTTATCCACTCGGCCATCAAGGAGCCACAGAACTGCCCATTTTGAAGAGTCTTTTTTCGGATAAATTCATAAATTCCCATCTTTTGCCCTGTGTTTCTTCTCACACAGGCAAGCATATGCATTAGATCAATTAAAAGACCTCACGGTAAAAAAATCACCAATTTAAAAAAATAAAAAGTAAATGAGCAAAATAAATAATAGCAAGTTAGCGAAATCTTGGTTGTAATCGCTAATCCTCTAATGCCGGTGGTAGCACATATGCTACCATTCTTTAAACGCCATTTTTTTTTACTGAAAAAATGTTTCGAAATGTAATTTTTAATTCATAAAACCATTAATTGTACCTTTAATTAATAGTTTGAGTCCACAGACGTAGCAGCAATAATGGGTAAAAAGTATGTTTTAGAAGCAACGTGGATGAAGTTACCAAAGAAAACATTTTTCCAATGGTAAATTTTACTGTTACTTTAATAATATAAAATAATAAGAAAAATTACAAATTGTCATTTATATGTAAGAAAAAATATGCTTTTTACAAGCTATAAAGTAATTTTTTAAAAATTTCATTTATAATATTTATAAGGGTTTTAAAATCATGGTGCAACCATTAAAAAAATATAACTTTTTTCAAATTGTATATTATATTTACGCTGTTTCACTTGAAAGAACAACTTTCAACGAAAAAATAATTCTTTGCTTGGGAATTTCTTATAGTGGGCATAAGAGACTTAATAAACATTTTTTGTTAAACAGTTTATTAGTTTTAAAAATGTCTTCCTTTTGTAAAACTTTCCTGCACAGTATTCCAGCATTAAAAGTTTCATGTCGAGGAGCAACAACCAACACAGAAGTGTAATATCTGCCTTTGCGGCGAATGCAGTGATCAAATCAAAACGGAAAAAATATTTAGTTAAATTCAATAAAATTTTGTTGATTAAACAATAATTTAGTTCGATTTAAGTAAAGCTCTTGGATCAACAAAACATTTCGCTTAAGTTAACAAAGCACTTCCTTGAATCTAAAAAATTTTGCTAACTAAACAAACATTTAGTTGACTTTATTTTCATTTTTGTTTTAAAATACTTTCGAATGAACGAAACAACAAAATAATTCGTTGAATTAATGAAATTTTGTTGGCAAAATTTTCACTGAACTGGAATAGTGTTCTTGGATCAACAAATCATTCCGTTTAGCTAACTAAGAACTTTAATGAATCATAAAAGAAGAAAAAATAAAGAAAACAGAAAAAAAAACCCGAAAAGGAGTTAATAATATTATTTCGTTAAAAAAGCGACAATATTTTTTGTGAAGTGTTCTTTCTTTATGCAGTAGGCGAAATAAGACTGTGGTCGAAAGTGTTCTGTGACGGATGCGTTCGCATCTTTCTTACCGAAATCATAAAACACTTTTCAATTAAGTTGAAAAGCTTTAATGATTTCGGTTTGCCTGTCCGTGGTCTGACTGCCATAAATATGTATGGATCACTACGAAATTTGCGTATGTTATTCCTATCATCTACCCTACTGAAAATGGTGTCTGCAATAGAGATGAGATGGGCTTAACTTGAGCCCGGGCTCTGTATTTCACGATTGTGTTTGGGCTCGGGAGAAATTTCTCATTTATTGAACGCATTCCTTGTATACACGTTTTAACCCTTTGAGGTGCAACCCTTTCCCAATGCTGAAAAAAGGGCAGCCGTTGCCATCGCTCGACTTAACTACCAGCAAATGGCGGACGATCGAAACATTCATCGCGTACCACAGATCTAGAGACCCTTTTTTTTGACGCACAGCTGGCTGTGCCTGGCGGACGATCGAAACGTTCATCGCGTGCCACAGATCGATCGTCCGCCATCTTGCTAGTAGTTAAGTCGAGCGATGGCAACGGCTGCCCCTTTTTCAGCATTGGGCAATCTATCCAGCTCTTCTCGCATTCTTCCATTTTTCAGCAGATGTCAGTGCTGTTTAAAAATAATCGTGGCAATTTTTTTTTACAGTAAATGACGTGCTAAAAAGTAAAGGATTCTCGTGGAGCTATGTCACCCGCAACTATTTTTGCAGAAATAAAATCTATTCTTCGTGACTGGCAACTGTCAAATCGTCAGAGTCTGGTGTTCCCAGAGCGGGAACACTTTAAACCGTTAAAGGGTTAAAGAGTGATTCATAGGAGGACTAAGGAATTAGAAAGAATTTGCAAATACATTTGTCTTTAATATGCATAAGGCAGCAAAACTTTTGATAACCTACGAAATAAAGTAATCGCCTTTTATTTATTAATAAGCTGAAGTTTCGGGGTCTCACTAAAATAATATCGCTCGGATTTTAAAAAATGAGCCCGATCCCATCTCTAGTCAGAAGCATGTATTATTTTTTACTAGAGCATCTAAAAGAATCCACTATTCCGTTCAATTGGGAGACATTGTTTAAAACGTATTTTATAGATATTAGTTTATTTGGAACAAAATAAAACTGATATGTTTTAATAAGAATAATGCTCCATTGAAAGTAGTGTATGTAGCATTTATGGTTCTTATACAGGAACACTCAAAGAATTACAATGCATTACGGTCTGTGGCAGTTTAGAAACATTCATCTATTTCAAGCACACTGTAATAAGAAAATAAGACATTATAACAGCTTTATTTAAAGGGCAAAATAAGATTGACGATTAGCTTCACCAAGGCACAGTGGTTATGTCACTGGAAATAATAGACGGACGAAGTGAGAAGGTCCCGGGTTCGGGTCCTATCGCACGTCCGTCGACCTAACCGTTTGGAGTTTTCCGTGGTTTTTTTTTCCCGAAACTTAGCGTGAATACGGGTTAGGACCCTTAAAAAGACCTCCACGGAGGACCCCCTTCCCCTTGTGTTGTCCTTCTGACGAGGATTTATAAGTAGGACTCGAGGCAAGCACACTGCCATATACGTCTTGCCTCGATACCTCGTCGTCTTGTCCGATATACGTCTTCATAATAACAACATTTACGGTTCTTTTACAGGGTTTTACAAAACTACGATGGAAGTGATATAAAGTTTTTTTTTGTGGTTATTCCTGAACCCTGTTAAGTTCAGCGAAGATACATCTTCAAATTTACAGAAAGCGAGGGAAAAAAAAAAAAAAGACTTGCGTTGGAAAGTGTTTTATGCTCGATGCATTTGTCACAATTTATCCTTCTATCTCTCTCTATCTCACACACACAATCGGGATTTGAAGATCTTGAAATCTTCGCTCAAATGCACTCGCAACAATAAGGACTGGTCGCATTTAAGAGATTTCCCAAGGAGAGAAATGCCGTGAAAAAACTCAATTTCACGAACTAAATGGCATGAGAAAATGTCAAGTAGCTTGATAACGGCGGTGCTTAACTTTCAACAGCCCAATTCAAAATGTCAAAAAAGTGTCAGACTGTCAGTAAGAGAATAGGTGTTTACACGAGAGAGACAAGGGACAATGTCCAATACACGGGGTGTTCTACCTTTCATCAAATGGGGTAAAAAAGGCGAAAAAATAAAAATAAAAGGCATTTTCAGTAGCATATTTTAAGAAATATTTCCCTCACAAGTTTAACCCTTTTCCAATGCTGAAAAAAGGGCAGCCGTTGCCATCGCTCGACTTAACTACAGATCTAGAGACCCCCTTTTTTGACGCAGCTGGCTGTGCCGTCAAAGGGTTAAGGCGAAAATACACTTTAATAGTATATAATGGCTGTGCCGGCACAGCCAGCTGCCCTTTTTCCAGCATTGCAAACGGCTGCCCTTTTTTTCAGCATTGGGCAATCTATCCAGCTGTTCTCTCATTCTTCCATTTTTCAGCAGATGTCAGTGCTGTTAAAAAGAATCGTGACCATTTCTTTACGGGAAATGACGTGCTAAAAAGTAAAGGATTCTCGTGGAGCTATGTCACCCGCAACTATTTTTATAGAAATCAAATCTATTCTTCGTGACTGGTAACAGTCAAAACGTCAGAGTTTGGTGTTCCCAGAGCGGGAACACTGCGCGTTAAAGGGTTAAGCTGATCGCCATGTAATTACGTAGATAGTTTTTCTTCGTGTTTTCAGTAGTGTTGTTAGGTTTTACATATTATAGGACAGCTTAAGACTGGCAGCTTAAGGTCAAAATAAAAGTCTTTCGCAGCACATTTTAGGTATAATCCTCCTATTGCAGGGAATCTATTAGAGTAAAAGACCCAGTAAAGTTTCAAGAGTGTCCTTTCGTTGATAACGTTTAGTTACTCAAGGAAATAAAACTACCTCTTTTTCGAAATTGCTGAAAATTGTATGGACTTATGGACGGCCAACAGTATAGAACAGGTATGGGCAAATTTTCGAAAGTTAGCGGCCAAACTCTAGGTTTTAGCGAAGTCGCGGGCCGTATAATTGGGATTTACATGGGATTTTGAATGGGTTTTATATGGGGTTTTGAATGTTCCGCGGACCGGATCAAAAGCCGGAGCGGGCCACATCCGGCCCTCGAACAGGTGGTTGCTTATATATGATGTAGCAGTTAGCAATAATGGACTTTTTGAAGCTATTAATACAAATCTCTGAGTGTCCTAAGTTTATAGGCTTTAACAACTTAGAGCGGCAATTCCCAAACTTTCTTCTTACTTATATATTTTTCTTTCATTACTTTCTTCGTTGCTCATAAAGATGACCCCACCCATTCACATAATGCATACACTTTTTTTAATAAATAAAAAAAAAACCCCAATATGATTAGAATGGATGATGCTAGTGATATTGATTAAGCAGCGCAGTACTTGTGCCAGCGGGCCATTCACCACATAAAATAAAATATGACTGGAGTTCCGAAATGTTTATTCTTAGGCTGCACCGACGTAGTTTATTTTTACAACCATGCGTAAGTACAACATAACAGAAAGCTATGCTTCACAGCCTATAAACATGTACTCATTGTAAATAATCGTGCATGTGTCAGTCATGAAACAGTTGTTCTAAAAGGGACAGTAAAACTGAAAATAAAACAGAAAGAATCAAGGAAGCAGAAATGTGGAGAAAGTAACAATGTAAATATTTAAAGTTTGCTTTGCTTTTATTCTCAATCTTTCAGTGAACTTTAGACATGTTTTTGGACAAAAATATCAGGTTGTAACGAAAGTTTTCCGCCATATCTGCCTGAAATACTAACTTCTAACCCCTTAGATAACTGTTTTTGAACTTTCGGTACCAAACTTGCACAGTGTCACATGATACAACAATAGTACTTAAAGCTGTACTCATAATTCGTTGATATTATGTAGCTGACTTTTTGCAACACAACTGGAAGTAAATGATGGTTCTAATCCTCTAGAGTGATAGTTCTATTTGAGACACCTTACACTTAATGATAATTATATTTTTTACAGATTTCACAACACAGTGTTATAAAGTAAACCTCTTTCTTTCAAATGCTAAAATTCGTTCGACAAAATATGAGCAAATACGCCAACGAGAACTGTGTGCTGACGAAGTTTGCGGTGGCGGGAAACTTTCGTTACAACCAAATACATATCATTTAGCATGATTTAAAACTAATTTTACATAAACCGCTACAAAAGTTACCTTAAAAGTGTACATTACTGATCTCTTTTTTAATTTGAATATTTAAGTTATCAAATTCAGGATGCATTTAAAATGAAACCAGTGTAGGTGTTACGATAAAGGTGTGCTAATTTGGGGGATGTGCACCTTCAATCCAATAACGTTTGTTTCGAATTTTAAGAGACTTCTTTTTAACTCTAGTATTTAATTTGTTATGAGTCCCTTGCCCCCCCCCCAATAAAAAAATCGTTTAGACTGAATTTCATTTACACCATGAAAGAATAGGATATACCTGCAGTGTTTAACAGCAATACCTACGGAAACAAAATTGAATTCTTTTTGTAATCGATGTGTTGGGCATAATTTAGTTTTCTCTCTATCCCCCCCCCCGCACACACACACGTAATACTACAATGCCAAGTTTATACATAGCTGCGAAATTTATAAATGTTAATTTCGTAACTAAAGTGAAAATTGTGTGTAAAAAATGCTAGTTATATCCCCAAAACTGGGAAAGAAAAATTATAGTCCACTACTATCATCTGGCCAGCAGCCAAATAGGTCACTTGTAGCTCTAACCAGAAGAGTTAAAAAACATCTTGAAGTAATAGGTCCGATCTTGTTGACTCTTTTGCTGAAAACCTCTCAAAGCTGTCCCTCAGAAATCTCACAAGAGCAATTATTGATCGAGGTAAATCAAATTGACCCACTTTACCGGAACGACCTTGAAAGAAAGGGTACAGATTTTTTAAAACTTTTTGGATTTAGTAGAAAAACACTGACAAAAAATTTGCAAAGAAAAACTAAACCATACATAACTTAGTACAAACTGTGCATAATAGTACAGCATCCCTGTATGTTATTTTCGAGAAACAAAAAACTGCTTCCTTCGCTGACAATTTTTAACGTGTGGAAACGTATTATATATGGTTATTTTTAAACTCTTCTGTAAACTTCACTCATTATTGGTTTCATCGGCGATGTCTCCCACTTCAAAGTTTGACCTTTTTTTTAATTTCATTGTTGGCTTAAGGTGAAATGTTTTACTTACCGAAGAATTCAGCCACATTTCAAAATATTGACCACCAGGATATTTTGGGAAGTTGCCAAAGAACACAGGAGAAAGTGAACATCTTGAAGAAATCATGTTAACATCACTGATTTTTCATTCAACACCACACATTTTTTTCTCTCTTTTTTTTTAATTGCCGGAAATCTCTTAACCGCTGTGATTGATTACTGAAAGTTAAACTGGAGATTTATTCTTAAACGATCCTGCATTACAACGAGTTTAAATTGTTTCATAATTTGAGATAATTTTGGAACCTGCTTCTTCGGGTGATATGACATCCAGAGATGCCAACCCTCAATGAGACTTTTGAGTAGTATTTGTGAATATTTTCAGTAGTTTTTGATGCTTGTTCGTAGTCAGACGCAAAGGCAAAATTTTTGTGTTTTTTTTTTCTAAACTATTAAAAAAAAGTTTAATTATACCCCATTAAAAATTGATCTTAATGAAAAATAAATAGAAACTTTCCAGTGTGGAATTTATTACCGAGTCTTTGCAGTTGGAGCGGCAGAACAGAGAAAAGTTTAAGAGTGTGTAGTTCGAATAAACGAAATCTCCCTCGCGGTCTAGGCAAACAATTTAAAATAAACTAATTGCGCCAGAGGCTCGAAAAAAGTCAGGATTATTCTTTCTGGGGTCTACTACCCATCGTAATAAATGAAACAAAGGTGCCTTTCATAAAATGTAGCTTTAAAAAGTTATAGAATAAATCAATTTATATTAAAATTTCCGTAAAAATATACGCTTTTTCCGTAGTCCGTAGTAAACCAGATTTTCACAAAAAAAAAAAAAAAAAAAAAAAAAATCCATACGGAGACTTCGTATAGTTGACATCTCTGGACATCCAAGTTATACAAAACATTTTCTAATTTACTGGTTCACGTCAGGGAAAAGTTTTAAGTACAAAAGATATAATCCACGATCCGAAAATTCGAAATCTAATAATTGTTGGCCACTAGAACATTTTGGCCAGTAGCCCAAGATTTCACCTGTAACCACTTTTTGATAATTCAGATATCAAGAATTTTCTCACTAGTAGGCTAAGTAAGTACACAGTAAAAAAAATCAGAAGCGTTACATACTTATAGCGGAAAGGTTTCCGAAAGTATAGCGTAACCTACCGATGCTCTACTCGAACTCTCGATTTCGGAAACATAACCCATATTTCGGGGTAAAGTATTTACGTTTCTAAATACTTTACCGCATGGCTCGGAAACGTTTCCGCAATTTTAAACTACAAGAGCTGCCCCATTTTTGGGGGTAACGTTTCTGCATTTTTTTTACCGTGTAGGCACAAGGAAGCAATGCGCTACGATTTGGCCACCCCTGGTATAACCAGATGAGCCAACAAGCATTTCGAGAAAACCAGGTTAATCTTATTCAGTTTTCATTGAAAACGACTCGAAACTTTCCCTTGTAGAATCTCACAACAGCTCTATGATTGATTGCTGAAGAACTAAACTGACCCTCTTTACCCGGAACGACCTTGCACGGAGGGGTTCCAATTGTTTTGCAATTAAGTTTCAACCGGCTGAAAAGAAAAGAAAAAGCGAAAGGAACTGGTTGGGTAAATTAATTTGGCCTAAACGAACAAAGAAACCTCCTCTTCAAGCACAATGCTGGAGTTGTGCCCAAAATTCAAATTGAGACGCAGCTGAGATGGGTTGTCTATACATAATTATACACACAGACAAGCAAAATTGTGGAAATTTGATAAGCTCAATTTTGCTAAATAGCGGTAATTAGCGGATGAAAAAGCTTAGGATTACGATCGAGAAAAGAGATAATAATTGGAAGAAAACGAGGAAGAATGAGCTTGGAATACAGATGCGATGTACGTAACGAGGAAGACGCTTGCGATGTTAATTGGCCTACCTGATCCGCTACACTTGTATCACGTGCAAGAAAGAATGTTTAATTTATGCATCTCATTATTAAAATTGCTAGATTTTACAAAAATAAAAGCCTGATAATACACATTATCATTTTTCATGACTCTTATTATGATTAATGACCTAATCGATCACCAGAGGAAAAAAAAATAATTCCAAAATTAATTTAAAAAAACAGGCTTCACCGAACTTTTGAGCATTTTTAAAAACAAATAAATTATAGAAAGTACTCAAAAAGAAAATTAATACTGCTTTTTCAAAGACATCCATTTTTCCTTATTTTCGTAGGGTCAGTTACAGTTCTTTTCGATCAGGGCCCCACCATGGCCGATGAGATACTCAGCATAGTAGATGGCTGAAGGGTGAAAGTTCAGTCTTCGGCCTGCCGCGCGGCTGTCGATATAACGACTTGAGTTATAGGGTTTTTTCTCCAAATGCAACGTGAATACGCGTTAGAACTTCACTTCTTAAAAAGTCTCCCGCATGGACCTAACCCCCCCCCCCTTCCTCGTAGGCAGATGCCCCTCGTGTAGGCTTGTCATAACACAAACACTTTTCTATCAGAAAAGGAGATGAAAAACTTTAATCGTATTTGCTTTAGGAGAAGAGACCTGCAACTTCCCAAACAGAACACACTGAACTAATACTGCATTTAGGGGGACTACTTTGGTGGTATTCGTAACGTTTTGGGTCAGTTCCTAAAATTAAATCTATTTAACAGGAGAAAAAAAAATATATTTAATAAACATTTTTTAAAGGGTACGTTTTAATAATTGTTCCTTTTGTCCCGCTATTTAATAAATATTTTGTAACAGATCGTATTGCACTGACTTCTGATATTCAATACTTAATATGGTTCCCGATACAATTAAACTTGTCTCAGACCAGGGGCGTAGCCAAGGGGGGGGGGGGGGGGTTAGGGGGGTCATAACCCGCCATGAGAAATATTTGCCATACAAAATGTATACTCTTCACTACATTATCACACACACGTATACATATATATGAATTCTAGTAGTCGTAACACCCTGTCTCAGACGGTATTTATCCGATCCAGTTGTCCGTTATTTAAAGGTCTAATAGAAAACAGGGAGTAAGATCAAGCATCATAAAATAGTTCAATTTAAAGCAAGTTTCAGTTTAATAAAGCACCTTTTACTGTATAATATAAATATAAACCAGTAAAAAAAATCAACAATTCATTGTAACAAGTAAATTAATGTGAAATAATAAATTGGGATTTTTTTAAATCACCTATTATTTGGGGGGATGAGGGGGGGGGGTGGGGTGACGTGATCAGTATGTCTTAACTTCTTGACAATCAGGTATTAATAAAGCAGACATAGTATTACAAACAACAAAAGAAAATGTTAATCAAAAGAAAAGCCATTAAAAAGAATGAACTTTTTAATAAAGGCTATTATTATTTCTAAATTTCTATAAAAGTTAACCGTTTTTCCTTTTTTATAATTTAATTAATAAACCACTTTGATGTAACGTGAATACGCGCTTGAACCCTTTAGAAAGTCCTCCTACCAAGGCAACCCCCATCCTTGGCAGATCGCCCTAGCGTAGCTTTGCCGTAATCACACAAACAAATAAACCACTTTTCTTCACATAATACCTCACAGTGTTATTTATACATTTATTAAAACATATTGCAAGAGGATCGCACAGGTAAAAAGTAGAATTATGCCATCTGCTGTATTTATTTATTTTTAAATATAATATATTGCTATTAAGTTAATTAAACGTTTTTAATTACCTGTTTTAAATATACAAATACAGGATAATCTAAATAAATTCATATTAAAGCACGACATAAGGACTAATATTTAAAACGAGAACTACGTTATTTAAACATCGCTATTTTTAAGTAAACGATTTGAATATTTAGTAAATAATCAATAATTTTAAAGTAGATTCAATTAACAGTTTCAAATAAAGTACACCTTTAATTTGATTTTACTGCATCAGCAATGAGCAGCTTAGAAATGATCACAATAAAAAAATAAAAAATCAAGATCTCATTCAAATATTTACCTGAGCTAGACCAGGAAGTAAATGGTAGTCAAAACTAAGAATATAATGTCAAAGTTGACTTCTAGATGACAGCACCAGCGGCAGGAATTTACCTGTTCGAAACAAAATTGCGTCCGTGGCGCCGTCTGGTCTCAAGGTTGGTTGCCATGGCAACTTCATTTCGGAGAGGACGCCACAGTTATACATTAACACAATGACATAGTGATGGTACTGGTCAAGGTTTTCCGCATTTGCAGAAATCGATGGGTAAGAAAATGAAAATATAGATATATATCTGAAAGTCTCTTAAAGGGGGAATAATTCGTCTTTTGAAAGCAACTGAGATGAGCGGAATTTATGAGAGGAAAAATTTGATGACAATAAGGCATGTTTAGTTAAAAACAGTACAGAGCGATTCAATTATTGAAACTTTCGGGTGCGACTTGTGGTTGTAAAGTAATTTAAGAAGTTCGTATTGTTTATTATTGTGTACTAGAAGGTAAAGCACGCTGTGGAGGAAATTACAACGTGCGCTAGAACAAACATTTAACAGAAAAATGTCTATATTAAATACATTTAATCTGAGTCCACTTTAAATAAATGACTTCCTATTTTACTTTCGTTATTATAGTTAAGTAAATAATATTTTGCCACTTAACTTGTTAAATTAATTCTAAGTTCAAGGTTTTATGCAAGCGATAATCTGTGTAGTATCGAGTAGCTTTTCTAAACGAACTGTTTTCAGCAATTTTCTGAAATTACAAATGGGGGAACGGGTGGATTTTCATATTTTTAAAGCAGCGCATTTTCCCTCATATATATTTTTTAACATATTTGTACAAATTTTTAAGTTGATCGGCCCAAGGGTGTGAATTTTATTACATTTTTGAGTTCCCTTTTTCTAATTCTCAATACTTTGCGAATGAGAATGTTATACCCAAATAAAACAATTTTCTGAAGTTAAAATTATCAGGGAAAGGGTGGATTTTCAGGTTTTTGAACTAAGGCAGATTGTTTTCTATATCTTTTATTTTAACATAATTATGAAAATTTTCAAGCCGATCGTACCAAGGTGTTAATTTTATTACGTTTTTAGACAAAAACTTCTGAATCTGGACTAATGACGGTAAAAGCTTTGTTTTGGAGCGGTTGAACCGGAATTGTGACAGAGTCAGTGAGTAGCGTAACTATACAGTAGGATTATGTATTGAGGCAAAGCTACTCGAGGGCAACGGAAGTTACCTAACGAAGGGTGTCTAGGGCGGAGAACCTTATAAGGGGGTCTAACACGAACATATTCTCGTTACATCTGGAGAAAACCGTTCGGAACTCCAGACTTTTAGATAGATAGCCGAACTATGATCCCGAACCCGGGACCTTCACACACTTCAGCCATTTACCGTGTTCAGTGTCTTTGATCTACACGGCCATGATGGGACCTACTTAGAGCTTTAAGAAACTGAATCTCTAAGCGTTATAATTTAGGAAACAGCGTATATGGTGAATCGACATTAAAATAGCTAAATTAAGCCGAGGATTATAAATAACTATCTATCCATATAAATCTTTCTCCCTCTCTCCATATAATGTTTCTTTACAAGCTATACTGTGCTGTAACGAATAGTATATCTTTAATAGTTTAGAAACCTTCAAGAAAAATATCTTAATACATCTGCCCCAAAAAAAAACCCTTTTACTGGTTCTAATATCATTCAGTTTACTTATAATTGTATTTTAAGTTACAGATTCATTAAAGTAACTGAACTAATACAAAACATTCCTATAGCATCGAGAGGTAACTGTATCTGTACAAGCATAGCCTTTAGAGGAAGAGAATGCTTAGAGGATCATGCCCCTTTTGTCTGAAAACGACGTATTTTAAAATCTTTACTTTAAAATCTCAGGAAACTTCTTGCCATTCTGTGCTGGCATTTGTTGACTACGCCTTTCTCCCATCGAAATTTCCCATCACACTACGCCCATGTCTGTGAAACGCCTATGGCAGTGGTTCCCAATCGGTGGTCCGCGAGCTAATTCTCAGTGGAGTGGCAAGTGAGTGCTTAAAAAATAATTGTCTTCACAACTTCATGAGGTAAAAAGGCAGAAAGCGTAATTGATTGCGGCCGTTTTTAGATAATAATAATTTAAAAAAACTTTTGTTTCATAATCCTTTCAAAATAGGGAAGAATCCAAGAGTCCCTGAGCTAGTCAAAGGAGAAAATGTTAATAAATCACATTAATGCCGGAAAGGTAGAAATAGAACACTTATAATTCATTTCCTAATTCATTTTTTAAAAGAAAAAATACATACATTTCTCATTTTATTCAAGAATCTTTTTTGAATTTTTCATTTTATCATTACATTTAGTGCATACGTTTTGAATTTCTTTTTTCCACATATCCTCAGTGATCGCAAAGTAGAAAAGAGATATCCATGGAGATTCTTCCTTTAAAATACAACACTCACCAATATCTGAACATCGATTTCAGAACATTTCGAACACAATCCTTTATGGAGGGTTGCCATTTTATTGAAAGAGAAAAAAATCATCCAAAACAAATGAGTCTTAATGCTTAGATACAGCTTGTTTGTAATTCAGTACTTGTTAAAAATTTAATTGATTTTTTTGTAAAAAAAGGACATTACTTTCGGTACACCTAATATTTTTTTCTTATATGTTCGGTTTTTCATGCTTACCTAAGGTGACCATACGTTCCAATTTTCGAGGACAGTCTCCAATTTCTGTGTTTTTTTGCGGTTTGTCTTCGAAAAGAAAAGAAGCAATTGAGGACAATTTTTAATTATTACATTGTTTTTTAATTAGATTAGTGTTAATTATTTCATTAATCATAAAATGTCCCCAATTTTGTTTCAGAATTGGGGACATGTCCTCAATTCTACGTTCGAATATACGGTGACCTTATGCTTACCTTATTTATGAACATTTCTGACCGGAGTAGAGAGGGATTACTAAATTTGCGGGCATGAAGCATTTCACATTTCTAACAATGCTAGGAAGATTACATTCAAAATGATCACCAGTTTGCACTAACTGTGAAATGACTATCAGGAACTGAAACAGGGGGGGGGGGGGAAATCAAAAAATCGAAGTGGTCGTAGCTCTGTTGTTGTTTTGTGGGATTACGGCCAATTAGCTCCGATTAGATCCAAACCCGTAATTTACGATAAGTTTCGGAGGAAACCACAGAAAACTCCGAACAGTTAGGTCGGCGTACGCGACCTGGTTTTGAACCAGGCACCTTCCGCCGGTGTTTGTGTGATTATGGCAACACTACGCTAGGGCGATCTGCCAAGGATGGGGGTGCCTTGGTAGGAGGACTTTCTAAGGGGTTCTAACGTGAATGAAATCACGTTACATCTGGAGGAAACCTAACAAGACTCCAGACTGTTACATCGACAGCCACGCGATGGGACCCAAACCCGCTACCTTCACACTTCGGCCGTCTACCACTTTCAGTGATATAACCACTGTGCCTTGGTGAGGCCGGTCGTAGCTTTTAGACCCTGTCTTCAGTGCATTCACTTTGGCCAGCACCAAGCTTCAGAGGCCGACTAAAGCAAGGAAAGACGAGTAGCTGCCGAGAGTTTCAAATAAATGGAGCCCACAAAAGTACTAAATGACACTATTATTTATGGTAGAAATGCTTGAATTGAGTGTCCACTTCACACATGTACACAAATATGATTAATATTCACAACAACAACAAAAAAAATTGTGTTTTATGTATGTACGAATGCATATTCTTATATCAAAATGAAAAAGGGCCCATAAATAATGTCTGGCCCGAGTCTTAGTCGGGCTCTGCGAAACATTATAAATGAAACACTGATCCAAAAGATTGGACATATCTGAGTCTAGTACTGAAGCACTGAGAATAAAATTTTTGAACCAACGAAATATTTTAACGATCCAACAAAATTTTACAGTAAAAATTCCGTTGACTAAGTTTTTGTTAAATCTAAAAAAGTTTGTTGATTTCTAAAACATGAATGCCCCTCCCCCCGGTAAGAGTATGAGAGTATTAAAATTATAAATGTAAGACGGTTTTAACCCTTTGAGGCGCAACCCTTTCCCAATGCTGAAAAAGAGGCAGCCGTTGCCATCGCTCGACTTAACTAACAGCAAGATGGCGGACGATCGAAACATTCATCGCGTTCCCCAGATCTAGAAACCCTTTTTTGACGCAGCTGGCTGTTACCGCGCACAGCCAGCTGCGTCCAAAAGGGTCTCTAGATCTGTGGCACGCGATGAACGTTTCGATCGTCCGCCATCTTGCTGTTAGTTAAGTCGAGCGATGGCAACGGCTGCACTTTTCCAGCATTGGGCACTCTATCCAGCTGTTCTCGCATTCGTCCATTTTTCAGCAGATGCCAGTGCTGTTAAAAATAATCGTGACAATTTTTTTACGGGAAATGATGTGCTAAAAAGTAAAGGATTCTCTCGTGGAGCTATGTCACCCGCAACTATTTTTATAGAAATCAAATCTATTCTTCGTGACTGGCAACAGTCAAAACGTCAGAGTTTGGTGTTCCCAGAGGGTAGAGATGAGTTCGGGCTTATTTTTTGAAGCCCGAGCCCGCGCAATATTATTAAATTTGGAGCCCGAGCCCGAAATTTCAGCTAAAGACAAATAAAATTAACTACTTCATTAAGAGGATACAATAAATTTTGGAGCTTCACACACCTTCTAGTACCCCGTGCCGCTATTTTTTGAAATAAGTACGTCTATTTATCCCATGAATCACTTTTTAAAATCTGTTTCAAGGAGTACGTTCAACAAAGGAGAAATTTTTCACGAGCCCGAGCCCGACGCAATCGTGAATTACAGAGGTCGGCCCGGGCTCGGGTTCCGGCTGTCGGGCTCGGGCTGAGCCCGTCTCATCTCTACCAGAGGGGGAACACTGCGCGTTAAAGGGTTAAAGTACATTACTATTTCAAAGCAGCAAAAAACAGACGTACTTTTTCCATATGCTGTTAACAGGTACTTCTTCAGATCCAAATTGCTGTTCGTCTTATCTCTAATATTTAAAATAAACCCTCTCGTTATCTAACCTTTCCCATCCGGCATCTTCCCATTCCGGCGTCCAAGTCTCTGTTTCCGATGTCGTATGTTTGCCGGACCGAAAAGAGAAAGTGGTCACTTGTGATGTGATTGCCTCCGGAACTGACCCTCGGCGCGTCCTCTTGACCTACTTAATCCCAATGAGCCCTGTTTTCCTTCTGAGCTAAGAGAGGGCTTTGGGGACAAGTGAACTCACTCGGCACTTGGAAAGCAATGACGAACGATACTCCGTGAATTATGTCACTCCATCAGTGTAATGTCGTTTTTTTTACACTTATGCGATTGTTTAGTTTAATTTTTAAATAGACCAAGGAGATTTAAGAGAAGTAGAACGTTTCAGCATGACGACGGTCAACATTTAAAAGAATTTGCCGTGGAGTTATTTTTGTTTTCTTTCGAATGACACGAATGTATATATGGGGGTGTTTTAGGGGGTCTGGACACACCCCTCAGTCCATATGCAGGAGTACAGATGGAATGAATCACAAAATTTGAGACCAAAGTCTACTCTAAGCCGAGTCCGATTAAAAAAATAATAATGATAATTAAAATTAAAAGAAAAAAAATTTTCAAGGGAGGGACGATAAATATGACAAAGAATTTTTTCAGACATTCGTTTTTCTACCCCTCTTCATTTTTAATTTTCTTAGATTAAATAAGTTTAATCTTTCGCTCTAATCAATGTAAAATCGCAGCGGAGAAGGCTCTCTTTGATCATTTTTAGTTACCAGTGTAGGTTTTCCACCGTCCTTAGGGGTGCCTTCAAAGTCCCATGATGGTAAAGGGTGAAGAAAATAGATATCTGTACAGCGCAAATAACAATAAATAAATAAAAATAAGTTAATGATGAACAAGAAATTAAGCAAAGCAAAATGTATTATAAATTGCGTGTAAAAATCAAAATTACCGGAAATACAACCAGCATTAAATTAAAATTAATAAAGCATTTATTGCAAGTAAATCAGGAGGTGTACTTTTTATTGAATGAATTAGTTTTCACATTATAGTTGAAAGCATATGCATATTTAAAGCGAAAGGCTGGATCTCTGGACAAAAAAATCTGATGTGTCCAACACATGACTTCCTTGCACGTCCATTAGATCAAAAATATTTTCGACGCACTTCCTCTAAACTTATTTGTTTGAAAGAGATAAAATATCAATAATAGTAAGGTTTAGCGATTTCTAGACAAATATTTCGATATCGCCAAGCTGAGTTCAATTTGAAATATTTCCTTCTGACACTTTATTTGGCGATATTTCACCAAAAGCCGACAAACTTGAGATAGTCTGCGAGATTTTGGGGCTAGCCAAAGAAGTCATTGACCACAGACTTTCAATGAATTGAATGCATCCATACACCTCAATGTATTTAAAGTCATTTGGCTCACCCTGTAAATAAATTCTCAGTGGATTGCTGTCAAAAAAGATATGGAAAACAGTTAGATATTACAATATTTCTAAATACAAAAGTTCAAAAATCTACGGGTTAAAGTTTTAGTGTTATACAAAATATGAAATAATTTTTGGCGCAAAATTTGGCGATATTTCGGCGAAACTCGTCAATGTCGACGAAATTTGGCGAGATTTTAAGCATGAACCAAACAATGACAGATTATCGCCAAATTTGGCGATATTTCGCCAAAACTCGCCAAGAACGATGACAAATGGCGATATTTTGGGCATGGACAAAATGACTGACTATCGCCAAATTTGGCGATATTTCGCCAAAACTCGCCAAGGTCGAGGACAGACGGCGAGTTTTTGGGCATGTACCAAACAATGACTGTCTACAGTTGTATTATATTGAAGATGTCCATAGACATTAAAGTACTAAAATTTTTTTCGGTGGTCCTGTATATAAACTCTCCAGTAGATTGGAACCAAAAATCGAGATACACAACTAGATGTTACAACATTCTTATATATGAAATTTCATAATAGTTTTTGAGATTTGAGAGTTAAATATGCACACACGTACACCAAAAGTCGCCAAGCTTGGCGACTTTTGGCATAGTTCTTGAGGGAGGCACGTGACCGTGGTCGGACCATTACCTAACTTATGTGGTAGGACGGTATTGTGCTTGAAATGGATGAATGCCCCTAAAATTGCCATTGACCGTAATGTATTGGAAATCTTTTGAGTGTTCCTGTAGCTTAACTATAAATGATAAAGACACTTTTTTTAATGGAGAAATTCATTTTCTAACTCTTTACAGCATACATCACTTCTGAGTCGTTTGAAATAGCCCAATACCTCTAAAAAACGCTTTGATGAATTTCGGCCCATAGAGCGTAATGTATTTCGAATCTTTTGGGCGGTTCTGTAGATAAACTATCCAGTCGAATGGAATCGAAAGGGGAGGTGCACAACTAGATGTTACAGCAATCCTAAATATAAAGTTTCAACATTCTACGCCTAATAGTTTTTGAGATATGCGAGTTTAATGAGTTTCGGCCCATTGAGCGTAATGTATTTCGAATGTTTTGGGCAGTCCTGTAGATAAACTATCCAGTCGAATGGAACCAAAAGGAGAGGTGCACAACTAGATATTACAACTATCCAAAATATGAAGTTTCGACATTCTACGCCTAATAGCTTTTGAGTTAGGCGAGTTTAATGAATTTCGGCCCATAGAGCGTAATGTATTTCGAATCTTTTGGGCGGTCCTGTACATAAACTATCCATTCGATTGCCACCAAAAGGGGAGGTGCACAACTAGATCATAGAACAATCCTAAATATCAAATCTCAACATTCTACGACCGATAGTTTTTGAGATATGCGAGTTACATACATACGTACGTACGTACAGACGGCATGGAAAAACTGACCACAGCAGACTCGCCACTGGTCAAAATGAGTTGCAGACGCGTTAATATGATCGTGCATGCTAGCCTACGATAGGATGCATCGAAAAAAATTTTAAAATTAAATTTAGAGGTAGTCAAAATCGGTTTTTTTGTCGAAATTTGGCCCCCAAAATTTTTCGGGATCACATTACTTCCTTATACTACGTACAAGGAAGTAAAAACTTTTGCTTCAATTTTTATTGTTTCTATTTTTAATGGAACTACTACATTTATATTTTTTAAAAAAGTTTTTTTTTTTTTAGTCATAATTATTAAGTCTTAAACAGGGATGAAAATCCATACTGCGGTAAAAAAATTTTTGGAGCATGTAGAGGGTATGTTGCTTAAAAAGAAAGAAATATCAGGAAAGAGTTTTCTCAAGCAAGTAGCTAATATGAATTTTTAAACGTGACGTCCGAGATAATATATTTAAAAAGGCCAGTTCCATCTATCGTTCTTTTAAGTACAACGAAAGTGAACAGATAAAAACTAATGTAAATGTGCTGGAGGCTTTTCTTTAGGAAAAAGAAGTCAAAATAAACCTGTTATTGATTAAACAGAAAGAAAGCAGTATTTTTACTTTTGATTTTCGTGATTTCTTTTAGCGGTGACCTTATAACGAATTCCAATAAAATTTATTAATTTATTTTTAAATATTTAAAACAGTGTTTTAAAATACTCGAAATTCATCAAGCAGAAAGAAGAATAGTTTTTAACATAAATAATCCAATGCAACTGCTTCTGTACACCGAACTAGCAAAAGAAAAAACACTCACTACGCCCTATTTTAATTATTACGCCCAAGAAATATGGACTAGCGTTACTATTTTTGGCTCGTTGCCTATTATCCACCAATACTCGTACATCTGTTGCACCAAAGCACAGGTGAGAAACTTCTGTTTTATTTAGCTCGAGGAATGCAGACTATTTTAATAGTTTAGAAGAGTTGTTTTCCTAGGAAAATAATTTCCTCCAGAATCCAGCTCGTAAACTAGATCGATAGTTTTTAGGCTGTCTAGACTCCAAGGACAAGGCTTTTGTTTGAGCGTTATATATTGCAGATCGTGACGTCAGGAAATGCATTATTATGAGGATGCATGATATTTAAAAGGCTGAACTTTAATCGTTTGAATGCTAGATCTTGAGAGTACGTTATTATGGGCCTTTTTAGCATCCTTAAGATGTTTTCTAAATGGCTGTTGTTAAAGCTATAACGACGGAAAAGTTTTAAAGAATGATTTCAGTTTAACCAGGCTTAATTTTGATGTTAGGTGGAATAATTAATGAGTCAGACGTTTTTGTAAATTGTTCAAGGTTATTCTTTTTCCAAATGAGATACATGGGTGTCTCGAAAGCAGTGACTAACGCAAGGGCAGATGTCCCATGACTAGCGTGACCATTTATTTTTCCCTTCAAAACGGGACATCTACTACTTTTTTGGAAATAGTGTATTTATTTTCTTCCTCAAAACGGGACATCTACTGTTTTTAAGGTAATAGTGTAGGGAGACTGAATTTACAGGTCTGGGTATCTTTTAGTTGTTAAGAAAACATGCAAAAATAGTGCAAGTCGTACGATTCGGGTGGTATGAGGGGTAGACCCTTTTCCGACTTCAAAAACACGATCCGACACAAGGCAGGAAGGTAGGAAAGTGAGAAATGTAAACAAAAGGACACACAGAAAAAAGGAAGTTGGCATTCGGAAGGAAAAAATTTTTTAGAAAACCAGAGTGAAAAGGGAAAATTAAGTGGAGATCGGGGGAGGGGGAGGAATAAGCAAAAGAGGAACATGGCTTTAAAAAAAGAAATACATATTAAATAAATTGAAAGAGTTGACTAAAACGGAAAATTAAATGAACAAACACAAAAACAATACATTCCCCTGGCATTTTCTTTGCGTCTCGAGAGGGGAGGGAGGGAAGTCAGTTTTTTTTTTTTTTTTTTTTTTTTTTAAAGACACTGCCGTTGGATGATTTTAGATTTTTAGCGGCCTTTATTGAAATCGTTACCGTGGGTTGCTCTCTTTATAAAAACGGGACATTGCAGGGGACATTTTCTAAAAACGGGACATTACGGTGCCCCGAAGCTGTGCTTGGGGACAACGGAAAAAACCACCTAAAAACGGGATTGTCCCGTTCAAAACGGGTAGTATGGTCACCTTACCCATGACCCTCAATGAAAGGGAGCAGTGGCAAATTTAGAAATGTTATTTTGAAAGGGGCCAAATTAAAAAAAAAAATTATTTCACCCAAACAAAATGTATAACAATACAAAATTTTAGTCTAAACCAACGTAAAATCTTTTAAAGGGGGCTCATTTACAAAAAAAAAGACCATTTTACATTTTTAAAGTGTATTATAATGCAGAATGTTACCCTTTAGCAATGTGTCTTGGAGAGGACTGAAGCTCACTGTTCCCTTCCCTGGATCGGCTACTGAAAGGGAGTTCCAAAATCAAGAAATGGCGCTGTTGTCTCTAGCAGAAATGTGTGAATTGTGTATGGGTGACTCATATGCATTCCATTTATTGCTCAGAATACACAAATAAACGTTATAGATTTTTTGCATGTGTAAATATGTACGTTTATATCAGTTATCTTTAATGTTACCTCGTGATATCTTTGTCAAAATATTCGTCACGAATGTTTAGAGAAGATGACAATATGCCGAGATGATTCAGAAATACATAGAGTTGCAAGGTCGCAAACGATGCACCAGTTAATAATTACTTTATAAGAAGCGTTGAAGAATCAGAGATACTTGCGACTAATTTTTTTCTAAAACTGATTGAATTTTCGATAGAAACATTACCCTAGAACCGACCAGGCCCGGGTGTCTGACTGTCTGCAGACGGGTGGGCCCCACCCTCGGCGGGCCCCCAAACAATAAAAAGAAAATAAAAAAAGTGCTATACTGATAGCACTTAATGAAGTTTGACACAGAAAATTTTTTGCAGCTGCATTTGCGCCCCAAAAGGCTTCAAAACACTTGATTTTATATGTAGTTCTCAAAATGTTTTGAGAGAGGATTCCCGAATGAACAAGGGATTAATTAATATGAATGTCGCATATTCATTAATAGATCAATATTTCATGAATGCATTAATTATCAATCATAATTAATTAATAATAACACCATACCTTCCCCCATACTCCGAAAGTTAACACATCCTATTATTTATCGGTTATACAATAACCCGGGTCCCCCTTCTCTTGAGACGGGCGGGCCCCTACCCTCCCAGTCCGGGCCTGGAACCGACAGTCAGAAAATGATATTTCGTCAAGAATGATGCAATTTGAACAGGAAATCGATCATTTATGAGACGCAGATGCACTATGACTACACAAGATAAATACCTGTGTTGGGATGCAGCGGCGCATTAAAAAACCCATGTATAAAGGTTATCTATTATCTTTTCAAGTTTCCATAGTAGAGAAAAATAATGTCACTGTACTCTTTAAATAGTGTGTGTGTGTGTGTGTGTGTGTGTGTGTGTGAGTTCTCGTAAATAACATACATGATTGCATATCTCTAATAACCTTTTTTTCCAATACACACACGTTATCTTGGTCTCTTTGGAAACCTCTTAAACTTCGCTTAACAAACCCCCATGTTTGGGAAATCATATTTAGGGCCCAAAAATGGCACCCATCCAAAGTAATGGCCGACCTTGGTTCGGCGCACGCATGCGCCAGCCCCGTTGTTTTTGAAATTCAATTGATTATTTTTACTAAAGAGACCACAAGGCCGTAATTTTCGAAGAGCATCCAGAAAAAATAAATACTTAAGCCCCCCCCCCCCCACACCGAGGCTAAATGTTGCAGAGATTTACAAACATGTTTTTTTTCTTTTTCCTTTTTTTTATTTAGAGCGACGAGGCCTCGGATATTTTGGGGTATTACTTTTTTGGCCCTAATTCGTCATCTGTGACATTTTTATCGGCTGCGAAATAATGTTTAAGGCAGTATTCATAATTTATTACTGTAAGAAAAAACGGGGAAAAAACGTTCGTTCTCAGATATCAGAAAAGTGCGTTCTATTTTACAAATAAATAAATGTCTTCTGCGTTAAAAAGAAGTATAAGAAAAAACGTAATAGAGTTCGAGAGCGTTACATGAACTTTAGGAAAATTTATTAAGGCAAGCCCGTAAAGGCAATAAAAGTTAATGTAAAAGGTCCCCAGCTAATTTCTTTCTGTTACTGTAGTTGTTTTCCTAAAAAACTTATAAAGTAGAGTAGAATCTAGAGGCTCCGACGGTAAATTATTAGCAACACACACACACGAATTAAGTAGATAACGCTGGGAAATGGGATTGTAGATAATGGGATGGGATGTACTAGACGATTTTTTCAAAAGACTTATTTAAAATTTAATTAATTTTACAAACCTCTAAAATCAAGTATCTATTCGTAACAAATTTTAACAAAGCAGTTTATATTATTTTAGAGGATTTTTTTCCCTTGCTGCAAATTGTTTGTGTACAAATTGTTTAACCCTCTATTTATTATTTTAATCCATGTAAAGAATGCCCCCCCCAAAAAAAAAAATATAGAAAAAGAGGGGAAAAATCTGAAATAATTTCAGATTTTCAATACGCACTAAAGTGCTATATATTAAAAGCGTATCATAATTTATTTTTCTTCCTTATTCCATTCAGTTGGAATGTGTATCATTATTCATGAGTGTACCGTATTTTTCTTCCTTGTTTCATACAACGCATCTTTCGAATCGAAATCTATTTTAAAATCGCCTACTAAAGCTATTTTACAATCTTCACCAAGTATATTCCAACTACACTTCACCTTTTAAATATTGTTTCAAATGTGCATCATAATCCATGAGTGTGATGTGTTTGTCTTTCTTGGGTTGATTCCTACTTTAACGCTCCGACTCTCGACTAGGTGGTGATGATAGTTAAACATATTCAGTTGCCATGACTATTTTTTGTATTTATGTGGCAATCGTAATATAGAATTAAAATGGCGATTTGGAACAACATGTAAGTACAGCATTCCGTTACATTTTTATTTATTTTGGGTTGCCAATCAATGCAGTTTTAATAATTAAGTGACCTGAAAACGAAGTACTAAAGCAGTTCGCTAAAGTACAAAAAAAAAAAAAAATGCAAATTAGGATATGCACCGAGCCCTAAGTAATATTGAACTGAATGGGAAATGCGACAGCTTTTTTCTTTCCCTCTTTCCTTCCTATGGTCCGATCCGAACCTATGAAAAACGCTGCCACGCCGGTGATTCGCAGAGGATGTCTGTCGGTGAGGTCCAACAGCACGTATTTATAATGTCACGCATCGAGAACTGTCATGCATGGTCACTGGAATTGTTCTTTTTTGTGTGTGTGTGACGAAAGTTTGCGGTTGTGAACTTGGGCAAGGAAATTTTTTTTCACGTTTTACTTCTTTTGTCCCGAACGGAAATATATAGCCATGCAGGAGAAAGCGTGATTTTTGCTTTTGAGCAATGGGGGTTCGTGTTTCATAAAAGTGCGATTTACTTTGTATAACAACGTGCATAAATGTTATGTAACAACTGACGGGGGCAGAATGATTTTTAAGATAGATAAATCGCGCCAGCTAGCATCGCGGCATTTGTAGTGAAACGGTTTCCGTGATTTGAAAATATGGGCGTCAAAGTCAGATCCTCTGAATGGAATTTAAAATTAAGATGGTTACAAACAGGGGCGGCCCTAGGGTAAGTGGCGCCCCCTGCTGACGTAAAAAAGACTCCCCCTTTTGTGCTCTACTTAGTTTTAGAGTTCGAAATGACGCCCCTTCGAAGCCGGTGTCCCGATACGATGCTTCCCTTTCTTACCGTGTCGGGCCGCCCCTGGTTACAAAAATAAGATGGTTTACAGATAAGAACCTCCAAAAAGGTACAAATTATTTTCGTTTTATATTAATTCTGAATAGCTTCTAGATACATTGGCCGTTATCAAAAAAACGGAAAGGGGGGAAAAAAAGTAAGAAAATCTGAAACACTTTTAGAATTTAAATACGCACTAAAGTGCTATATATTAAAAGCGTATCATAATCTATACGTCCTCCCTATTTTCTTTCCTTATTCCATTAAGTTGGAAAGTATATCATTATTCATGAGTGTGATTAAACAAAATTAAAATTGATGTTTCTAACATCCTTTTACTGGATGTAATACAATAGAAATAGAATGGGAAAAAGACGCGCAGAAAAAAGCATAATCAAACTTAATGAAAGTTTCCAAAACTTATTTTTTGTTAGTTTGTTTGTGTAACATGTATTTTGGATTTGTGTGCTTGGGTCAAATCGCGCTTATAAATACACGTCAGAAGGAAAAACTTATTCAGGTGTATTCTTTATCCAGGTTGCAGCAGTCGATAAAATGATTTGATTTATTAAAAACTGCGTATTCTATAAATTTGCGCCATCTGTCGACGGCTTTGTAAAATAAAAACTCAACTGTATTCTCTTTATTTTTTTATAAAAAGATTTTTTTTTTTTTTTTTTTTGTATATTGCAGGAACAGTGTTTCTTCCGCGCTATAAAAAGTAGCCTATTTGTTAATCCAGGACTTTAACTGTCTTTATTCCAAATTTCATCCAAATCTGTCAAATCGTTTCAGCGTGAAAGAGTAACAAAAACATTGACATTTATAACAACATACAAACATTGACATTTATAATATTAGTAGGATTAAGCACTCCCAAAGTCTGGCCTTCCCTTGCAAACAAAGTGAATGACAAAATTCAAGCAGCTATCAAAATGCTCACCCCTTCCTGGATGTCCCTCACCCCTCCATGCCCTCGGAAGAGAAAAAAGTAACGAGCAGTGTGTTTTGATTGGTTGGTAGCTTTCCAGTTCCGATACCCTCAAAAAAGTATAAAAATACTTCCTTTAAACGCAACTAATAGTGGTAGTACCAAATTGAGGATCGCAGTATTTATCCGAAGAAACTGGTTATCCGTGAGCGAGAACTACCCATCACTTATACACTCCGATAGCATAGGGGGTGTATGTCCAGTAATATAGGGTAGGGCCACAGGGCCGGTTCCAGATGTTTGGCTGCCTGTGTGCACTTATTTTTTAAAGTAATTCTAGTGAGTTAAAAATAAATAAATAAATAAAGTCATAAATATAGCAAGAAAAAATGCATGCAAAAGGTTGTTTTTAGTAATTCAATGCTTGAGTTTCACATATTTCATAGAATAAAGACAATGGTGACTCTTTAGAGTAGACCCTTTCAGCCGGTGCATACACAACTTTGCGCATATGGCAGAACTGTCCTTGTTCAAAGGGACCTCACATTTCATGTGGATTAGAGAAAGCCCCCATTTTCAAAATATTTTCAGATAAAAACA
The DNA here is from genome assembly GCA_038373885.1 of Cheiracanthium punctorium. Lineage (NCBI taxonomy): Eukaryota > Metazoa > Arthropoda > Arachnida > Araneae > Cheiracanthiidae > Cheiracanthium > Cheiracanthium punctorium. The sequence continues at coordinate 324,677 of JAWZYV010011953.1, forward strand.
ATTTTTTTTAGTGTCTTGTTTGTTTTTCTTATCATGTACTTTGTAAATTCCAGATGGAAAACTACTTCCCAGTGATCTTTGTAGTAGCCTGCCACAGTGGTAGCATTCAAAAACTCATGCCACTTAGCAAAGATAGGCACAGAAGGAAAATCGCTGCTATCCAGGTCTGGGTTAACTATTCTATAAGCTGTAGTGAGCAAATTTATCTTGTAACGCATTACGAATGGTGAAGCAAAAACATCCATCTTTTATGATACTGTGAAGACTGCAGTGGCCAAGTTGGTCCCCACAGATCACCGAAAGTCAAGAATCGCGGAGCTTGATCAGCACTTGGACAGCTTTTCCCGTCTGGATTCCTGTGGGGCTTGATACGCTAAAGGGAGCCAGCCAGGTGCACGTGAAGTCTGTCGTGGCTCGAATGATCTCCATGTGGGGTACCAATCCAGGTGCAGCTTCTCATCTAAAATTGTTTTAAAATTAGGAGCCCCCCCCCCCCCGCTTCTTAGGAATATAATGTTGGTCGCTTACTGGTTCCCCCTTATCTTAAATGGCCAACACTTTCTGCCTCTATTAAAGAACTAATTACATCATAGCCAATGTTCTGGGGATTTGCAATACATAGTGCATGATATGGTGAAACAAAAACTAGTACTTATCTTACGAGTATTTTCAATTAAAAAAAAGTTTTACAATTTCAGAGTCCAAAAGTCATTCGAGCACTTACCTAGAAAAAAGAAAATGACAATCATTAATTGATTATTAATTTAACAAAACAAAATTTTAATGTTATTTTAGTATTAAGTTAAATAATTTCACATATACACCAGTAGTTAAAACACACAGTCATAAATAATAATCTAAAACAAGGAAGATAATTCATGCATTTAAAGACACTTTCCAACACGATCTTTTTTGCGCTTGCACTTTGCACAAACACTAGTGCGTCTACTTGCATATTTTCTAATGGTATCAATGAAGACATTTATTACTTTCCGGCTGCAGTCTTTGAAAGCTCCACAAGATTGGAAAGTGTATTAAGGCAAACCTACATATGGGGTATCTGCCTATGAGGTATACCTTGGGCAGAGGACTTTTGAGGGGGTCTAACGCGTATTCACGTTACATCTGGATAAAACCACTCCAAACTTCAGTCAGTTACATTAATGGCCACGCGACGGGCCCACAAACCCCAAACCTTCACACTTCAGCCATCTATCATGTTAGAAGCATCTTACATATCATAGGTATTTATAACTCCGGAAATTATTGGAGGAGTTTAATCGAGCCCCATATAGTCATAAATAGGATAATATCAGAGACTCGATAAATAGATAAATAAATAAATATATTCAGAATTTCTCTTTTACAAGCAAGACTGCGTACTCGTTTAAACAGTAAACCAATAAAATTTATGAAACATTCAGGAAAAAAAGGGAAAAAAAAAAAAAAAAAAGATAATCTGAAAAATTTTGCACGCCTGTTGATGGTGTAATGCAATTTTTGCACTAAAAATTTTTTCTAAAAGTTATATCAGATATACACAACTTTTAATTGTTTCTAAGAATGCAAGCGCAATCTCAGAAATAAGCACACTGACGTTTTTTAAGCGTCTAAAATAATTTGCTTTCAGAACTGTTCAAAAACCTGAATAACAGCTCCTGAAGATTCGACATGTGTAGATTGCAATTCCTCCCCTTCCCCCAAAAGAACCTTTTAAAAGACTTCATTCAAACAGTAGTAAATTTAAAATTTAATGAATTGAAAATAAAGAAGGGATGTAAAGCAGTTAACAAATAATGTTGACTGCATCCAAAGTAATAAGGTTACTCATTTATTTTGTTCATAGAAATTCGTCTTTTAAATATATCCATTCGTCAAACTACACGGCAAAATATAATACGATAAAAAGAAAGAAAATCTAAATTTCTCATGTACATTTGCACACGCAAAGGTTATAAATCGATACATTTTTCCCAAGACCTCGAAAAAATGATTCTATTATTTATTCACTTAACTCAGGCAGATATTTATTGTTTATCCAAGTGTAAACAAAGTGACAGTGTGGAATAGTGTCCGGCTATTTTGCAGAAGAGTATGTTTACAACGGTTAGTGATAACGTTTAAAGTAACTAACAGTTATAATACATCAATGCATTTTTATTGTTAATTTTCATTTATTCATTTATTTTTTTTTTAACTATAAAATTATCCAAAAATCGATAAAGAATTACTTTTGATACATTCGATAAATATATTAATTAATAAAATTTTTTTAGAACACAATAGTTCCCCAAACATTACGGAAATGTAACCAAAATATTTTCGATAATTCTCCAGAAAAGCAAAACTTTCAACAAAAATATATGAGACATTAAATATATTTTGTAATACAATATATTTAATGTAAAAGTTATTTGCAAAATATTTGAAAAGCCCCATCATGGCCTGTTGGTTAAGGCAGTGAACACGATAGATGGCTGAAGTGTGAAGGGCCTACCGCGCGGTTCTGGCCTACCACGCGGTTGCCGATCCTAAGGTCCAGGGAGGTTTTATCCAGATGTAACGTGCATACGCGTTAGAACCTCTTACACATTCCTCCTCCCGAGGCAGATAGCCCTCGTGTAGCTTTGCCTTAAAAACTCAATAAAATGCCAATATTTAAAAAATCTCAGTCAATATTTAAACTTACTGTTATGAAAATGTTTTAATATGTTTTTAAAATGCACTTTTAGAAAAATCTCTGAAGAATGAGCTTGACAGTCTTAGTACTAAACTTTTATTTCCTATGAATGAATAGCTATCGCAGGAAAAGTTTTGGATTATTTAACCTTCATCAGCTACGATGCTACGAACAATACATACTTTACTCGAACCACGGAAGATTCGAACCTTATCCTTTATCAGACGAAATATTCATTTTCAACTTCCTTAAATTATGCAAAACAAGTAGAAAGAGAATATCTTATTGCGTAAAATCGAAAAACCTGGCTTTTAAAGACTTAAAAATAAAAAAACTTAGTAAAGGTAGTAAATAAAAATTGTACAAGAAGCAAAGGTAATCCCTCCGTCAGCACAGAAATATACATGCAAGTTTACTTTTTTGCTTTACGCCTACAAGTGCACTTACCTTCCGGTTAACGAACAGAGGTCTTTTACAGAGCCCAGTTTACCCATTTAAGGGCCCGGGGCTGTGATAGTAGCGGAGCCCCCCCCCCCTCCACCCCCACGAACGCAGATTTTTTTTTCTTTAATATGAATGTTCGCCGTTAAATAAAATTTTATAATGGTCATATTAGAATAAGATTCTCAAAACCATTTAAATTAACTCTGAAACTGTTTGCAAAAAATTAATAAAAAAAAATATTAACAATAAAAGAATCTAACACACCAACCAAAGGAAAAGATACTGCATCAAAAACTTTAATGAATATATTTTACAGATTAAAAAAAATTAAATTGGCTTCTTTTCTTCCTAGCCTTTGCCGCGCTGAAAGTTTCAATTACATCTTTAAAAATCCAGGTTGCTTGTTAAATCGTGCTCTGAGCACAGCAAAGCCAAACATTGCTGCTTATTTTATTGCATTTTTGTTCTTCAAAGAGATAGAATTCTCTCTAATTTGGAGTTTACCGATATCAAATTGCAAAGCCGAAAGAGCAGAGTTAAATAAATACGTAATGCAATAAACATATTTGGAAAATTTTCTTTTAACTCGTTTTTAAACATATGATCATAAATATGTATCAGTGATCAGAGCCTTATTATCACATGGGCAAATCGGGACTTTGCCCATTGCCCTCAATATCAAATGTTGTGCTGAAATATTCTTTTTTATATCAAAATTTTATGAAAAATAAAACAAATTTTATAGCTCGGGGCCCCTGTTGGTCATAATCAGGCTCTTCCGGTGATTTTTTTTTTTTTTTTTTTCTAAGCTACAGCTTAACAAATATTATGAAAATTGAATGACTTCAGATTTTGCGGTTTCAAAATCTACTTCTCCTTCATAAAATTCAAGAAAATTATTGACTGATTCTTCATTTATTTGTTCGAGACCTAATTTAGTAATGAAATTGAAAATGCTGCATACTGGGTTATAAACATCAATTCGTTTATACTTTCTGAATTTAATCTATCGACTATCACGAATAAAGTTTCAACTTTTTCAAATCCTTAAAGAGTTACATGGCTAGTTGTTTTGGATTCGAGAGTATCATTGGTAATTTTTTTTCTTCTCAGTCTTTTTCCCTGATCCTTAGGTTAAGTCGCTACATGTGAAGATAGCAATTGAGATCTTTCTTTTAACTCAATTTGATCTCTGAAGGATGCAATATTTGCATTCCACCCTTTCAACAAATTAACAGCTGTAAATAAGTTCAAGACCTGGTTTTTAAAGATAAATGCTAACTTTATTCGTAGCATTTAAAATGTTAGGCGTCTCTGTTGCACATAGTCTGTCAATGCAATGGAAGGTGAAAGATTGATGCTGTTTGTAGCTAGTGTTTATTTACTCCAGTTTCTGGTATGTCTAGTTGTTCATGAGAATCTATGTCTTTTTTCTTTGCATATAGTCTGTTTATTCAAGCAAAAATTTTGTCTCAATAGATTTTGCATTTTTTTTTCAGAGAATATGTTTAACAAGGATACTCAATACCTTCAATCGTGAAAAGCCATCGTTTGATTGTAAAATTTACAATCAGGACGCACTAACTTTACCTTTATCTTTCCATTAAAATAATTAGCCCGCTCCATTTTTAGGTTCACATAATATTTACGTTTCTTTTTTCTATTTACTGGGTTTTCTTGGCCCTATCTAGGCACTGGGCCCGGTGCTGCAGCCCCCTCAGACGCCCCCCCCCCCCTTAACTGGTCTCTGGTCTTTTAGTGCCTCCTGAAAATTAGCTACAACTGTTTTATGTCTGTTCTGTGTTGGTTTTTTTCTTTTTCTTCTCTATTTAACAATCCTTTTAAATTTATATCACTTAAAATATTTTCAGGGACTATTTTTTTTTCAATCGAAATACTAATGGATTTATTACCCTGTTCTTCAAAATAAAAACAATTTGCACACAACGAATATTTTAAACAGAGATGTGAAACAGTTTACAAAACCAAGCACTAGCATTTACTTATACATTTATATTTTCGCCATATTTGTGTTTATTTTCTTCAATCTTGTAAAACAACTCCAAACTATAAAGTAGAAATAAAGTATGTTTTTCTGTACAAACCCACCACAAAACAATTCGAATGTGAAAGACTACTTCATTCTTTTGAATAGATAGTCAATATAAAAAAGATTTCACAGTTGAACAGAATAAAAACGGTACACAAAAGAAAAAAAAATACTGAAGACACCAGATGCCAAACTACTTGATATAATCACTGAAATTTTGGCCAAGGAAAAAAAAAAATAGTAGTTTGTACTTTGAAAACCTTTTTTTTTTTTTTTTCCTTTTCTGAACAAGAGCACTTTGATTCCGACATTCTTCGGAAAGAACCAAAATAAACCGAGAACGAATGAAGCATAGAAAAAGAAATGAAGCCAAAAGAAGGCTTAAAGAACAGAAAACAGCATGCGCAACAGACCTGAAAAAATGATTTCTCCGCGCATGGGTGAGCCAATATGCGTTGATACGAGTGCGGAGAAAGAGATAAAGGACTTTTGAAGTAACACGTCTTCTGCTGTTATTACTTGGCTGCAAACAGCTGCCATTAAATTTATTTCGCCATTTTCAGAACTGTTTGATTGCTATTGTGCCCCGATAAATTGCCTACGAGCGAAAATAAGCCTCTTAGAGTTAAATCTGCTGTTTCAAAAGTAGTAATCTAATGGGACACATGTATCCTCACCCTATACAGGGGCGTGTCTTTTAAAAATGGGAGGAAACCGCCTCGTTTAGTAGTTCTTCATTTCAGTATCCCCTGAAAATATTAATATCAATAGGATTTTAGGAATAAAATTTGATTTATGTGTTTTGTTAGCAATGCGCATGGAGGACGCTGAACATTATTTAGAAAAAATTCTTTCTTTTTTCTTTTCTTTATAGCATTTGTTTCAAAATCATAAAAGCAAGAAGCAAAAAAATTATAACATCTCCCCCGGCTAAAAGAAAGAAAGAAAATCTTTCGGTCATATTACGTTTATAAACCAGGCGATCATAAAAAAAAAATAAATAAATAAAAATCCACAACATATCAATCCCTAACTGCCAATCCGCTCAACCAATGGAAAAGAAATTTCATGTATGGTATTTAGAGATTTGTGCCTGACATGGTGATTTTTTTAACAGTGAGATCTCACAGACACAGATACATTTACAGCTGAAAAAATTAAATTAATAAAAAGTAAATTGATCAAAATACAATGCGATTTACATTTTTAATTGAGAACTTTTGGATGACGCGTATGAAAATTTCAAAAACCGATACAAAAAAATTGGTAATATTTTACAATACTTCTTTGGGGTAGTTTTAGATTTTCTTTTTTAGAGCAGCCAAAACTCGAAATATTCAGACGTACATTATTTTAGAGGTTTCAGCTTCAAAAGCAGCGATCGGACAAAGACGTTATTGCTATCGGAAGGTACAAAAGTGGGATTGGTCGAATCATGAACTTGCTTGCTCAGAAAATGCGCAGAACGATTCATACCAGTTCAGAGTGTTATCGAAGCTAACGTCATTTAGTTTACGACAAAAACGATGATGCTTAACTATAATATGCATACCATCAGTAACTATCCATGAGTCAGGTTTATAAAAATTTTCTGAAAAATTAATAATTAATAAAAAATTGCAAAAGTTCATACTTAATATACCCTTTTAATGAAACATTTATAAGCCGTAACTTGACCGCATACGGTAAAATGCATCCAAAGACAATATTTGTACTTTAATATGCGGTAACCCGATAAAAGCACCGGAGTGTGATCTGCCTAAAGCTTTTTTTTTTTTAAGTCGTCTGGTTTCGCAATGACGTCATCGGTTTCACGGTTCGTTACATCCAATGAGATCGTATTACTTAGTCTGACAGAAGCTGAAAGTTCACTGGATTGAGAAGCATCGGTTTAAAACAGGCAGAGAAAAAAAAAAAATTTTTCAAGTCGCAGTAAAACAAAGTATTATATTTTATTTGTGTTTCAGATTACATACTGTCAAATTTAAGCCATTAAAAACGGAATGTGTTGTTATCAAGATGAATGCCTTTTACAAATTGTTTTTATGATAAGTAAATGATAATGGATTGGGGAAATTAACAGCCACTTGTCGGGGGGGGGGGGGAATAAAATAAATAAAACTCGAAACAAATTTGCATTGATTGTATTTTTAAACATTTTGTTGTGTTGTGTAGCTGTGTTGTGGCAAAGCAACGCAAGGGCTATCTGCCAAAGACGGAGTTTCTCCGTCGTAGAGCATTTTTAGGGGTTTTAGCACGTATTAATGCTACATGTGGAGAAATTTGACCTTAATTCCAGACCGTTAGATCGACAGCTGCGCGATAGGCCAGAATGATGGACCTGCACACTTCAGCCGTCTGCCATTTTGAGATCTTATCCACTCGGCTATGGTGGGGCCAAAAACACTTTGTTGTATTTAAAATAATATCGTTTAAATAAATTGGACTATTTTATATGAACAATGGCAATATCAAATTATGTATTAGGTGGACCGGGAAGTAATGTCGTTTCTTCGTATGCCGATACTTTTTATTGCCAATTTCGTATTGTGAATTGTTTCGAATGATTGCAATTGCATTACTTTGTACTGGGGTGTCCAGCAAGTAACACCCTCATTCCGAAATAAAAAATCTTAAAAACGAAGATTAATAAAAGAATGCAGCCAACGGTGTATTTATTACCGTGTTTACTGGCGTAATAGTCGTCCTCGCATAATAGTCGCCGTTTTGAAGAAGAAAAATTCGTCAAAATATTTACCTCGTTTAAAAGTCGCAGTCGCATATTTATTTGACCTTCGTCTACAAAATTTTCTATTTTCTAGATGAAGGTCAAGCTGCAGTTCTTTCCAGAACTGCAGCTGTACTAATATGAATTATGTACTATTATTTTATTAGATTTTATTGTCAAAATTTTCAATATTTATAAATTTTATGTCTATAAAAATATTACCATGTAAAGAAAAACGCCTTTATTTTGTATGGAACGGACGAACAGACTATTAATAAACAGCACATAATCTGGAAACATTTGGCAAGTTACTAATTTCATTGTAATGCACTTTTTTATACCAGTAATATTTTAGCATTAGATTATACAATATTGTGTAGTAGATTTCCCCGCATAACAGTCGCGCCTAGACTTCCTCAATGAAAAATTGGCAAAAAAAAGTAAAAATGTCATACAAAAGTTTCGAAATAGTATTTTAGAATACCCAACAATGGCATACCACAGACTTCCTTTAAGGGTTGTGGGCGGTGGTATGGACATAATGTTAAAATTCGCAAACTTTATGTTGAAATATGTTGCTGTTATGTTAAAATCTTCGGCATTGGCGTAAATTGGTATGTAACATTGGGGGGGGGGGCGATTAGAGCCCCTCGCACCCCTGTTAACAGAAGGCGCCTTATGTCAAAATCGACCGACGATCGTAATGTATAAGTATAAACTCACTTTCTGGAAGCGGTCACAACATAATCTTTTCAAAATATCCACCCTTCATACAGAGAGGGTGCAAAGGAATAATGAAATTTGTTATTGCAATTCGTAGCGTCTCCATGAGAATGGTTGGTAGACGGCCGAAGTGTGAAGGTCCCGGGTTCAGCTCCCATCGAGCGGCTGTCGATCAAACGGTCTGGAGCAAAGCGCATATCACGCTTTGACCACGCTTTGGTCTGGAGTTTCGGTAGGTTTTCACTAGATGTAACGTGAATAAGCGTTAGAAACCCCTTAGAAGTTTTCTGCCAAGGCACCCTTCATCCTTGGGTGGCAGATCGCCCTAGCGTAGCGTTGCCATAATCAAACAAACAAACAACTCAATGAGAATGGTTTCACATGCCACACAAATCGACAATTCAAGCTCGTCCAGAGTGCTGGGATGGTTCCAGTAGGCATATTGACATTCTGCTATTGATTTTGAAGCACAGGAGCGCGCATCTCGATTTTCAAATATCGCAGTCGAGCACCACTTTGCAAAGACAAATGTTCCCAATTGGGAACATCGAATTAAAAATTGATTCAAAAATGAAATTTCATCAATACTGACTAGAGAAAATTAGCAGATAAAGTTAAAAAAATGACTTAATTATTTAAAATATGCCTGGATCTCAATTCGGTCTGTAAAGGGTTAATTTCTGGCCAAGTGAGGGTGTCACAGTCGTGTGTTTACTCTTATTTTAAGAGCTTAAAAATTTATTTAAACTGCATTTTAAGCACTCAAAGTATGTTTAGTTACAAAGTCGTGTTTATAATTAGTGAGTCTTTTATATATCTAAACATAACTTTGATTGCTTAAAATGCAGTTTAAATAACTTTCACGTGCTCTGTGCTTCGAAATCGATGGCAGAATGTGAATATGCTTCCCGTAGATAGTGTCTTTCAATGCGCTTCACAGAAAGTAGTCACAGGAAATGAAATCGGGAAAATATGGAGGTCTGCGATTACAGATCTTTTAGCAGTTTTCTCTATAACATTTTTCCAGCTAACACAATTTAACATACCGTTTGCTGCGCCCTTCTATTTGATCTTTGTTGAGATTTTTAACTTCGAAATCAGGATGTTATTTGCTGGACACCTCGTATAATAATTACAAGGAAAAGCACAAATTTACTTAATTTTACAATAAATTAGATTTTAAAAAATTGTAGTTAGCAATGCAACCAATAAGGGGCTTTCGCACTTCTTTAGCGAGAAATTAAGCTCTGCTTGAGACTAGATGAAATTTGTTTTAAATGGTGCCTATTACTATGAGAATGGCTGTTCAAAGGATTGTTTTTTCCTCCACTTTACAAGAAAAGAAATTACCTAAGCAGGAAGTCTATATCGAGAAATGAACACATACCACATTAAAAAGAATGACAAGCAGAATGTTTCGAATGTCTATCATGGAGCAAATAATTGTGTGTCTTACTTATGTTGTAAGGATGTGTCAATTCACTAGTGAAAATTGTGCTAATAGTACGAAAGACAGATCTTCATAAAAAAGTTTTTTTTTCTTTGTTTTGTTTTCACAGCGGTAAAAAAAACAATGCTTCATAATAAAAATTGTATATATACATAGTTAAATTACCAGAAAGACAGAGGTATTCATAGTTCATCGTTTTCAAATCCCACGTGAAATCGACATAATTATGAAGTTTAAATTTTCATTAAAAGCTAAACTACGTCAACGAGCTCTGGCGCAAAAAATGCCCCAACATTGCCGAGTGGATAAATCGCTAAACATGGTAAACGGCTGAAGTGTGGAAGTCCAGGGTTGTGTCTTAGCGCGCCGTTGTCGATCTGACGGTCTGGAGTTTTGGACAGTTTTCTCCAAACGCGAATACGCTCTAGAACCCTTTAAAAATTCCTCCACCCAAGGCATCCCCCTTTTAGGCAGATAGCCCTCGAATACCTTTCCCTTGAACAAAATACACAATGACGCTGCAAAAATTACGAGACACAAGAGGACGTAAAACGAAAGTTTCCAGATTCCATGATTATTTGAGAAAGTTCCTCTCACCTAACGTTCACAGCAAACCATAAATAAATATTAATATATTTTCTACAGAATGAAATATAAAACCACTTACTTATGACAATTAGAAATCAAGATATCATGTGCATTCGGATTACAGTAATCGAATACAAAAACCTACCCAGTTATACAGGGTAGGCTTTTGGGCGTGTTACCGTCTTTTGTCCCCAAAAGACGGTAACACGCTTTAATTCTTTATCCACTACAGAGAAAGAAGTAGGCAAGGTAAATTGAAAAAAAAAAATGTTCAAAATAAGATTGGAAAACAAGACTACGATAGGAAAAAATTCTTCTCGTTAACTTTTAAAAAGCGACAATATTTAAATTCTTGTACGACTGCCGTACATAATAATAATAATAAATCCATTCGTGAAACGTATTCCATACACTAATGACGCGATGTACAAAATTTCTGCGTTTCATTCTAAAACATTGAAAAACATATATTTAAACAAAGACGGTCAGGGGCTATAAATAAATTTGAATGTAAGCGTTTATTGCTACTAAGTGCAATAAATTATTCTCTTTCATAATTTCTGTACAACCGATCTTCCGACGTGAATTTTTTTCCCTTCGAGAGTCATTGAAGAGTGGTTTAAGTCACCATGTATTTATCTTCATATCATTGGTACTTTTTAGGATATAATTCTCAAATTTCGCACATCACGTCATTAGTGTATGGGGCACATTTTAAATGAGAAGTTGAAATGAGAATTTTTGAGATGAGAATTTTTTTGTACGGAGGTCGTATACAAATTTAAAAAGTGTCACTTTTGAAAATTAACGAGAGGCGAGTTTCTACTTAACGTACTCTTTTTCCTAACCTATTTTGATTTTTTTTTAATTTACATTACCCACTTATCAGGGGCGTGGCCAAAGGGGGGGGGGTTAGGGGGGGTCATAAATCCCCCCCATGAGGAATTTTTGGCCATACAAAATGTATAGTCTTCACTCCCTTATCACACACATGTATGCATATATGTGAGTTGCAGTAGTCGTAACCCCCCCCCCCCATGAAAAATTTCTGACTACGCCCCTGCCACTTATATCTTAAAGGATAGAGAATTAAAAAGTGTTACCATCTTTTGGGCACTCTGTGCACACATTGTGATGCCTGATGGCGGAAACTGAACACACAAACAATCCACTTCTCCCTCACAATAATTTGTTAACTTAGCACTTGCGGTAATACATTAGTTATTCTTAAAGCGCTGCCACGATAAGTACTTACCTGAAGTATCTGCTCTATAATTATGTCTCCGAGAACTAAAATGATAATAAAAGAAATGGTTTTTTAAAAACGGCGTGTGAAATCTAACCGAACAGAAACGAAATAGTAGTCACGGGTTGCATAGCACACACCCAAATAAACATCCGAACGAACTTAGTTATGCTTGAGCAGCCAGTAGTGGTCGATTCTCCAGTTGTCGAAGTTGTTGTTATGCATGTAAAAGCGGTAGTTTGTGCTAAAAGAATTCCTACGAGGAAGAAAAAAAAAATCCAAGAAAGTTCATTCCCTGCAATTTGTTCATCTTCAACTGTGCTTAACGCCAATGTCGTGACAAAAGAACAAGTAGTCAACTGAAAACCATTTTTTCCCCACGCACCACAACAGTTAAACGGGAGTTCTTACAAAATATACTTAAGTTTTTTAAAAATGTTTTTGTCTTAATCACATTTTTCGTATTTCACATAAAGCTGATACAACAAAATAATCTTATGCAAAACATTTTAAGATAAAATGCAGTCACGTGGACTTGAGGGAGTTACATTAAACGCAGTCAATCCTGTCCCAATCGGAATCGTAAAACGATAGCAATATTTTATCCATTAAAGTTAAACGAACAGTGGATAAAGATACATTTTAAATCAAGAATAAGAAAACATTTTCTTTACAAAGATAATCTACTTCGTCACATTTATTTCTTTACTCAACATAGTATATTTTCTTGTCTACTTTTTTCTTTTAATTGATTGGTCTTTTTAGATGATTTTATTTTCTGTCATTGTATTGTAGGTTTGTAAAAACGTCCCCATAAGTGAACAGTCTAGATCTCATGGTTATAGAGTCACCATATCAATACTGATACACATCATTCTTCCCCATCTCGGCACTTTTGTTAAACCTGTTTTAAAATATTGTTATGCTATCGCCATTCTGCCTCTAAAGGACTTGTTGAAACGATGGACCGAATTCAGAAACAAGCTCTGAATCTTGAACCCACTCTTGACCCCCTCTGTTGTTGCTCTGAATCCCACTAGAAGGGTAACGTCATCACCTAATACTGCAGTACTCAGTAGTCCCGACGAAACTCAGTATGGAAAAGGAGATTTTAAGTGTTGCCTTAAAATAGTACGAAAAGCACATCCGGTTGCCTCACGGTGAGATATGGACCTCGTCTATCCCGGAACCACTAAGATGCTGGATGGTTTCCTCCAATGCATGCTCAAGGAGAGAGACTCAATTGAACTGGACATCATCCCGGAATCTCTCTTACCCCCGGCTAACACCGTGGAATTTCTTCACATTCCATTTTACTTGGACCTTACGCAGACTGTTCTGGAGTTTGTGAGTTATCCTGAGGTCCTGTTTTCAATTGCTATGGAAACAATTCATATCCGCTAGCCAAATGAAACCCGATTGAAGATTTTTAAGGAAAATGAATTAAATGAATGAAAGCATTTACAACAAACTTTTTTCACACTATATTCCACTGGACATTTTTGACTTAGAATTTAACGGAGAGGAGGAGATCACGCCTTTTCGATTTTGTCCAGGCTATAATTCTTTCCGACTTCCACGCTGCGATTCTAGCAATTGTGAATTCTGAACTATCACCTACAACCAGTGCCATTATGCATTGTCGACTCATTATGTAGGAATTGCCAAGGTCCTAGAACATAGTTCTTCAGTGGATGATTCCGTCCCACTGAGAAATTTATGGTAACGAGGTGGCAGATGAGTTGGCAAAGAAAGCCACTATGTCACATAAGCCACGTGCAGTTCAGTTGAATATAGCTGCACAGTTCATAAATTTGATAATTAAACATCTTAAAGGCTTGAACTGGAAGAACTGACCAAGGATGAACCATGGCATCTCGCCACTCTCCTATTGCTTGAACGCCCAAAAGATTAGGCATTTTTAGACTAGCAACGGGACACGATTGCCTCGCCGCACATCTTCATGTAGAATCAATGTCTCGAGTAGCCTCTTCTGCAGTAGTGCCGAACTGATGGTTGTTGACCACCTTTTTGAGTGCCCATCGCTTCTAAGTTCCTCTTTTTTCCTCCGGTATTGAGAAGTTAGTGAACTTCTGTCTGCTTCTAATTAATTCTGTGCTTTGTATTGTGTATTTTGTTGGCCAAGGATAATGTCGTTTGCGCCAGCTGCATTGGAAAACAAAATCCCCTTTTCAGCCTATTTTGGGGTCTTACTAAGGCCGAGTGGATAAGGCACTAAACATGGTAGATGGCTGAAGTGTGAAAGTCCAGACTTTTCTCGCCTACCATGCGGCAATCTAATGGTCTGGAATTTTTCTCCAAATGTAACGTGAATGCGCGTTAAAACCCCTGAAAAAGTCTCCCGCCTAAGACACCCTCCATCGGGCAGATGCCCCTCGTGTAGGCTTGCCCTAATAGAAAACACACTTCGGCATATTACCCGCATTAGCCCGAATATAATGCGAGCCCAAATTTTTTCACCGACAGTTAGAAAAATGCTATATTTAGGCCTCGAATTCAGCGCGAGTCAGGTTTTTAACCGGAAATGAACCGCCAAAAAAAAAATAAATAAATAAATAAATAAATAAGTAAATAAATAAAAATATCGCGTTATATTCGGGCTAATACGGTATTTTGAATTTTTTTCTCATTTTGACTTCCTCACAATTTTTTTATTAAATCGTTTTCGGCATTACATTCTTGTCAAGCTTGCCATCATACGCTAGTTTAGGCTTTGAGTTCTATGGGTTAGTGGGGCTCGAGCCTTCCCCCCCCCTCACTAATTATTAAAAAATAACCAACAGCAAATGTCATTCTAACTAAAAATTATATTTGCATAATTCTGGTTTGATAATGTTAAATAAAATAGATGCTGTACAATATTTATTTTTTTGACCGACGCTGTTTAATTTTTTACTCACTTTTGCAAACTCGCAGATGTAAGAAGGTTCGAAACACACAAAAAAAATTATCGCAGAGTTTTCTTAGAGCCTAAGGTTATGATAGAGTTCTAGAGAATGTAGGTTATAGAGATTTTTTTGTGATAAATTATTTAGTTAAACTATACGAACTGAACTATTTAATGAATACGAATATAACGGTATGATCCCATTATTCAATGCTGTACCTTTTTGTTTTATTCAATAAGTTAATTACGCACTTAAAGTCAAAGTATTAAGCAACTTCCTAACAATAAAATATCTGAATGTATTTCAATGCCAAGAAATAAACGACAACCGTTAACGTAAGAAACATCTTGTTAGCAATACTAAGAATTTATAAGAACACGTTTGTTGACGAATTGCAAACATGCGGTATTATAACGACAACAATATCGTTCGTTATGAGTTACGAGCAATATGGAAAATATGGAACGATTTACATTTTCGGAAATTAAAAAAAAAGCTGTAGCTGAATAGCTGAATTGAATGGAAAACAATATTTCACCACACAGTTTGTTGGCATGATTCAACAGAGAAAGTAATAACAGTAAGAAGTTTCTCACACAGCATCAAATTTTCAATTGTTCTCCCAGACGGGAAGTCAAGGGGGAAAAAAGAAAGCAAACTAACACTTTTGCAAACGCAAGATGCCATTTGAAGTCTTCAGAGCATTTTCTAAGATTTCTTTTTCATTCCCTTTCTTTAAGAAGAAGAAAAAAATTCTCTTTCCATTCAGAATACTTTTTTTTTGGAGATGCTAAGAGCGTTTAATTAAGGTAAAACGAAAAAATACTATTCCTTTCTTCCTTCTTTAAGAGGTGTATAAACATTTCTTCAAATTAAATGCGAGAAGAATAATGATTGTTTTCAAATTAAAGTAAAGAAGAAAAGTTGTTAGGCAATATTAATTTTCTGTAAAAAGCATTGAAATAACTGTTTGACATTTCCAGATTTCCACTGAAAAATGTCTATTTTGCGCAATTCCTATTAATGTAACTTCCTACATGAACTCGTTATTTTTTAACATGTAATCACTTTTTATGACATAGAACAAAGTATATAGTTAAGAATAACTTTGCCATAAGGCATGATCTGCATTAAGGAAGAGGATTAATGTAATACTTTGAAAAAGTAAACGTTGTTATAAGTGTTATTATTTTTTTTTTTTTGTAATATTTTGTTTTATTAACGAACCTAAAATGAAAATGCATATTTTATAATCAGTTTGCTCTTTTTCCCCGTAAACAGTCCGAGATATCATTTATTTTGCTCTTGATAACTTATTATGCATCATCAATTAAAGAAAAAAAATAGGTTACTAATGTCCAACGTGAGACATGGGTATGTAAAAAATATCTTACTATAATAATTACACGAAAGAAATTTGCGTGGAGGATTCTACATTCCACTACTTACTAAAATTAATTAACAAAATTATTTTGTATAAAAAATAGATCATATGAAAAAATAATTAAAAAAAATTAAAATAGACATATACTTAAATTTTCTTGCGAAACTATATTACTGATAGCAAGCTTATTTTTCAACCATACTCATTCGCGAAAAATAATGCTATATACTATTTACTCAATAATAAGAATATACGTGCCTGTAGGTTAAGATTAATATTGCGAAAGACATGGATGGTATTGACAGTTCAGCGGAATTGTGAATGTATGAGAATAAGTTGGGGAGCGAAAGAAGAAACGTCACAACTTCGGTCAAAAAATACACGTTATATTTTACCAGCCATATCTTATTCCTTACTATAAAATGTTAGGTAAACAAGACTGATCTTCGGGCGAGAATATCCAATGATTTATTTATTCCAGACCGAACGAGGAAATATTTATTTACTTATTTTCTACTATCAAATAGATAATGCCTTTAAATAACGTACATGACAAAATGTAGATATAAAAGTTTGCTAAAACTATGGTCCCTTCTTCAACTTTGAATCAAAATCTTTTGATTTGACGACTTTTTTTTATTTGCTTTAAAGTTTAAGAGAAGTTTCTCTTTTCTGCTGTAAGCTTATGATAGAGATATATTTTGTTTTTCGATTCAAATAAGATATAAGAAACTGCATTGCTAAATTTACTTAAAAGGGCATAATTTCTTACATATATCTGTACAAGAAATCTTAAGTACTTGACAGATCAATCCTTCTAAAATAAGTAACTGGTGTCTTTAAAATACCCCTTTCATTTGCCATATATGGACGGAAGTATTGATGATTCATTAATTTTTATGCCACCAGATGTTGCCACATACATGTTGTCGTCCCTTAGGTTCTGCACTAGAGATGAGACGGGCTCAGCCCGAGCCCGAAAGCCCGAGCCCGAGCCCGGGCTCGGGCTCTGTAATTCACGATTGCCTTCGGGCTCGGGCGCGTGAAAAATTTCTCCTTTGTTCAACATTATCCTTGAAACAGATTTTAAAAAGTGATTCATGGGATAAATAGACGTACTTATTTTAAAAAATAGCGGCACGGGGGACTAGAAGGTGTGTGAAGCTCCAAAATTTATTGTATCTTATTAATGAAGTAGTTAATTTTATTTGTCTTTAGCTGAAATTTCGGGCTCGGGCTCCAACTTTAATAATATTGCTCGGGCTCGGGCGGGCTCGGATTAAAACTCTTCGGGCTCGGGCGGGCTCGGGCTTCAAAAAATGAGCCCGAACTCATCTCTATTCTGCACACATTGCTGAGACTAATTTCCTAGATAAGATTAAATTATTGGTGAAACAAATATATGTAAATTATTTTATACTGTTAATTTTATAATTTTCTTTTATTTACATAGCACATTTTCTAAGCTATTATATGATGAAAGAGCTCATTTATAATTGTTCTTTTTCAGTTTAAGAAATCAATTCTGTTTATTTCACAGTTCCCCCCCCCCACACCCCGCTTCCTTTTTAATATACTAATGCAAAGAATGAAATTTTCAATTCCATTCAAAAAATACCCGAAACAGCTCACTAAGAACTAAACAATTGAACAACTTATCCAGAGTAAATAATTCCTAATTCTAAAGTAAAAAAGAAGGACCAATATCTTTTCACAGTTAAATGTATTAACAAAGAACTTCGCAATAAACACACATACATTAAAAATAGTGTGCAAATACTTGAAAGAACTAGTTTCTTGCCTGTGTAGAACTTTTTACAGCTGAAGAAGGCTGTGCCTGTTTTAGGCAACTACGTACTATTTTTTATGCACGTGTGTTAATTAGAACGTTCTTCTTTATTATGAGCTTTAACACCAGATTTTCGAGTGTTATACAAGCAAGCATGACGAACAAACAAAAAGAACAGAGGATTAATCAACTACATAAATGCACGTATTCACGTGTTCGTATAATTAACGAAGCAAAACTTTGCAGCAGTATCACGAAATAGTTCTGAAAACTTTTCTCTTTCCCTTCTTTCATTCGATTTTTACCCGCCTATTTAATCGATCGTACAAGCTGGGGAGAACATGCATTTTAATTGCATGCGTTACAGTTAGGAACTCTAAAAATGAGATTCTGCCATTTTCGCTGCTATGAACTGAATGTCTTTTTTACGAAAGCTATTTATAGCGTGAGATATTCTTTTATTTGCATTAAAAAATTGTAACGTCAGCATTTAAAAGTTTCAGTAGTTCAGGGATAAATCAGTAAAAGAATATGAGTTTAAAGAACCTAGGTGCATCAATATAATTTAACAGCTGCAGAATTAAAATTTCTCCCCTATCCCTTTTTTTTACAGAAAACACATTTTTTGTTTTTTAAATCACTCTAGCAATAAAATTGGGAACAACAATTATGTGAAAAACCTTTAATATCTTTTAAACATTTATTGTATCAAATAAAAATAAATAACTTAGATAAAACACATATACATAAATATACTTGAACAAATTCATTAAATTTTAATTTTCTCTTATCATCAGTTTTATTGAGTGTTTTTAGCATTTGCTACATTCTTCAAGTATTATCTATATAATTTATCTATCTACAATGAAACTAAAAAATAAATAAGTGATTAGAGATTTATTTTAATCCATAAATTAATTTTGAAGCTCACGATGATTAAATGTAGTTTTTCTTGAATATTAACGAACAAAATAAAAATTAGCGTAGTGCTAAAGGTTTAATACACTATAAACATCTACCGCATTCTATCAGATATTTTATTTGTCATCCATTTACAATAAAACTTATAAGGGCCCCTCTAAAGCCTGGACAAGGGTTCTTTGCATCCTCAGCATCCTCCCTCTCGTGGCCGGCCCTGAATACCGGTCTTGCGACGGTGGTTTATAACATATATACCTAATTTGAGCGAATCGAATGAACCCGTTTAGGAGCTACCGTGTTCACTCACATACACACAAATACACATACATACGCCTCGTAAAAATAGCATAAATGAATTCAGAAGACCTCAAATTGTGTAAATATACCAATATCTCAAAGTCGATTTTTTTCATGATTACATGATCGAAACAGCTGTATAGCCGTTCAAGTAACCTTTAAGGTGTTATTTTACAAAGTTTTTAATTATTTTATATTTTAAACACCAGTTATTTTGAGGGTTTTTTGCTAATATTATGGTTACAGCAGTAATAACAGTCAGGAGTAAGCACTAGTAGTGTGGCCCCGTTCACTCAGAATGCACGCTATGAAGCGAAGCAAAAATTTTTATTAATTTTTAAGGAGCTGAAGGAGCCTTTTGATTTGTTTAAAGGTTCCGTAAACCTGTACAGCCTCCAAGCGGATTTACAAGTTCCTTCAACAGTGAATGTTTTGCTCTTCGCTCACTGTATCGCATTAAACCTTTGAGGCGCAACCCTTTCCCAATGCTGAAAAAAGGGTAGCCGTTGCCATCCGCTCGACTTAACTACCAGCAAGATGGCGGACGATCGAAACGTTCATCGCGTGCCACAGATCTAGAGACCTTTTTTGACGCAGCTGGCTGTGCCGCCACAGCCAGCTGCGTCCAAAAAGGGTCTCTAGATCTGTGGCACGCGATGAACGTTTCGATCGTCCGCCATCTTGCTGGTAGTTAAGTCGAGCGGATGGCAACGGCTACCCTTTTTTCAGCATTGGGCAATCTATACAACTGTTCTCGCATTCTTCCATTTTTCAGAAGACGTCAGTGCTGTTAAAATTAATCATGACAATTTTTTTACGGGAAATGACGTGCTAAAAGTAAAGCATTCTCGTGGATCTATGTCACCCGCAACTATTTTTATAGAAATCAAATCTATTCTTCGTGACTGGCAACAGTCGAAACGTCAAGAGTTTGGTGTTCCCAGAGCGGAAACACTGCGAGTTAAAGGGTTAAGTGAAAGTGAATAACAACTCTTCATTTTTCTATCTCTCTCTTTTAATTCTTAAAATGATGTCCCCCCCCAACCCTTCTCTCCAGTTCCTGTGAGATTTGAGATATTGAGGGCGTGCAGTATTTAATTCACTTCATTTCCACGTCCTGAACAAGCCCCAAACAAAGAATGATTAACAGTAGCCTAGTGGGTGGACATTTAATATGGTTTCTACTATTATTTCACTTCCGCCAGTGCCTTCAAAACTGCCTTTGTGGCGCGGGAGCCACTTAAAGAGTTTGTGCCCAATAAAGAACTTCCTGGACCAACCGTTGTTTTCCAAGCTAAAAGGGATATTTATTTATTTTCTATTTGTTTCTACTTTTCTTGGTGTCTTTTTTCTCCAAGAGATCCCAGCTGGGCTCGGCCTTGGCAGTGAATAAAACGAACATACCTCTGAATAATAAGCCACCACGATGATGAAAGAAGTTAATTCCTAACAATGGTCGAAAAAAAAAAGAGGAAAGTGAAAGAAAGAAATTGACGTGAATTTTAATAACTCATTGTGGGGTTATGTATTATAAGACGTCCTATTAGGAAGTGGTAAATTTAAAGGAGAATTGCCATTGATAGGAAAGAATAAAATTAATTTACTACTAAAGTTTTCAGTCACAAGAGATTAAACAACTTTATGTTTTAAACACAAAATATAGTTCCTCGTGGATTTTTATAACTTTAAACAATTAAGATTTACAGTAAATGTTGATTCAGACACATGATATGTGTTAAATTGCATATTCTAAACCTTAACAATAAATCGCTTGTGAATCCTGAAGACCAAATGATGATTAGAGAGAGGGGGCAACTCTTTAAATATTCACACCTTTTTTCTTTCTTAATTTCTTTTCTTTTCTCGTCTTTTTTTTCTTTTTTCTTGAACAAACTAATGGTTATTTAAAAATAATTACGAATTACCGCCATGAAAAATTTAAACAGATTTTTCTGATTAAAACTCTTTAAAACAAATTGGATTGTTTATTTATTGGATTGTAATTGGATTTAGTCTCTCAAATCCCTAAAATAAATAAATAACTTGTCCGCCGAAAACTTACCATAGTAAAAATAACCAAGGAGTTAAAAGAAATCGAGAATATTAGTTTTTAACATAACTTATCAGAATTATTTTGCTTGTATCTTTGGGGGGGGGGGGGGAATTCACACAGAACTTAAAATAAAGGTCTGTTCAGGTAAACATAAAAAGTATATTGAATTTTACAGTCAATTTTTATACAGTCATAGGAGCTACAGTAAAAATAATTAAAAAAAAACAATTTTTCGAAAAAAAAAAAAAAAAAAAAAAAAAAAAAAGAGAAAGAAATTAGTTCGATATGTAGTGTTAGCATTCTTGAAACACTACTTAAAAATAAAAGTTCTTTAAAGAAGTCATACAGCATTTCATTACTTTTTAAAGTGTCAGATTACATCGATGACTTGAAAAAATTCAGACTCTTTATTTGACAAGATCTATGCATTCCTACAGACGATAAATTTATGAACGACATAACACATTAAGGGGGGGGGGGGCATTAAATAGGCACCATTTTGCAATATTTTTATAAACGAAAGCGCATTAGACTATTTTGCATTGTGATATTGTGAATATTTTTTTTATTAATGGCGTGTAAAAGAATTTGGTTTACTGCTTAGAAGAGTGCCTATAGAACAGTTTGTGTAGAAACATATTCCTATTTCTTTTCAGTTCTTACAGTTGAAAAGCTTTTGCAGTTCGAAAGTTTTGCAGTTGCAAAAGTTTGCTTCGACTTTTGCAGTTTTATTTATTTATTTTTCACGGAGAGCCATGCATAAAGATTATAAAAATATTTTCCAGTCAGTCTGGTTTTGGGGGACATTCCTACGTCATGGAATAATAGAAAAGGAAGCAGTACAATGAAAGCCGCTAAGCCGAAGCCCTTTTCGGATATTCTTTTTATCCTTCCTAACATTCTAACCCAGGTCTTATGAAAACGATAAGAGAGGAAAATTTAAATGTCCTGTGACGGTTTACATATAAAAAAAACACTCACACACACACACACATATATACTTTCCTACAGTGTAGCTGAAATTAAACGACCCTATTTTAAAGTTGCAACTGCAGACAAAACTATTGCTGAGAAAGTTGTGAAATTTTGTGTAGTACATAATGAAGGTACAGGAATTTGTTTGAGTTAATTATAAACATTAGTTCAAATGTTCGCCACCAGGGGGCGTTTTTTTTAAATGAATGACGGCCATCGTTGTTAGCTACCATCTGGAATCGTAAGAGAGCATGTTCCACAGCTAACTGCTATGTGTTCGGGGAAATGTTATGAATATATTAGAAAATGCGGCCTTTAAGATCAGGCAAAGCTCTTGGATGGATTATCACGACTTACTTGCGGGGGGGGGGGGTGGCAAACTCCCCCAGAGCCAAAAGTTCCATGAATTGAAGTCGGGGGACCGGGGAGATACATTATTCATTAAAAAAAGCCCCCTGGCGGCAAACATTTGAACGTTTTGTTTTTTATTATTATTATTATCTCTGTATATCTTTTTATTATTATCTATCGTATAAGAAATTCCCACACTTTCGTTATGTCCTACACAAAATTTCATAACTTTCTCAGCAATAGTTTCATCTGTAGACAACATTAAAATAGGGTCGTTTAATTTCGGACACGGGGTAATTAGGGTTAGAGTCAATGACAGATAAAGAGGGCCACAGGGGCACGTGCCTCTTCCACACGAACTAAGTTTACGCGATAGAAGATTCAGGGTTCGCGTTTACTCAGATTTCTGAGTCATTTACCCAAATTTTGTTGACTGTGATGCAAAAAAATATGCACATAATGGGTTTTGCATATGCAAAAACCCATATCTCTCAAGATAATGGGCTTTTGTGACTCACTTTTATCAGACTTCAGCGCGATCCCTGTTATTTAGTGACTTCCAAAAAAGGCACGCAAAATACTTTATTGTTAAAAATTCAAGTGATTAGGCATTTTTTCTCAGATTTCTTAGTTTTACAAAGTATACGTAATACATTCTAAAGGGTAAAATTGGGGTTTACGACTATTCACAGGGCGACTAAATGGGGGAAAAAAAGTCCAATGAAAAATTACGTGTTAATCGCCACCTGATAGGACTTTTTCGATTGCTATATATGCAGACAATTTCCTATTGAATCAAGATATTTTTTTTTTTTTTTTTTACTATTAATAAGATATGTTTCTATACTTAACTAAATGTAACTATACGTACTTTTATAATAAATGAAATTTACGAAAAAGTTTATCCGTTATCTCTTTCACTCAAGGAAATTGGTCATTAACCCGAAAACGTGACTAACTACCACAGTTTGGATAAAAACCATGCTAAACTAGTTACATTATCTACCGTTCAAACAAGATAATTGTTGCCAATGAATAACCATACCACCAACTACAAAATCAAAGGTAATGAATAGATAAACTCACGACGGTGTGAGTATTACTAGGCCCCTTAATATTAAAAATAAATATACAATTATGTAAATAGATTTAAATAAATAATTAATTTTATTTATATAATTGTATAAATAATTAGAAATAATATTTATAAATAATTTAGATAATCATATAAATAAATGTGTTACCATCTTATTTATAAATGCACCTTATTTAATTTTTAATAATACACTAGCTACAACGTTTAATTTTAAGAGCACTAAACTCTGTTTCTTGCTAAAACAACTTAAGCCAAATGCATTTATTATTATTATTATAATTATTGCAATAAAATCAAATTATTACAAACTTTGAAGCCTAATCCAGATTTTTATTGTTTCCTGAATAACTGTGATGTCGTGACGTGACTTAATGTGTTTTTTCGAAAAGACAGATCAATTTACAAGTTCAGAAAATATAGGCATGCGGTTAAACAAACACAGCATGTCTCAAGGTGAAGTCACGTGTCTACTTCAATGACTGGCGCCACTTCTTATTGATTTGCGCGATTCAGTTAAATTCAGTTCAGCACTTGGGCAGGTAGTGACTGACACAGGTGTTGAGACTTAAACGTAGACCACATAGAGCATTTTTAGTTTTCACTGGAAAATATGTTTGTAAACAGTTGATGTGGTTCACTTCATTTGAATTTTGTGCGTTATTTTAAAATTTGTGAATGGTAAATGACATGCTACTAGTAAAAAGAGTAGAATATATAAAATACGTCTTCTTTGTTTTTTAATTAAAGCTGTTTGTCCATTGAGAAATTTCACTATACTCATAATATTTTGGGTTACTTATAACTGCAGGGCATGGGCGTCGACAGTAAGGGGCATGCGGGGGGGGGGGAGACATTTGCCTTCCTTTGGATTTTTGTATGCCGCTTCTTCGGTGCTCTTTTGTTCTTTTCAACATGGTAAACATATGTTGAAGTAATCTTTGATCCCACCCCCTGGAAAATTTTCTGCCGACGCCCAATGCTGCAGGGGGTGCAAACGAATGCTTTAAATAAATGACTTTGTGACCAAGTTCCTCCCCCCCCTCCAAGCTACTATGCCTGAACAATAAATTTATGTTTATTCTTTTAAGTATGAGCATGCAAAAGAACGTGTGAGTGCGCTTGAATATATTCATTAAAATAAAAAATGTTATAATTAGTTAAAAAAAACTATCAAAGAAATAAAAATAGTATAAAGCGCACATACTAAGAGTTTTAAAGAACAAAAAACTACGTATATTTTGGAATATACAAAATCTTTCCGTTTTTTAAGAGTAAGGAATATTCAGGCCAACCCACAGCAAAACAGAAAAGCCAAGAATTCTGTTGCTTTCCTGAGGATCGAAGAACAATCTGTTGCTGATGAACGGACGACTTTTGTGTCCGTCTAAGCCTTTAGTAAAATTTTTTATACTCTTATGTTTTTTTAAACAAAAAGTTTTTTAATTATAATTATTAATTATGGTTTAAAATCTTAATTATTCTTATATGAACTTTGAAAGTTTTATTTGAGGCTAAAATCAAATATCAGAACAATATAATAATAATAATGATGATAATAATAACAATAATAACTGAAAATAAATTGTAAAAAGAAAAAAACTTCTTCAGTAATATTGGCTTTCATACCCAGTCCGTGTTTAAAATATACAATATTTCAGCTTAATGAATCAGCTAACTATAGTCAAATTCATAATTAGGGCTACAATATATTACTAAATCATTCTAATTTGAGATTAAATTTGACAAAATTTAAATTTCTTTAGAAATAAATATATTGCACACTGGTAAATATTTAGTGAAATGATATAGTGAAATGTATCATTTAAAATATTTTTCATCAAAGGAGTTAATAGTAAAATGTTCATAATTAAGTTAACGGACCAGAAATAGTACAAGGCATACTTCCAGGTAACGTTAAAGCCTTTATAATTATGTAGCAAACGACAAGAAAGTTATAATTTCTGTAAGACTAGACTTGGCTTTTGTAGTTTTGCTAAAAATAAAAATTTTGGAAAAGCAGCTGTATCCAGTATGTCAAATACACAAAATATTATACCTAGTAAAAGTATAAATATCTCTCAATAAATTTAATTGTTCCATATATTACTTACATTTAATTCAATTTATTTTATACAACTTCAGTTGGTAGATACACTATATTATATATGCAGTCATTATTACGAGATAATTTGTGATTAAGTAATTATTTATCAACCGAATAAATAATAACATTTCAAATTAGAAGATGTAATTTAAATTACTTTAAAATTCCTAATATTAAATTTTTAACAATAAATTGCAGTTGTGCCAGTGAAATATTTTGGGAGTTTTACATAACATGCTTGTTACATCCCATTAAAAATATTTTACATTAAAATTGCAGTTACGTAGTCTGTAAGTATGGTATCACATGAGTAGATAATCACGTTAATCAACATCTAATATTCATACGTTCGTAAAAATGTACCTTCTTATGCCACACCCTCAAAAGTGCGGTGTTTAAAAGCCGGTTATGTGATACACACGCCGGATTAGCAAAGCATTTTCCCCCTTATTTTTCCCTCTCTCCGTATACTGGAGAGAGTTTCTGCAA
Organism: Cheiracanthium punctorium; assembly: GCA_038373885.1. NCBI lineage: Eukaryota > Metazoa > Arthropoda > Arachnida > Araneae > Cheiracanthiidae > Cheiracanthium > Cheiracanthium punctorium. Next base: position 350,954 of record JAWZYV010011953.1, read on the forward strand.
CCCTGAACAGCTGATAACACAAAATAAGGGCTTCACTTACCTAATTAGAGTGAATGCTGGGCAACGTTAATATTCCCTGCGATCACAGAACGGATATCCCACGCTTTTGCCCGTGTGTCGCGAAAAGAGACGGACTCTCAGCTGGTATTCTCCTCGAAAAAGGAACGTTTTCAATTGTTGTAATATCGGATAGAACGCTCAGCGCGGGAAGAAGTAATTCCACCAAAAAGCACTGACAGTGGCGGAACAACAAGATTTGGCGCACGGCTTGGCGGGGTTATTACGTCATTTAGCTGCCAACGCGTCGCCGAAGAGAGAGAGGGAGAGTTTACTCCCATGACATATAGAATGATCAATGATGGATATAAATTGGAAAGAATGGCCAAGTGTCGTACAATGATGCTACAATGAACCCCTTTTTTTTTTTTTTCGTCGGCAGGTGCGTGCAAAAACAGGCGTTTGTCAACACTTTTGAAATAACAAAAATTTCAAATTTTAGGTAAAAATTAAAAAGTTCCTGTTTGAGACCAATGGGCTACTCTATGCAAAGTGTACTTAATAAGAATTAGGTACACCTTGAATTAAGCAGATAATTCAAATACAGTAAAACTCGCTTAAGGGGACATAGTACCTTTAAACTTCTAAAAAATCAATTTTTCAAAAGTAATTTTAAAAAATAATTCAGATAGTTAGGAATATTTTAAAACAAACCACATCAAAATCGAACGAAAACTACGCCCGCAGCAATTAAAAGTAATAAAGCTAACATGAACATTTCCTATAAACGCAGAGTAAAGAAACTTGATTTTCTCAGTTTCTGATTTTTGCACTTTCCCACAAGATTAAAAAAAAAGTTATGAATGGAAAGTTATGAAATTTTCCGTATGGGTTGTACATGTAGATCTTTATTCACTGAACCTCAGATTTGATTTGGGACTAAAATATTTTATTTTATAACTTGATGAATGACAGAATTTTAAAATTATTGAGATTTTTATGATTTATCATGTTATAAAATAAAATATTTTGGTCCCATTATCAAATCTGAGGTTCAGAGAATAAATATATGTACATACAACCTATATGGAAAATTTCATAACTTTCCATTCATAACTTTTTTTTTAATCTTGTGGGAAAGTGCAAAAATCAGAAACTGTGAAAATCAAGTTTCTTTACACTGCGTTTATAGGAAAAGACCATGTTAGCTTTATTACTTTTAATTGCTGCGGGCGTAGTTTTTGTTCGATTTTGATGCGGTTTGTTTTAATATATTCCTAACTATCTGAATTATTTTTTAAATTACTTTTGTAAAATTGATTTTTTAGAAGTTTAAAGGTACTATGTCCCCTTAAGACGCTCTTCAACGGACCAGCTTGAAAAAGAGCGTTTTAAACGGGAAAGCGTCTTAAGCGGGAAGCGTCTTAAGGTGAATTGGGAAAGAACAAAATCTGAGTGCTTAGAAAAATACGTATGTATTGCTCTTCATTTAGAAATTACATAAGACACTTATTATGCTGCATAGATATTATTGTACAAATGAAAAATATAATACGCACCGAACTTCACATTTCTTATGTGCTGGGGAAGAAAGCATCTATTTTTGTTTGTTCAAGATTCTCGTATGTTTACCAGCAAGAAAATTATCAATTATGTTAACGTAGGTCAACATTTCCTCTGTATGTTCCAAAGAGGACAGTACTTTCCGCAGTTCACTTACATAATACAAGCCAGTAGTAGCTGTCGGTTCTTTTTCTTCGTCCTCCTCTTGTTCTTTTGCAATCCCTTCAATCGTAGCATCTGCGATTATTTCTTCCAAAGTCCGAATGCTGCAGGTCACGAAGTGATCGTCCACCGTTATATAATCAGGGAAATTCTCCAATGATTGAAAGTCCTCATCTTCTGGAAGTGAAGTGTCAGCCTGAATTGAATTGGCCCACACATCAAACGCAGCTTTCCGAAAACAGTTTTTGATTACATCTGGTTTAATTTCGTCCCAAGCTACACTGGTGTAATTTATGGAACTGATTTTACTTTTTACACCACTTCAGAAGTGGAGCGAATTTTGATGAACTGGATTTTTAGCTCCGGAAGACTTTCACGGTTAAGGGAGAGAAAACTCCGACTATGTCGATATTGCAATCGTTCTGTATTCCCGAGTAAAGATGGGCATAAAACCTGACAGCAGCGTGGGAGAGATACGTAAGAGTTAAGGAGAGGGGTGTTGGATGAATAGATACTTATCGAGGAGTATTAAAATGCTAGGTTACCGTGACTAACCTCGGGGGGATTGCAATACCTTTCAAAAAGGAAAAAAAAAAAAGCTTCATCAGAAATACGAGAACAGCGTCTTAACCGACGACACAAAGCAGAACAAAAGCGTCTTATCAGGTGGATTTTACATTGATGAGTATAGGAAAAGTCCAGGGACTGACGGAAAAAAGCGTTTTAAGCGGGAAAGCGTCTTAAGCGGGAGCGTCTTAAGCGAGTTTTACTGTAATTAAAATAAAAATCTGGAGTGACTCCACTCGACTTTCCGAACATTTGATATTTATAAAGCGTATTAATAAATTTCATTCAACTGAATCAGATCTAGTGTTCAGGCATTAGTGCGCTTAAAATGATTTGAGTGCATAGGCCGCAATGTATAAGAATATTTTTGTGTAGCCTTGTAAAAAACTGGAGGGCGTACACTCGCTAAGATTAATTCAGTATGTAAGACCTATAATATGCGTATCTAATTTGATGCAGTGCCATATTACCGGCAGGGCAAACGGGCAACTGCCCAGGGCCCGCATATTTTAGTCTCTTATATTCTGTAAAAATCTTACATTTTACATTTTTATAATTTTGCAATGAAATTACAAAGGAGAAAAATATTTCTTATTTATTAATACGTTATTATTTTATAAGATTTTATAATTATAAAACATGAAAAAAATGAAAATAATTCAAATTTACATTTCTCTCTATAAATTAATTTAAACTTCTTTTCAGTTATTTGAAGTGCTCTATAGTTAGTATAGTATACCAACATGTAAGAAAATAACCAAACAAACTTTCTAAACAGTATTTTTTATGTCAAAAAAAATAGCAAAATTTTGAATTATTTATGTAAATTAGTTATTTAAAAAATATTTTTTAATAATTACTGTTTACAAAAAGTGGCTGTATTCCGTTCATGTTGGGAACTGTGATATAGCATTTCGATGTAATGTTTCACTATCTGTTCATTGGCATCCTGTAACTATATTCATTTATTTCAGATTACTTAAAAATTATAAGAAGAACCCTCTCTTCTTATAATTAAAGAAAGTTATAAGAAGAGAGGGTAAAAAATGAAAAAAAATTTTTTTTCACTTAACGAGTATAATTATTATTACTTTGTTAAAAAAAATAATTTCGGAGGGCCCTGGCCCATGCACTGGAACGTCCTTGATTCTGCATGGAGACGAGTTGGTGAAAATAAAAGCTACATTCACGAATACATTTAACGCATCTTAAATTTAGAATATGCAAAGTACTATAGATAGCCATCATGAGCTGGAGTAAAATCTTTGAAACTGAATCTCCAAGAGCTTTTATCCCCTCCCCCGCCCTTGAATTGCGCAAAATATTTTTTAGAAAATGGGAAAAGAAATACATTTTCAATAATTGCTACTATAGTGATAAAAATAACTGAATTTTTCTTTCGGCGCTAAATTACCAAATGGCTATACTAAATCAAGTTTAATGATAAAATTTTGTGAAAAAATGCCCCTCTAATATCTCCAGAAATCTATTTTTTAAAAACATAAAGTTCCTCGTCTACATTTCTAGTAAGTCGTAATGCTTAACCAGTGGCCAAGCAAGAAAATTTTCAATTGGGGGGGGGGGGGGAGGTTACGACTACTGCAACTCACATATATTTATGCATGTGAGTGAAATAGGGAGTGAAGAATGTACATTTTATAAGACAAAAAATTCCTCATGGGGGTGGGTGTAGTGACCCCGCTATCCCCCCCCTTGGCCCCCCACGCCACTGTGCTTAGCCAATTCTGCATACGTTAGGTTTTAAAAATAACTAAAACTAGTTTTAAAATGTCTTGTATAAAACAAATATTTTAAAATTAGTTTTAGTTATTATTATTACTTTCCGAACATGTACCATGTTAGGAAAGTATTGTAATCATGAGAAAATTCGATTTTGAGATTTTGGCATATTTACATGTTTTGACGTCTTCTGAATTCTTTTATGCTATTTTTAAGAGATGTATGTGTGTATGTGTGAGTGCATGTGTCTTTGTGTGTATGTGAGTGAACACGATAGCGCCTAAACGGGGCATTCGATTGAGCTCGAATTGGGTATATATGTTATGAACCACCGTCGCAAGACCGGTATTGATTTTGGTGTGTATAGGACTTATAGTTTTTCTGCAGGGCTACGACAAAGATTTCTTTTACATTATGGCCTATGGGGAGAAATTCTTGAAAGTGCGCTAGCATTTAAACAGTACATTCGATTGAGTTCAAATTGGGTACATATATTATAAGCCACCGTCGCAAGACCGGTATTGATTTTGGTGTGTATAGGACTTACAGTTTTTCTACAGGGCTGTGACAAAGATTTCTTTTACATTATGTCATGTGGGGAAATTCTTGAAAGTGAACTAGCGTTTAAATAATGTATCATTCGATTGAGCTTCAGTTTGGTATATATGTTTGAATTATTCATTGATTAAAATTTATTTAAATGCTTGGTAATGATCTTAAACGTAATTGTTCGGAAAGTAGAGTGGAGTCACTCCAGATTTTTTATTTTATATTTTATAAATATAATGTTTAGTCATCAATAAAATTAATAAACATCAAATTAGATTTATCGGATCAATTACATATTGTATTAAAGATAAAAAAATCAATATTAAATTCGCTGAAAAAAAATAGTCTTCCTCTTTTATACAGATCTTAAGTCCACTGTAAGAAGTACCTACAACTTTACCGCGCATATTGCTGTAAAATAATACAGCTTTGAAATGCAGTACTGTGTGTTGTAAATCCACCCTCGAAATGACGTAATGACGTTCATAAGCCAATCAGAAAAACAGAAATTTCGCTATATTTCCTAAATTTTTTTATTCGCTTAAAATTTATATTCAATGCTATTTAAAAGCAACATTGTTTCAATTTCAACTTTTGACTGTTTCAGAGTCGTCCTTCTGTCCGCAATGACGACATAACTACTGCAGTGATCTGCGTCTATGCTGCTCTAAAGAAAAGAATTTTTGAAAAGCTTTCGAGCAAATATATATTTATTTAAGATGATCTTACTTGGAGCCGCTGATCGCAAAATAATTGACCAATGTGAAAATAGGCTTCATTTATTTTATTTAATTTCATGTGCAAAGAAAGTTTATGAAAGTTATTTCAGATGCGGTTTTTAGTATTGCGTTTAGATCCAAATCCCTTGCTAAGCCTTCTAATTTATTCTTGAAATGGTGAAAAAATGAGTTACTTAAATTTTCTGATTTGTTAATTAATTTCATTAGTTTTGAGAATGACTGAGATATAAAGCTTATTTGGATCTTGAGCTTACGTTTGAAACATTCTTTAACGTAATTTTCTTTCTTAAAAAAAAAAAAAAAAAAAAGAAAAGAAAAAAAGAAGAAGCTAATAAGCTAATTACAAAAATAAGAAAATTTCGCATCTATTCTCAATTTATCGGAAAATTTCTCTTAAATTCGCATCTGTTTCGTAAAAATAAAAATTCTGTACCTTTATACATAACCTATCATCACATAAACATTTCTATTTTTGATATGCATACATACATACATATATATATAGATATAATATATATATATATATATATATATATATATATATTAAGGAATACAAGGCTTTGAAAAATAAGAACTAATAGTCATCGAATTCCGAGAATAATTATACTTCTACGATGCCGACATTAAAAAGCAAAAAACACGTTTAAATATTTTCTTAACAAAGCGGCATCTGGCTTTGTCAGGTAATGAACCGAAGAATGTCGTACCACTGTTTATTATTTTAATGAAGTACGTTTACGATAACTTCTTGGGCTGCGTTTTATTCTTTGATATTTTCGGTCCGGCTATTAATCACACCAGAAACTTATTTTTAAATATTTTAAACGTAAAATAATATTTATTTTCAGGCCATATCAGATTTTAACGATGGAATTTTACATTTTCATTTATTTATGCAGTAAATATGAAAAAATTAAGCTTTTTTAAAAAATTAAAGCAAAATTACTTTTTAATTATAATAATCATAACTGCAGTTCTATTTTGATGGAAATCGCGTATAATTGTTTTTTTATATAAATATAAATTGCACGTGTCCGTTTTTTATTGTTTCCTCAAAACATGAAATATAATTGAAAACGATATTTTAAAATATCAAAACAGTACATAACACAAAAATACTTAAAACTGGTTTTATAGAGATTCAAGCAGGAATTTGTTTCTCTTACGCTACCTTTAGCGAAATAAACAAGATGAACTTTCGGTCTCTTTGTGATGTTTTTCAGAACACCTTTTACTTCATTTAAAGTAAAGTAGAAAAATTCTCTGTTTAGTAATTTCTCTGTAAAATATGAACTAACGATTCAGAAGTAAATGCTGTGGTTGTTATTATAATTTTAATGACCTTTTAATGGGAAATCTAGGTTCACGAACAGCTTATGATTTTAAAACCCAAAACACGTTTCTTTGAGGATTTCCTAAAAAAAAAAAAAAAAAAAAAGAAAAAGTTAACACACTTTTTAATATCGAAAGGACGACCCGGATGCAAAAGTTCACTTTTCCAGTTATTTTTTCAGCCTAAGACAAACAGTTGCGCTTGCTTGAAATGTATACATACAGAAAATATATATTTAATGATCTATTTGGGTGAACGAAGAAAGTTGTAGTTGTAGTATTTGTTCACTTGAAATTCAGAAGTACAATAAGTTATTGCAATCGAAATCACTTAGCCTGATAAGTGTTTGTAAACGAATAATTTTTTTTTTCTTTTTAGTACAGGGTGTAGAGGAAAACTTATATACTTTTGAACTATTATAGAAAACATATTTTCCTACCTATACGGTTAAATTTTTGGGAAAAGGTAATGCAATGAACTCGCGCTACAACATGATCTATCTTACGCGAATTTTTCACGAGTAACATATCTGAGCTAACGCGGAAAACGCCACAAGGGATTTTTCTTTAGGGATTTTCTACTGAAGAAGAAAGCCAAACAGCGAAAGGTATTTTTTACATCTCTCGTAGCAACACTGAAGGCGGATGCACCCAAACCGTCCCAGAATAAACCTGGCTTTATTACTTATGTGGGAAATTGTAATATATAGCTAGGGAATGGTTTTAAACGGTTTGAGAGGTGTTTATAAGTGTCTAAATTAAATGCGTATGTGTTTAAAAAAAAGTCGTATGTATAACCTACTTCACAACGCGAAATTTTAAATTGCTTGAAGGGTCTTGGAATGCACCCCTCGGTTAAGTCAACATTCCAATATATTATTTATAAACTTTATGTTTAGATTATCGAGCTTCCTGCACACACTCCAGATCGTACGCCACTTGACTTTTCAAATGGTTCACAGTAAAAAATAAGGTACACCATAGTAAATTACGAATAAGGGAACACACTAGCTGGTAAGATTCAAGTGTTGTGCGCAACACAGTTTGATGCAAAGTTCGAAATCAGTCATGTATTCAGAAATATTATTGATGTTAAAGGCAAACATTTTGAACATATTTTCTTCAACTCGGGGCTCAAAAAAAAAAAAAAAAAAAAAAAAAAAAAAAGTCCCCGCATTCACGGGAAATGAATTGAGTTTAACCCACTATTGTGTTTATTTTTTATTTAGTAAATGATTTTATTGTAACTTCGCCAGACCTTTTTACTTAAAAATAGTTTTATTGTCATAACCAACCATTATTTCCGTTTGTTAACGAAATTTTCGAGAAAAAATTTTGAGAACAAAGTGATTGAGATGCTTTTTAATTTGTATTATAATACAAATTAAAAAGCATTGAATACTTCTAATAAATATCGAATTCAGTTATAAATAAAGTTAATTAATAAGTTTGTTTTGTGTTATGGAAAGCCTACACGAGGGGCATCTACCTACTGGAGAATGTGCCTTTGTTCGGAGGACTTTTTAAGGGTTCTAACGCGTGATAACGTTACATCTGGATAAAATCGACGAAAACTCCAGAGCGTTAGACTGGCAACCGCGCGGTCGGACACGAATTTTGACTAGCTGAAACGGATATAAATGTATGTTTTTATTATTTATTTTACGGAGCTCTGGTGATCTGGATACGATCACAACCCATTTCTCTTTTCTAAGATAATTAATTGCATTACATCTGTAGAAAGACACCACTTCTTCTTTCAAAATATCCTCCCATTTTAAGTAATTTTTTCCTCTGACTGACTACTCTCCCTAATTTACAAAAAGGTTGTTTAACTTTTTTTTTCGTCCATTCTTAACTGCACAATCAACTTTTTCCCTAATTAATGACATTAAATTAATAATTATCATTTATTTAATTCAAAATGAATAGCGAATAGTCACTTATTTTTTTTTCCTTTTATCTCATTAAATATTATACTTTTATTAACTGCTTTTCAATCAAGGAAATAAAGTTAATCATGAAAAAAACAAAACTTAAAGCCTCGATACATATAGATAAATCAGTCACTGTGCTACTGGAATATACATGAGTTATTTGCTTTACTGCTCTGCCTAGATTTTGAAATAGAACAAATATTGGAGAGTGACATTTGTACACCCTCTTTTTAAGGTTTGACTGTCAGTTCTCCATGAACCTGAACCTGATATGGATACGGATATTTGGCACACTTCAAAGAGTAATAGATTACATAAATAAAACTGACATGAAAAATTGGAGAAACACGATTTTAAATACCAAAAGACGCTGCAAAATTCAAATTATTAGGTGACTGTAACAGATTGAATTTGTTAAGCAAACCTTTGACTTCGGTTGTCCAGCGCATAACGTGTTTTTGAAGTACTAATGAAAGATAATTTATCACCTTTTTTGGGGAATAAAGAAACCAATAGAAATACGATTGCAGAATGTTGTGCAGAAGAATGAGCAGTCGATTGTCAACACGCAATGTCTCGTTGAAAATGCGCAATCACAAATGCAGGTAGAGCCCGACTGAGGCCCCCGGAGGAGCACTTTTTGGGGGCCCTATACGGTCATACCTTGTTAATACATACTGTCGCAGGGTAAAATATTTTGTAGCAAATAACTGGAAGGGGTTGTGTTCAGAATCCCCTTTGTCCAACAGGTTTTTAACTTAAAGTCCATAAATTCTAATGCTCAGTTATGCTTCAGCTGAGGTCGCGTCCCTGAATGCTCCATTATAGAATTAGGGATGGGCGTGAGACGAAAAATAGGCATCTCGCGTCTCGCAAAATAGCCAAAAAGCTTTGTCTCGTTTCGCACAATCTCTACTATATCATAATGTAAAAATGTTTGTCTCTTCTCGCAAAAAAGCTGTAAATCTCTATCGCGTCTCGCAAAAATTCGTCATCCCTAATTAGAATGCTTTGAACCTTAGCATGACATTTCTTCTATCTCTCAATACACTGTAAACAAGCATTTTAGCATAGCGGAATGTGTTGTATAATTGCATCTATTTATTTATTGTCATTCAAGTTAGTTGTGCTATTTTTTTTTTAAGAACCTAAAACTATTTTAATCATTTTGGGGCCCCTAAAACTTTGGGGTCCTGGGACGAGTCCTAGTTGGCCTGTGCAGTAATTAGGGCCTGAACGCAGGGCCTCTATAACAGGAGCCCTAGTAAACGCTTAAAAAATCCTGTTGGAAAGTATTTCGTTATCCATACACTGAACGTGATTTATTTTCCTTGTTTAAATGGAAGCTACAGTAAAAAAAAATTACAGAAACAATCGCACACTCTATAAAGCACGATTGAGGAAAGCCCGTGATCAGAACATTGCAGCAATAATACAATTAACCTTTAGGTAGCGAAAATGTTTTCGACACACTGGGATAATTTCACGTTATGGTACAACACAAAAGCTTGCACAATGCATAGACAACAATAAAAGTGACAGCAGTGATAGACGGCATACTACCACATAGCTGGTGATTCACAAATGTAGAATGACAGTTGCTCAATGCGATCACAAATCGCATGATGCTATTGATAAACTTTATGCAATGAGCACCTAAAAATAAAAATGATAGAGGAAGACTATAACTAAAGTCTGAACTCTCAAACTTCGTCTAAGCACCAGAGAGAGTTTTTTAAATGCTTAGAAATTTTTTATCTGGAGACAGTGGCGGCTTGTGACCTGTTTCAGTGGCGGGGCCCGAAAAAAAAAATAGTGCCAATTAAAATCGCGAAAATATATATATACATATAGAACAACCTATCCCGACGTGCACACAGCGTAGGTATTTAAAATTTCTCAAATGACAAATGATTATCAACATTACTATACAACTTTTGCTATTTTTTACCTAATCACGTTAAATTGAAAAGTTAACTTTATTACTAAACAAAAAGCCACATTTAATTGTTTAATATTTATGTTCTTTATAGCTGCATGTTTATATTTTTTAAAACCAATATCAACATATATAAAAAATACATTTATACATCGCTTTTCGTAAATCAAGAAAACAAAACAGAAAAATATCTGACTGCACTGCAAAAATACCATCACGCAAATAAAAAATCATTTCCTCCTAAGCGGAAAATTTCACCGATAGCCGAAATTTCCCCGTACAGTCGTGTAGATCACCATGCGAGGGCCCGAAGATATGGGCCCTGAAGACAGCGCCAAATAAGCCGTTTGGAAGCCAAGTTAATTCCTCGTCAATATGGCTTTTGTGCTCAAAGGCAAATATGTCAACCCGGTAAACTGAGAAAAGACGCCAAATTCAGGGCAAGCCCGCCCATGGCCCATGCATTGTCTAGATAGGAGGGGGAGAAAATCGTATAACTATGGCTTTTTTAAGTACTTTTTTTAATGGATAGTATTAAAATAGAGTAAAGTGCGTGCATTTTTTCAATGAAGGTAAATTATTGAAAGACCTGTCTTGCGTAATAGGAAGATACTTTGATTTAGACGGTAGTTAGTCGATGGGGCCAGGCCCCTCTCGCCCTTAATGACGAGCCGCCAGAGTCTGGAGATATACTTAAAAATACTAATCAGCATATTATTTTACAGAACTAAAAATTCATGCGTCATCTCATACTGCAGTGCGACGTCGTAATATGTATGCATACTGATCATTGGCTTATTCTTAGTGATGTGTTCCTATTAGAGAGGTTCTGGGGTGACGAACAAATGGGCACCTAAGCCAGTTTTCATGACTTCACATTGGACCATGATTTATTTGTTTATTTGTCAGGAGAGGACAGCTCACGTCACTGAATGAGTCGTTTTGAGCTACGTACGTCCTACCAGGAGTTTCCCCACAATTTTGATCTTCATCAGAAGGTGGGGGACTTCTGAATATTGGCACCCCTCAGAAACTGCTAGCGACCGCTGAGAGGACTTTCGGAACCACGGATTTAATGTGCACGTATACCGCATGTACACGGTGGTCTTGAGTGGTTCCCCAGAATCGAACCCGCGACCTTCCGGTTACGAGTCCAACGCCTTAACTGTGTTACCATGATTAACATGGACGTCCTTTAGTGAGGAATTACATTGCGACGTCCCTCTGCCACGTTGCATGTTTGCAGGAAGGGACGTCACGGAAGGTACGCGTTTACATCACATTTGTGATGTGACGAAGTATAACTTTTGCCAAAATGTCACTGCCTACATAACTGCTGCAGGAGTATCGTAATCACAAATTAAAGTAAACCATATATTGGTATTGTAATTGAAATTAAAAGCACATACAGGGTGTCCATAAATATTGGTACAAAATTTAAGGAGAGATAAAGCATATAATAATGAATAAGTATCAAATAACAATGTGGGGTCGAAAACTTCTTCATGTAACTGTTAATAATAACTCTAGAACGAGTGCTGAAATAATAGTGAACTTTCCGACCATTGTTCTTCAAAAACTAATGTATCTTTCACAGAAAACACGTGATTAAAACACATAGTTTAAAAATTCTGTTTCATTTCATGGGTGAAATTTTTTTTGAGGCAAACCCATTGATTAATTAAGAAATTAGACAAATACAAGAACACTTTTCCCAAAATGATTATTAACAGGTAGGTGAAGATGGCCTTTCTGACCTCATATTGCTATGCGATTCTGATTCCCTATTATGTGTTCTATCTCCCCTTAAATTTCGTATCAATAGTTAAGGGACACCCTGTACATATATATATATATATATATATATATTTAAGGACGGACCTTGCGATGTGACACAAATACGCTCAGAAGTATTGACCATTTTGTTATGGAGGGGGGAGGCACCCAGTGGGCGGCCAATATTACGCCCTATGAAGAGGCGGACAAGTTAACACCTGGGTTGCTGTAAGCATAAATGAACAGGTCAACGTCCATGTGTTTCCAATGGAAATTTAACAGACTTTACATAGTTAATAGAACAGAAAACAAGTGTGCCACATCCATTTTTTTTTTCTAAATTTATTTTGCACAAAATTAAAACGTCGAAGACCTAAATTACAGCGTTAAATTTCAAAAGAAGTAATGCTCTCGAAACCAAATAAAAGCGTGGAAAATTAATTTTATGTCAGGAGACCGTATTTGTATTTTCTCAGTGCCGCCAGATTAAACAAGAAGAATAAATATAATTTCGTTTTGCAAATTCAAGGCACTGGCACTATAATGAAATTATTAATCCGGAAGTAAGGCTTTTCGACTCGAACACTGTATTATTGAAATGACTCCATAAAGAATAGATTTTTGATCAAAGACAATTCAAATGTTGATTTAGAGAATCTTAGGCTTTTAGTGTTTACAAAAATGAAAAGATATCTAATTACGTAGCATAGGGTGCGAAAATATAAAATAATAGTTACATATTTATTAGATTGTTTTATGAAACTAAAGAATAAATGCCAGAAAATGAAAAAAAAAAAAACTGTATCTTTTAATGGGAAGAGTGCTTATTATTAGAAAGCCTTGTGTCCCCCCCCCCCGTCCGACATGATAAGACCTCTAAATATTTGATTTAAAATGTATTGTTTTGGCATACATTTTAATATACCATTTTATTATTTTCTGTCTACAATGCATTTCTTCAAGTAAATGTCTTAATTTATCTCCGAAAATGATTGGCATTAGCTAACATTTCAACGTATTACGAGTTCGTTGGTAAAAATCTAGAAACGTCACCTGGGATAACTACTGTTGTAACAGATCTTCCCCTCGTGCAGAGGGCGCCGCCTAATAGCTGCGATTAATTTGTAATTGTTACTAAGCATTTAGCGTGGCAGGCTCTTTTGGACTGAACGGACTGACGGAGGCCGCGAGCCTTGCAAATGTTAAACGGAAGGCTAAGGCCTAAATTTGTATTAGTTACTTTCTGTAAAAATGTAAAATATGTATATGCGTCTTATACTTAGAAGATAATAAATATCCTAAAATTTTAAAGGAACGGAATTAAATTCTCCACTGGACCACCGCACCCATAACTGTCAGTCACACATGAGACGTTTATGTAAGTCCTTTCCAGCTACAAACTCATGAATAATTTAAAAAAAAACTGCATTGTAACTGATCAGCGGTTAACAATATTTTGTTGCTATAGAAAATATATTTTTTAAATCTCATATTTCCAGTTCAGCACATTAATTTTAGTAGAAAACAAGAAAGATAAATCACACTGAACGCATATACTACAAAACACTTTCCATCACGATTTTATATACACTTATAGCTTACACTACTGCTTAATGAATTATAAACACATTCCTTCCAATTGTTACAAAGACGAGACGGCCACAAATTCAATTTTGGTCCTATCACGGCTTCCTCACACAATATATTGTACTTACACAAGACGAAGATGGTAGCAAACAGATTAAAGCTAATGAAACACCAAAGTATTTATTTCAATCACTATCCTAAGATAAAATTATGATTATTGTTTCTCCCTCAAAAGAGCTATCCTTTTAGTGCGTATGTATTGTAAGTAAGTGTATGTATCAGCATAGGAGTAACTTAAACCTGAACCGCTGTCTGCCTCCGATTTTGCTTACTAGGCGGTACAGTCTCCGGCGTCCTCTTTCTTTGATGATGCGTGGATGCCCAGCATCGTGGCGCCTATTGCTGGTTTCACCTTTATTAATTCACTTTTTATAAATACCAACAACGGCAGGTCGTGAACAACTGACCAGTCGTGCAATTTCGGAGATATTCTTTCCGAGTCTTCGGGCCATTACAATCTTCTCTCTGTCCAATTCGCCTAGATCAACAACATTTCCCATTACTCACAAATGTAAGTGCAAGAAGGATTCCTTAACATCTCCAGCAACGGTTAAATACCATTCCGACTTAATTACATGCTTGCTCCCCTTGACATCCAGACGAGTTCATTGAAACATGTGTGAGTGGTCATAATGTAATGGCTCTTCGGGGTGTATATATATATATATATATATATATATATATATATATATATGTGTGTGTGTATATATATATATATATATATATATATATATATATATATATATATATATATATATATATATATACATATAATATAAAATAGCTAAACTTACGTAATATGGAATCCCAAGTAAAACATTAAGAGATAGCACATAATCTATTATAGAAATGTGAAAGTTTGTCTGTTTGTTTGTTTGTTTGTTCGTCCGGGAACTCCTCCCACACTGTCAGACCAATCGGCTTGAAATTTTGCACATACACGTGAAACGACATAGAATAGGCCGTAGGCTACTTTAAAATTCTGGAAATCCACCCGTTCCCTAATTTTTAACGATTTTTCGCAATTTTCAGGGTAGAAAGCTACTCAAATGTACGATTTCAGCACATTCGTGAGCATGCGCCGGGACGGTTGGTCGCAGACCTACCGAATTTTGCATACGGCTTCACTAGGACAGATCCTAACACGCCTCGGAGCGATTTTTTCGAAATTCGAAATAGAAAATGTTTTATTTTATGTTTTGTCCGATTTTTAGCGATTTTTCTCGCTTAATACGTAATAACGCCGGTAATTACACTCGCAAGAGAACGATATTTATATAATCGGATAGAGGAGAAAATGTTCTTTTAAAAACTGTTTGTTCGGTCTGTGTTACATAATTTGCAGATTTTTGGGAATTATTCAAATAAAATTAAATTTGACGCTGACTTTCGTAAAATATTTTTAAAACTGCTGCATCTTGAATTCTATCCGTCATAACCTTTTTATATTTTGTCAAATGACGGAGCATACATTTCGCCCTCTTTTAAAAGAGAAACCAGAGGAAAATATAAATTAGGAGATTTTTTACGAATTTTTAAGTAAAGAAGGATTTTCATTTCAATAGCAATTGCTTAAAAATTTCGGTATGATATCTTGCCGTTTGGTTGTCTTGGAGACAGTAACAATGATTAAAATTGCCAGTTGAAAAAAATAAATAAAATTACTTTAAAATAACTGAGTTTTCGCATGTGAAATGTGCGTCATTTTAATGTCACGAGTATAAAACCCCTTTTGAAACTCAATCAGAATAACGGCCCTAATAGCACAACGGTCCCCTGTGACTGAAATGCGACCACACAATACTGTCACAATAGAGTTACAAACAGTCGCCGCGACTCCGCAGCAAAGTCACGCCAGAGTCCCTATGTCCTCTCGCTGTGTAGTCGCACTGTCACCGTTCAGAGAAGTCACGATGAGACAGTTTTGCGACAGCGAAAAAATTCGGGGAAAAAGAGTTACCGAAAATATACACCAGATGGCAGCACCAAACTCTCAGGCAAGAGGTAGTTGAGGTCCAGAATCGAACCAGGGATCTATGGTTATTAGCCCCGCATCTTACCGCAACGCTGTGATTACCGTGCTCGGGAACCTTTAAAAGTAAACTGACGGCTGCAAAAGCTAGTTCTAACGGCTTCTTTTGGAAATTTAAAATTTTTCTGTATTTTATAAATAAGTTTTATATATAAATATATATATTTATTTTTAAATAATATAAAAAATATCATTATTTTCAGGAGATAATGTGGTGTTTTATTTAGGTATTCATCCGAAAAAACTAATGATTTATTGAAATTTTTTATTCGGTTATGAAATAAATTTGCAGGGCCGGCCCTAACAGTTTTGCCGCCCCGGACAAAAATATAAAATGCCGCCCCCCCCCATAGTAAAATTACTGTTAAAAGAAATAAATTGCTCACAGATACTGTTTTCATGCCTATAAAACTGGAATAGCTCTTTAAACATAACACAGCATGAGAAAAACCATATTCATTTAAAACCACACATTAAGCTAAAAACCAAAAGAAATAGAGAAAAATCAAGTTTTTTTTTTTTTTTTAATGACTTTTAATTTGGCAGAATTCCTGACTTTTTCTTTTAAATCAATTTTTCAACTAATTCATGTTCGATAGCCAATGTAGTTAAATTATTTAACCTATCTGGAAGAGTTGTGGAACATAAGAAATTTTTAGTTAACTTTATTTTTGAGAAACTCTTATCTGCTCTTGCCACAATTATTGGCAAAGAAAGCGAAAGAAAATCTAGAGTTGAAATTAGCTTTAAAATTTCAATTGGGCTTTCCTTTTTGCCCAATAAGGCCGTTAAAGACACTATTCCATTTACTAGATCAAGCGCATTTATATTCACTGATTCTCCATCGGTCAACATTAACTACAATTGTTTACACTAAAAACAGTGTTATACTGTGATGATACAGTGTTATAATGATTAACTAGCACTTTTTAGGAGTACCTTTTAACTCATATATGTTGTGCAAAAATTTAAAATAATTACATTGGGTACTTATTAAATGAAATCTGCACTCTAAGGTATTAATCGCTTTGTTTACTGTAAAAAATAAAACTATCTTGAATTTTAATTTAGGATCTTTCACCAGATCATCTCGGGCTTGGCAATCAAAATTAATATGTTACGTGGCTGCGTAAACTGAGTATTAGCCAGAATACTATCTCGTCGGTCAGTTCTCTTGCATAACAGAACATTTTATTTAAAATCGCATCCAATCGAAGATCTTTTCAAAAAATCTTTACAGTTTCTTAAGAGTTCTAGAGCAGGTGGTAAATCGTTGTCTTTTGACTGCAATAGCTTTCTTAATGGATTCACTCAATTGATGATTTTGTACCAAATAATAATAGAGCATAGGAGCACGAAGTGTTTGAGAGAGTTAAATAATCCTGAAGCCAAATCACTGGAACAAAAACTTAAAATCCTTTCATCAATTTTAACGGTAGCCTCATTGGAATTAGATTAGCCAATACCTTTATACCTTACCAAGAATGCGATTTGTTCGATATTTTTGGCATCAGGAATGCAATCTAGAAATATGGGATAGTATTTGGTTTGCTGAATTTCATTAACAATTTGAATCCAACTGGAAACCTTGTGAGAAATCTATGCAATATGTGTAAATATTTGTTTGCATATCACATATAAACAATTGAAGCGAATGAAATGAAATTTATAGCAACCCTAAAAGTGGCAACTTAATTTAAACTACAGGTGCTAAAATATTTTAAGATTTAAAACTGTTGTTTGAAAACTGTGTGTAAATGTATGTTCGCCCTTTGTTAAAAAATGACTCAATGGAATAGAATGAAATTTGTAATTATATTGAATGTTAAGTTAATTGGAACAATAGATACCAAAATTGTTTTAAATAATTCATAGACTTTGAGATTTTGTAAAAATCGCTTAAAAAGTTTCCTCTGGCATCCACCAAAAACGGATTAAGAGAAAAGAATGAAATTAGGTTATATGATGGGTAACAATACATCATCGAAATTTTTAAAAGATTTGAATAAATTGAAAGGATTTGTAAAAGTTGAATTGTATTTTTTCTTTTCTTTTTTTAGGGGGGGGGGAGAGAATGGGAAGGTGTCACTTTAAGGCGTCTGGAGTTAATACAATGGGTGGCTGTTCGACTTAAACAAATCACGTCGATTTCTTTTTTTATATTATTATTATTTATATTAAAATTAAATATATAGTATTAAAATTACTAAAGTTAATAGAACAAAATTCAGTTACTATCGAGGAGTTAAATAACATTGTTTGAATTCTTTCTAATTAAAGATATCTATATATTATTTTTTGAAAATTTTGTGTGACCACTTCGTGAAAGCAACTAGTGGTTAGACAAAAGGGAATGAAATGAAATTTTGTTAAAGGCGGTAGTAAATTCAAATTACAGGTTTTTAATTTTCTACAATTTTGAATTATTTTTGAGGTATGGCTAAAGTGACCACTTATTTTTTCCTTCAAAACGGGACATCTACTACTTTTATGGCAATAGTGTGTTTATTTTCTCCCTCAAAACGGGACATCTACTATTTTTAAGGTAATAGTGTAGGGAGACTGAATTTCAGGTCTGGGTATCTTTTAGTGGTTAAGAAAACGCGCAAAAAAGCTTCTGTTAATGTTAATTTAAAAAAAAGAAGAAAAAAAACTTTGCTAAAACACACATATGCTATAAAAACTAGTGCAAGACGTACATTTCGGGTGGTACAAGGGGTAGGCCCTTCCTCGACTTAAATTCCTTCCACACAAGGCAGGAAGGTAGGAAACTGAGATGTAAACAAAAGGACACACAGAAAAAAGGAAATTGTCATCCGGAAGGAAAAATTTTCTTAGAAAACCAGAGTGAAAAGGGAAAATAAAATGGAGATCGAGGGGAGGGGGAAGCAAAAGAGAAGCATGACTTTAAAAAAGAAATAGAAATTAAATAAATTGAAATAGTTGACAAAAAAAGAGCATTAAAAGAACAGACACAAAAACAATACTCCCCCCATCGTTTTTCTTTGCGTCCCGAGAGGGGAGGGAGAAAGGTTAGGTTTTTTTTTTTTTTTTTTTTTTTTTTTTTTTCAGACACTGCCGTTGGATGATTTTAGATTTTTAGAAGCCTTTATTGAAATCGTTACCGTGGGTTGCTCTCTTTCTAAAAACGGGACATTACGGTGTCCCGAAGCTGTGCTTGGGGACAACGGGACAAGCCACCTTAAAACGGGACGTATGGTCACCTTAGGTATGGCGTAAACTTTGATAAAGTTTTTCGCGCATCAAGTAAAATCATCAAAATATAATTCAATCAGACGTTACAGTGTTAAATATAGGCTACTTGCTATTACAAAGCATTTTCCAGATATTCTCTTTTCAGTTTAATATTCATTACTAGCATCTTCTTTTGCACATTTAAATGACTTTTTGATGTAGGAAGCTCATCCACTAAAAGAAAACGTTAATTTTGAATGTAAAATATTTTCTCTATTGACAGTTTGTCTCAGTAATTTGTTACTCTCTAATCTGTAATCTTTGAACAATACACAAGAGTTATAACTTTGCTTTTTATATTTCTGCCAGTATGCTAATTTCATTTTTTGTACTCCTACAATGCAAACGAAATTTCACGCGGTTAGTAAAAACCAATCAATGACCGATGGGTACATCAGCTAGTAAAGTTATATAGAATGATATTCTTCGGAATATTTTCAACAATTCTTTTGCTAATACAAACTGTATTTTTCAAATTCGAGCCAAAATGCCGCCCCTAAAATTTGCCGCCCCGGACAGGGGTCCGGTTTGTCCGGCCCTAGGGCCGCCCCTGAAATTTGTAATGTGCGACATGTGAGGTTTGATATATATTAAGGTATGAGGGATAAGATTTATATTTTTGCTATATTTTGCCTGAAAGGGATTTCATATAAAAATAAATTAAATTAATTGGAAAAACATGCATTAGATAAAATAAATAAAGTATTTTTGACTTAGATCCATAGTTTTATCTCAAATTTTTCGTAGTGGAACTTTCAAACATACCAGAGACGTATTTAAAGGGGGAGGGGATCTGAAAACTTAAAGCAATTATTAAATACAGCAATTTTGTGACATTTGTATTTACTCTAGTAACAATAAGGTTGAAAATACCGGATAGTCCCTCCCCCATCCGAAATTTAAACCTTACATACGCTATCGAAACATATGACACATGGGGATATGAAAGAAATTGTTAATTTTACTCACAGATACTTAGTTTTCACTTGTGATTAGAACTCTTAACTCTAATATTTTTAAGACTAATATTTTTTTATAAATAATATTGTCTTGTTTAAACGAAATAATTTAAAAGTTAATAAATTAAACTAAATTCCATTACTACATAACTGCGAGGTTTTATTGAATTACTATTTTCGGATTTATTTATTAAATGTTTCAGGAAAGAAATTGTCACAAAATATTAGAAAAAATGAGTATGTATCCAAAGTCGCAAAAGCGGCCAGTGTGACGTCATTTTGAAGTCCAAAAAAATCAGTAGTCGCAAAATAGTCACACAGTCACTTCACAGTGGAGTCACTGAGCGACCAATCGCATACTAGTCACATGGTGACTTCACAGTGGAGTTACTGAGCAACTGATCACATACTAGTCACGTGGTGACTTCACAGTGGAGTCACTTAGCGACCGATCACATACTAGTCACACGGTGACTTCACGGCGACGTCACCTGGTGACTGGTCACAAATAAACTCCACAGTGACCACACAGTAGAGTCACATCACTCACAAGTCACAATGTGAGTAGAATGTGACAGTCCTGTGACAATTGTGACCCTCTGTGACGTCACAGCGACTCTTTTGTGACCATCTGTGCTATTAGGGGGACTCACAAGCAAAACATACGCCACGCATGAAATAGTTCTATATTTTATTTTACGTTGCCAGAAAAAGAATTGAATGGTGTTTTTTCACCAGTGAATTATCCAGCATTATTTTCAATTGAGATTTTAAACGGGACATGTTTTCGAATCGCAGGAAATATATTGCGGTGTTAAACAGGACCTGATTATGACCAGATTTCAGGGTGCCCCGGGAATTGGTGAATTTGGGGTCTGCCACCTATGAAATTTGTTTTATTTTTCATAAAATTTTGTTATAAAAAAAAGAACAATTATTTGAAATTGGGGGCCATTTCGAGCCGGGGGCCCTAGACAAAGTCCCGATTTGCCCGTGCGATAATAGGGCCCTGGTGCTAAATACGCCAATCTGACAAGAATTATGCGTAGAAATTTATGGAGAGCTGATTTAGTGGCAACCATAAAGTGTAATGATTATCGTTTACGCTAATGCATAAATTGCAAAGAATCACCAAAGAGGAAAAGACTACATTCGTTGCAAATATCTAAACCGTTTCTTTAAATTAAACATTAACGGTTGCAAAACGAAAATATATTGTATTGGTATCAGTAAAAGATAGTATAAGTTACAGTAAGTAGATATTCTAAGGCAATATTAATCAAAGCACAATATACCGCATTAATAAATATTCCGTGAAATTAAGTCTTCTATTCATTTTTCAACAGCCGTATTACATCACAGCTAACTAAACATTAAGTAATTCTACGTTGCGGTAATATATGCCGCGGTAGTTTCAACATAAAAGACTGTAACAGAATATTCTTTTTTCTTGGAGATTCTGTTTTGTCACAAGTAGTTATGATCACGTTTTAGGAAAATGCTCTCTTCTTGCTTTGCGAAGAGCGGGTACACAACTATTTAATTATAAAATAAAACGGTTCTACACATTATGTAGTATCTAAGGTATTAATGGCATAGTTCAATCTAAAAAAGAGTGTGATGTAGAAATGAGACATTTTGAAAATTAGGAATTTTCACTTGCGTCATAATATTAACAATGGTCTCAGGTCAGTACTTATACTAACTTTACAAATAACTAATGAGTAACTTTGCGCCAAGAGTCAAATCAGTTTGCTTACTTTTAGATTCCAAATCACTGGAATCAATTCGAACTAAACATGTAAGAAAAAGTTTCGTTGACTACCGTGCGGAGAACGGGCAGACTTTACAAATAACTAATGAGTAACTTTGCGCCTAGAGTCAAATCATTTTGCTTATTTTTATATTCCAAATCACTGGAGTCAATTTGAACTATACATGTAAGAAAAAGTTTCGTTGACTACCGTGCGGAGAACGGGCACGCAGCTAGTAACAATTATAAACCTGAAACCACTGAAACTCTGAAATCATGAAATAATAATTGATAATCCAGAGGCTATAAATATTGTAAAAAACAGAGCTATCAAAGCTAAAGAGAAGTGGGAAAATAAGCCAGGTCCCAGACAGCACAGCAAATTTGCATCAAACTTGCAGTAAGGTTGATTTATCAAGTCAATAAACTTGAATTAAGCATGAAAATTTCAAGCGTGTAAGCTTA
Source organism: Cheiracanthium punctorium (assembly GCA_038373885.1). Classification (NCBI taxonomy): domain Eukaryota; kingdom Metazoa; phylum Arthropoda; class Arachnida; order Araneae; family Cheiracanthiidae; genus Cheiracanthium; species Cheiracanthium punctorium. The sequence continues at coordinate 373,367 of JAWZYV010011953.1, forward strand.
ATGCAAGCTTGAATCAAGTGTTCAAGTTTACACTTGTCCAACTTGCATTAAGCTTGACATAGCAAGCTTAATTCAAACTTAAAAAAATTTCCTAAAACAAAACTTCCTGAATAGATGGGGCGCCGGTCGGCGAAACCGCCCCCCATTTATTTTATTTTTTCACGTATTTTCCCTTCTACGCTGAAACCTCAAGTTATTTTAATCTGCTTCCACCTAGCGGCTGGGATCGATCTCGAAACCTCAGGTGTGGGAAGCCAGTTCCTAACCACCATGCCAATTTTGACTCGCGGTGACATCAGGCGCGTAGCCAGGAAAATTTTTCGGGGGGTGGATATGAACTTATATGTGTATAAATAGACGGAATTTCATCACTAATCCAAAAATTTCGGGGGGGGGGATATATCCCGATATCACCCCCTGGCTACGCCCCTGGGTGACATGACTAAAGTTTGAAGTGACTGTTATGGTTGTCACGTCGTATTGGCCGAATGCCGATCTGTTTCTTTTATTTTTCAATGGGATGAATCAAAATTAAAATAATGTTATGTGCGATTTATAGACTCTACTAATAGGGAAATAAGTATAATATAAACTTAAAAGCAGCGCACGTTTTAAAACTTTCAACATCGCAACACTCATGTTGGACAATATTGGCCAAAATCGAGACAAACAATTGATTTTGAAATCAATTTTGTAGTATATTTGTATTTTATTTTGAGGAATTTCAATATTTGGAAATATAGAATCTTTTTTTTTAATTCTATGGTCAAGTACATTTATGACTGATGATAAATTATTTTTTATGTGGATGTGGCTTTCCAAATCAAGCAGTCATCAAGTTGTATTCAAGCTTGACAGTTCAAATGACTTAAATTCGGCGGGAAAATATTTGCGGACTCATTTTTTTTTTTGTAATCACCAAGCTTGCTGCAAGCTTAAAATGAATTGAACTGTCAAGCTTGTATTAATGCGTCAAATTCAAAGGAATATCAAGCTTGATTTAAGCTTATGTGCTGTCTGGGGTGAGAACACTCGGGCTTAAGCCTAACTTTACGAACACGCAATGAAGTGCAGATGGAGTGGAAAATTGAAGTGGAGTACTTCCTTTTCAATACCACCGTACTTACGTTTCAGTTTAAAGAAAAAACAAAAATAGCTAGGTTTCTGCAGGTTACCTGTCAAAAGGAGTCGCTTTACGTAACCTGGGGGTACGACCATAGCTATAAGAGAAAAAACCAGCATGGATGCTAACCAAACATGAAAGACGAAAAAGCACGGAAGACGGAAGAAAGACGGAAGCACAGACGACTAAAAATCGATGCCAACCGAGAAAATTAATCAACAAAAATAAAAACAGCTAGAGCCAAGGAGTAAAAAGTAGGAGAAAGAAAAACCGACAAAATGCTGCCAAAAACCATGTTAATTTATCAAGAAATTCAGAAAATGGAAGGGAAAAAAATAAATTATATATATATATATATATATATATATATATATATATATGTATGTATTTAATTTATTATATATGTATATATGTATATATATATGTATATATATATATGTATTCTTTTAAATAAACTTCCATATTATGATATTGTATATCCTAATTTGGTTTTATTTGAAATAGGTTAACGTCTCTAACAGGGGCGTAGCCAAGGGGGGGGATATCGGGATATATCCCCCTCCCCCCGAAATTTTTGGATTAGTGATGAAATTCCATCTATTTATACACATATAAGTTCATATCCCCCCCCCCCCGTAAAATTTTCCTGGCTACGCGCCGGGTCTCTAAACATATTTTAAATAATGACAGAACCTTAATGTATCAAAATAGATAATTCGTGGCAATTTATGTCCGCGGCAGTTTAACACAGTTTCTCGCAACTTTTCTATGACGCAGCACTCGGAGAGTCTTTGAATCTTGAAGGAGCTTCTTGTGTAAATCCCAGTCTAGTGTGTATCACAGGCTAAAGGAGCGATATATTTTTTTAGCGGAGCACTTGGCTACCCTTCGCACGGAGCATAGTTTGCGAAATAGTCGGATGGACATACAAACCGAAACCATAAACGCTTTTCGACTACCCTGGAAAATGTTCAAAAATAGTTAGTTGATAATAACGATAATGTAAACAAACACGAGTTTAAATTTCTATATCGACTCGCGATAATTCACTCTCTTATCAATTCAAGTAGAAATGAGCACATATGGACAGGCGGGGATAATTCCACTTCAACAGAAAGAGCGTTAAAAAAAAAAAAAAAAAAAAAAAAAAAAAATTCTTCGACAACAAAATGTTTCTATGAAGATTAGGACTCCTCTATCTTCTATCCTCAAATTCCAACGCACGAAAATGTTCTCGCACATAGTTACAGTATCGGAGGGGCAGTCTATTTTTACGTGCAGGTCTGCAGGCAATCGTCAAGATTTATTAAGTTAAGGAGGCTTTCCGGGGGCGTAAAACGATACAGGCATTCGAGTTTTGCGGAAAAGCAATTGAGCAAGTTTGTTAGCACTAAAACCGAATTACACCGCATTTGCGACAGAATTTTTCTGTTTGAATGTTAATATAAAGCTTTAACATTCTCAGTATTTTTATGCATACTTGAAGTATAATTTTTAAGCTGTGATTTTAATCAAAATTAAGCAAGTGATTATATATTATCGATCATTTACAACAATTAAAAAAAAGATGGTTGAATCAGTAATGTTGATCTATTTTAAATAAACTTCCTAAATATAACAATATATAACAAACGAATACCGATTCCTATTTTAATTAAAAAATACACCATTTAATTGGTTCGGTTTGTAATATCTCTTTCATTGTTAGAAAAATATACTTCTTGCAAAGGAGGTACAGGGAATTTCAGAATTCTTGAAGTTTATTGGAAATTACTGCAGTGTGTGGACATAAACGTTACCTGAAACTGTTTGATTCACACGGAAGGATAAAATAAGTATAGCAGTTTCAAAATGTCCTGAACACACTCATTCATCCATTCTACATTTTTTCAGGCTCGAAAGCATATTAAATATTTTTGAAACTGTTCAAAATTTGCATAGTTCTAATCGATAAAAAAAACAACAGAAAAACGTATATTTCGTGTATAATATCATGTTCACACACACAGCTTTAAGAATTTCTTACAAACAATACATTAATAGCAACAGATTAATCGCGATCTCAATAACTCAAACTACCTCACATTGTGACAATATATTTCCTTGTGGCTTCCAAAACTTGGGCGAATAAATATCGCGGAATATAAGCAAGCAAAAAGAATTCAAAACTGATCCCATAAAGCTATCTGAAGAATGTGGATGGCCAGATAATTTCCTGAGGATTTAAGTAGTTTTCCTTCAATCCGCCATTTTCCACATTTTCTTCATTTTTCGTCTTTTGTGAGAAAATTCTTTAATATTATGGCCCATTTACCTTCTCGTTTGAAATTTTCTATGACTTTCGAGATTGAATAGCCCCCTTTCCCCCCCTTTTATTCCATTTATTATTATTAAACATGGAAAATGTTTTATAGGCAATATCAGCTATTTGTGAGGTGATGGTAAAGCTGCTGTTCATTTTATTACCATAGTAACTTATTAGGAATGATTGAGGGATCGGAAAGAAATGTATTCAAATGTGAAAACCACGGAGATATATATTATAGGAGTGGGCACTCTCAATAGCTGCTATGCTAGATTTTTGGTATCCCAAATAAGTATCAATTATGTAAACATTGGAAATCTAGTGACGTGCAGCGATCCTAGCGGCAAAAGAATAAAGCATTTCCCGTGCTGATTGATAACTAATTTTACTTATTTTTAATTTTCCTACCTAGCATGTGAACGAGATTATTAACGCGAGCACTAAATTTAAATTATTTTTTCCCTTTTCCTTACATGGTTGCCTTAGAACAGTTTTTTCTTTTTTTATTCATTTGTTACTATCTTAAGATTATTAAAATATTGAGTTTATATTTGTTAACGAGTGCGTAAATCGTGGCTCACAGAAAATAAGTTTTCGTCTGCCAAGGTATATATTTACATTAGAAAATGGCTTTGAATTCATTACTGAGTTCTTTATGTAACATGAATTTAATATTTTAATATGAGTTTTTTAACAGCAATTTAAAGCTGTGTTAAAATTTGTCGCAGCATGAAATAAATGTAAATACTGCTTTCTTGAGTGTGATCGTCATTATAAATAAACACTTTTTAAATATTGCATTCACACATACTACATTCTTCTAAATTTACTACTATTTCTTAAAATACAAGGGTCCGAGGCCCCCAGACTCGCTACGCTCGCTTTTCGTATGAGGCATTCGTCCCCTAATAAGGGTTATTCGTAAAAAAGACATAATTTCAACAGACAAAACCCGAAGATTGGATCAGATAGAATGTTACTGAGCTACACATTGCTTGGTTCTGGCACGTTCATTGGTACATAAAAATTTAAACTTCACACTACAGTAGACCCCCTCCCCCTCATAACACAGAAGATATTTTGCTATGGGAATCCGTGTTGTACGGGTTCTGAGCTATACTCCACCTGGAGTGAGGACTCCGCTTAAAATCGCTGGAAAAATTATTTGCTCTCCTCAGAAACACAATGATATTTAATGTTGCCATTGAAAAGTTATATTAATTAAGAGCGAAAGCGTAATAAAATCAGAACATCTGTTTCAGCTGTATTTTTAATAATGTAAAACCTATTGGACACCTTGCGAATTTGCCACCCATGGCGATTTTTCTTTATTTGGTGACTTGCGTACATGTAAAGTTAATAAAAGCTACGGAACAGATAGGATAGCTTGCCACCCATGGCGACTTTTGATTATTTGACGATTTACACATGCTCACAACCTATAATTACTGTTCATTTAAGGTTACCGGAAAACCGTTATCCATATTTTCATTTACATAATCGTTTGCAGATTGGCGAACTTAGCTCCACGAATTATACCATCTCGTCGCGCTAGCAAATATCCAAAGTGTACTATAACTGCTATAATGGCATAGTTAACGCCGCCAAATATTTCTACTGGTAGCCACAATCCAGCTGGACCGAACCGGCTTTAAAATAATCTGCATTTTAATTATTTTTCATTTTCAAGATATTAGTTATTCTGTTTTGAAAAAACGAATAATCGCTCATTCTAAACTCCTGTTGTCTAAGCGAACTTACTATTTGAAAATTGTCAACTTTGTGTGACACATTTTGAGTTACTTATTTCATATAGTTTTTATTTTGGCGTTAAATGGGCGTAATTCTAACTCATGTTTGTAAATTTCACGCGATTCTAGATACTTGGATACGATTTGTTGCAAAGGAATGAATGATTTTATGCCAAATCTGGGAACCATTCTGTTTATTTTTTCAGTTTTTCATTAATATCTTCTAAACTAATTCGATTTTCGAAATTCAAGTCAGCTTAGCAGGTTCCTCGGAATTTTCCGAATCTGTGGGCACCTTAGTCGAAACTCAAATCCCCACTGTTTAGGAGGAGATAGGTCAACAAGCTCTGACAGCGCCAGCGGCAGCGGCCTTTACTTTTTTTTAGAATAGAGAGACAACTTTTGGGCAAAATAATAACACGATATTACATACATAATATTACTTCTTTTCGAAATTATTGCCTACATTAATTACGAAATAGTATTCTAAGACAATTATGTTATTAAAACACACTTGAAGCCAGAAATTATTTATTTCCGACGTTCATAAGTCTGTATATTTAATTTTTTAAAGTTCGGCTAATTCGACGATCGCCATTTACTTCGCCTTGGTGGAAATGATGGAGATATAAACAACATGAGATGCGCAGTTACCCATTGTGCGTAGCGCCATCTGTTTGCAACAACGGCATTATCCAACTTTCTAAGAGAAGTGTCCACTCCTTTAAAAACTCCGCAAAACATTGCTTATTAACCCTTTAACGCGCAGTGATCCCGCTCTGGGATCACCCAACTCTGACGTTTTGACTGTTGTTGCCTGCCACGAAGAATAGATTTGATTTCTATAAAAATAGTTGCGGGTGACATAGCTCCACGAGAGTCCTTACTTTTTAGCACGTCCTTTCCCGTAAAAAAAATTGTCACGATTATTTTTAACAGCACTGACATCTGCCGAAAAAGAGAAGAATGCGAGAACAGCTGGATAGATTGCCCAATGCTGAAAAAAGGGCAGCCGTTGCCATCGCTCGACTTAACTACCAGCAAGATGGCGGACGATCGAAACCTTCATCGCGTGCCACAGATCTAGAGACCCTTTTTGGACGCAGCTGGCTGTGCGCCAGCTGCGTCACGATCGATGAAGGTTTCGATCGTCCGCCATCTTGCTGGTAGTTAAATCGAGCGATGGCAACGGCTGCCCTTTTTCCAGCATTGGGAAAGGGTTGCGCCTCAAAGGGTTAACTTATTGACTCTGAAGCAATTTTCCCGTCTCACAAGTTTTAGCGTTAACTGCAATGTGTTGTCACTTAGTTTAATACTATTTCTTTGAGTGTGCAAAATAACTGCGGTTGCGGGGGGGGGGGGATATTCAGATATCAGTAAATAAGTATTTTTTTTAAAGACTAACAAAGGACTTAAATGGTGCTGATGGAGGCAAGAGGGTTACATGCTACCCAACTTAGTTTAGAAAATTACACATTAATGACTATGTCATTTTATATCTCACCCCCTTTATTGAAAATTGTCCGAGAATTGTGTCCCAAAAAAGCGACATAATTTTACATATATTTAAATACTATTAGTTCACAACAGCATTAATCTATTGTTACAATATTTCGTAAGCTGTAGAATATGCATCACATGTATTTTTTACATATATGAAAATACTATTAGTTCATAATAGCCTTAAATCTATTGTTACAATATTTCGTAAGCAGTAGAATATGCATCCCATGTATTTTTCTAGCAATAGGTTACTATCATAAAAAATTTCAACATCGGGTTACTCGGCGAAATACACGAAAGATGCGAGATAAAATGACATAGTCCATTAATATCGTTTTAATAAGACAAAAGAAACAAAATAATTAGGGGGGTTCAGGGGGGTATCTCCCTGGACAAATAAAAATAAAAAAAATCTGATGTGTCCAACACATGACTTCCTTGCACGTCCATTAGATCAAAAATATTTTCGATGCACTTCCTCTAAATTTATTTGTTTGAAAGAGATAAAATATCAATAATAGTAAGGTTTAGCGATTTCTAGCCAAATATTTCGATATCGCCAAGCTGAGTTCAATTTGAAAGATTTCTTTCTGACACTATATTTGGCGATATTTCACCAAAAGCCGACAAACTTGAGATAGTCAGTGAGATTTTGGGGATAGCCAAAGTAGTCATTGACCACAGACTTTCAATGAATTGAATGCATCCATACACCTCAATGTATTTAAAGTCATTTGGCTCACCCTGTAAATAAATTCTCAGTCGATTGCTGTCAAAAAAGATATTGAAAACAGTTAGATATTACAATAGTTCTAAATACAAAGTTAAAAAATCTACGGGTTAAAGTTTTAGAGTTATACAAAATAGGAAATAATTTTTGGCGCCAAATTTGGCGATATTTCGGCGAAACTCGTCAATGTCGAAGACATTTGGCGAGATTTTAAGCATGAACCAAACAATGACAGATTATCGCCAAATTTGGCGATATTCCGCCAAAACTCGCCAAGAACGATAACAAATGGCGATACTTTGGGCATGGACCAAATGACTGACTATCGCCAAATTTGGCGATATTTCGCCAAAACTCGCCAAGGTCGAGGACAGACGGCGAGATTTTGGGCATGTACCAAACAATGACTGTATTATATTGAAGATGTCCATAGACATTAAGGTACTGAAATTCTTTTCGGTGGTCCTGTAAATAAACTCTCCAGTAGATTGGAACCAAAAATCGAGATGCACAACTAGATGTTACAACATTCTTATATATGAAATTTCATAATAGTTTTTGAGATTTGAGAGTTAAATATGCACACACATACACCAAAAGTCGCCAAGCTTGGCGACTTTTGGCATAGTTCTTGAGGGAGGCACGTGACCGTGGTCGGACCATTACCTAACTTATGTGGTAGGACGGTATTGTGCTTGAAATGGATGAATGCCCCTAAAATTGCTATTGACCGTAATGTATTGGAAATCTTTTGAGTGTTCCTGTAGCAGAACTATAAATGAAAAAGACACTTTTTTTAATGGAGAAATTCATTTTCTAACTCTTTACAGCATATATCACTTCTGAGTCGTTTGAAATAGCCCAATACCTCTAAAAAACGCTTTGATGAATTTCGGCCCATAGAGCGTAATGTATTTCGAATCTTTTGGGCGGTCCTGTAGATAAACTATTCAGTCGAATGGAACCGAAAGGGAAGGTGCACAACTAGATGTTACAACAATCCTAAATATAAAGTTTCAACATTCAACGCCTAACAGTTTTTGAGATATGCGAGTTTAATGAATTTCGGCCCATTGAGTGTAATGTATTTCGAATGTTTTGGGCAGTCCTGTAGATAAACTATCCAGTCGAATGGAACCAAAAGGGGAGGTGCACAACTAGATGTTACAACTATCCAAAATATGAAGTTTCGACATTCTACGCCTAATAGCTTTTGAGTTAGGCGAGTTTAATGAATTTCGGCCCATAGAGCGTAATGTATTTCGAATCTTTTGGGCGGTCCTGTACATAAACTATCCATTCGATTGCCACCAAAAGGGGAGGTGCACAACTAGATCATAGAACAATCCTAAATATCAAATCTCAACATTCTACAACCATTAGTTTTTGAGATATGCGAGTTACATACATACGTACGTACGTACGTACGTACAGACGGCATGGAAAAACTGGCCACAGTAGACTCGCCACTGGTCAAAATGAGTTGCAGACGCGTTAATATGATCGTGCATGCTAGCTTACGATGAGATGCATCGAAAAATTTTTTTTAATTAAATTTAGAGGTAGTCAAAATCGGTTTTTATGTCGAAATTTGGCCCCCAAAATTTTTCGGGATCACATTACTTCCTTATACTACGTACAAGGAAGTAAAACTCGGCTCGAACAGCCGAGTTTTTTATTTTTATTTTTATTTTTTTAAACCTGAAAAAAACGTAGCTAATTTTACTCTTGAACATGTTATGCGCCGTCCCCTTCCCTAAAATTTTCGATCACACTACGTATTATGAGCACTAATGCAATTTTTGAACAGTTCTCAAAGCAGTCAAATTATGTGAAAACTCCGATAGTCTGTAAAAGCTGTACTGTATGTTTAAAGTTTGAACACTTGAGTTATGAAGCATCCAGAAAAACAAGCTGACAAAAAAGTTCTGCATACAATTTTTCTTCCGTCTGGTCTTAACAGTAAAATGCATGTTTTTTTTTAATGGTCTTTTAATAGTAATTTTTTTAAGTCATAACTTCATTTAGGATTATTTATGCTAGCAAAATTATTTTTAAAAATTTCAGCATGTAGTTTCCCAGAAAAATCATGAGTAATGTTCAACTTCGAAAAATTGGAATGTCCACCCTATAGCTCTCATAAAACAAAAGAAAGTAGTCCAATTCTATTTTATTGAGTCCTAATGCCACTATTTTTAAAAAGTTTTGTATTTATTTTCATTTTTCAATGAAAATTTGAGGCCATCAGAAATTCGGGCCAAAATTTAATCAGCGAACTGGATGCACACGCTATGAATTCATGCTTGTTTGCTCAAAAAATAATGTTGATGGCCTTATATTTATTTTAAATGTATATTTTAGACAAAAAACTACAAACTTTTCTTTTTATTGGGTTGGCAACAAAGTAATTGCGTTTTTCTGTATGTCAATATTTCGCCTGGCCAAAACTACTGAAGTTAATTTTGCGAAATTTGGCACGTACGTGAGTTCTTCAACATAGGTGCTAGATCAGAGAGCATTTTCCAAAATTCGTAATCTTAGGGGGGTAAGGGGCCAAAAAGTTCTTTTCACATATCCCGCGTGATCTCAAATAAAAATAGAGATATCCGTGAAATTCTTTCTGTAAAATACAGCAATCACGAATACCTAAAAATTAATTTCAGGACATTTTTAATATTGTCCTCTAAGGAGGATAGAAGCGGAAAAAGGGGGAGGGTGGCCATCTTTTATGGACGAAAAAAAATACTGCCAGTGAAATTCTTTCTTTAAAATGTAACAAATATGAATCATATGTTCAGGCACAGCTTACCTGTAATTAAAAACTTGTTGAAAACTTATTTGTTTGAATTTTATACCAGAAAACGCAATTACTTTGTTGCCAACCCAATATTAAGGAAAAATGAGAAAGTATCCATGGCTACCAGTATGCACTGCAGGGTTTCCTTTTTAAAAGTCACTGTATATGTGTGGAAGAAAATTTTGTCTCCGAGATAATTTATTTGAAAACTGCTTAACCCTTTGAGGCACAACCCTTTCCCAATGCTGAAAAAAAGCTGTGTGGGGCACAGCCAGCTGCGTCAAAAAAGGGTCTCTAGATCAGTGGCACGCGATGAACGTTTCGATCGTCCGCCATCTTGCTGATAGTTAAGTCGAGCGATGGCAACGGCTGCCCTTTTTTCAGCATTGGGCAATCTATCCAGCCGTTCTCTCATTCTGCCATTTTTCAGCAGATATCAGTGCTGTTAAAAAGAATCTTTTTACAGGAAATGACGTGCTAAAAAGTAAAGGATTCTCGTGGGGAGCTAGGTCACCCGCAACTATTTTTATAGAAATCCAATCTATTCTTCGTGACTGGCAACAGTCAAAACGTCAGAGTGTGGTGTTCCCAGAGCGGGAACACTGCGCGTTAAAGGGTTAAGAGCTATGTGATGAATCTGATTTTATTTGTTTTTGCTTATACAACCTTAGCAGACTTATTTCGTCTGCCATTAAAATCATGCAAAGAAATAAAAAAAGAACACTTAACAGTCTGATAGCCAGATAGCTTCCCCGAGGATGTAAACAACTCAGAGGGAACTCAGGCGTTGTCGATATCAAATCGATGCCCATACACAAAAGATAGAGAGTCACGGAAAGAAAAAATGAAAATGTGAGGGTTTGAAACGTTCTTCTCAGCTCATTTTATCTCACGACCCACGCCTACGCTTCTGCCAATCAGATAAAGCTATCACGATGCGATGGTGATGTATTAGTTCCAAAGGGAAACAGAGAGATGAAAGTAGTGCTGTGTCTATATTTCTAACGAAAATCCTCAATCCACGGGGCCTCTTACATCCCAAAGGCAAATGGGACAATGCTCTACAAATTGCAGATGCCCCGAAACTCTAAATTTGTACTGAAAATGCATAATTAAAATGACCTATTATTATGCAGATGTCGCATACCTATCTACAGAAAAACAATAATTAATCATTTTTTCTCTAATTAACAAATTAAATCATTTGTAAATAAAAAAATTATATAATGTCGGGTATAAAATAGGTCATTTTAATTATGCGCATTATCAGAGTGTATGTAGAAAAAATATTCTGTAAAATGATTTTTATATGTGTTAAGCTGCGCGCAGTGAACCACATATTGAAAATAGTTGCTTTTAATCTTTTAATTAATTTAAATTTCCTAATAAACTTGGAAAACTTTTGAAGACATTAATGTCAACAGAAAAGGCCATTGTATTGATAAGCAAAATTTTTTAAATGTAGATAAATTATTTATGTACATATGGAATTGTGACAACACGCAGTTTGCCATGCTCGTGCTGCTATTCTATTTTCCTTCTTCTTCCAAAAATTTCATCCGAGATGTGATATTGTTTTTTCTGTGCCAGAGAATTTATATATACTTCCAATAAAGCTATTCTTTAAAATTTATGTTGTGTTTTATGATTAGGAGCACCCCATAGAATCATATACATGAAAGCCACTTTTTTCGATTTTCATCGCTTTTAAAGGGTACAAGACATCTTAAAACAAAGTTTTATATAAAAAATAGAAAGGAAACAAACGCCCCCACACTGCGACTGTATTTTGTTCATCATATGAAGTTTTCATGAATAAAAATAAATGAATAAGTACAGTATTGCATATCCACAGGCGGACTATGTTACTTTTGAAAGAAAAGCAAAATCATAAAGCAGCTTTTGAAATTTTTTTCAATAAGTCAACTACCAGTCCAACCTCCTATGGAATTTTAGATATCTCTATTCATTTGATTGTGGGTTAGACAAAGGTTTTTTTAATTCTTTTTTACTGGATTTTTATTTCTTTTAAAGAAAATATAGGCTAAGGGATTAGCATATATATTTAGAAAATTCCATATAGTTCTAAGAAAATTTCATGTTTTCAAGCTTTAACGGTGTATTTAAAAATTATCATTTGACCTTGATACAGAAATACAAATAAGCGAACTACTTCAAGCACTTCAAAATATTTAGAATGTCTCTTTACAAGCTGTGCGAAAAAAAATATGTTACAGGCACTTTTAGGTTATAAAAAATGCTTTTTTGTACATAATTGGTCATATGTTAGTAAATTTTTACCTCAATTTGCATACGAAGGTAGTGAAGGGGATTTTTATTCTTGGAAATACGACCTTAAGACGATAATTTTTGTATTACGCATGACAGCATGTTTTACTCATTAAAAAGTATTAGTGCACAGCAGTGAAAACTCAGATGCCAGTTAACTAAATTTTAAGTCTGAGCCGTTCACACGTTAAAATTTCTTATATGAAGGATGCAGGAGTAGAACCATCAGGGCCCACTTAGTTTAGTCAAGGCAAAAATGATCCCTTAACCCTTTGAGGTGCAACCCTTTCCCAATGCTGAAAAAAGGGCAGCCGTTGTCATCGCTCGACTTAACTACCAGCAAGATGGCGGACGATCGAAACGTTTATCGGCACAGCCAGCTGTCGTCAAAAAAGGGTCTCTATATCTGTGGCACGCGATGAACGTTTCGATCGTCCGCCATCTTGCTGGTAGTTAAGTCGAGCGATGGCAACGGCTGCCCTTTTTTCAGCATTGGGCAATCTATCCAGCTGTTCTCGCATTCTTCCATTTTTCAGCAGGTGTCAGTGCTGTTAAAAATAATCGTGACCATTTTTTTACGGGAAATGACGTGCTAAACGTAAAGGATTCGCATGGAGCTATGTCACCTGCAACTATTTTTATAGAAATCAGATCTATTCTCCGTGACTGGCAACAGTCAAAAGGTCAGAGTTTGGTGTTCCCAGAGCGAGAACACTGCGCGTTAAAGGGTTAAGAGCGATTTTTTAAATACATTTCCCTGGTAGCATTTTTCTGACCTGCATTACCACTGTACGTGAAGCTTCCCTTCAAATGCCGGCAGATGTAACTGTCAAATTGAATTCCAGCAAATAAAAGCCTCCTATGTACTTTTTAAACAAGTGATAAACGAACACAGACGTCGTTCTTTAGAATCAGGACGAACGAATCCCGGTCGTGAACTTAGATCATGGAATGGGAGTTGAGATTTTTAGCGTGAATCACGATGCAATCTCGCTGGGCAAATCCATGTTGAAAAGTTCACGCTAGCAATAGATGATCTTTTTCTTTATTTTTCAAAACGTAAAAATAAGGATAACTATCGCTAAAGTTGAATGTAGGAAAAAATTTACCAAAATCTCGAAAATCTAACGGTGAACACGACATTTAATGCACAGTTTAATGGCAAGAGGAGATTTTTATCGGCAAATTTAAAACAATTACCCAGCCGCATTTTCAGCTCAGAAAACTTGTACCAAGTGTAAAGATGATATAAAAGAGAGATGTGAATGGTTTATTCACAAGAAACATTGTACATGAATCAGGAATCCCGAAAATTTTCAGATTGTAAACTTTAGTGTTAATTACCTTTTAAATCGACGTTACCCTAAAGTAAAGAATAATGTATATTAAATATATATTTCCAATAAAATTTTGGACACTCATGTATTGCTGCAAGAATTTTATTAGCTTGTCCTGTGTGTTCATGCAATCCGAAAATGGGCGAACGCACTTTCTGGAGTGAGATGATGACATACACGTCTAACTCGATGACACATGTAGTTCATATCCCCCGAATTAAATTTTCCAGTACTATATCCCCTCCATAAAAATATTCGAGTATCCGATGCGACCTTCAAAAACACAGTTCTTGTCCTATATCTGTCTTATTTGACGTCACTGTTTATCGGTCATTCTTTATCTTTGCATCATTGGAAATTGGTCAAAAAAGGGTCTCTAGATCTGTGGCAAGCTATGAACGTTTCGATCGACCTGCATCTTGCTGGTAGTTAAGTCGAGCGATGGCAACGGCTGCCCTTTTTCCAGCATTGGGAAAGGATTGCGCCTCAAAGGGTTAAAAGAAGAACGATAAATATATTAAATATTTCAATTTTCGTTAGCTATTTCATTCGATAACAAATCAGTGTAATCATTTTCCCCTTAGTGTGTAGACCGCACTACTCTCTCTAGTCGTCATGAAAAACGACTTTTTTTTCAACAGAAAGTATGATTCCAAAGGATAAATATATACATATATACAGAGTGTCCCAAGAAAGCGGTAACACGCTTTCATAAATTAATGAGATTCGCGGTAATTCTTTACCTATTAGAGATAAGTAAGCAACCAACTTATCGCCCTACATTTGGAAATTTCCTGGATCCGCCACTGCTAAAAGAACAAAAATATAAAGTGTGTCCCCAAAAGGTTGTTACACGCTTTAATCCAGTAGAGATAAGTGGGCAATGTAAATTGGAGAAATATTCAAAATAAGGTACGGAAAAAGACTACGCTAAGAAAAAAATTCCTCTTGCTAATTTTCAAAAAGTTACACTTTCTAAATTTGTATGCGACGCCGTACAAAAAATTCTCAATTAGTAATATGAGCCCCATACACTAATGAGATGCTGTACAAAATTTGAGAATTACGTCGTAAAAAGTGTCAGAGGTATGAAGTTAAATATATGCTGACTTAAACCTTTTTGTAATGTCTCTCGAAGGGGAAAAGCCACTTTGGAGGTTCGTATTTCAGGTGTCGTACAGAAATTACGAAAGAAAATGATATTTTTTCCACTCTATCCATAAACGATCACATTCGAACTCATGTACATCGCAAGAACATCTTGTTTAAAGATATCTCTCAGTTATTTTATGATGAAAGACAAATAAATAAAGGCATAAATTTCATGGTGAAGTTTGGCAGCCCTCGTCCTCCATCGAAGTTTTGATATTGAAATTGTTTTAGCAGAATAGTCAAGGTCAAAAGTTTACACCTGCAACATACAGAGTTTCTTATAATTCTTTATATGACTGATTAGGAAAAGAAACAGAAAGTACACCCAGATTTTAAAACCTAATGGCAATGATCCAGATAGTTCCTGTCAACACAGTTCCATGTGAACGGGATTTTCTGAAATGAACAGAATTAAAACAGCTTTACGCTCATCAATTCAAGAAGAGTCATTAGAAGATCTAATGATGGTAAAAGTAATGGAGTGTCCATTGATGATTATGACCCAGGTTCAGCTATAACTCTTTAGTAGAATAACGCAAAAGGTGGGTGGGGGGGGGGGGTGGAACATAACACATACTATACTGGATAGTAAGTGGCGATTGCTAATGGACAGTAAACAAAATTGTAATAAAATAATTAAACTGAAATGATTAAAATTCCTAAAATTTCTTATTGTATTCCTTTTCTAATTATTCCTTCCGTCTCTTTGCAGTGAGAAATTGAATGGTTTAAATAAAGTTAATGCTTCTCATTCTTTACCACGGATGTGGTTGGTAGATTTGTCTAAGTGGCTGACAAATCTGCGTTCGATCTGGTAAAAAATGAGCCTTACCAGCCACCATGGACAGTAGAAAATTTTCACTTTGGAGAAGGTTAGTATGGGGCACATTTTACTAACCGATAATTTTTTTGTACGGGGGTAGTATACGAAAAGAGTCACTTTTTGAAAATTAAAGAGAGGAATTTTTTTCTTAAGGTAGTCTTTTTTCCTACCTCATTTTGAAATTTTTTTCAATTTACATTGTCCTCTTATCTCTAATAGATAAAGAATTAAGGTGTATTACCATTTTTTTGGGATACCCTGCATAGATATCCGTTAAATAATCTCTATAAATATTTTTCTTTTATATAACAAACTGCTTGAATATGTGTTTGATTTTTTTTTTCCGTTTCAATTTTTTTACTAGAATATTTTTCTATTATGTAGTTCTATTTCAAAATTTGTATAAGAATTTTAATCAACCTCCTGTGTCCGATCGAGTTGATACGGAGTTAAACACGTGTATTATAATTCAAATGACACAGAGTACTACTTTCGAGAAATTTAGCCGGATTGCCGTTTGGGACTGCTTGCAAATCCCAGGATTAGAAATCTATTCACGAGCCGTGGCAACAGCCATGGGCACCGGCAGAATATTTCACAGGGGGGGGGGACAAAGACTACTTTAACGTATGGTTACCATGTTGGAAAGAGCAAAAAAGCAAGGAAAAACACTGCATACAAAAATCCAAGCAATTAAGCGCTGGCAGCATAGGGCAAGGGGGGCATTGTCCCCCCTTGCCCTATGCAACTGTCCTCGTCCAAGGCAACAGCTCGGGTAATATACTTACCTATAAGCGCAGACGATTTTTTGCAGCTGCTCCTTTATTACAAGTAGTGATTGCCGGATTGTTTGTTCAGAACTAGTCGGATGTAGTTTGGAGAAATCGCTCGAAATAAGTCGCGCCAACTACGGCAACTGGTGTGATATTAGCCCAGATAGCCGCGATGATCAGCAGTTCTCGCGACAAAGTTTAGCTGTGAGGATTTGAAACTTTATTCAGGCCTGGACCGCCTCCTTCATAGGCCCTCGGCTAAAGATTGAAAAGGTGCCCCTATAATGCGGTCGTGATCGCATAGGCTTTCAGAAGGGAAGAAGAAACAAACTAAAAATCTACACAACCGGGACAACCTACAAAAAGCGGTAACACGTTTTGATAAATTAATAAGACTCGTGGTAATTCTTTATCTATTAGAGATAAGTAAGCAACCAACTTGTCGCCCTACATGTGGAAATTTTCTGGACTCGCCACTGCTAGAAGAACAAAAATATACAGGGTGTCCCCAAAAGGTTGTTACACGCTTTAATCCAGTAGAGATAAGTGGGCAATGTAAATTGGGAAAATTCTCTTTCCTCCTCTGATATATGAAGGGAAATGTGAAAAGAACGTCAAAGAACGTTTTGGCCCCTTACCCCTGTTAGGGTAAAAATTCTAAAAAACCCTGAAATGATTTTTAGGTATTACTCTTACTTACATTTCAAAACAAGAACTTAAGAGCTATTTCTGTTTTCCTCTGAGATATAAAAGGAACCTGAAGAGAACGTTTTGGACAGCTACTCCCGTCTAGATACGAATTTTTAAAAATCGCTTTTTAAATGAAGTCTTGGGCACAAAAGCTATAAGCTTCTAATTGCGCCCAGCAAATTTGACTGGGCGTTGATCGTCTGCCAGTCAAGTCAGTCATTCATTCAGTCAAGACATCTTCCTTTATTTATAGAGATTGGTAAAAGAATTTAGAGTCTAAATTCTCTATAAGATTATACCCTAAACTGTATTTTAATCATTTGAGGAACGGGGAGGCTTTAGACCGTGGCCTTGTTAAACCTATGAGGAAATTAGTCCCTGCAAATTTCGTGTGAAAAGGGTATTATGGGTGCATAAAAATTATAATACATTTTCAGTGGATTAGACAGTATGTAAATCTACACCTGTCGACTTAGCTGTTCAAGGACAAAAGCACTAAATTTAGCCATAGCCTAATCCATCCAGATCGAATTTGCATATTTTTTACTTTGTAAACAAAGTAGTCTGGTATTCTATTTCGGCTGACAAGCCCTCTTCTAATCACGCTTCTCTCTTCTTACGGGCGTGTTATTTTGAAATACGTATGAATAAACAGAGCTTATCCATGACTGGACTACCAATTGGTAAATCACGTTGGTAACAAACAAACAAACAAAAAAAAAAAGCAAACGAAATATACGTCTGAAAGCAAGCAGAATTTTATAAATGATCCAAAACCACGACATGCATTTCGATCAAAGGAACAGATGTCCCATAAAGTCTATACACTTGCTGAGATCCCCAAAATTCTATTAACTCGATTGAGGATACCACTAATTGAGATAGATGGATTGTAGCTTTCCCTAGACTGAAGAAAAACAGCAAATTCTGGAAGTTCTTTCAAATAGACAGACTACACAAAATTGATGCTTTTCTTTTAATAAAGATGGATCTCTGATTTTTATGAAATGAAAATTGAACTCAGGAGGCATATAAAGAAGTTCTTGAAGAGGACCTGTTGCCAAATGTAATTGATTTGGCCGGAGAAAAGTTTGTTTTCCAACAAGATAATGTCCCAACTCACTAGAGCCAGCTTATGACAACCTGGTCTAGGTGCAAAAATACTTAAGTTTCAGAATGGCGATCTAGAAGTCCTGATCTCAACCCCATTGAGAATTTCTGGGGCAGGGGCGTAGCCAAGGGGGAGTTAGGGGGTCATAACCCCCCATGAGAAATTTTTGCTATACAAAATGTATAGTCTTCACTACATTATCACACACACGTATCCATATATATGAGTTGCAGTAGTCGTAACCCCTCCCATGGAATATTTCTAGCTACGCCCCTGTTCTGGGGTGATCTTGCTCGACGCTTGTATAGTAGGGTGTATCGAAAAAAACTTTTTTTCGAAATTCGCTCTCCCTTAGTGCTATTTTTAGGCCAAACGGACTCCATAAAAAGTGTGTTAAATTTCAACTCGATTGGCTAAGGTTTTCAGCTACCGCATTCAACCTAAATTTTGGAAAAAAAAAAAAAAAAATGAAAAAAGCAAATTTTTGAAAAATTTCTGAAAAATATAATTTTTTTGAAAATTCCTTGTCCTTAGCATTACCTTAATTGACTGAATAATAAGTATGGAAATTTTCAGCTCGATCAATTAATATGTTCAGTTGCCGCAGTGAGCATAAAGTTTGGAAAAAAGAGGAGGGAGGGGGGGGAGAGAAGAAATTTTGCTGTCATTCTGTGGAGACATTTCAATCCTTTTGTGTTAATATTTTGTATGTACATCACGTCTCAATAACGTAAATAACGTAAAAAAGGTGTATGTTTCCATTTTGAGTTTGCATGCAACCGATGTTTATTATCTGGAAAAAAGTATCGCAAAAGATACAACAATATTTCAGCTACTTCTTCACATAAAACTAACCTTAACTGAAACACTAGTCATACCGTGGGATACGTTTTTATAGTCCAGAGTCCAGTGCCATAGAATTTTGCCGCCTAACAGAGGAGCCAGAGTGTCACAGTTGTTTGCAGTCTGTCAGTGGAAAAGTGATGTCCGGACCGGCATTTCTTCAGGTGCAAGTCACTGGAGGCATAGGTTACCCATCTTACATCCAATAACTTGCACCTGAAGAAATGCCTGTCCGGGCATCACTTTTCCTCTGACGAAGACTGCAAACAACTGTGGTACTCTGGCTCTTTTCTCAGGTGGCAGACTTCTCTGACACTGGACTACGAAAACTTATCCCACGGTACGACAAGTGTTACAGTTCTGGTTATTCCTATGTGGAGAAGTGGCAGAAATATTGCAGTATCTTTTGGAATAAATTTTTCCAGATAATAATGTTTTGTTCTTTTTTTATTGGCCATGGGAAACTTACTTATTGGATGACCCTCGTATCTTAGGCAACTTTCAGAAAAAATCCTTAAGCATGAAAATCACCTTCAAAAATTGGCTAAAAGTTATAGGGTATTTTGCAATGTTTAGGAAAACATTTGCAAAATACCCTATGTTTGAGATTTGTTTCCTCAATATTTCGTAATTGTTATTGGTTCACCGTTTAGTATAGTCCATCCATACTACAACAGGCAAAGAGACAGTGAGAATTTTTATGAGATTAGATTCTTTAAAAAATTGCTCAAAACTTTCATGGTTTTTATTAAACGAACAACCTTAATGGTCGGAAGACGGTAGTTATTGACGCAGCTGTGCTGCACAGCCAGCTGCGTTAAAAAAGGGTCTCTAGATCTGTGGCACGCGATGAACGTTTCGATCGTCCGCCATCTTGCTGGTAGTTAAGTCGAGCGATGGCAGCGGCTGCTCTTTTTCAGCATTGAGAAAGGGTTGCACCTCAAAGGGATAAATAATTTAAAGCTTCCTGGATATTTTGCCTTTAAAATAAAATAATTTCGTTCATAATTTCAGTGAAAATGTTCAATGTTGAAATGTTAAGATTTTCACTTTTGTTATTTCATGTCTAGGAGGAGAGGGGGGGGAGTTTTAGCCTCTAAACCACCCTCTTTGGGTGCGCTTTTGATATATAGAGAGAGCATTTCGATGTGATGTTGCACATGCGTTATCTTGGGTGACAGATGACTGCGCATTCTAAAGCGCAGATTCTGGCATTGTGTATTGCTACTTAATTTATGGTATTTAAAACCAGAAAATCACAGTTTAACTATTTCAATGTCTAAATGTCGCTAGTAAATCAGATATTTCCCTTACAAAATCAGCCCATTTTATTCATCCAATGGCATGATTTAAATTTAGTACCATTCCTTCATGTTCACAATCAAATTTCTCTCCAGAATTCCTTATTGTTATTAGTTTACTCATTCAGCCTACCAGTAAGATAAAAGAGGATGTCCAATTTTTAGTAACAATATTTTCAGAATAAATAAAACTGCAAATTTAACTGCAAGTAGATTTTAACAATACAGTAGAACCCCGATCTATCGTTCCCGCATTCATCGTTTTCCCGTATTGGTCGTTTTATTTCGATGATCCCTGCACAAATTGTATTTGATTAACGTTAAAGAAACCCACATGAATATTTCGCCAAAAAGTGTCTTTCCCGCATTCATCGTTGTAAAATTTTTCTCCTGACCAAAATGAAATTAAACGTTAAATGGATACATATGGGATGCAAACTTAAAATTGCTTCTTGGTATGATTTCTTGGTTTATTCATGATCAGATGAACACTCGTTGGGTTGAAGAGGAAGTGTATAGCGTAAAATTTAATGATTACATTTCAATTAATCAGGACTCGGCATGCGGTATCTTAAACATGGAAGAAACCTGTGATGATGCAAAGATTGAATTAATGGCAAAGCAGAGGATAACGTTCATCCAGATGAGGCTGAGCCTACAGTAGTACGAAGCAATAACGGTATTTGAAACTGCATGAACATTTTTATGCAAACGTAAAATCACATAATGTTTTATTTAGTATTTAAGTGAAAATTTACTGTTCCACTGACGAAAAACTCCATAAAATTACTGATTTTTTAAAATAAGTATCACTTAATTTCCATCTTCTATTTATTTGTTTTACGATTTTGTTACATATTAATATTTGTTAGTATACAGTCATAGCGAGTATGCATTGAGATTGCTTTCTTCGTATTTTGAATTGAACCTACATTTGTCGTTTTCCCGCATTCATCGCTTTTTCCTACGTACCCCATGAAAAACGATGAATCGAGGTTCTACTGTATTTCTACTAGGAATATTCTATTTAAAGCTTTGTCTCGGGTGATCTGAAAACCTCATATTCTGGCCACGTTTTTCTTTGGTATTTTTATTTTTTAAGCCAAATGAAGAAATATTTAATTCTTTCCTTCATAAAATTTTCCTCCATAAAATACTGATATGTTTAAAGTTAAAAAAAAAAAAAAAGAAAAGAAAACACTTGCTCTATTTTGTTCACTTTAAAAGAAAAGTCTGCCCCAAAATAAATACTGCAGAAAGCTTGAGAGGAAAAACAATTTAGCAAATGACATCAGACATTAACAAGCCAAATATGACACTCCGTCCAGTAGTGCGGCACTAAACAGCCTTGAGTGAGGACAGAAACCAATGGCAGACACCGCTGGCTACATTTCACGTGAGAAGAGGGGTGAGTGAGAGTAACCATGGTTACGGACGCAGCTCACTCCTTCCTGAAGAGCAGAGCGGAGAGCCTGCTTGGAGATTTTCGGCGACGACAGAGACATCTATATGGCTAATCATAAATCAATTTCTTGTCGTGCTTTCTTAGGGCTATTTTTAGAAACTTTTTTTTTCTACTAAGAATAGGCGGATTTTGCAAAGCACTAATAATAGCCATTAACAAAAGACGAGGGATTATTGATGTAAAAATAAGGAAGAAGCGTCAGAGCTGTTTAAATATTTAATTTTAATAAAGAGCGCAGATATTCGGAAAAAAGGAGAATGTCAAGGTTGACTTTCTGCTCCTTTTTACTTACTTCTCATCGAAGCTAATCGTTTCCTATTTACATTTTAAATAAATAAATAGGATAGAGAAGAGATGAAAATAAATAAGTTGTATTTACAGTAAGAGATAGCCAAGAACATATTTATGTAGATAATAAATAGCAAATAAACTATTCAAATCAGGATTAAACCTCTCGAGTTCTTTAGACTGAAATTTATTGAAAAAAACTTCTAACTGTCATCATAGACCCTAGCTAAGATTTAATGCTAAGGCGATGAATAAGTGAAGTTAATTAAGGACTTACGAAATACCTAGCAAAACGATATTTTTAGGTACAGAGACATAGCCAGGGGTGGGCCAAGGGGGCCTGTGCACCCCCAGAAATTTTGGATTTTTATTGATTGAATGTCATTAAAGTCAGGCATTTTTGTGAGAAATTATACTTTTTTCCATTTTGGGGCACCCTACCCCACCCGAATTTTTTTTCTCGATAGATCCCTGTTTCGGGTCATACAAATGGTTCATCATTCTTCCCTTTTTGCTCCCATGTTGCAAAAAAGTTATATCATTTACACTAACATTCAGGAAGGTTAGCGAATTGGAAGTCTAATTTCATTCCTTCCAGTTGGATCTTTAGAAGACTTTCAGTTTAACCTACCTGCCAGTGTGGATAATTGAACTCTTTTTTGTAACTGATGAAGGGTGGACCCTTTCTACCACCCGAATCGACCGCCTTGCTTGCTAAGCATCTTTTCTATGTGTGTTATTTTACAAAGTTTTTAATTAATTTTCCCTTCTTATTATAATGAATAATTGCTAAAAATGGACTCATAATCAGCCAATTTTGCATGTATGGGAGGTTTGTAACGTAAAGTGTTTGATTAGGGATGGCTCTCCAGAATCCGTAATCAATCAGCCAATATATTCTTTTTTATATCCCTTTCTACGGGGAGTGGGGGAGATTGTAAAAATGTACTATGCGTAAATACAAAAAAAAATCAATTTCTGGACATTTTCAAATTCGCCCTCCGAAGAGGGTGATGTCAAGAGCGGATTAAAGGGGGAGGGGGCGACCGTCCCCTACCCCAGGAGAAAGAAATGAATTTAAAAGATCCTATTTTACTTCCATAAAATTGATGTATATGTGAATCTTCTAAGTAACCGCCCCCACAGACAAACTAATCGCCCCCCCCCCCCGACAAACTTGCAATAATCCTCCATTGGTGGATGTTTACCCTCCCAGCTTATCTTTATCATTCTTAAAAGCAATAAATAAATAAATAAATAAATAAATGAAATTTTCTTGCTTTAAAACGTAATAAATATGTATCCATTACTTTGTATTTAAAAACTTATAATTTTTATTTAATGTAAAAGACACTACATTCCGGTACAGTTAATATATGAAAAAGAGTTACGCTGAGACGGTAAATTATTGGGAGTTCATAAAAATTGGTACTGCTGCTTTTCGCTCTTTCTGAGAAAAGCATGGCTTTGGTTAGGCCAGGTATGGGCAACCTTTGAAAAGTTGTGTGCCACACTTTAGTGTGTTAGCGAAGTCTCGGGCCAAACTTCAGTATGTTAGAGAATCCGTGGGTCGTATAATTAGGATTTATATGGGATTTGAATGGTTTCTGTGAATTTTATACGGGGTTTTGATATGTTCCGCGGGCCGGATCAAAAGCCGTGGCAGGGTACATCCGGCCCGCTGGCCGGCGGTTGTCCATATGTGAGTTAGGCGAAATATTTTGGTTGTGTATGCGAAAATAGGACATTTCAAGTAATCGTTTTATATAAATAAAATCTGGTGTAAACGTTGAGCACACACATTCGTTCATTTTTACTTATGTAGGTAGATCGATTAATCTATCAGTGTAATTGATGGATCTCTTTATTTTATAAATACAATTACATAAGGGCACTAGGCAATCAATTACCTATCTATCTATCTACCTAACGATATCTAGATACCGTAAATTCCGGCGTATAACGCGCACTTTTCATACAAAAAATAAGGTCGAAATTTAAGGGTGCGCGTTATACGCCGGTTATAAAAATGAAAAATTTAAAAATAAGGAAAAGATGAGCTTAAAAAAATGACATTTCTACAAGTACCTGAATGTTGTTTATTTAAAAGAAATGACATACCTTATGAACTTCAATTTTCATTATCGGACAGCATAAAAAGTTCATCATATTCATCTTCCGTTATATTTTCAGGCACATGATCAAATTCAGTTTCATCTTCACTATCACTGTACTCTGATCCATAAATAAATAGTTATCATGCGTTCCATCTAGATTGTTCGATATACTGCATTTTTTAAATGACTTTTTAATTATGTCAGGTTTAATTTCATCCCATGCTTGTATTATCCACTCACTCACTATTTCTAGACTGGCATGACGCATTTCACCTCCTTTCTTAAATGCTTTACCTCCTTCCAACATCTATGTATTGCAAAATCGTTTTAAATTTCCTTAGAATGGTTTATTAATACACACATCTAAAGGTTGAACTAATGGCGTTAATCCGCCTGGAATAACTGCCATGTCTGTGTTACACTCTTTCATTAATTTCTTTGTATTATCCGTTAAATGCGATCTGAACATATCCCAAAGTAAAAGACTTTCTGGATTCCATAGGGCAAGTCTGTGATTGCAAAGTAAAGGGTGCGCGTTATACGGAGGATATACATAAAAATTAAAAAATGAAGTTTAAAATTATAGGTGCGCGTTATACGCCGGCATTTACGGTATATATAAATCACATTCAGTATCAGTTATAGTAAAAACATTTCAAGAAAAAAATTTAGAATGAACGAAGTACTTTAATCGGTATAATGTACTAAAATGATTTTGCAAAACAAGACTTTTACCCTCATTGCTATAATATGTATGTTATGTTTCTATTTATTAATATTTTTATTTATTTATCGAGAACAGCATTTAAAATAAAGTAAAATAAAATTTACTTGAGTAAACGCACAAATACATATTAAACGGATCGGTGACATACATAAAGAGGAGGAGGGTTGGGGTTTACCCCCTATCTGTCCAAAAACATTTTACATAAAGTACATTTTAACTTTGGCTAGGTTTTGATAAATATCCTACATTTTCTGGTGCCAAAATTGTTGATAAGTTTTACACTTTTTTAAATTTCCTTAAAATTCTGTTTTTACTATTTTTGACAAATTATTTTTTGTTATAATTCTTACGTTTTTCTGCAGTCATGATCCTCCGCTAAATTCTATTTTTGATCTTTCCGACTACATTTTGTTAAACTTTTTTTTTAAAGTTTATCGGCAGTTATTATCGTTGACCTTAAAATGTCATCAAAATACACACAATTTATCACTGTCTCCGATTAGAAAACACGATTCTGCACCCATTTTGTGTTTGTAACTATTTATTACGGCTTTAAACACCAGCTATCCCCCACCCCTTCGGGAAAAAAAAATTAAAAGATGTCTGTGTTAAGCTGCTGAAAGTGGTCATTAAATACAGACTGTGCCCTGAAAATTTGAAGGGTGCACTCACTGATGTCCAGTCTTTCAAGCAAGGATTTTGTCTAGTGACTGCTAGCGCCATCTCATGTCAAGAAGAGAAACAGAAACTTAACTCATATTGCAATTTACGAATGCAATATTTTTTTTAAAATAAAATATTTATTAATCGCGTAATCGCGTGTTATGTAAGAACAATCAGTGTTTGCTTAAGAATATGAAAGAAGTAGAAAAGAGCGCATTTTAAATAAATTAATCTTGAAATACTTTATTCCATATTAAATTACAATATTAAAATTAAAATCGAGATATGCGGATTTTTCTTTTTTTCTCGATCTTTCTTTCTTTTTATTTTACAGTACGAATTTAATTTAAACATGTTTACGTTAATCCAAGAACTACAAATTCATGTAAAGTAATTACGATACCAAATTCCTCTAATGCAATTAGAATATTTATTCTAATAGGATTAAAGGTCTTCTAACAGCATTAAAGAAACTTAGCATAGTAATGGTATTAATGTTCATCTAATTGCATCTAAAAAAAATTTGTACCATAACAACATTAGCTAAATGTTTTCAGAACATGGGGGAAAACGAATGGTTGAAAATATTCAATATTTCGTCCTTCAAAACCTTGAATTTGTAAAGGCAATTTTTTCCATAAAAAATCACTGTGGTGACCGTTTCTCCGCAGAGTGTAGCGAAACCTTTAACCCTTTGAAGCGCAACACTTTCCCAATGCTGGAAAAAAGGTCGCCGTTGCCATCGCTCGACTTAACTACCAGTAAGATGGCGGACGATCGAAACGTTCATCGCGTGTCACAGATCTAGAGACCCTTTTTTGACGACAGCTGGCTGTGCGCGGGCACAGCCAGCTGCGTCAAAAAGGGTCTCTAAATCTGTGGCACGCGATGAACGTTTCGATCGTCCGCCATCTTGCTGGTAGTTAAGTCGAGCGATGGCAACGGCTGCCCCTTTTTTCAGCATTGGGTAATCTATCCAGCTGTTCTCGCATTCTTCCATTTTTCAGCAATGTCAGTGCCGTTAAAAATAATCGTGACAATTTTTTTTACGGGAAATGACGTGCTAAAAAGTAAAGGATTCTCGTGGAGCTATGTCACCCGCCACTATTTTTATAGAAATCAAATCAATTCTTCGTGACTGGCAACAATCAAAACGTCAGAGTTTGGTGTTCCCAGGGCGGGAACACTGCGCGTTAAAGGGTTAATCTACTAAATTAGATCTAGTGGACTCGAGATCTGATGGCGATAAAATCGGAATCGACTATAGGATGAAAGAATGACCATAAATTTAAGTTAATCAACATACAGCCAAACGTTATGCTTTTACTATAAAGGGTGTCCCCAAAACGTGGTAACTTTCTTTAATTCTTTATCTATTAAATATAAGTGGGCATTGTAAATTAAAAAATGTTCGTAAATAAGGAAGGGAAAAAGACTACGTCAAGAAAATATTCCTTCTCTTTAAACTTCAAAACGTTACACTTATTAAATTTGTATAGGAGCCCTGTAGAAAAAAAAATAAATCTCATCTAGCGAAATATGGAGATGACGGACAAAATTTGAGTACTGTAGCCTAAATAGTGTTAGAAATATAAAGGAAAATATATGCTGACTTAAGCCACTTTTCAAGGGTACTTGAACGGAAAAAATCAGGGCGGATAATCGCGTTTTAGGGATCGTGCAAAAATTACAAACAGAAACAGTTTTTATTTATTTATTTATTTATTGCAATAAACGCTTACATTCAAATTCATGCCTGATCATCTTTTGCTTAAAAATATCTCGTTTTATGCTAAAAAGCTAAAATTTTTTACATCGCCTCATTGGTGTATGGAGACCAAGCCCATTTTACTAATTGAGAATTTTTTTGTACAGGGTTCGTATACAAATTTAAAAAGTAAAACTTTTTGAAAATTAGCGAGAGGAATTTTTTTTCTCAATGTAGTCTTTATTGCTACCTTATTTTGAAAATTTTTATAATTTACACTGCGCACTTAACTCTAATCGATAAAGAATGAAAGCGTGCTACCTTCTTTTTGGGATACCCTGTATATAGAAGAAGATAAGGAAGAATATGAATAGGCATACAGTATTTAAAATTCAAATAACTGGAGTACCTTCTACAGAAAGCAACAGCAGCATCTTAACTCACAACATTCCAGAAGAATTACCAGTTCTGTTCCGAAATCTCTTGTAATCTAACCAACACAATTGTTAAAACTACATTCAGGAACACCCTAACAATAGTTTAGCGGGGTGTTATTACTGTCAAACTGCATAAGCAGCTTCAAACAGGAATAATCTTTAATCAAAATTCCGTGCGCATACTCGATGCTACACGTGTAGCACACAGATACATTGTACAACACAATGCAGAGCGTCTTTCAGGTCCAGGATTTCCAAGAAGCTTTTCCTGTTTTAATACTTTTCTTCTCGAGCAAGTAATGCAAATTCGACGAGGGGATAACGAAAAGTTATTCCGTGTATTACACAGCTACATCCCCTCAAGAACTCGTATCGAATCTCCGAAACCATACGCTGTGAATGCCTTCATAAACGGCTTTAAGATAACATCATCCGTGCCTTCAAGATATGGTTCATAAAAGGCTGATTTAATAAAGAAGCAGACAATCCTATTTTTCGCGGTAGATTGAACTTTTGGATAGCGAGTTTTCTAAGTTGATTTCTTTCATTTTTTGTTTTCTGAAGAGAGAATCAAAAACATGATTCGCATTTTAAGTTGGTATACTTTAAATTTGAATTTTAAAAGTATTTTTAAAAAAATCACATTTCTTCAGTTAACTTCATGGACTTAAGCAATAAAAGCTTCCCACAAATGCATTAGACAAATCGGGAAGCAATGCTTTTTTACATTGAATTCAAGGACATTAATTTATAAAATTTATACGAGCAAGTTTGCATATTTCTAACATTTTAAACCAAGCATTTCATAGACGAGTGTTTATTTCTTAGAATACAGATATGTGAAAAAGGGGCAGGGTAGCCACTTCTTCGTGGGCGCATTTAAATATACCGGGTGATCAAAAAGTTCGTAAAAACTTTAAAAATTCATTAAAAAAGAACAAATAATGAAGAAATTTGCGGTTTGCACCAATAGGTTTAGCGGATGATGGAATTTTTTTTAATGGCAAAAAAGGTGTTAGTTCCAAATGTTACGGATAGGTCGCGCCGACATGCACAATGGGAAGCAAGTTTCCAAAAAAATAAAATCCAAAATCTCTCTAAACTTTTAAATTTTGATGCACCGATGCGTTAAAGGCTCGTGAAAACTTCAAAAATTCATTAAAGAAGAATAAATGGAAGTTTGCACGAACTTTTAACGCATCCTGGGTGCATCGATGTTTAAAATTTCATTAAAAAAGAACAAATAACGATACAAAATTGCTCTTTACATGGATAAGTTTAGAGAGATTTTGGATTTTATTTTCTTGGAAACTTCCCAGTGTGCATGTCAGCGCCACCTATCGGTAGTATTTGGAACTACAACCCTTCTTGTCATAAAAAAAAAAAATCCCATCACCCACTAAACCTATTGGTGCAAGCCGCAATTTTCTAGCATTACTTGTTCTTTAACGAATTCTTAATGTTTTTAAGAACTTTTTGGTCATCCTGTATATAATGGATACACAGTTTAAATTTTTATACGGCCCCCTTACAAAGAAATTCCCACTTAGTAAAACGTGTCCACCCATATTAATTAGATTATGGATAAAATTTCAGCCTATCATTATAAAAAGGCTCAGAGATTTGTTTCAAACGCAATCTTCTGATGCGATTTTTTTTTTTTCTTCGTGGGACATTGAAAAGTGGTTTAAGTCAACATACGTTTATTTTGATATATCTGAGGATTTTTAGGATGAAAAGCTGACATTTTGTACGTCCTCTAATTAATGTCCAGGAGACATTTTGCTAATTTGGATTTTTTTTTTTTTTTAATTGTACGGAGGCCGAATAAAAACTTAAATTCTGTATTTATTTAGATTTCATCTCCTAAAAATTTTGATCTTTTAATTCCCCTAAAAATTTTATATATTTTGTGCCTATTTTTTTTACGTAACTTTTTCCTTATTGCACATGTCTATCATCAATATTTAACCCTTTCATGCGCAGGGTTCCCGCTCTAGGAACACCAAACTCAGACGTTTTGACTGTTGCCAGTCACGAAGAATAGATTTGGTACAGCCAGCTGCGTCAAAAAAGGGTCTCTGGATCTGTGGCACGCGATGAATGTTTCGATCTTCCGCCATCTTGATGGTAGTTAAGTCGAGCGATGGCAACGGCTGCCCTTTTTTTCAGCATTGGGAAAGGGTTGTGCCTCAAAGGGTTAAGGAACAAAAGCCTTAGGCCAGTGTTTTTGGGACACCCTGCGTAGTGTCATGCGAGCCACAGAACAAAGCGGTCTTTCTCACAAGAAAAAAAAAAGACCCAATTCTAATTAAAGCATGCAGCGCTTTCTTCACTGATTACACCGACCTGCAAGGGTGATGATTTTTCAGAGCCATTACATAAAGCACCGTTTAAGCAGAGCTGGTGTTTCAAACGACCGTCGCAATGACTGATTAACCCGAGGGAGACAAAGGACCCGTTTAGCAGTCATCCATTACCATATTAAAAACCTATTACACGGTTTGCGATCCGGAGCGGGCTCTTAAGCATGAGAAGATCATGTAAAATACGCCGCCCTGAATTGGGTGGCTAATTTAGATACGAAAGATACGTCAGGTCAAATGCATTAAAGACACTCCTCTAACGCGAAGAGAAAGATGCCGGGAAGCGACGCTAGGCAGAGTACAGGAATCTTCACTGCCGTGTCTTTGCAGGAAAAAGGTGTTAGAGCAAGCTTACACGAATGGCATCTATCTACGGGGGGAGGACTCTTAACCCTTTCACGCGCAGTGTTCCCGCTCTGGGAACACCCAACTCTGACGTTTTGACTGTTGCCAGTCACGAAGAAAGGATTTGATTTCTATAAAAAATAGTTGCGGGTGACATAGCTCCGCGAGAATCCTTTACTTTTTAGCACGTCCTTTCCCGTAAAAAGATTATTTTTAACAGCACTGACATCTGCTGAAAAAGGGAAGAATGCGAGAACAGCTGGATAGATTGCCCAATACTGAAAAAAGGGCCTCGTCGAGAGACACTTTTTTGACGCAGCTGGCTGTGGCGCACAGCGATGGCAACGGCTGCCCTTTTAACAGCATTGGGAAAGGGTTACGCCTCAAAGGATTAAAGAGGTTCTAGCGCGCATTCACGTTACATCTGGAAAAAGCCGACCAAAACTCCAAGCCGTTAGATGGACAGCCACGCAGCAATACCGAACGTGGGACCTTCACAGTTCAGCCGTCTACCATGTTCAGTGACTTATCGACTTGACCATACTGGCGCCGTTAGAAATGGGAGTGAAGATGTTAAATCTGGGTTTCTTGATCGTTATCCCAAAAAAAATTAGGCGAGGTGGTAAACATAAAAGTTTACCGCCTCACCTAAACGCAGAAATTTAAATTTTGGGGGGAAATTTCTGCATTTTGGCAGTTTTAACACTAAAAATAATAATGTATATATAAAGGGTGTCCTGTAATGACGGGAGCAAACTTTAATGGATGGTAGGCTCATAATCTATATAAATAAAATTAGACTTTTGTCTGTACATTTCTTGGAATTCAAAAATTTTGCGATTTCTATCCGTTTCAAGCACCCGGGAATCCGATGCGACCCTCAAAAAAAAGTTTGTCTGTCTGTCATTCTGTCATTCTGTCATTCTGTCCGTGACGCTTTTTTTGTTTAAGCATCACGTAAAAACGACTGAAGCGAATGATATGAAATTGGGTGTCATGATAGGTGGTCACTCAACTTAAAACATAAGCGTCGAATTTTTAAAAAATCTTGATTAGATTTTCAGATTTTGCGAAAATCGTTTCAAACTGCGTAAATTTGTGTTCAAGCATCACGCAAAAACGACTGAAGCGAATGATATGAAATTGGGTGTCATGATAGGTGGCTTAAAACATAGGCGTCCAATTTTTAAAAAATCTTGATTAGATATTCAGATTTTGCGAAAATCGTTTCAAACTGCGTAAATTTGTGTTCAAGCATCACGCAAAAACGACTGAAGCGAATGATATGAAATTGGGTGTCATGATAGGTGGTCACTCAACTTAAAACATAGGCGTTCAATTTTTAAAAAAATTTGATTGGATTTTGAGATTTTGCGAAAATGCTTTCAGACTGCATAAATTTGTGTTCAAGCATCACGTAAAAACGACTGAAGCGAATGATATGAAATTGAGTGTCATGATAGGTAGTCACTCAACTTAAATCATAGGCGTCCAATTTTTAAAAAATCCTGATTGGATTTTGAGATTTTGCGAAAATCCTTTCAAACTGCGTATATTTGTGTTCAAGCATCACGTAAAAACGACTGAAGCGAATGATATCAAATTGAGTGACATGATAGGTGGTCACTCAACTTAAAACATAGGCGTCAAATTTTTAAAAAATCTTGATTGGATTTTGAAATTTTGCGAAAATCATTTCAAACTGCGTAAATTTGTGTTCGCACATAACGTAATAACTGCAAAGGTGAAAAGATGATATTTGGTGAATTGATAGGTGGTCACTCACCTTAAACTATAAGCATCTAATTAAAAAAAAATCCATCAGATTTCAAGATTTTGTGAAAATCGTTTAAAACTGAGTGAATCTTTGTTCCCGCATTACGTAATAGCGACTAAAGCGAATGATATGAAATTTGGTCACACGATAGATGGTTGCTCAACATAAACTAAAGGAGTTCAAATTTTTAAACATTTTTATTAGATTTTGAGATTTTGTGAAAATTCTCTCAAAATACGTTCAATGATGTTTTCTTCAAACTTCACGTAATAACGACTAATACGAATGATACGAAATTGAGTGATATGATAGGTAGTTGCTAATCTTAATTTATAGGCTTTGAATTTTAAAAATATTTTGTTTACATTTTGAGATTTTTCGAAAATCGTTTTAAAATGCTGAAAATTTGTTCCAGCACCACGAAATAAAGACTGCAGGGAATGAAACGAATTTGGGTGACATGATAGGTTGTCACTCAACTTAAATTCTAGGCTTCAAATTTTTCAAAAATGTTGATTAAATTTTGAGATTTTGCGAAAATTATTTCAATATGCGTAAATATTCGTTGGCGCATCACATAATTACGATTAAAGCGAATGAAATGATATTACTTAGTTACTCTCTCACCTGTAATATTTTAACAATACATGAAAATTATAACTTCGCTTTCTTTATTTTGGCAACATACTACATTCATTCTGTGTACTCCTACAATGCTGACGAAAGTTCTTGCTTTTTGGAAATTTGCATTCACTAACCCGTCGAGGACGGGTACTTCAGCTAGTACACTAATAACGTACGTACACTAATGACTTACGTACAACATTTCATCCTTTCATTGGAAAACGTCTCAGAGATATCTTTGAAAAATAATTTTGAGAGGCTATAGATATATGAATTTGAATGTAAACGTTTATGCTTGAGCGGAAATTTTTTTTTCTTTCGTAATTTCTGGACGATCCCTGAAACAGGATCATCGGATGTGATTTTTTTTTCCTTTTGAAAGACATTGAGAAGTAGTTTACATCGGCATATATTTGTCTACCTATCTCTGATACTTTTTAGGATATAATTCTCAAATTTTGTGCATAACCTCTTTAGTGTATGAGGCACGGTTAATAAGGAATTGTTTTTGTACGGGGGTCGTATAGTAAATTTTTAAAATGTAACTTTTTGAAAATTACGAAAGGCTATTTTTTTTTAAGGTAGCCTTTCTCTTACCTGATTTTGAACATTTTTTCAACTTGCATTTGCCCACTTATATTTAATAGATAAATAATTTAAGTTCTCAACTTTTTTGGGTCACCCTGTATAATTACGTTTTATCAGCATTCTGAAAAATGGGTTCCCATGTGTGGGAGGGGGGGGGGGGAGATAAACAGGCGAAGAGCAAGTGATAATGCATGTTTTAAAAAACATCTTATTTATTCTTATTTTTACTCCTAACATATATTTTTTCGCTTAAAATGTTTATTCAAACACACGCTGACATTACTTAGTAGAAATGGGGACTAAATACTCATTGCTGAAAAATAGAAAATAGTATCTATGCTGCGAAATGTGAGGAGGGGCCGCCATCGTTTTGTTGGAAGGGGGGGGGGGCATAATGTTAAAAAGTTTGGAAATGGCTTACTCTAATCCACATTTTCAGCACCTGACCCTATTTCGTAAGCTGTAACTAGCTGTAACACATTTATATATAATTCATTATCACGCCTCTCTTCCTGAATAATAAATTTCGGCCCCATTTTCGAATAAGTCACAGGAAACTTGTTAGAATTTTGTCCAGGGGAAACTTCTGATGAGGAGAGAGAACAATTAATATTGCAATGAAGGGGAAATCGTAGTCGTAATCCGCAGAAGCAGGTACGCACACAATGAAATTACTTTCATTGAGCGTGAACAATAGAGACAATTAATTTTTGCACTTTACGCATGCTGATTATGGCAGGAAGTCGATAACGAGGAAGAGAGGAATTTTCGGAGTTGGCTTTTGCAAAATTGGATTGCCAATCTGTTTGTTTAAATGTTCCATTTTTGCTGGTAAGGTCATGCGTTGAAAGGACTAGGCACCTTTAAACTTTTTTGTTTTTTAATTTAAGAATTTTTATATTTTGATATGTTTAGTGTTATAGGAAGCCTATACACGAGGGACCTCTAACTACTAGAAAGTGTGCCTTGGGAGGAGGACTTTTATGAGGGGTTCTAACGCTTAATCACCTTGTATCTGGTGAAAACTACCTAAAACATCAGACCGTTACATCGACAGCCGCGCGATAGCCCCGAACCCTGGAACTTCGCACTTCAGCCTTAAAAATTATTAGATATGTATATGTGTATGACATTAGAGGTTACTTTTAAACAAGACTATATTCTCACATGAAAAATAAGTATTAGTTTAATAGAAAATTTCTTAATTCGATTTTTTAATAAAAATTTAAGAATTAAAAAAAATTCTCCGTTTTCAGTTATTATTGTGTTATCAAAATTTTTGCTTTGCTTATTACAGTATGCGTATTACAACTTTAAGGACGGTTTTGCTGTTAATGGATTTATGAAAGGAAAGAAAAAAAAATTACTTTCATGAAAAACGTTGAAAAAAAGTGATTTTTGTTACATTTTCATTCTTAATATTTTATTTTTTCAATATATAATACAATCCATTCCTAATTCTATTAAGGAAATCATAGTGAGTAAACAAATTTTTTTTTTAAAGTTCATTAATAAATGTGGTAATCAAGAGGCGCAACCCTCCAGCAGATGGCATCACAACTAGAGATGAGTTCGGGCTCATTTTTTGAAGCCCGAGCCCGAGGACTTTTCATCCGAGCCCGCCCGAGCCCGAGCAATATTGTTTAAGTCAGAGCCCGAGCCCGAAATTTCAGCTAAAGATAAAAAATGCTACTTCATTGATGGAATACAATAAATTTTGCCGTTTGTGCAAATGAAAGACAAATATAGTTGCAAACTCCCAATGCACTTTCTAATTCTTTGTATCCATCCTTTATCAAAAAATGTCGGATCTCATGACTAAGGAATATAAACCGCCGTACTAAAATACCAAAAGAGCTTCACGCACCTTCTAGGCGCCCGTGCCACTATTTTTATTTGTTTATTTATTTACTTATTTTTTATAAGTACTTTTATTTTCCTCATGAATCATTTTTTAAAATCTATTTCAAGCAGTATGTTCAATAAAGGAGAAATTTTTCACGAGCCCGAGCCCGCCCGAGCCCGAACACAATTGTGAATTACAGAGCCCGAGCCCGGTTCGGGCCCGGGCTCGGGATCGGGCTTTCGGGCTCGGGCTGAGCCCGTCTCATCTCTAATCACAACCTCACGTCTACAGAAACCGCAGGTTATCAGAGCCTAGCCTAGGAGCTCAAGGCAGCAGATCCGAACGAGACCACGCTCGCGTAGGAGCGATGTCGGACGTAGCTCTCTGATCGCGCTTAGGCGATTCGACTCCAGAACGACCACGAGAAGGTGGCCAGTGGCTCCTGTGTGATAAGGAAACCTATTCCTGTGACCGACTCCGCTTATTCATGTTCTGCAAAATCTCTCCTTTCTTTTGTAAATAGCTCTTCTGTTATATTTAGCCGAGCAATAAACGTGATTGAGAACCGTAGGAGTGCTTCCAGTCTTATTTCGACGTCGCCTCCTACAGAAATATATCTTGATGTTTTAACACTTTAAGTACTGTGATTTTGTGAAAAACTTAAAACTGAGAAAACGCAGCTACAAGGTGTGAAATTTATAGGATCGTCAATGCAATTAAAATATTTAATAGCTTTTTATGACATTCATAATGTTCAGATCGTTTCAAAAATTGACTCAGTTATACGGGGAGCATTCTAGGCAAAACACTGAAAAAACGATGTCCTTAAAGATTTTCGCCATTTGAAAGGTGCCAAGTTCCTTTAAATGTCTTCATCATGCAAAGGATATGTAAGTTTAAAACACGGCAGACCTAAAACGATATACAACAAATAATTGTTTCAGGTGGTACAAAATGGTCTACCCTTCTTCAGTTTCAAATACGTTCCAACATCCACAGAAGCAGGAAGGTTAATTCTGGTAGTCAGTTCTAACGTTTCTGCCTGTGTAAATGTGAAACTTTCTTGCATTTATAACCCTTTAACGCGCAGGAACACGAAACTCTGTTGCCAGTCACGAAGATTCGATTTGATTTCTATCAAAAATAGTTGCGGGTGACATAGCTCCACGAGAATCCTTTACTTTTTAGCACGTCATTTCCCGTAAAAAGATTATTTTTAACAGCACTGACATGTGCTGAAAAATGGAAGAATGCGAGACCAGCTAGATAGATTGCCCAATGCTGAAAAAAGGGCAGCGCACAGCCAGCTATCGTCCAAAAAGGGTCTCTAGATCTGTGGCACGCGATGAACGTTTCGATCGTCCGCCATCTTGCTGGTAGTTAAGTCGAGCGATGGCAACGGCTGCCCTTTTTTCAGCATTGGGAAAGGGTTGCGCCTCAAAGGGTTAAAGAAGGTGGTCATTTATGCTACCCGAAAACATCCTCTTGCTGAGCACCTATTTATCGTGTTATTTTAGAAAACTATTAATTAACTTGTAACATAATTCGTATTAATCCAAACCAGTAAAAACAAGTCACTATACAGAAAGAACAATGAGAGCGAGACTTATAGCCGGTTAACTCTCCTAATAATATTAACTTGTCAAATGTGGCAATGGAATCAGTTGCACCTCCCTTTCTTACTGACCTTCTGGCCGGAAGATTTAAAACTCCCAATCCTCGCATGCAATTATGTGTCTGGATTTACTTTGGTTCTCCTAGTCTTCAGAAGTTTGCCGATGGTGGTGCGGTTTAGATGCAAATATACACGTGTTCCATTTTGCAATCATCCTAAGCTCTATTTATTGCCGACAGCTTGCGGCAGGCAGGCAATCAATGCGGTGAGTCTACAAAAAAGGTGGGTTCAGGGCTTTACTTAGATAAGTGACTTCATTACTCCGCGGGTATCTGCCGAAAAGAGAATGAATTCTGCCGGCGTTATCAGTAACACTTATTTCGTAAATGTAGATGATTTTATGGAAATAAATTAGCTTTACGAAAAGCGTTTTGATCTAAATTTTCCATTCCACTAGTTTTGTTGTGGGCTTGATGGCGTCTATTGGAGAAAGCAGTTTTGGAAGCGGAAATCGAGATTTATCAATCTATCTTTGTCCTACCATAGAGAGGGTGGGGCTAGGTGGACCCCTGGGTGCAGGGTCCGGTCCTAGAAGGAGGGGGGGGAGGCGAGTTAAGCCCTACGCAGTTTCAACTTTTCATTGCTATAACTTGTACAGACTAGAAAAAATATTTTGAACATATTTTTATCTAACGAAATTTTAGAAAATACAGCTAATTATAGCTTAACCCTTTGAGGCGCAACTCTTTCCCAATGCTGTAAAAGGGCAGCCGTTGCCATCGCTCGACTTAACTACCAGCAAGATGGCGGACGATCGAAACGTTCATCGCGTGCCACAGATCTAGAGACCCTTTTTTGACGCAGCTGGCTGTGCCGTACAGCCAGCTGTAGTCAATTTTTAAAGAAAGTCTAGGCGCGACTGTTATGCGGTGAAATCTACTACCCAATATATATATATATATACACTGCTGGCCACCCAAATTGCAACACCAAGAAAAACAAGAGATATCACAACAAAATTTATTGTGTAGATAACATGTTGACCAAGTAACAAATGATTAAATTTACAGCATTCTATGAAGCGTGGTTCCTGCCAAAATCAGTACCCAGAGTAGCCGCCGTTGTTGGAGATCACAGCTGCCACACGCCTCGGCATTGATTCAAAGAGACTTTGAATGTGTTCTTGGGGTACAGCAGACCAAGCAGCTTCCACACGTTGCCAAAGTTGATCTGGTGTGACAGCTGGGGATGAACTCTGGGTCAGTCGTTGAGCAACCATGGACCACATGTTTTCTATCGGCGAAAGATCCGGAGAGCGCGCAGGCCAGGGAAGCAATTCAATCTGGTGATTGACGAAGAACCCTTGGACAATGCGTGCCACGTGTGGCCGTGCATTATCCTGCTGAAATATGGCTGTTGGCAAGCCCTGAAGGTAAGAAAGGACAACTGGCTCCAACACCTCGGAGATGTAGCGCTGGCTGGTTAAAGTACCGGCAATGCGTACTAGAGGAGTGCGAGAGAGATATCCGATACCGCCCCATACCATAATACCCGGTGCAGGACCAGTGTGACGGTGCATAATGCAGCTGTTCAGCATCCTCTCTCCACGGTGTCTCCAGACTCGAATCCGACCGTCGTGGTGTTGCATACAGAAGCGTGACTCGTCAGTAAAGAGAATTTCATTCCATTCTGTCGTCCACATCCTTCTTTCATCGCACCATTGGCGGCGGAGACGTCTGTGGTTCCGCGTCAGAGGTAGACAAAGCAACGGACGTCTTGCGGACAGACCATTCTGCTGTAAACGACGTCGAATGGTACGCGCAGACACTGGATGATGCGTTACAGACTGAATCTGCTGTGATATGGTTCGTGATGTGACTGAGCGGTCCGTCACTGCCATGCGTACAATCTGCCTGTCATCACGTGACGTGGTGCACTGAGGTCGATGCGGTCGATCACGTCTGTCCGTCGTACCCTCCTGCACCCAACGATCACATATCCGCATCACAGTTGTTTGGTTTCGTCCAATACGACGACCGATTTCCCTGAAAGATAACCCACAATCTCGGTATGCCACTATCCTTCCTCTGTCAAACTCGGATACTTGATCAAAAGATGATCGTTGTTTCCTACGAGGCATAATTTATCGTTTTTTTGAAAAAAAAGCAAGAAAAACACAATTGCTGTACTTGAAACCGTCGAAATCTCCAAGCCTTAAATAGCGCTTTGAGGTGGCGCCACAGGCGCGCTTGATGTGCGTCTGCGCTGAAATTCTAATCATTTGCATATCTCACCTCAGCTAATGCATGTTGTAAATTTCATATTATTTGCATGCTTCCTTCAGGGTGTTGCATTTACGATGGCCAGCAGTGTATATTTGAGACGTCAGATACTTCCAGTAAAGTTCCAGAGTTAAGGCAAATAATATGGTTTATTGAACATTATCTTTTAAGTTACAATATAGAATGAGAAGAGGGGAGGGGAGACGGGTACAAAAATCAGCGTGGACTAATTAAGCAGTTCCAGGGGCAGAAGTCTCTCGATTTTCGATGTGCGGGTGTATTTACGCTCACCACACCACGTGGTTTGGGAAGACATAACTCTGCCTATCTCTTATCTCTGATCGAACCACACACATTTACCAACAGGACCCGCATCCGGGGCTACAAAGGCGTGGGGACACGTGTACACTCTAAAGAACTCAGAATCGACGGCCTGATGTCTGACAAATAGCAAAATAAATAAAACATAGCTCCAGAGCGCGCGTGGCAAGTATGACAGGAAAGCAAAACTTACAGTGAAAGTACCCGCTTGAACAATACACAAACTAGTAAAACCCAAATTACCTTTTTATACATTACATATATATATATATATATATATAAACAATATTTCCATTTATTTCCAAAAATGTTAAAAGTTTTAAACACCGCAATAAAAAAGCAAAAATATCTATCTATCTATCTATGTATATATTTTTTTCAACATTCAATAATAACGATCGTGCTCTGACTGGTAAAGTTATTTTTCAGTCACAGTCACAGTCACAGTCACATAACATAATGTTAAATAGCTCCTAATCTTTTGATAGAATAGTTCCTTTGTATGCCAGAGTATATTATTATCATCCTCTTACTAATTCAAAAAAGTTCCAGAATCGATTACGTATGCCATACGAAAGGTTTAATGGTCTCCGACGTATAGTTACTAAACATTAGTCAAAGAAATAATTAACAAGTAATATATCGGAAAAACATTTGGCTTCCAAAACTGGCTTTTGTAAAAGAGAGATTTAATAGATTTTCACCCGGATCTTTCTGCTGTGTTAGCAGCTGGAACCATGCCAGTATTTTTGCGATCGCAGTGCAGAATCAGTAGGAAGTCTTGGATTCAGCGAATCTGTGCAAGCACTATAAATGTTAAAGGTTTATTCTTTGATTTGAATGGTGATATTTTGAAATTTTGTAAGTTAAAAGTTAGTTTCAGAACCAGAGAGAAATAGTTGCGTTAAAACAAGATTTTATAATATGCTATTAATATTATAAAGCTAACACAGTCGAACCTCGTTAAGACAAAAACGCTTTAGACGAAGGAAAACAGTTTCCCCATCATGTCTTGCCTTTTGCCGTTTTTTGGTTAATACGAATTGCGGTTATTACGAACAGATCTTTGCTACCCTTCCACTTCGCCTTACCAAGGTTCGCTTGAATATTATAGAAATGAGTCAGAAAATAGAATATTAGCGGCAATAAATAATTATTAACTAAATGGGTTTTAATTAATATTTGGCTCTTTTCAAATTAAGAAAAAGTGCAATAGATAGACGAGGGAAAAAACAGCCAATTTGAGCGTTAATTTATTTGTTTTAAGAAAATGGACGTAAAATTTCACGAGATTTTTTGTGTTATGGCAAGCCTACAACCGTGGCATCTGTGTGTATGTGTGTGTGTGTGTGTGGGGGGGGGTTCCTTGATCGGAGGATTTTTTAGGGGGTTCTGAAGCGAATTCGTTTAAAATTTAAAGAGCTTACACGATTTCCTTGATAGATGCAGATTTATATTAGACAAGATTTTCTTTTAAGACAGTTGGCTTTATTTTCTAGTAAAGCACTGTAACATTATGAAATTTTTGCACAAGCATTTATTTGCACAGTTATTTTAACTAAATCAATAAAATATTTCATTGCTTCAATAAAACGTTTTCCTGCATGTTGCTACGCGCATGCCACCAACATGTAATAACGGGGTTATTTGATTTGCATATCACGATTTGCAACATAATTTGCTACGATTTATGTAAGCATTTAACCCTTTAACGCGCAGTGTTCCCGCTCTGGGAACACCAAACTCTGACGTTTTGACTATTGCCAGTCCGGAAGAATAGATTGGATTTCTATAAAAATAGTTGCGGGTGACATAGCTCCACGAGAATCCTTTACTTTTTAGCACGTCATTTCCTGTAAAAAAAACTGTCACGATTATTTTTAACAGCACTGACATCTGCTGAAAAATGGAAGAACAGCTGGATAGATTGCCCCATGCTGAAAAAAGGCGCACAGCCAGCTGTCGTCAAAAAAGGGGTCTCTAGATCTGTGGCACGCGATGAACGTTTCGATCGTCCGCCATCTTGTTGGTAGTTAAGTCGAGCGATGGCAACGGCTGCCCTTTTTTCAGCATTGGGAAAGTGTTGCGCCTCAAAGGGTTACGAAAGAAAAAATAATTAAAAACAAAAAGTGTAACCTACTATGTAAAAATCGAACCAGACGTGGGCCCCAACGGAACGTGCCTCACTGAAGTACTTCTGACATAACAGAATAGGGAACATGGCGTTTGATAAAGGAATCACAATAACAAACTTAACGCAACGCAGCACAATCGCCATTTCCTTTTAAGAGTTCTCTTTAAAATACAACTTTCCGAACAATGCCTCTCCTTAAATGTTCTTTTCAAATGTCTGAGTATCGCCCAAGTTCATCTTCAAGCGATCGTCTGAGGAGAAGATTCTGTTATAATTATTTGCATAATTCACCGAGAAACCATCACGCTTCACGTGTAATGGTCAGGATAATTTCAGTTCAGCCCAGTTTCATTATTGTTAAAGCGCACAAATTAGGGCTGCAGAAAAGGTTCAGTTCTGAGTTTGTTAAGATGTTTTCTTTCAGGACGATAAAGATGTGGAAGAAAAGATAAACGTTAGGCCCGATCATTTAATTTGACCGAGGAGTAAAGCTGTGGGTTAGACCAGATACTTTTCGAAGATAGCTGAATTTAGTTTACGGTTATGCCGTGTAATATTTCGAAAGATTTTGTTCAATCTTATATACAGGGTGTCCCAATAAGGTAACGCGCTTTAATTCTTTATCTATTAGAGATAAGTGGGCAATATAAATTTGAAATGATGTTCAAAATTAGGGATGAACGCGAGACGAGACAGAGATTGACAGCTTTTTTGCGAGACGAGACAAACATTTTTAACATTATGATATAGGGATTTTTTTTGTCTCGCGTCCATTCCTATTCAAAATAAGGTAGGTAAAAAAATATACGCTCGTTAAGTTTTTAAAAGTTAAATTTGTATACGGACCAAGTACAAAAAAATTTCCGATTAGTAAAATGTGCCCTATATACTAATGAGTTGATAAACAAAATTTAAAAGATATTCTAAAGAGGTTCAGAGGTATGAAAAATATATACCTTAAACCACTGTATATATATATATATATATATACATATGCACTTTAAACGTTGCCCCTGATCCCTGATCATCTTTGTTTAACGATTTCGTTACGAGACGTTTAATGATGAAAGGCTGAAATTTTGTCCATCACCACATTAGTGTATGAGGCATATTTTAGTAACTGGTCTGTCGTAAATACTTGCCCTGGGGCCCGAAAATCCTGTTGGCGATCATGGTAAAGCTCTATTCTGCCTCTCGCAGGCCGTTCAAAAGCTAATCCTGGAAGGAATACTAGGTACCAAAGGACATCTCTAACATTTTTTTTTTCAATGTTGGTGGCAGCGAATAGATTAAAACACCAAGACAATTTATGGAAATAATTTCTTCCATGCGTGTGCCTTTTCTTCTTAAGAGTCAACTTCAAATTTATTTGTGACTGAATTTTGTTTATAATTTTAATTATTTTCAATAAATATCATCATTTTTTTCTTTTTTCATTCGATTTCTCGATCTTTTCTTTGTCCCAAACATGAAAGTTAATTATTTCAAGTTTCAAGCGTTTGGGGACTACATGAAAATTTAGATACGCTATTCGAAGATTGCAGAATGCCAGACGTACAGAATGACAGAATCTAACGTATGGTTCTCTAGACGTTATTTTTAAAACCAAACTGATGTTTTCAAAACAACATTAAAAAAAATAAAAGTATCTTATTATTACAACAGTTCGAGTTTTTCTTAATGATAATCCATGTTAAACCCTTCAATATATATTTTTTTCGGATTTGATATAGGTAAATTATTCACTTTATTATCAAATATTCGTACAAAATAAAATTTTATGAAATTTTTATACATATATTACAACTAAAGATAGTCTAGACCTAGAGGAAGGTATAGGATATCTCCCATTGCTGAGAATTGGATATATTTTTTAAGAAAGATAATAATTAAATCTTTTGTAAGGATTTTTTTTCCATCATTGGTTCCCTAAAAGATTTTTTTTTTTTAATTCCTGACTGCGAAGCAGCGACAAAATGTTCTTTTCTGTTTAAAGAGTGAGATTTAATTCAATATGCAGTTTTAACGAATTCGTATGTAAAAACTTTTGCAGACTTTATATTCTTTGATGAAATATAGTACATCTGAATTTGTGTGAAATTTACATTTTAGCATAATTAAAATAGATTTTATCCTACATTTACAAATAAAATTATAACCAGTAATATTTCATCTAACATAATTATAAACAGTAAATATTTCGGTGAAGAGAAATTGGTGTATCAATTATGCTCTTATACACAGAAAATACACATGCCTGTAAGAAAATAAAACACTTCACTGTAATCAAGTTGAAAGTCATTTAAATTAAAAGCGAAAAAAGCATCAGAAATCTTTAAAATATTTCGTATATTATAATTCAAACATTTTGTTTACATGGCATATTTCACGTAGTAAATAATTTTCTGACTAAACGAAAAGAAAATATCAGTGCTTAAATATATCAAAAGATGGCGCCACCAAAAAATAAAATCAAGTGTCTGTAAAATACTTTTCCAGCAATGACCATTTATGTTTATTTATATTCAGATGTGCCGATTGTTCAGTAACTGAAATTAACAAAACGTTATCATAAGTTTGACTCTGTATGTATTAAATACAGACGGAATTGTCAAAGATGATTACATAATTATAAATGATGATGATTACATAATTATAAGTCCTGCCCAAATGAATAATCAGGTAATCAGGATTTTACACAGGGGAATTTCAGTTTTTCTCCGCTAAACTAAAGGAAAAATTCGCTTTTTAACAAATGTCCAAAAGTAAGAATCCATCTCCTCTAATCTCTCTTATACGCTCTTACATGCTCTCCCCAGGATTGTTAACTGTATGATCATATTCAC
The DNA here is from genome assembly GCA_038373885.1 of Cheiracanthium punctorium. Taxonomy (NCBI): domain Eukaryota; kingdom Metazoa; phylum Arthropoda; class Arachnida; order Araneae; family Cheiracanthiidae; genus Cheiracanthium; species Cheiracanthium punctorium. The sequence goes on from JAWZYV010011953.1 coordinate 418,044, forward strand.
ATTTACAAAAATAACTTTATAAGCAAGTACTCAAAAAACATCAAGTATGAAGGTCACGCATTCGGTCCTGCCGCAAGGCGGTCGATGTAACGGTCTGGAGTTTTGGTCGGTTTTCTCCAGATGTAATGTGAATACAGTCATTAGAACCCCCTAAAACGTCCTCCAGCAAAGACACCTCTCGTATACGTCTCTCACTAAACACAAACACAAGAAACATTGGAAAAAACATTCAAAATACTGGTGTTAAATGATAAAATAAATAAAAACTTTGTGAAAAAACACACATAAAATGTTACTTCTATGTGTGTTTTTTCACAAAGATTTTATTTATTTTAGAAGAAACATTATTGCTTTAAATTTCTCGAGTATTTTCATTTCTTTGAAACTTCAATATTATCTCCCAAACTTGTTTACATAATTATTAGGAATTATTATTATTATTTTAAAGATGTGAGCCACTACAATATTGATTTAAACATCTAAATAGTTTTAGTGTTGTTTACGTTTTCCTTACTGAGAGACTATTACAGAGGAAATATCAGTTCTGAGAAATTATGCAGATGTTCGCTAAGGGATATTTTCTTCAATTAAAATAAACAAAAGTAATGTAGAAATATATTTCTAATATTTTAAGTGGAAAACAACAGCGGAAATGTCAATATTATTTACGTATCATCTACATTATTCTTATAAGGGAAATGTTTTAAACGAAACAGAGAAATTATGGTGAATGTGCGCTTTTTCTTCAATGAAAAACTCAGTATATAATTATTTTTATTATGTTAAGTAAAATAAATTGGTACTTATCTCTCTATTATCTGATTTTATCTTGTCTAAGATATATTCATGGGAAAATATTCCTAGCTTAGATGAAATATCGATATTCTGGAAATATTGATGTTTACTGAGATACTTTTAAAAAAGCCTCAATACTTACTAGAGTGAAACAATATTGATTAATTATTTCAAAATAGTCTGTGAAACGTAGGGGAAATAAATCCAATCAAAATGTCAATAGTGAAGTAGCTTAATATATCTTTTAATTATAGTTCTACACGGAAAAAAGATTACCTGTACTATTTTAATAATTGAAGATTACAATGCATGATTTGAATACGTCATATTAATTACACCGCCATATTTACTGTGAATACAGTCGAACCTCGATTTAACGAATTGATTGGGACCCACAAATCCGTTCGTTAAATCGAAGCAATTCGTTAAATCGAATATCAATGTTTGTGAAGAGTATGGTTTAAAAATATCAATGCAAAATACCCTTAGATATGAGAAAAAGAATGATTATTGTTTACTACGAGCTTAAAAATTATAAGTTATACGTTCGGAGATCAACTTTAAAATTATCTAAATTCTTTAATGCACTTGCTCTTAAAATTAAATACATGGCACTTTGGACAGAAATCCTTGATAGTGCTTTGTTTTGACTTTCCAAAGTTCTTTGTCTATATTTTCTAACTTCATAAGAACAACATCATCAGCCTCGTGAGACAAAAAAAAAAAAAAAAATTAAAGCGTTCAAGCCTGCAAACTGCTTCTTGGAATGTCATTTATTAAAATTCGATTTACGTTTCTTCGTCATCTCCGCTGCTTTCAGAATCTTCAATCTCTTTCTGTTCACTATCGCAGGTACTTAGCTGTACATCGCAAGACACATATTCTGTAAAATTTCCATTACTAGGAACATCTTCATATCCAGCCATTTGATCATGGTTATCCACGACGTATTGTAAATGACTGTTTCTGTATCGCTGTCTTCGTAGGCATTTGCTTCGTTTGGAGAAATGAGAAAAAAAATTATTGTATTACACACTTGGATTAGGGTGTGAAAGATGCAAAATTTTGCGGGCGAAAAATTCAAAGTTTTGGTTTTATGTGCGAATTTTATTTCAGCGATTGTTGTTCGTTATATCAAAGCTAAAAATTCGTTAAATCGAAGCATTTTAGCACCCTTTCTGTCGGGACAGAAAAAATATTCGTTAACTCGGAGACTTCGTTAAATCAAGGTGCGACTGTACTATAAAATATTTATAATAACTGGAAAAAATTTGAAAACTTTTAATGAGTGTTTGATCCCTCCTCCCCTTCCAGCGCAAATAATGCTCTACCATATTTGTCCGAGTCGATTTATTTTGAGAGAGAACGAGAGGCGTTATTATGTGCATAATTAAAAAGAAATATTTTACATGGGGAACGAGTAGGGAGGGAAAACTCTCCTAAGTGAAAAATAATTCGTATGGGAGAAAGGAAATGAGACTACCACTCTGGAGAATATATGCACTTTAAACAGCTTGTGCCACTCGCAGATGGAGTACCATCACTGGCTGAGAGCGATGCCAAAAGCTTAATAACAAAAAAAAAAAAAAGAGAGAGAGAGAGGAGACAGCGAGAGAATATTAATATACTCTCATTTAGAGGGGAAGGGAAATTTAACCCTCTGAACGGCTGAGGCGTAGAATTCCGCTTAATGACACCCAGTTTTCAATAAGCTTACATTTTTTTTTGCTAACTAAAATACACGCATATTAGAAACAATATATGTCTCTGATATACACCCGATGACTATATTTGGCTTCGTGTAGTTTTGATTGTTTTTGTTTTGCAGTTCTATTGATTTAACCCTTTAAAGCGCAGTGTTCCCACTCTGGGAACACCAAACTCTTACGTTTTGACTGTTGCCAGTCCCAAAGAATAGATTTGATTTCTATAAAAATAGTTGCGGGTGACATAGCTCCACGAGAATCCTTTACTTTTTAGCACGTCATTTCCCGTAAAAAATGGTCACGATTATTTTTAACAGCACTGACATCTGCTGAAAAATGTAACAACTGGATAGATTGCCCAATGCTGAAAAAAGGGCAGCCGTTGCCATCGCTCGACTTAACTACCAGAAAGATGGCGGACGATCGAAACGTTCATCGCGTGCCGCAGATCTAGAGACCCTTGGCTGTGCGCACAGCCAGCTGTCGTCAAAAAAGGGTCTCTAGATCTGCGGCACGCGATGAACGTTCCGATCGTCCGCCATCTTGCTGGTAGTTAAGTCGAGCGATGGCAACGGCTGCCCTTTTTTCGGCATTGGGAAAGGGTTGCGCCTCAAAGAGTTAAACAGAATTAGTTTTTCAAAGGGGAGACGGGAGAGGAATTCTTAATTTAAATTGCTCAAAAATTAATTTTGGTCAACAGAGAGTTTTGAATAATAAAGTATCTTCTGTAACGTGAATTCACGTCTACAAGTCCAACAGCGCAATACACAACTTCTGCATCACCTGGTGTCCAGAATTATCTTGTCAAGTCCGAATGAAGATTGACAGTTACCAAATGGAGTCCCATATTCCTTTTTTTAAATTTTATTTTTCTCCTTTCTACCGACCTCTAAATGGACTCTTAATAAAGAAAAGAAGCGTCAATCAATGTTCATTAAGACAAAATGTAAACACCCACAGACTCGAAGACAGATACGATTATTTCTTGTCATTTTGCCATTCTTTTTATTCCTTGGGAGACAAGAAAACGGACCGCTTAGCGGCGCATGATAAATAACTTATTAAGATGGAAATAATGCTGAATAGTAATAAGCTGGAGGACAAGGTGATGATTAGAGTATGAAATTGCTCAGAATGTGAGGGGAAAAAAGAATAATATTTATAGTTATTCGTATTTTCCAACTTGTCTCCTACAACTCTGCAAACGAGTTAATTAATTTTCAAGATGTAGTACATACATTTATTCTGTTACGAATTTTAAATGATGAAGTAACATCCATTTTTTAACAGGATTCGCTCTAGAGCTTTTCCGCATACTTCATAATGAATTTAAATTAATTGTTAATGTTAAAATAAGAATTAATTTTAGTAAGAAACCTACAGTGTAACCATGGAACTAAATACCTTAATTTCCGTAAGAACAACAATAATTATAACAGTAGCTATAAGTATCCTTCTCTCAGCTAATAAAAATTTAGTTTACAAAATTCGACACAAAATGCCCGGGAACTATAGCTTTTTAACGAAAAAAAAGTATTCAGTATAGATTTCGATTAATTTCAATATTTAACGAATTGGTATTTTTCTCACACTCTCAGCCAAAATCCAGCTCTCGGGATGTCCGTCCTTAGAACTGACCCGTAAAGAAAAAAAAAAAATAGTACTTACGGTAGAATGCTTAAAATTCCAAAAGTACCACGCATTCATAATCAAAAGATCGTATGAGCACTTACCTAGAAAAAAGAAAATGACAGTCACTTATTTATTTATTATTAAATTACAAAACAAAATTCTAATGATATTCAAGTAGTAAGTTAAATAATTTTACAGCACTTTTTAATACCATCATAAAAAATATAATCGAAAACAAGAAAGATAAATCATGTAGATAGAAGGCACCGATTACGAGGCATTTTCCAGTACGATTTTTATTTGGGCTTGTTCGTTCCATCATTGAACGCAGCGGCAGTGATTGACGATTCTGTATGTTCTTCGTTTCTTACTGGCTAGGGTTTTTGAATGCTTCCTCTATGGCCCAGCGAGGCTACAAATACTTGGGCCAGGCCGAAAATCCGGAAAACAGTGGAACACAGAAGGAGAATCACTGCCGTCGGTTCTTTGCTAAGATGAGGGTCAGGGGGGGGAGACCCCCCCTGACCTCCCATAATTTTTTAGTTTCATTATTGCCATATTAAAACGATATTAATTGACTATGTCACTTTATCTCTCATCTTTCGTGCATTTCGCCTGGTAACCCTATGCTGAAATTTTTATGATTGTAATCTATTTATAGAAAATACATGAGATGCCTATTCTACAGCTTACGAAATATTGTAACAATAGATTAAAGCTGTTGTGAACTAATAGTATTTAAATATATGTAAAAAATACATGTGATGCATATTCTACAGCTTACGAAATATTGTAACAATAGATTAAGGATTTTGTGAACTAATAGTATTTAAATATATGTAAAATTATGTCGCATTTTTATGTCGCTTTTTTGGGGGCACATTTTTCGGACAATTTTCAATAAAGGGGGTGAGAGATAAAATGACATAGTCATTAAATTGCAATATATATTAAAGTGACCGGCCCATTCCGGAAAATTCCCGCGTTCCCAGTGGGTGTATCCGGACCTGCAACAAACAAAAGGAAAATAATCTATTTCCAAATACTGCACATCTGTATTGAACATAATCTAAATAATACAGTGCTCTGTCAGTAATACGAAGTTTCTGGTAATTCGGTCTTTGTAAACTCGATATGAAGGGGATAATTACTTGACCGTGGAAGAAGGTGTGAGGAGGTGGGGTATTCCAATATCAGGACAATGAAGTATGAATATGCTGTAGTGTATCATTTTAACCAATACATAAACGAAGCGAACGGAATGATATGCTGAGTCATTCAATATTTTTCCAACAAAGTAAGACGGAAGAAGCAATGGGAAAAAATATACATAAACAAGAAAGATAAATCATGCCAAAACCATTGATTATAAAACACTTTACACAGCCATCAATATTTTTGGCGACAAATTTGGCAATGTATTTTCCTTAAATCTGCCGATATTTCGGAGATAAGAAAACGTTGTATTATCACCATAAATGCAATTTTATGAGACCCTCTAAAAAAGATTTTAAAAAATTCCCTCGTTTAACTGAAGAATCCGAACTGAAGAAATCGAAATCATGAACACCTTTCAACCTTGTTGGAAAGTGTTAAAAAAGAGATTAAAAATATAGGCATACGTTGAAATGTTTAGTGTAGTATATCAATTAATTATTAAATTTTGATTTGAAAATGTGCTGCAGTACATAAGTATTTTTTTTTAGCCTCTCATATTATGCTGTAAAGATTTTTCAGCCAGAAGTAACAAAATAAACTGCCAGCATGCGTTTCGAAATAATTCCATTTGAATCCAGGTTCAGAATCTCTCCCAGATCCTGGTTTCTGATGCCTGCTCCTCCAACCGAATGGGCCGATATCTTGTCCGAAAACCCGAAAAGTTTCATTTTCGCAAGTGTGCGAAATGGCGTTAACAATCCTTCCGTTAAGTTTTCCACGTTTTCTCTGAGTAACGTTGTTTCTGTTGAATCCTATCGCAGTGAATCATCGTCAGTCTCGCTTAGTGCCCATCCTATTCTTTAAAATTAAAGAGGCACGCCCCTCTTCCCGATAATCACAAAGGCGTGCCTTGTCGAACCCGATCGTTTATTTCGCTTTACGAGGTTATTTATATATATTAAAAAAAAACCCTCACTGAATTCACCCTCTTTACAGTAAAGCGCTTATTTTATTTATTCATATATAGTTTGACTAGTGTATGTAAACGTTCCGTTTTTTTAAAGGAGGGGGTTTAAGTAATTTTGTGGAAATGCATTTGTTTACAGATTCTACATACTTTCCTTTGTTTTTCCACATGATTACACAGTTTGTTTAAACACTTTTCAAATCTTAAAACTGAACTTTTGAAACCTTCCTTAGAGAAATTTTTTACCCTGCCACAATGAACAACCATCAATGCTCGAGGCTCCAGCCTACTGTGCTACATTGGTGAAGTTGCAACATTGCATTCAGATTAAAAGATGAGGCCCTGGGCAGAAACTGCCGCTATCGATCTAATCGGGATTTAGGGTTGGTACAAAATGCTCTAAAGCAGAAGTGCCTAAGCCCCCATAATCCAAGAAAGACAAAAGATAAGGAATGCAAATAATGGAGTTGGATAGCTTGAGGCTTCAAATATCAGAAATTGATCGTTTCATTTGAATGAGAAGTTTTGGATCGCCCACCATACAGCCCAGATTTCTCTCCAAGAGATTTTCCATATTTTAAAAAACTAATACTTAACCACCACCGTTCTAATCTACTACCTAACCACTCTAAAGAGCATCTTGGTAGCAAGCACTATGACGATGGAAAAAAAAAAATCTGCTATAAACTTTTGATTATCATAGTGGGTGACAAATTTCCTTAAAAAAGGTTAGTTTTATGATATAAAAATGTGCTCCAACAAACAAGGTGATTAGTAAAAAAAAGAATGTGAAATCAAAAAAATATAGACATTTACGAAAATTGTTTTTATTTATTTCTTTCTTTTCATTTTTTTAAGGTGGGAGCTTACTTAAACATCTCTTGTAGTTTAAAATAGTTAAATTAGTTAGTTCCTTTATCTGGTCGACAGTATTTAATCTTAAGGTTATATTTATACTAAAAATAAAGCAAGCAAGAAAACAAATAAAACTTTCTCGCAAAGTATACTTCCAAATGTTTTTACATTACTTAAGTACGCGAACAAGTTACACAGACATTACTAAGTTATAAAGTCTTAAGTTTTACTTTTCCTTACAGTTATTATTTAAAGCACATGCGTGAAAATATATCCGTATATTAACACAAAATGTACAGCTGCGGAAAAAAAAAGCCCACTTGCTCTTTATTTCGCCATCGTTCGTCGAATAGCAAAGTTATATATACCATTCGTTTGCAAATAACGCGTACTTTGATTTATTATTAATTTAATTTGCATAAGGGGCCGTCTTCATATTTAATTCTGCATCAACTTCGTTTTTCTCAATGGCAACCCCAGATTTTGACTTTATTAAACGAAAGAAAACCTTCAAATTACCCAAAATATAAATTTTCACCAATTTTCTACGATATTTTCCGGAGATATTGCGAATTCATTTTTGCGCGTTTTTAAGGGACTTTCTGCAAATTGAAAAACGCTATTTGTAGGTTCCGAACTTTTCGCCTTTCATTTATTTCGCTCGCGAGAATTAAAAGAAATTAATATAATTTTCAAGGAAAATATTGTTCCCATCTCTCTTAAAGTTTTTTGTACTGAGAATATCAAGGGTAGAATATAATATTTAGTCTGCGGTCCAAATGACCCGTGAGTTCATAAATTCCTTGGTTCGTACACATGATTTAAGGGGAAAATGCAAAATGGTTGCTCAGGATTTTGAAAATCTTTGTAATTTTGAAATTGATATTCAGTGTTTCCCTTGATGTTTCTCTTAGACAGCTGAAATGTTGGCAGGAGTTAGAGGCTGCTCCCTGCTCTTCTGACTACAAGCATGAATATTGCTCGACTCAGCTATGGTCGAACTTAAAGGATGGTTTCATGATTGAAAATTTATTTGTTTGAATTTCATGTAAAAAACGCAATTACTTTTTTGCCGACCCAATATTATCACTGTGTTTGTTATTTCACTTTCTTCATTTAATACTATCGCCTGCAATGTGCAATATTCTTAAGACTTTTGGCGGTATTTTAATTTATAGTTAGATGAAAATTTTTTTACAGAAAAACGTGATTTTGAATGTTTGATAAAATATGGGGAATTCCAAAGACCTAATGTTTCCGATATTAAAAAAGGTCACATTCATGCCTGGAAAGTTGAGGATGTTAGTTTTTCAGAAATAGGACGTTGTATTAGAAGACATACATCTACTGCATCTAATTCTATAGCTGGAAAATATTTTATTTGGAGGAATATGGTAGCGGACGCAACAATACACGCTGTACAAACTGTAAAAACCTCTAATTTATTTGCTTCAAAATTTGATATTTTTAATACTGGTATCTTTTACTGTGTTTTTGCACAAAATAAATCTAATTTACATTTATTTTATGCAATTTTCAAAAAATGTTCACTTAATAAATTTATATATGGTCCCTTAACTCATGAAAATAACACATTTTATTTAATATAAATTAAACTACTGAACGTAAAAATTTGAAATTTTGCACAGCCATGTAATATTAATTTCTGCATCTATTTCCATCGAAATTTGGCTAGGTCGCTATTCATAATTTTTTTGAATATTAATTTAATAATTCATAATTCATATTAATGATTTATTAAAAATCATAATAACATTAAATTATGTTTGGGTCGTTTAGTTCTAATAGTACGAATAAAAATCAGCTTCTTACTACCAATATTATATGAGATATGAATTGAAGTATGAAAAAATATTTTAACATAGGGGGAGGGGGATTTTGGGTGCTCATAACTCACTCATTTTCTGTCCAAACTTATTGAAAATTGGTGTCCGGGGTTAAAATGAGTTAAATTTTTGAAATATGAAGTGAAATCTAGGGGTTGCTATTGAGAAAAAAAAGTTGGTGCGAATTTTAATATGTAGATGGCCCCTTATGCAATTTTTATGCATAGCAAATTAAAGTGTGCGTCAATCGTAAACGATTGGTATCTGTAACTTTGCTGTGCGACGAACGACGGCCGAAAAATGTACAAGTGGGCCTTTTTTTTCCGCACCTGTACAAGCATGACTTACCAACAGAACTACTTTTTTTTTAATGTTTAGTCTTACATTTAGAACATTCAGATTGCGTTTTACGGATAATTCAGATATACCATCTATTAAAAATAACAAAATATTTTTACTTTTAAAAAAATCAATTAATTTACATTGGAATGTGAATTTAAACAAGGGATGGAAGCAAATTTTCTTAACTTTATTAATGTAGGAAGCTGAACCCAGTTTATAGTCAAATAAATAAACAAACTAATAAAAAAATACTTTTTAATCATCAAACAAGCCCTTTTGGCTAATGCAGCACTTATGCTATTCACACACTCAAAATCTATAGAACAACCCACTCACTTTTTATATTTTCACGTAGTTAATAATTTTTGCGCGTGCAACTTTTTGCAATGCATTTTTAGATCATGAAATGTCTCGTTTAAATAAAACCAGTGAGTTTATTGGAGTCAGTGACTAACTAACCTGATCCCACATTAATATTTGTGTGAAACAACCCCAAAAGCATTGGCAATGTGTCTCACGGACAGGCCTTGTTATTGCATTTTTTTTAAAGTCGATTTTTACAACTTGTTCCTTAACAAAAATCACATACGATATTGCTTTCTTTTTTTGGAAATTGGGTCATTAGAACAGTGCGAATATAAATCAGGAGAAACCGAACAAAAGAGTAAATAAACGAAAGTACTGTTTCCATCACGCAAAATTTCTGTTTTGTAATCGTAAAACGTTTTATTGTTTTATCGATCGGTTTACACTGCCCAGCGAGCTGTCGTTCTTTTTTCTTTTTCGACTGACAGGAGAGTGAAGCAAGTATACTTGTCAAAATAGAAGGCGGACCTCCTGTTTTTTTGTTTTTTTTTTCGAATGTCGCAAATCGTGGTGGGGATAAAAGTAATAAAAATAACGAAGCAGTGGAATGAATTTGTTCCGTATATCCCAGTCCGCTTTAAAAGAAAAAAAAAATCTTGCGACTCACAACAAAAGCTTGTAAGGAATTCCGATTGTTAACAGGTTTTTCGTTCCATATAAAACACATCAGAAGAAAAATAAAAAAATCTATCTCTCTCTCAAAAATAACTATATAAAATAAACAAAAAATAAATACAAAATGCGAAACTTTTTTCAGAAACATGTTTTTCCTCCAATGGAAATGTACTGTTATAAATAAAAAGCATTTGATACGTCACTGAAAGATTTTTACAACAATGCTATAAATAAATTAAATAATAAAAATAATGAAAGAAGAGGGCTTTAGGGGGCAGGGGGCATACAGCAAAAAGAAGGAAATATTTGTTTGTATGTGTAACATGTACTTCGGATTTGTGTACTTGGTCCGAAGCCCGCTTATAAATCACGTCAGATGGAGAACACAAGGGGCAGACTTTCTAAGGGTTCCCAACTCATATTAAGTTTCAGAGAAAGCCACGGTAAACTCCGAACGGTTAGGCCGGCGGACGCGACCTGGTTTTGAATCAGGCACCTTTCGTCTACGATTTTGAGGGACTTAACCACTCGGCCATGGCGGGGCTGAAGGAATTCATTGCTGATTAATCAATAGTAACGACACTCAGTACTGAGACTCGTACTTGTTTTTTTTTTTAGCACTCGGGTGCCATTTCTTTCAAGCACGGGAGTTTGTCTACGCAGCGCGCCGTGGTCCTTTTTCCGTTTGATTCATGTTTTCTGCAGAGTGATTTGATATTGCTAATGGAATACTTTGGTCGAACTGGATTCACTTGGTCGACAGTGGTTTTCAAAATAGAAAGACATCTGGAGTTCCTAACGGATCATGTTGCTAACGGAAACATGGACAATCCCCTCAGATGATTTTCAAATACCAGGATTCACTTTGGTCAAACGGATAGACAGTGGTTTCTAAATCAGAAAGTCATCTGGAGTTATGATTTTTATAGAGGAAAGCTTTATAAAAATCAATTTATAAAAAGAATATGAAACACTTTATCCGTGCCTACACGAGCCATATCAATGGTGTTCAAATGGTCATTGCGCATATTCAAGATAAAGTGAGATTTGCAGTTACATACGCTAGTCCTCGAATTTCTTATCAAGATAAATTAGACGCTCTATTCGAAATGTTACTGAAGGAGGATGATTGTATAAGATTGTTTTAGTAGAAGTTTTTAACATAGAATTAAATTCCGATCAAGGATCTGATTTCATAACTGAAATGGACACTTTAGATTTTCCAATACCCACTAATCCAAAACATTTCACCACTAGGGGCGAAACAACAATGGATGCAATTTTCAGCAACAAAATAATGCGAACAAGAGTCTATATGATCATTTACAGTTATCATGTTTCTCTATATGGCAGAATTGATTGAATAGATTTTTAAAAAAATATGAAATTCTTCCAGCCGAGTGCGTATATAAAATCTGGAAGAATTTTAGATTTTTTTTTTTTTGTAGGTTTGAATATCAAAAAATGTCGACAAGAACACTCAACAAAAAACTGGTGTTAAAAGGAAAAATTTATCAAGCACATAAAAAATATTCTTATGAATACGATTGCTTCGGTGGAACAAAAAGTCCATCCTTCTTCAGTTGCAAAGAAGTTCCGCAATCGTACTGATAAGTATATTTTGTGTGTGTGCTATTTTACAAAGTTTTTGATTAATATATTGAAAAAATGATAGTTAGTGTTTTCGCTTGCAACAAAATAGGAAGCTTGCGGAATAATTACAAAAGAAGTAAACAAATTAACCCTTTGAGGCGCAACCATTTCCCAATGCTGAAAAAAAGGCCAGCCGTTGCTATCGCTCGACTTAACTACCAGCAAGATGGCGGACGTTCGAAACGTTCATCGCGTGCCACAGATCTAGAGCCCTTTTTTGACGACAGCTGGCTGTGCCCGCGCACAGCCAGCTGTCTTCGTGAAGGTAGCAAGCGTTCAAAGGAAAAATATCTCATTGCTTTACCCTCCCGTTAGTCTCAAATGTACACGAGGTGCTCCACTTACAAATGTTTGAGAAACTCTGATGTTATACAATTGGTTTAACATTTCAACACATTAATAATTCGTTGTTATGAAATTGTTTTGAAAGCTAATACCAGAAGCAAAGTTCTGAAAAAAAAAACTAGGATTTAAAATAATTCAAAACTTTGTAAAATAACACTCATAAAAATAATACTTATCAATCAATATGACAGTTTCAGGTGGTACAAGGTTCCACAAACTTTCTGTGAATGTGTGTTTGGTGGAACTTTTTTGCAACTGAATATTTATATATATCGTTTTTTTACGTGTTATTTTACTATGTTTATAATTAATTTTACCTTTTGACACCATTTTTTAGAAATTTCTTGTTAATAAATCTAAGATTTGTTTACATATGATGATGTTTTGAGAATTTTGTTGGTTTGGCTTCAGTATTTGGAAATTGTAACTTTGCCACGATCTATCTCAGGGTCTTGTCAACCTTTTGCATCACACGCCAATTTTTTTCACGGACGAGTTTAGACGCGTCGTACAACTGAAGCGCCTTTTTTTACTTCCTTACGTCCAAGGGTAGAGTTGGAAAATAGGAATATGGCTTAAGTTTAGGGAAGAAAAATAGAAACGTGTAAACATAATCCTAAAATTGTTTTTCTGAGGAAGAATTCTAGAATTCAGCGGAGAATCAGAGAAGATTCGATTTTTGGTGTGTACAAATATTTCCTTCTCATGTAGCATCCTAAATTATAAGAAATCAAGTATGCCGGACACGAAATTTTTTTAAAAAATTTTAATATATCTAAAAACAATAAGTAGGTAGAAGGATGGAATGCGTTGCTTGAAATCATCCAAGCTCCAAGTTTGGCGCATGCGATATGATTTAGCCACCCTTGTCCTATGTTGCACTACAATGATATTAACTTACAATTATACTTCTTAAAGATTTATGCTACGGCCGAGAGAAAAAAAAAAAGGACAAACAGTGTTCTTTTTTTTTTTTTTTCATTTTCCTAACATTTCATTGCCTTATTACACGACCTGAAATGGAATTCCAATCTGAATTCCCAAATATAAAAATTTACTATATTAACCTTTTTTTTTTCCTTTTAAGCTGCAAGCTGAAGTAGGCTTAAAGTACTAAGTTACTCTTACCAAAAATTGAATGTTTCATTTTTTTCTTGTTCTTTTCTAACACAAGCTTAACGTGAGACAGAATGGATTTACGAGAAAGCTTAACTTTCCTTTCAACATAGATACATATGCTTTCTCCCTCTCTCCCTGATGATTAAAAATTGTCGCTTAGAAATAATCCTAAGCTGTCACAAAGAGCAAGTTGCTTCGCTGCCATTAGGCTTAGTGAATTACTCAGAAAACATCATCTCAATTTTTATTTTTTATCCTTTTGAAAAACAGCTCTCCTTTTTTTCCTTACTCGAACATACTATATGCTCCGGCCTCGATGCGAATAAGGCTAATAGAGGATACCAGCAAACAATTTTCATAGAAAGCGGATGAATTTCACTCCCGACGTGGGTGGAGGAGGGGGAGAGCAATTTCACCCACGGAGGTCCCCAAGGGGAGAAATAATCCATCAAAGATTAAATCACTAATCAGCATTGTGTAAGAGGCAAATGTGCGTTCGGTTTTGGTAGCAGAGGAACGCGAAGAAGAAAAATGAAAATGATAAATCGGGTTCGAAGCCGCATTTTCGAGCTTTATAGATTTTTTTTTTTTCGAAAATGATGGTAATAAATCGATATTCGAGATCCATTAATACTTCGAGAGTTTAGAAGCTGTTGTATGGAATCTCGCTCAGTGAATTAATCTCTTAAGGTTATGGTAATTTAGAAGAAATTATCACTAGTGTTTTATTGCTAAAATTGATCATTCTTTATGTTTCTAAATGTAAAACTCGGTAATTTCAATATTTTGGTCTAAAATTGGGCTGAAAGCAGTGTTTTTACTTGAATACGGCAAAAATTTTAAACGCTATGTTCTGGAGACGAGTATTCCTTGAGTTCGTTTTTCGTAGCCACAACGTCTCAGCTATAAAGTTGATGTACTTGCAAATTATATTGGATCTTAAAAAACAAAAGATAAATGACTTTGTAATAAATTTTAAGACGTTAAGAGAACTTAATGAGGAGAATTTAGATTTCGATAATAATTAACTGCGATGTAATTTAAAAACTGAAGTAAAATAGAACACATAATTCGTGTGTATAGCAATGAAAAGGGACATGTGTCAGTCCGAGAATTATTTTACAAAAATTATGTAAATTACATCTCATTGAAGCTTTGTGCATTATTATAGAACTTCAATTTGAAAACAGTAAGTACATAAACCCTAATGGTGGATCTATGCGGGTGGAGCAAGGAAATGATTGCCTCTCCCCCTCTTTTGTACTTTAAAAACCAGTCGAGTTATTAGGGAGTTAAAGGCAACATTGAACCCAAGTCTGAATTTAGCTCTTAACTTTGAAAAGACGCAGCGAAGACCTTCCTTCAGTGTCACATGTTGCTTTCCAGAACGAGTCAGTCATTCTACGCTGGGAAGCAAAAGTGGTCACAAAATACGGGTAAAAAAGAATGACTGTCTCCGCTAAAACGTTTCGCCATACTCACCACCCGCTTCTTTGAAAATTTCCTGTATTCGCCACTGTTCATAGTAGCCATCAAGCTACCAATACAAGGAAACAATACGTTTCGTAAAATATAGATCTCTTCAAAACGTTCTTTAATGCTTCTCATTTACAGGCAAAGCGATTGAATCTTCGAAATGAAAATCGATTGCTTTTGAATTACCTCATCAAGTTGATAATTAACCCAGTTTTATCCAACAAAATGGTCCATGTGTTTCGTTTGACAGGACAATGAATCGAATGCAGCGTGCGAGAGATGTGTGATCGATTTAGTGCCGGTGGAAAACAGACTTTAGAGATAGGATACAGTATTCGTTCTCACTAAAGAAGGCGATGAGTTATTGAGATTGCACACTGAATGTGTACAAAGCATGTAAAGTTTTGATCTTTTTAATTTTTGTCTTAACAAATTTGATTCATTGTTTTACTAGCAGGTGCTGTGAATCCAACTTATAACTAAATCAAAAAACTGTTTTTTCCATTTAAAAACAATGTAAGTGCCTATTTTCTATACATTACAGGTATATTAGTCACTGTGCACAATGTAGGATAAAGTTTACTCATCTCTGCTTACAGTGGAATTTCTAATGTGACAGCCCTCGGAAGTAACAAAAATCTCATCACCTAAAATAGGTTGCAAAACATGGAGACTGTAAAGTGTAGTGGTCACTACAGATAGATGGTATCTCTACCAGAATGAGCACTTTATGAGTTTGCGTAAGCGTATTAAACGTAGCATATATGTGTGTTTTTTTTGGTCTGTAGCATAAGAGACAAACCGTTACTCACAGATATACGAAATTTGGCACAAAGGAAATTCTGAACATAAAGTTACGGGCCTTCAAATGATTTTGTCAAAATTTGGAGTAGGAAAAGTATTTGATTCAATATTTAACAAGTGAGTCTTGGGTGATTTTTCGCAAATAATTAACTAGGAGTGGGAATAACTGTTACAAGAAAATTACAGTTATACCAGACAAAGGAACGAAATTTCTATCAAGAAACAGTTTGTTCTGAATATGTAACACGATTAACATATTTTTGTTTTCAATGATACTTCACTTTTATCAAGAATCAGATAATCTATTTTACTGTATAGAACATTATACAGAGATCCATGCTACAAGCAATAGAGTGAAACAAAACTCAGTCGGAAAGAAAGGCTATTACTTTTACCATGATTCTATTCGGAGTTAATTTTACTCCTTTTTTCACAAAAAAGTAAACGCTAACGAGCTATTCTTTAACAAAGCTCGTTTCTCAAATGCAAAATTGTCAACTGCGTTTGTTCTTTTCGGAATTTATTAAGATAATTAATGACAAAAACAGTAGGAGGATAAGCGTTCTTAATTGCCTTCATTTGCAAAGAAGCGTACTTTGAACAAAACAGCTACTATTTTAATGCATAAAATGAATATTGACATTTCAATGAAACTCTATGTCCTTCAAGTTCATCGGTTCTTTTTCGTTGTGGCTGGACTTGATAATGCAGGAGAAAGAGAATTACGGACTTCTATTAATCTTTATGAGTATCGCTTATTTTCATTGAAGAAACGACGGATTATTTCCTAACGCAGTTAAAGCCTTCCATGCTTACACAATGTGGAAATGAAGTCATCAATTTATTTAACTAAACCAGTTGTCCTAGTTCGAATACAGACTCATTCATACGACTCTTTTGACAGTCGTATCAAGTTGTTAGTCCTCTCAAAAGAGATACATCTCTTGGCGAGAAACTAAGGAAAAAAAAAAATCAAAACGACAAGCAGACAAGACACATTTGCAGTTTCTTCCCTCCGCCTTTCACTGCATATACGCCAAGATTCAATTTGCAAAAGTGTCGAATGTTTTTTGGCATGGAGTCCTCATCCGGAAGTTCAGCAACCTCTACTATCTCTCTGCGAATTCAAACTTGCATTGATTCAAAAATAAGCGAATTAGAGGTAAAAGGCGGGCGTGCAAAACCCATAACCCCCTGAAAACCGAAGGTGGGATCCCTGCCAGCGAACGGGATATGACAGAATCATTTATTTAGAAGTTATTTAGAGAAATGCACAAGCGTAGATGAAGAGTATAGAAACTGAGCGTCGGGAAAGTGGCATGCGAAGTCAAGATCTGAAAAAAAGCCAACGTTTTATAGAATAACTTTCTGTGTGCATCAATTAGATGAAATTTTATTTTGCGTGTGGCTTAGAAACTCAGCTCTTGGACTGATATTTTACTTTCACAGTGTTTTTCCAATCAGGGGACTAGACGAATAAAGCAAATGTTAAAAGTGTTGGAGTAAATCTTAAAAATTGCTGGAAGAAAGAAGGGCTGGATAATTAGTTTCTCACTTAAGACATATACACAAATATTGTTATTTTGTTAAGGCAAAGCACATTAGGGCTATCTTTTAAAGGGAAGGATGTCTTGAGCGGGAGACATTTTCAGGGGTTCTAACGTGAATTCAAGTTACATCTAGAGAAAACCGCCCAAACTCCAGACCGTTGAAAACCGCCCAAAACTTCAAACCTTAGATCGACAGCCGTAAAGTAAGCTATAACTCTGGAACTTCACACATCAGCCATCTACCAACGTCCAGTGTCTACACACCCGGCCATTGGTTGGCATGTATAGTAGTAGTATAACGTACATATGGGTGCCTAGATAATTGGGATCTGTCGAATTTTTTCCATATTATTTCAATGTACTCTGCTATGTATCCTATATTGCATAGGGTAGCATTAACATTGTTTTTTCTCCTTATAAAGGAGCACTAAAAGAAATCTAAAACATTATGTGCATACATTGCATGCTCCTGCCTCATGGACAGTCATAATTTAAAATGCTCTTCGGAGACGTTCATCTGTTTGTAAAATAATAATAATAATAATATCTATTATTATCGTTTATGAAAGACTATACTATTCGTCTAAAGTTCTGCATGTACTAGACGTTAGGTTCTAGGGGAGTATTCAAATGCAAATACCTTTGAATTTTATTTGCTTTAATAGATTAACTACGCTTTTATCAGCAGTACATCAGACGTACTCGAAAGCGTTTTAGAAAGAACGTGTTCAATACGGTTTATCTATCTTGTTATTCCTTTTGGGAAGGCTTGCTTATTCGCTATATACACCTTCATGGGCGCCGACAGAATATTTCCCAGGGGGGGGGCTAAGACTACTCCAAGAGGGGCAAAGACTACTTCAGCGTATGGTTACCATGTTGGAAAGAACAAAAAAGCAACGAAAAACACTGCATACAAAAATCCAGGGGGGGCATTGCCCCCCCCCCTTGCCCTATGCTGCCGGCACCCATGGACACCTTTGATTGCGCCATTCGTGCAGATGGCTAGTATTCTTGTGTTAATGTTTAATATAGTCTTCCGTTTCTCAATTATTATAAATTATACGTAGTAAAAAAAAGAAATGCTTATGAAGATTCCAAATCATATTATGTTAATATGACTTGCTAGCATCATAAGGCATTTCTTAAATTATATGATTGGATTTCCTTAAGTATGAATTTTCTGAGATTACCAAGAAAAGAAGCTACTCGTATGGTATAATAATATGACATCATGAACAAGATCATGATGAAAGTCTTTTATTTGAAGACTAGACAATCGCAGACCAATTAAAAGTGTACTATGACAGTTTGAACAAACCATTTTATTAACAATTTTTAACAATGACACTTTTTCATCGCAGTATCACATTTGGCACCCAAGTTACCAAGCTAAAGGCTTTTGCAAATTTCAAAAACAATGGAAATTTCACAATGCAGTCACGAGAATGAAGTTGTTTGTTTTTAATAAGGAACATTTTACTCCTTTTGTGACTAGAGCTTCAACTAACAAGACATTAATGATCCGCAGCACGACAGTCACACGGTCAACAATTGTTTTAGGCATTAAAAAATAGCTGGTTAAAAGAAGTGATTATGAACCTGAACTCGACAAATGAAATAGCCGTTCAAGCTAATGAGCTTTTCCTTCTAAAAACTGCAAAGCAACAATCTCCTCAGCAAAAAAGTGTCTTTAACGTTTAGCTTTATCACAACATTTGTAACATTTATCACAAAATGCCCCTCCCTCCTTAAAATAAATAAATAAATATAGATGAATGTTTTTGTTTCATTTATAAAGTTGTCAAATTAAAATCATGATATCTCGACTAATATTTTCAAAAAATTATTTGCGCAATTTTTAAAAGTTATTTTTGTATAGTTGCCGAATATTAAAACTATTACACTACTCCAATGATAATCTTCATTAATAAATTTAACATCTTCGATAGGTTATCTTTAAGAGATTACTTTTTTTAGGCTTCGGCAAATTGTTTGACGATGATATTTGAAGGGCAGTTTTAATCTTTATACACATGTTTTCCTTGTACAGTCATATCATATATTGTAACCAAATAGGCTATTTTTACAGAAACTACATTCCTTTACGAGAGCTACTAACATCATAGCTGAAATCGGTTATAAACATTATCCAAGGTTCCTGTTCTGTGGGCAAGGGATTGAACGGTTCAGAATATCTGATGTTTGAAAAAGAATTATCTCTATAACTATGTTAAATTCTATTTACAGACCTCTCCCCTTAAATTAAAATCCCAATGTACTCTACTGGCTACTAGTATTCTTTTCTGGGTTACCAGCATGGCCTGATTACTGAAAAGGCTCGGGAAGCTTGAGCTTCCCCTTTGAATTTCAAGGGGGCCCAAAAATGACAGAAAAACTGCGGTAAAAATTCAAAATTTTTTTAAAAAATCTTTTAAGTTAGTGTAAAGATTTTTAATGAAGAGAAGTGGAAAGCTATTTTTAATTTTTTTCAGAAGTCTGATACTTCTTGTCGCAACATTTCTAAATTGGTTGGTTCAGTTTGTGATATCTTTCCCCGGGACATCTGCTCCAGTTGAGAGAGTTTTTTCCATTATGTGGAACATTGGGTCGGCAGAAAGGGCTAGACATTCAATATGTAATGTTAAACATCTTCTAAGTGTCAAAATTAATTCTGAACTTTCATGTTGTGATATTTATAATATCAAAAGAAACAAGAATGCCTGGAAAAAAGCCATAAGTGAAAAATATGACTAAATAAATAAAGTTTAATCTTCCAGTACGTTAATGCTTTTAGTTTACTTTTAAAAGTAATTTCCAAAATACTGTAAAAAACTCGTTACGATGAACTAAGCCATTATGAAGATTAATGAATAAAATATTTTTATGAAAGGAAAATTTCAGATTATGGAATAATTTATTTTATCAAAGAAAATCATTCGAACTGATTAAGTCGATCAAATTTCATTTTATCGAATAATACATTTTTATCAAATAAAATCATTAAAACTTTACTTTTCCCAAACAAAAAGGGGAGGGGGGCCGGAAATGAGACTGAGCTTCCCCTCACTTCAGAGGTTAATCGGGCCCTGGTTACCAGTGCTCTAATTCCAAATATGCTGTCCACTAAGATTCTCTGACATGTTTGCCAAGTACGAATGATTATTCCATCCAAGAAATGCGTGCATTTTCTGCATCTGTTCTTGTAACAGATTATTACCAATGACAATAACATTTGGAGAGCAGAAGAATTCTAACGATTTCGGTATTGTTTTCTGCTTCCCCATGTCACCCAGTGATCTTGAAAGAATGGGTTTTCAAATCCTAGTAAATCCGTACAAACGACTAATTCTAAAATGCGCTGGGCATGGCTAGAGTAGATAAACATGATGCAGATTTACGTGTTTTATTATAAGAATTCCAGGGTAGAAAATGACAGAAAATAAGCTCTACTACATTGTTATTTATTCTTCTATCAAAATACGCAAAGTAGATAGATATAAGCCAATGTTTACATTTTCTCTCGATACTACAGTTATTATTATGGTCTTTTGTTTTGAAACAACGATAATCCAAGTAAATCCGCTAGACACCCAAGAAGTATGCTATACATTTTTAATCAAAGGGAAATTTTCGGTTA
This sequence comes from Cheiracanthium punctorium, assembly GCA_038373885.1. Taxonomy (NCBI): domain Eukaryota; kingdom Metazoa; phylum Arthropoda; class Arachnida; order Araneae; family Cheiracanthiidae; genus Cheiracanthium; species Cheiracanthium punctorium. Next base: position 438,914 of record JAWZYV010011953.1, read on the forward strand.
TTTCGGGTTATTTTCGGATTGGATGTTTCTTAGAGACATCTAAATATATATATTTTTCTCTCTTTGGAAAAAGAAGTTAGGTAAATATAATTTCTACATTCAAATCAATATGCAATGCACATTACCTAGACATTTTGTTAGGGGGACCTGAAAGTAATCTCGTTAATTAATTAATTAATTAATTATTATCAATTAATTAATAATTAACATTAAGTTGAAACAAATACATTTTTAACAAATTTTTAGAAACAGACAAGCCGAGCTGAAGCATAGGATTAATATTTGTTACATTTTAAAGCAAGAATTTTAAAAATAACATTTTTTTTTTCTTTAATAAACATGGCCACCCTCCCCTATTTTTCAATTCTACCCTCTTTGCAGGACAGATTTAAAAATGTCTTGAAATTAATTTTTAGATATTCATGAGTGTTTATTTTACAGTTATCCCTTTAACGCGCAGTGTTCCCGCTCTGAGAACACCCAACTCTGACGTTTTGACTGTTGCCAGTCACGAAGAATAGATTTGATTTCTATTAAAATAGTTGCGGGTGACATAGCTCCACGAGAATCCTTTATTTTTTAGCACGTCATTTCCCGTAAAAAAATGGTCACGATTATTTTTAACAGCATTCACATCTGCTGAAAAATGTAACAGCTGGATAGATTGCCCAATGCTGAAAAAAGGGCAGCCGTTGCCATCGCTCGACTTAACTACCAGCAAGATGGCGGACGATCGAAACGTTCATCGCGTGCCACAGATCTAGAGACTCTTTTTTGACGACAGCTGGCTGTCCTTTTTTGACGGCAGCTGGCTGTGTCGCACAGCCAGCTGTCGTCAAAAAAGGGTCTCTAGATCTGTGGCGATCGTCCACCATGTTGCTGGTAGTTAAGTCGAGCGATAGCAACGGCTGCCCTTTTTTCAGCATTGAGAAAGGGTTGCGCCTCAAAGGGTTAAACAGCAAGAATGTTAAGAATATCTCTCCCCCCCCCCCTTTTCTTTTCTTACTTCTTGTTTTTGTTGTTGTTGTTCACGCGGGATATGTGAAAAGGAATGTTTTGTCCCCTAAAACCCCAACGGTAACAAATTTTCGAAAAATACTATCTACTATAGCACTTAAGTTAAAAATCTCACACACATGCCAAATTTCCTATTAGCTGAAGTAGTTTTGGGTAGGCCAAATAGTGGCAAACGAAAGAGCGACATTACTTCCCAGTTCCCCTAATACTTCAATTAAGAACATGAGTTTCAGAATCCTTGAAAAATATTTTTAGACAGATATTATTTTTTCCGCTCATATTAAATATGTATGTTTATCGGCTATTTGATTAAAATTGTACTGTTAAAAACACGAAGGTGTCAAGAAAACAATCTCATTTAAACTTTTTTTAAAACGATTAGAATTTTACACTGTCCTTAGAATCTACATTAACTGAAAATTTTATTAAAGAACTTCAATGTTAAGAAAGTGCATTTTAATTTAAAAAGGAGAAGCAAGCTTGAAAAAAATAAAATTACCAAACTAATTTGCGTCAAGAGGCAAAATTAACAAAATACGTCATAATTTTTGCCGAATCATCTTGTATATACATATACACTATTGGACAAAAGTATTGCAAGTTTCAGAAATCTAACCTTTTTCAAGATTAAGCCCCCTCTCCCCCGTCAAAATTAAAAATCAATATAATTGATATTTTTTAATGTCAGCATGTTAAATTAGTTACTTCAAAGACAAGATAGCATCAAGTTGAAAGAACAAAAATCATTATTTAATTTATTGAAAAAATAGCATAAAAATATATAGGTTATTATAGAAATCATAATCCATTTTGGCTCGCCGGAATAAAATTAAATAAATAACTAATTTCAAGTTATTCTCAAAAAAGAGGATAGTAAATAAATGAAATTGGACGAAAGATAATTTATTATGTTGCTGAGCAGCCTTGACTTTGATCACAACAGCCACTCCTTTAGATATGCAATCCACAATGTTTTACAACACTTCCTTCGTCGTCCCACTCGCGTCTCGCAGAGACACCGCCTGTCTCGTCTCGCGCTTCTCGCGAGTTCCGCAAAATTAAAGACTGCGATCTTGTTACCATATTAGTAACATTAAAACTATTTTACTGATAGTTAATATTAATAATAACAATTAGTTACATATTACCATATTAGTACATATATTAGTTAGCATACTAACTCATACGTGCATTTGAAGTGATAAAAATTAACCTTTTAACCCGTAAGATTTAACCCGTATATATAATGTGACATGACACCAAAAAATATATTTTTTACTTATTTATTTCCGTAACTGCGTAAATGTAACATGTATGGTTGATGGGAGTTTCATTTGCTTTTGAAATTATATATGAGGCTTTGAATTTTGATAATGTAGAACTTAGGACATGTTACGCAAATAAAATTTTAGTCTACTAAGCGGCCCCGATGTGCGGAATAGTAAATTCATAAAAATTTCACTGTGAAGCCTGCTTATCTCCTCTCTCGGTTTAGTGTATGATATATAGGTTTCATATTTAATCGGGAACCCGGGCTTAACCCATTCATTCACACCACGAAAAAGAAGAGACAGCAGAGAAGACTTGTGACCAGGGCTGTTTCTCAACATGGATTTTTGAATGCTTCGCTGAAACACAGAGTTGTATTAGCGAATTCGCTGAAATGTTTCTTTAAAAAATCATTCTGTAATTACACTCATGTCCATAAATTAAGGATAATGAAGTTCAGGCAAAGAAAGAGAAAGAAGCAAAACATATTTGACTTATTTGTAAAGTCTAATTATTAAACAAAAAGTAAAGAGCAAAAAAGATGCTATATGTTTGACATAATTAATAAAAATTGCAAGTTTTACTCCCTTGACCAAATTTCAAAAAAGAACCTATTTACAAAAAACAGTATAACATGGTTAGTAGGATGGTTAATACGGAGTATGTCTCCCGGACGATGCAATACAGGCCTGACAACCCCTAGGCATGCTGAGTATCAAATGATCAATCTGATCTTGGGGAATATTACACCACTCATCAAGCAATGCACTCCGAAGTTCCGGTAGACAGGTGGGAGGGGGTTGACGGGCTGCAATTCGTCGGCCAAGCATATCCCATACATGCTCTATTGGATTCAAGTCCGGTGAGTATGCTGGCCAATGCATACGGGTGATATCCTCCGATTGAAGGCATTCGTCTACAATGTTTGCACGGTGAGGACGGGCGTTGTCATCCATAAACACAAGTTCAGCACCCATGGCGCCCCGAAACAAACGTACATGTTGTTCCAGAATGACATCCCGATAGATGTGGCCTGTCATCGTTACACTCTGAACATGCAGGTCAGTTCTGGAACCAAGAATAATTCCTCCCCAAACGAGCCATCCTGCACCACCGTAACGGTGTCTTTCAATGGTGTTCTCTTGGTGGTAACGGGTACCTGGCGCGATCCAGATGAATGTCCGGCGAGAATCAGACTCCAAACTAAACCTGGACTCGTCGGAAAACATCACACAAGACCACTGTTGCGGTGTCCACAATGCATGCTCTCTACTCCAGGTTAATCGCAGGCGACAGTGAGTTGCGGTAAGTGGAACACATCTGACAGGCCTACGAGCATATAGACCAATGTGCCCTAAGCGTCTGTACACGGTCTGCCTTGAAACTGTCGTACCGGTAGCTGAAGAGAGCTGATGAGACAGGTCTGATGCTGTACTCCGTCTGTTTCTTTTGGCAGTAACTGCCAAATAGCGGTCCTCATTCGGCGTTGTAACTCGGGGGCGACCTGTGCTGTAACGTCTACTCACATTACCATCATCTTGGAATCGTTGTCAAAGCCTGGAGATGACACTCTGGGCGATTCCAAGTTCCTCGGATACTTCCAGCTGGGTACGTCCACATTCCAGTCGTCCGATAATTCTGCCACGTAAAACATCATCCAAATGCCTCCTTTGTGCCATAACTATGCGGTTTTTGCACTGAAAGGCTTTCACAGCGCTTGTGAACAATTTTACTTCTTTGCCACCATTCCTTATATACCCCTCTCTTACACTCTCGTCATTGTGACGTACCATCCACGCCATCTGGTGGTTTCCTGTAATTTGCATATTCTTCTTCAACATGTGTGTGATCATTCCACAGGTGAAATTTTTATTTTAGAGATCAATGTCTGCGTGATTCTGAATTATCCTTAATTTATGGACATGAGTGTATTATATACAAATTTATACATGGAGGAGATTTTTTTCATAAAATTATTATATAGATAGACTTATAACGATATATATGCAGTGGAACTCACTTATGCAACCGACAATACACACGCACTCGTGTGAGTGTGTGCGTGTTATAAGAATTTTCCTAGATTAGATCAAACATTTTAAGTGGAAAAGGTCTTAAACGGAAAAGCACTAAGCATAAATGGTAAAAAATATTTCTTTTATAAAGGATAATTGAAGTACTATATTATAGTTTTAAAGTTCCATAAATTGAAATTTCAAAAGTACGAACAGGAATGTCATATAATAGCCATCCCTGACTTAGCGTCCATATGAGCTAATGATACAAAAATGGGTGTCAAATATTAAAATAGAAATAATCTCTAAATGTTAGCTTGCTCAAATATATTTAAGTAATTTTAAAATTCAATTTAGGAAATCTTAAAAGAGCTTTGTATTGCGAAACTCAACAGCGGTCAAAAATGAGTTAAAATGCCTGTGATATTTAAAAAGGCCCCAAAATTTGTGCCCCTGAGCCCCATCTAAATAGGGTCAGGCTTTGGACTTACAGTACCGCTTACCTCTGTTTACTGTCTTTTACTCTTCTCTGTTTTCTTTCTTTTTTCTAGTTTCTTTCTTTATCCTCTCCTTTATCTGTTTTATATATCCCTCGTGCTGTCCTAATTTTAGATTTCACGTATTCGTGTGTATTGTAGAGTGTTGATAGTATACCAGGAACGATAGCAAAGGAGACGCAAGTTAAACGATAGAAGCGCTTCAGGGAAAGTGTACCCTCCCTTCTCAGGATAGCACACCTCCTCAAATACAACACTGTAATTCTGATTGAAAAGTAATTCGTTCTACTTATGCGATAGGAGAAATTCTCACGCGAGACGAGAACGTGAGACAATGCGAGATTTCTCGCGTCCATCATTAACGCTCATAATTGTTTTATTATTTAGATATATTTCATTTGATGAAAAATCATGAAATGTAAAATAAAATACTAAAATATCAGATGAATAATGTTTACAAAGTCCTAAAATTAAAGAAAAGTAAATGCGCATAATAGAAAAATATTTACACTAAAAAAAAAAAAAAAATGTTTTGTTCATTCAACAGAATTTTGGTTGGCTCAATTTCAAAAAATTATTTTTATTGAATCAACAAACTTTTTGTTAATTCGATGAAATATTTTATTAATTTATCAAAAATTTTGTAAAAAGCAATAACATTATTCAGTTGAAATAGCGCCAACCAAATTTTGTTCAATTCAACAAAACATCTTTTCAGTGAAAAACAAATTCAATAGTTACTAAATAAATGTGTCAGAAAACATTTCTCAGTTTTAACAATAAATAAATAAATAATGGCAAAATTTATATGATGACCTTAAAGCAAAAATTAATTTAATCCGATGTTCACCTAATTTCTAAAACACTTTACAAGGTAAGTAGAATAAGCGAAAATTAAAAGTGTCACTGTATTTTCACATTAATTGAATGTATATTTAAAAACATTCTAAATTTAAATATTTCAAAGCAGCTTATAATCATTTGCATTAAGGATGCATAATGAGAGAGTCTTTCTGTCTATTCAGAAGAGGTTTAGAATGGTTAAATTGGACGGTCTATTTTATTCTTTTAATCACAAATGTTGAAGCTAGCGTCAGTTTGACACGTTACAGCGGTCAAACTTATTATGTGTGACAAAGAGAACGTCAGACTTCGTGAAAAAGAAAAAAAAAAGAAAAAGAAAAATTATGGAATAAAAATAGGTTTCTGGAGTGAATAAATGAGACTATTACTACTTAAATCTAAAAATAAAAGCTTGAAAATTATTCAAATTTTAAAATAAAGTCCAGTAACACCATTAATTTAATTTAAAGCACCAGAAAATACTGAGTTAGTGTTTTATTGATTTATTTTTTAATGTTCTAGCTTATTGGATAATTTATATTAATACAGGTAAAATGCATTTCAAAATTACTTGATTTTTGTCCGTTAAAAACGTGTGGCAATAAAGTAATCGTAAAAATTTGGTCAGTCAGCGGAAATTAACATTATACAGGGTGTCCTTCATGGAAAGGCGCTATTTCAAAGCTCTCTACAACTGAAACCATAAAAATCATGGATTTTTGTAGATAATTTTTAGAAAACCATGATAATTCCTTACATTTAATAAATAAATAATAAATAAAGATAAAGCTGAAAAGATTACCATAAGATGGCTCATCAATCTGACTGGTATTTTATTTATTTTATTTTTTAATGTTCCAGTTTACTGGATAATTTATATTAATACAGATAAAATGCATTTCAAAATTGCCCCACTTTTAGTGAAAAACAACTGGCAATAAAGTCACTGCTAAAAATTAGTCAATCAGCAGAAATTAACATTATACAGGGAGTCCCTAATCGAAAGCCACTGTTTCAAAGTTCTCTACAACTGAAACTATAGAAAATCATGGATTTTAGATCATTTTAGGAAGCCACGAGAATTCGTTCTAGTTAATAAATTATAAATAAATAAATAAATAAAAATAAAGTAGCAAAGATCACCTTAAGATGGCTTATTTTTATCGTTCTTGCTAGTGTAGGATATGCTAAGCGTGCAATTTATTATAACACGCCTTCTAGTGGCAATATTTAGAACTTTTTTTTTCCTCCAATGGAACGAAATCGTTATCTTTATTATCCTCAAAATTTCAAGATTATATGATGACTGGTTTCGGCTGTAGACATTTGACATAGCTTATTTCAATATACCCCATAGTTATTTTTTAATTAAAACACAAACAGGTTGTATAAATGAAAGAGAAGGATGAAGTAAAATGTACTTTAATTTTTTTTTCTCATTTTTTTTCAATTATAGCCTCATGTCCTATTATTAGAACATTTTTAAATTAGTTTGGTAATTAGTTGAATGTTGTAAAATTTCACATTGCTGCAGAAAACTCTGCTATTCCTGGGTTCGTCGTTCTAAAGTTCAATTGGTGTAGAAAGTTCTAGTAAAGAGTCCACTTGTCAGGATGGAACACAAACTTTATTGCTTCCAGAACTTCGTCGAACAATCAGATGTACAAAATTCACAGGCACTAACGGCCAGAAGCTCGTTTATAGCAGTCCCCTCAATACCGAAGCTCTTACAAATGCTTAATTCTCACACAAAATAAAACACTTCCACAGGCAAAATTCAGTGGAAATATACAAGGGATATCGTACACAATCCCTTAAGACATAGCAATGAAAAATTTACATACAGCACTTGAAAATCAGCTTCGAAAAGCAAGCGGAAACACCGCTTCTATAGCTTCAATACAAAGCGTAACACAGCAAACTCACTCGACGAGAGCTCAATTCACACTGACTGGATCGCTGGCAGCCCGGTTCCTTTTATACTTCCGACGTACATTCCAGAAAACTCGGGACCTCTCTATAACTAGTTCCCGAACAATCGCGTTTTGATTGCGTCACAGAAGAGAAATATTAGGCTACTATGCATGGTAATCCAGAAAAACTACCTTTACAAGCCCGTTGGGAAATCGCGCCATATGACAAAATGTCGCCAAATGTGGCACCGAAAATAAGTCCCCAAAAGTGAAGTTACCGAAGGCTTAGGACCCATATTTCTCGAGATTTCTAGGAACTGCATACAAATGAATGGGGAAACCGAAACCTCCGTATCTCCGGTTCTAGTTGACCGATATTGATGCAACAGAAGACAAAATTCAACTATTTGAAGCGTAGAATACGAATTTTGAACGATTTTAAACCCCAGAACAGCGGGTTGCCCCTAAAATTCGCAACAATATTATGATACATACATTTAAGTGTAGTATATCTAACCGTTCATAGATCTTTTATCTGCTGAATTCAAAACTCAATGCCGAAGGAGTTAATTAGGGACATCTTGTACTTATTGGTACGGCTGTAAATGATTCTAACGATGAATGCTAAATTTTGTGTGGCTTAACAACTCTGAGCATTTTGGGGCAAAAGGGGCTAAAAAGGGCAAAATTGCTCAGTTATTCTTATTCTACTATAAGTAAAGGCAATGGCTTGTTAAAGAAAGGTTTCAAGCCATTTTCAACCACGTCGGCTTTCATTATTTCACCGGCACATAGGAGAGAAGATTCTCGTTTTGTGTTTTGTAGACAGCGATGCTTTTTCGAACTGGTCTTCTCTCAGGATAGAATCCTTGCTGGTCACAGAAGGGGAGTATCATTCCGCATGTTTAATAGCAAATAATAAGGGGTGAATAAAGGACAAAAATTGAAATGCCTTCAGATCAACTACGAACTTGTGTGCTCTCCATTTATTTTTTCATCGCATTGAAAAGAGCATTATAAACCAGGTATATGCTGTAAAGTAAATAAAAAACTTTGTAAAAAATAGTGATGTAACGAATATTCGGCCACTATTCGGTATTCGGCCTATTCGGCTGTTTTGCCGAATATTCGGTAAGCCGAATATTCAGTTGGCCGAATATTCGGTAGGCCGAATACTGAACAGGTATTTGGCCGAATATTGCTACATATTCGGCTGAACAATTTCAGAAAAAAAGAGAGAGAAATTTTTTTTTAATGCATTTACAAATAATACTGCTTAGTTATACTTCAATGAGTTAATCTCATGTAATAAAATATCGTAAGTCATTGAATTTTAAGCTGAATTAAACATAATCTAACGCATTAATAATATTACAGAATTGCAGACTTTTCTACTTGGTGACACTACTTGACTTGATTTTCTAATTTCTTTATTGGGTGGGCGTAAAAGGAATTTTTTCAGATCCTTAATTACACACATAATTTTGAAAAGCTGCTTAATATGTTTTGCTCAGAGTTTGTAAAACCCAAAACGTGATGTGATTATGTATAGTTACCAGATTACTGACATTTACCATAGCATATTAATTTAATTATGAATATCTCAAAATGTTTAAAATAGTTTAAAATTCGTATTCTACGCTTCAAATAGTTAAAATGTGCTTTTTGTTGCATCAAAATTGGTCAACTAGAGCCGGAGATACGGAGGTTTGGGTTTCCAACTGATTTGTATGTCGTTTCTAGAAATCTCGAAAAATATTGGTCCTAGGCCTTCCGTAACTTCACTTTTGGGGACTTATTTTTGGCGCTAAATTTGGCAGTATTTTGCCAAAAGTCGCCAAGCATTTTGGTCATTTGGCACGTTTTTCCCAATGGGGCTTGTAAAGTTAGTTTTGCTGCATTAACATGCATAATAGTTTAATATTTCTCTTCTATGACATAATCAAAATTCCTGCTTTATGTGGAATCTTTGAGAAATAGATTCTTCTGGAAGCTCCTTGTAGCTTCTGCCTCTCCTATAAATATAAGCAGACTTCCCGATAGTCTTAGTCTTGCTTCTGCTTCCGCCAAGAGCAGAAGCTTAAGGCTTTGTATTGACGCTATAGAAACTGTGTTTTCACTTGTTTATGAAGCTGATTTTTAAGTGCTGTGTGTAAATTCTTCATTGTTGAGTCTTGAGGGACTTTTAGTGTTATCCGTCGTATATTTCTACTGAATTTTGCCTGTGGAAGTGTTTTATTTTGCGTGAGAATTACAGCATTTGTGAAAGCTTCTGTACTAAGCAGACTGTTAAAAGCACATTACTGTCTGATTGTGCTTATAAATTTTGTACAGCTGATTCTTCGATGAAGTTCTAAAAGCAATAAAGTTTGTGTTCCATCCTGACAAGTGGACTGTTTTCTAGAACTTTCTACACCTACTTGTCTTTAGAACGACGAACCCAGGAATTAGCAGAGTATTCTGCAACATCATGCTGTTATTAGTGTTTAACTTTGTAAAAGATATTTTATCATGACCAATATTTTATTAGTTTTACAGATAATATACTGTTGTGTGTTTTTAAGTACCTACAAATAATATAAAATGAATTTTAATTAATCTTTATTTAGTATTTAATTACAAAATTGAAAAGCAATTATTTTATTTACAGTTAAAATGAAATTGGAAAAAAATGTAATATTCGGCCTAAACTGTGCCGAATATTCGGTATTCGGCCTAAGCTATTGGCCGAATATTCGGTATTCGGCTATTCGGCCAAATCACTATTCGTTACATCTCTAGTAAAAAACACACATAAGATGTTATAGGTAAGTAGATCTAACATGTATGTAACTAAGTGAAGATCTACCAAGTAGATCTACTTACCTATAACATCTTATGTGTGTTTTTTTAAAAAGTTTTTTATTTACTTTATCGTTTAACACCAGTATTTTGAGTGTTTTTCCGCAGGTATATGCTGTATTAATCGTTCTTGCATTAATCGATTGGAAAGTATATACTAATCCATGATCAGACGTTCCTATTTGTTTTTGCTGTTTCATTAAGTTGAAAAATGCATCGTAATTCGTACGATGGCCATATTTGTGTGACCAGTAATTAATTCCAGCTTTAGTAGTAGTCAATGACTGTAAACGGCAAGTATTAACGGCATTAGAAAAAAAAATGATTTAACAAAGCAAACATTTCTAGAAAAATGTTTGCTTTGTTAAATATTATGACTTTTGCTCCTAATATGAAATAATTTAATTTTGAAGAGAAAGAAATAATGTATCTATATATATGAAAGATATTGCATCCTTTGATAATAAATTGAATTTAAAAACCAATTGTAATTTTATTTGTGTTCGTTAAATATCTCCATTTTCTATAAATAAAAATATTCTATATTAAAATGAACAAATTCTCAGAAATTGTAGTTACGGAGTTTCTAGTTGCCGGGCAACAACTCACGAACTTCCTGCCAGAATCCTTGTTTGATGTCACATTGATTCTGCTCAGGTAAAACTGTACAGTGTGTAACAAAATTATAAGACCACTGTGGATTTTGTGATTTTTACTATAAATAGTATATATTTTTTTTATTAAAGTGGGTTGATGTTAATAAATGAAATATAAAATATATGTATATTATTTTTAAGAGACATTTAAATATACTAATTATTTTATCAACAATTTAAAATTTTTCCAATCATAAAACTGTAACAAAATGATAAGACCACGAGTTAAACAAAATTTTTTTGATAAAACTAAAATGATGTTGATCCACCCTTTTTCTGAATAACTTCAAATACTCGATTTTTCATTGAGTTAATTAGGTTTTCGAGCAAAGATTTGGGAATTTTGTCCCATTCATCCACGATAGCTAGTTCCAATTCATACACAGAATCATACTGACGGTTATTTACATACACTTGACCAGCCAAATGGCCCCACAAGTTCTCGGTGAGATTCAGGTCTGGACTACGGCCTGGCCAGTTTAAGACCTCGATTCTTTCCTTTTGAAATCAGTTTTTAGTTGATTTAGACACATGGCATGGCGCATTGTCTTGCTGAAATTTCCAGTTTGATCCTCCTAAAAATGGGCCAAAAGTTTTAAGGTGTTGGTAAAGCAGTTGTTGATAACAAATGGAGTCCATATTTCCATAAACTCGCTGCAGATCACATTTCCCATCATATGCAAAAGCTCCCCACACCATCACAGAGCCACCACCCATCTGCCTACTGAAGCAATCCCGAGGTTCCGTTCGTAAATCATGTCTATAGTAAATATTATCGTCTGGGTCACCCAAATTAAATTTTTTTCAGCGGAAAAAATAATATTTTTCCATGTAGCATCCATGTCATGACTTCCTTTGCCCACTTCAGCCTTTGTTCTTAGTGATGCTTTAACAGTCTTGGTTTTCTTCTTAATTTCCTAAGAGCAACATTTGAATTTGATCGTAAAGTGCGCCAGACTGTCATGTGTGAAATAGTTTTTTTTTTTTTTTGTCTGCTGTGTTATTTTACGAGTAGACAAGTTCTGTTTCGTTGCAAGCTTGAAAATTTGTCTCTTATCGCGAGCTGATACTTTATTCTTTCTGCCAGATCTTTTATATTTTCCATAAAAATCTCTTTTACTTAAAACATTATGAATAGCAGTTTTAGAACGTTTAAGTATCTTACTTATTTCACGTTTCGATTTTCCAGAGCCCTTATAAAACCAAATTTTTCGAACTTCTAGTTCAGATAATTCTGTTCCACGCGGCATTGTGAATTTCCTCATAAGAACAAACAAATGAAATTATATTTTCTTTTACATTATTATCGTTTGGACTTTTTTTATGATGTAAAGTTACACTTTATCTACGATTTTGAAAGAAAAAATAAAATAGTTCTGAAAACGCAGAAGATTTTAAATAAAAAAGTAAGTGGTCTTATATTTATGTTACACCGAGATTTCAAAAAATCGTTTGCTGTGTGAAATTAATTCAATTTTTTTTCCTTTTAGCAATTTATTTGAGAAAATATAACTTTTTTCAATTGCTTCAAATTTTAAAATTATTCATTTTATGCATTGTAATATTAAAATGAGTGATTTTTTGGGCGGTCTTATAATTTTGTTACACACTGTATATCAGTGTTTAAGCAAACTATCATTTTTCATGTAATAAAGTTTGAAGTAGTAAAATCATTTTTTTAGTTTTTTCTTTTAAAATTTTTCGAAATACCATCATTCAGAACACGAATATTTCAGAACTCCCGACAATTTTTAAACATTTTTATCGATAAAAGATTATTATTTACTAAATTAAGATTTAAAAGCACATTTAGCAATCATGAATTAGCGTTTTTATATGCTAAAGATTGTATCTCGGAAGCTTCGAGCACTAACAAAAATTCTGGCTGTGTTGAAGACTGCACAATGTACGCATACATCATTTACACCTCGATGTCTTAATGTTAAGTGGAGTGAGCGGTAGTCACTAAAATTTTAGTTCCTTGCATTTGCAAATGTTCCTTGCTCCGGTAAATTAGTGAATGAAAGCAAAGAATTCTTTTACCATTTCATCTCGAACAGCTGGTTAATCAAATTAAAGTTCCGCTGTTAGCGTAAAAGAATACCTTACTTCATTTTACTTGGCTTCGGAAATAAAACGAGTTTAACTATCTTTACTGCAAAAGAATTTGGCCCTCATCCAAAACACTGACTGCTTAACTATTAAAAGAGTAATTCAATTTGAAATGAATTAAGGTAACGCGCAAGACTTTTCTTACGTTGATTCTTACGAGCTAGCAAAAATATAGATTGTACAAAACATGATGTTCAGTCAAAAAGAAAAAGATGTATAAATCATGTCGAACACATCGATTATATACACTTTCCAACATAATCTCATTTTCGAATTTAATGTGCCACAGCATGACGAACAGCGAAACTATTTGCCATCTTCCTCACAAAGACTTGGTGAAGAAGATTCTTTTTTTGTGTTCATCGTTGCTTCCCGGCAAGTGTCTTTGAGGCCGCTCCAGAGCAACGCTGGGCCACAGAAAGGTATTCAAAGAATGTCAAAAAATGTTGATAGCAGAGATGGATTCAAAGAGGGGGTGTTGGGATTGTAAGAAGGAATTGCTACCAACTCGAAATTGAATATTTATTAACTAACTTTCGGTAGTACCCTGACTGCTTTGAGTAATTTCGTTCGTTTAATTCGCCTTTTTTCATGCAAAACACCCCCAATCGGAATTTTAAAACTACATAAGCGTGTCTCTCATATAATCAATTTAAAGCTGGTGGTCAGTCCTCGGCAATAAAATAAAACTTTAACCACGTTATGGTATTATTTTTAAAAAATACGTTGTAGTGATATTGCAGAATCAGAATAGGTTTTATGGCAGTGCATTATTTTGGGTCTTCTTTACAACGATGCTGTACTGTATAACAAATGCTACTGAAAATATCTCTCACTTACCATATAAGATCATACATTATTTTATTTGGACATTTCATCATCGAAGTCATTCAGTAAAATAACCCTTTACAGATCCATCGGTCCAGTGACAGGTTGTTGTATGGATCGTGCAATTTACAATAACAATTAAATTAGAACTAACGACTTATATTATTAGTCCGTTCCGTTATTTAACGCCAGAGTGCTAATTTATGAGCAAAAAAGCGAAAAAGCAACAACAAATAAAGTAAATAAATTAAGTGAATAAGCGTAAATCTCACAAAATGCACTTTATTTCAGCCATCAAAAGAACTACTAATCTACTTAACCCGAGGCGCAACCCTTTCCCAATGCTGAAAAAAAGGGCAGCCGTTGCCATCGCTCGACTTAACTACACAGCCAGCTGCTGTCAAAAAAGGACAGCCAGCTGTCGTCAAAAAAGAGTCTCTAGATCTGTGGCACGCGATGAACGTTTCTATCGTCCGCCATCTTTCTGGTAGTTAAGTCGAGCGATGGCAACCGGCTGCCCTTTTTTCAACATTGGTCAATCTATGCAGCTGTTCTCGCATTCTTCCATTTTTCAGCAGAGGTCAGTGCTGTTATAAATAATCGTGACAATTTTTTTACGGGAAATGACGTGCTAAAAAGTAAAGGATTCTCGTGGAGCTATGTCACCCGCAACTATTTTTATAGAAATCAAATCTATTCTTCGTGACCGGCAACAGCCAAAACGTCAGAGTTTGGTGTTCCCAGATCGGGAACATTGCGCGTTAAAGGGTTAAACGGAGTGACACATAGGAAATGTAAGACTAGCAGCAGGAAGCTTTTCCATGTAACAAATTGCTCCATTATGTTCCCCCCTCTCTTCTGCAATGAAGGCTACTTCAAAGACTAACCAATCTTATAAATAAAAATGAAATTCTGTTTGTTTGTTTGTTTGTTTGTTTGTGGATTTGATTCGTATACAAATCCACAAAAATGGACCTATCGGCCTGAAATTTAGTACAGATATGTAAAATAATATAGAATAACTCATAGTCCACTTTAAAACTTTGAAAGTCCACCCGTTCCCGGAATTTAAGAGATTTTTTATGCTCTTCACGCAAAAATCTTTTCGTAATTGTAACCCCTGTAGTGAAAAAAGTGTAAAATAAGGATCGTGGTTGCCATGTGTGGCGATTTTGCCGAATAAAATGTCGTTCGTATACAAATCCACAAAAATGGACCTATCGGCCTGAAATTTAGCACAGATATGTAAAATAATATAGAATAAATCGTAGTCCACTTTAAAACTTTGAAAGTCCACCCGTTTCCGGAATTTAAGAGATTTTTTATGCTATTCACGCAAAAAGCTTTCCGTAATTGTAACCCCTGTAGTGAAAAAAGTGTGAAATAAGGATCGTGGTTGCCATGTGTGGCGATTTTGCCGAATAAAATGTTTTAAATTCTCAAAGTAAAAATAAAAGAATAATAATGATTTTTTTTTTGTTAGTTTATATTCGTAAGGTTATTTTTTTTAAATTATAATATCGTGTGCATGGGAAATCAGAGCAGGAATGTAATGCTTTACACGCAAAACAATAAGAATTGAAGATTTCCGAGGCTAATAGGTAAATTATTTTAGTTTGGCGAAAAAATAAAATGGCTCAAATGCCGATTTTGTGAAAGTGAGTTCTAGCGGTTTGCACAGATTTCGGCTTGGCGCAATTTATTGAGAGCTTAAGGAAATAGATTTTTGAAAACAAGTGCAAAGGTTTTATTAGAATACAGCGTTAAATTTTAATGATCCGTGAAGAAATAATGCAGTTATTAAGGGATTTCAATTGATCTATCTCCAGAATTCTCGCCAAATGAGTGCATTGATTTAAGTTGGGGGAATTCCGCCAAATTTCAGAAAATTGAAATCTTCTCATTTAGTACATCGGAGTAATGATGAATAAAACACGTTATAGTTGATAATTTTAAAAAATTCGGCTGTATTAAGGGATTCAACTTTTCAAATAAAGGCTTGCTTTACTTTTTCGCGGTCGAACCATTTCCCATATATTATTGCTGCTAAGTCAATGCTTCGAATGATTTCCTGAAAAAACGCTTGCAAAATGGCGTATGTTGGCACTTTGACGAGGCTTAGATTTGAAACTGGATTTTATTTGAGACTGGGATATATAATGACACTGGTTATAGATAAAAATGAATGTTGGTATGAGTGTATGAGGTTGAAAAACTCCAGCACCGTTGAGCACCGTTGCACCATGAAATTTGGTTCACCTAAGTCTTTTAGCATGGAGAAGCTTTTTATGCTATCCGTTTTCCTCTAACTTGCCACCAGGTGGCGCAGCAGAACGTCGAATTCTATTCGGGTTAGCCGTTTGCTATGCGAATATCGTTCAACCGATTTCGATGAAATTTGGTAGACGCGAATATTAGAACACGGAGAATATTTTTCACTATCCATTTTGCTGTAACTTGCCGCTAAATGGCGCTGAAAAGCATCAACTTCTATACCGTTCGACTGATCGGCATAAAATTTTTTATACTTACACATTTGAGCACGAAGAATATATTCTAACTGCGTTCCTTTTAATGTTACTCACCACTAGATGACACTGCAATGCATTATTATTTTAAGTCGCCACTAGATAACGCTGCAGCAGGCCAAATTCTTGACCATTCAAACGGTCGCTATGAAAATCAGTATACATAGCTATTTGAACAATGAGAATATTTTGGCGTTATCCATTTTGCTATAACTCGCTACTTGACGGCGCTGTAGCAAATCATTACTTTAATTAACTACTAGATGGCCCTGCAGTGTATCACTTCTTGACTTTGCAAATGATCGTTATGAAAATTGGTATACATAGATAGTTGAACACGGTCGCTATGAAAATCAGTATACATAGCTATTTGAACAATGAGAATATTTTGGCGTTATCCATTTTGCTATATCTCGCCACTTGACGGCGCTGTAGCAAATCATTACTTTATTGAACCACTGGATGGCCCTGCAGTGTATCACTTCTTGACTGTGCAAATGATCGCTATGAAAATAGGTATACTTAGATATTTGAGCACGGGGAAGAGTTTGGCGCTATCCATTTTCCTATAACTTGCCACTAGATGTCGCGTCAACACATGAACTTCAGGACTGTCCAGCCGATAGTCATGAAAATTCGTATACATCGATATCTGAATGCGAAAAATATTTTCGCCGTATCCGTTTTGCTAAAACTCGCCACTAGATTGCGCTACGCCGCATGGCCTTCTGCACCGTACAAACGATTGCCTTGCAATTCGGTATGCATGATTATTGGACACAATATAACGCGATATCCACTTTGCTATATCTGTTTATTACAATGAATAGTAATCACCACAAATCGTAATATCAAAAAGTCCATTCATTCCCGTGCGAAGAACGGGTACTTCAGCTAGTTTACTAAAAAAATCATTGGTCGATCGAAACAACCAGATTTGTGACCTGAGAGTTGCTTTTGTGTCAAAGCGACTTTTATTTTTGAACAAAGCGTTTCAAGAAGCGAGTGACTGCAGAAATTGAAAAATCGTCAGCAGGCAGAGACAGATGTTGCTGACATTTCCAGCATGAAGTTGTGCGTGTGAAGGGGGGCTCAAATTAAGGGCCCGCTTCTTTTTTTTTTAATGCTTTCCAATAAAATTAAAAAGTGGTTATGATTTTGGTTTGACTGTCTGCCCATCTGTGCTCTAACTCTTCGACTACTGTATAGTTAATTTTAGTTATGATTATTTAATAGTTAATTATAGATGGAATTTTAATGAAAAAAAAGTTTTATAGGACGCTCAGTTTTGAAGAATTCAACCTTACTATGGTAATTAATTTAATGAAATTATACCTAAAAGCAATAAATTAAAATAATAGTACCATTTGTTTTTATATCATTTAATGGATCGCATATCGGTCTTAAGGTTAGTTTTCGTTTCCTTTCAGTCGCAGAATCACAACATGAAAATTTTGCTACATTAAAATTAGTAACTGAAAATATAAAAAGTGTGTGTTTGGGGGGGGGGATTAGTTAAATGAAAAAGAAGTGTTACAGAATCCCCCAAGTCCCCTCTCGACTACGTCACTGGTTTTAGCTTAACCTTTAACTACATGCGCTTAATATATCTTCAGAAATACACGCGTGATGTATTTTGTACACCAACACAAAAGCAAACATAAATAAGTTAAAAGAGAACAAATATGTATGCTAAAAGGTTCAATAATCATAACTTCTGATAAATCTTCCTTGAATGAAAGCAAAGCAAAATGTAATAGGCAAAATATGATAAACACTGACCATATAAAACTTTATCTGTGAGGTTAATTTCAAGGCCAGTTACAGTGGTGTATTTTATGC
This sequence comes from Cheiracanthium punctorium, assembly GCA_038373885.1. NCBI lineage: Eukaryota > Metazoa > Arthropoda > Arachnida > Araneae > Cheiracanthiidae > Cheiracanthium > Cheiracanthium punctorium. The sequence continues at coordinate 457,275 of JAWZYV010011953.1, forward strand.
TCCAGCGAGTGAGTGTAGTTAAAGGTTAATTGCAAATTTGGATCACAACAGGATCATACTTAGGCACATGCTCGGAAACAATGATGAGAAGAGAGAGGCAATAGCTGTTTTTGCCACAGATTTAGAAATAGCTAGATGATAGATTTGCTCTTAATAGTGTACTTTTTGAGGCCATAAGGCACCCCATTTTCGGCAATTATCTGCCGTCAATGTAAAATGAAATATTAATTTTATTATTTTAGTAAAAATAATAAATTCGGCGGAAAATATTTAGATACGAGTACTTTTTAAAATTCAATTATTGTTCTAAAACAATTGAGAAAACCGTTACCATTTAGGTAAGGCATGTGCGTATGACTACCGTTTGGGGGTATCACGTGTTCTCCCTTTTGGGTTCAGTCTCTAGTGATACCTGTATCTATAACATTTTTCCTATATCTATGGTCTTTTGAACACATGGTATGGTACACTCCTGAAGATATTAAACGATGGGGCAGGATCCAACAGCATAACTAGTCGTTAAAGCAGTAGAAAAAGCGAAAATTGCATAGCGTTGGAATGTTTTTATGCGCTTGGCTTTCTAATTACGATCCTCAAATTTAAAAAGTAAAGTTTTATTTTTATATCATCGTTGTGTCTTTGCAACGATGGAAGAGAACACGTTACAGCTATTCGCAGAGGCGGACTAACGTTAACTAAAGCGCGGGGTGGTCTTCGAGTTTGGGGCCCCTTTTCAGGATACAGTTATACCTTGCTGACACATATATGTAGACACTAATTTTTTTAAGACTAGAACTCAAACTATATTCATAATTCTGGGGCATCTAAAAGATGGGGGTCCTAGGACAAGGCCTAGTTGTCCCATGCGGTGATCAGGATCTGTTTACATACTGTATGTTTTATGCGTGATAGAATACATAAAAATATACTGGTATGAAAGGGCCCCCATGAAAAATATCTGCCTAATGTTACCATCTTGACTTAGTCGGGCTCTGATTATTAAACTTAATATTTTCAAATTTTTATTGATCATTATTGCGTAAAATATAATAAGCAAAAGGGACAACATTCTTATTTCTCGGGAGGCGGTAAAAATAAAATTGAGTTATAACCACCATATTACAGCTGATGTTACAAAATTTTCATGTGCAAAAAGTCGTAAACATGACTTGACGAAAGTTTGACTTAAAGAAGCTTTCAGCTTAGCGCAGTGCTCATTTCAGACTGGTTTTACGTTCAATATCTCGTTGGTAGGGGAGACACTCTCCCTTTGGCTTCGTCTCTCAATCTATTTGGACCCCCCCCCCCCCCTTAATCCGCCACTGGCTATTCTTTCACGCAGTATATTTGCGAAAAGAAGGAGAAACACACCAGAAAGCAGTGCCAGATCCAAGGATGGAGGGATGAGGCAATCGTCCTCCCCTGAGACCGTTTAAATCTGCTACTGAACCCATGTTTAACTTGTTCACTCTCACCATTAAAAAGACACATCGAACTATCAACGCAACGAACTCCTTGAGTTACGCTTGTGCAATTATTGGGTTCAGGCGGAGCTTCCTAAGACCCATTCTGGAAAGCATCATCGGTCAAAGAAGGATACTTTTCTCCGTTGCGTCTTTCTACTGGCGAGAGCGAGCAGGTTAAACATGATATCAAGATTAAAAACGACAGATTTTTACTTTCCGAACATGTACCATGTAAGGAAAGTATTGTAATCATGAAATAATTCGACTTCGAAATTTTGGTGTATTGACACGTTTTGAGGTCTTCTGAATTCATTTATGCTATTTTTACGAGATGTATGTATGTATGTGTGTATGCATGTGAGTGAACACGATAGCTCCTGAACGGGGCATTGGATTGAGCTCAAATTGGGTATATATATTGCAAACCACCGTCGCAAGACCGATATTGATTTTGGTATGTATGGGACTTATAGTTTTTCTACGGGGCCTAAGATTTCTTTTACATTATGGCCTATGGGAAGAATTCTTGGAAGTGTGCTAGCATTTAAACGGTACATTCGATTGAGTTCAAATTGGGTATACATATTATAAACCACCATCGTAAGACCGGTATTGATTTTGATGGGTATAGGGCTTATAGTTTTTCTACAGGGCTACGAAAAAGATTTCTTTTACATTATGGCGCACGGGGAGAAATTCTTGAAAGCGCGCTAGCGTTTAAACGGCGCATTCGATTGAACTTCAATTTGGTATATATGTTTGAATATTCATCGATTAAAATTTATTTAAATGCTTGGTAATGATCTTAATCGTAAGTGTTCAGAAAGTCGAGTGGAGTCACTCTCCAGATTTTTAAAAAAAGTGATCCATCTCTGATGATACACTTTGTCCTAGTTATTGCCAATTCATTTGGAAATTTTCTGGATCCGCCACTGCTATAAAGAAAAAAATATACTAAGACTTATACAATCTCATTCAGTCGACGGTGTGCGAAAGAATTCCGCACGGCCTGGTCATTTTCGTCCGTACAAACGGTTTGGGTGACCGTTTTATAACGTGGTGTCTCCGCCATTGTTCTGGGTCATCGAACTTCACCCCTTCGACGGGTGTCCGTTTCTGATGATGCGGTGGTTCCCATGCAAATGAAACGTGTCCGCATCGTGAGCCAGATTCATCTGCTTCTCATCTGCACGCACGATTTTGTCCCCGGCCACCGCATGGCGTGAGAATTATGACTTCCCAAAACGTGCTGAGGAAAACTGAAGAAGCGGTCCCCAGACTGTTTATTTTGGACGCTTCTGATTTTTTTCAAATTGAATCAGTGGCGTGTGTAGGGTGTGGCTGATAGAGCGCGTGGCACGTCCGCCACTTGATTACCGTCCGTAATCAAGTTGAGAAGGATGAAATTTATCCATAATTTCTGTGATCAATGGTATTTTTAAGTACAACTTTTAACCCTTTGAGGCGCAACCCTTTCCCAATGCTGAAAAAAGGGCAGCCGTTGCCATCGCTCGATTTAACTACCAGCAAGATGGCGGACGATCGAAACGTTCATCGCGTGCCACAGATCTAGAGACCCTTTTTTGACGACAGCTGGCTGTGCTCTCGCACAGCCAGCAGGGTCAAGAAAGGGTCCCTGGATCTGTGGCACGCGATGAACGTTTCGATCGTCCGCCATCTTGCTGGTAGTTAAGTCGAGCGATGGCAACGGCTGCCCTTTTTTCAGCATTGGGCAATCTATCCAGCTGTTCCTCGCATTCTTCCATTTTTCAGCAGATGTCAGTGCTGTTAAAAATAATCGCGACCATTTTTTGACGGGAAATGACGTGCTGAAAAGTAAAGGATTCTCGTGGAGCTGTCTCACCCGCAACTATTTTTATAGAAATCAAATCTAGTCTTCGTGACTGGCAACAGTCAAAACGTCAGAGTTGGGTTTTCCCAGAGCGGGATCACTGCGCGTTAAAGGGTTACAAAGATATGTTGGAAAAGATAATTCACGATGACTGAATGTGTGTAATGAAACCATTCTGTAAAAACTAACATAAACAATCGTTTAGCAAAACTTTAAAGAATTGTTTGCATGTGCAATCTAATGTAGAGATTATCAGAGCTTCATACGAGATCATTCAGACGAAAGGGTCGCTGTCATAGGAGTAATGCATAAAGCCTATAGCCATTGAATATACGAAGCTCCGAGTTTGTCTGTATAAAACTGAGCACGTACATAATATAGACCAGGGGTTGCATCAAATTGCATCAATTGCACGAATTGCATCAAATTTGCGTGTTTTGCACCCTCTTGCTGTCTTGCGTCCTGAGAGGGGACAACGACCCCACCGTCCTAGGTACTGCGTCGATCTGCATGTTTAACTACAGGAACACATTTAAAGAACTATTGTTCAGTATTATTATTGCTTAGATCACCCTAAAAAAATTATAAACTTGAAAAAAATTGACCCCGCAGCTTATGTTTTACCACTATTATTTGTATTAAGTGGTAAAATGGTAAAATTTTTATCAAAATAATAAAGAAAAAACCTTACAAGTAAAACAATTGATAAAAATTAAATTAAAAAATCCATAAAAATTTCTATTTCGATAATTTGTGCACCAATTACACTTGATACATCATGATAAGTAATAATGCTAGCGTTAAAATAAAGTGATAATAATATTAATAATTAAGCTTTGCATCGTGTGAAAACGCTTAAAATATATCATAACCGAGCATCCCCTCGCCTCGTGGCAAAATTTGTAGTTATTTAAAGTGCTTATGTCATACGCACTTCAATTTCTTTTTTCTTGATGCCGATTTGTGAAGAAAGATGCGAAATTCTTCCCAACCACCTGCGCACACATGTGTCAAAGCCATAGAAAACGCATGAGCGATCAGGTAAGTTACAGCTGATCTTGATAGACGCAGATCGCATGGCACTCGTCTGGCTTCTGTTTCGCCTACCCAGAAAGCGGGGCGTGATATAGGAAGTAAATTGAAAACGCATTTTGCTGCGCTATGAAATGTAGGAATTGAGCTGTCATGTTTTTTTTTTAAGATGAGGTATAGATAGATATGCTGTAGAGCTTTCAAGTTAAAGCTTCATTGGCTTGAATTGCCGTTAAATGCATGTATCGTTTAGAACAGAAGTTCCCAAACTCTTCCTTTCAGGTACCCCTTAGTTATTTTTCTTCTTTTGTTTTCAGTACACATAACGCAGACATGCTTGTATTTTACTAATGAGCTTCGTACCTTAAAGTTAGGCAGCAGGACTATTTAAATCGGAATGGATTTTTTGCGTATAAAATAATTACTAGTAGTACTAAAATTACATCAGAAACTGATTTTGTAATCTTAAAACTATTTAAATTTCTTTACGTATTTTTAAGTTGAACCATTTTCATGATTTACGCCATTACAGTCAATCACTTCTGAGAATTCCTCCACGTCGTACATCAGGTTGGGAACCACTGGTTTAAGATGTTAATACATCCAGTTACTTGTACAGGGTGTTTCATGAAGAACCACTAACTTTGAAAATGGATAACTCAAAAACGGTGATAGACAGAAGCACGAAACAAATGGCGTGTTAATTAATAAAACGTAAGAATTTGATACTCAACCCACAAAATTTTAGTTACAAACTGCACCGATAGATGGCTCTATAAGCGGCAATACTGATGCCAGAAAGAGAGCTCAGATACCGAGAACGATCACATCAAAATCGATTTAATGTGCGGATCTTCCACACTACATTCCAGGGCCGTAGCCAGGAAAAATTTTCGGGGGTTGAGGAAAGGGGTGAAGTGGAGAGAATACAGAAGTTTCATCATATCTTTTCCCATAACTGTCGAACAGTTCAATGCAATGACTCTATCATCGAATTATTCGTCCAGAAAGTCGAAAACGTCTTATGCATGCAACTGTGCCCCACGGCCAGGTGCGTCAAAAAAGGGGTCTCTAGATCTGTGGCACGCAATGAACGTTTCCATCGTCCGCCATCTTGCTGGTAGTTTAGTCGAGCGATGGCAACGGCTGCTCTTTTTCCAGCATTGGGCAATCTATCCAGCTGTTCTCTCATTCTTCCATTTTTCAGCAGATGTCAGTGCTGTTAAAAATAATCGTGACCATTTTTTTTTTACGGGAAATAACGTGCTAAAAAGTAAAGGATTCTCGTGTAGCAATGTCACCCGCAACTATTTTTATAGAAATCAAATCTATTCTTCGTGACTGGCAACAGTCAAAACGTCAGAGTTTGGTGTTCCCAGAGCGGGAACACTGCGCGTTAAAATTTACATAATTTTACATTTATACGTGCTACATTTTAAAAATAAAGATATCTGGAACAACTTCTATCTCTCATTTTCTGTTTCTTTTTTTCAGCTTTGTCCTTCAATGAAATACAAGTAACGGAAAAATGGTTTTTTTTCATCGACTGTTGATATCAGATCGCGTTTCAGAATATGAATAAAAAGTGGATGACTGCGGAAAGCGCTTACTCACCCATTAGTAACTGGAGCTTGTGTGAGGAAGGCAGGCAAGTCTGCGAGGTCGTCCTGATGGTCGTAAACCAAGGTTTCGACCATGGAGCCCTTCGAACTGCCGAAAGACACCCTACACAAGAAGAAAGAAAAAAAAAAAAACATGTAAAATACAGGTTGCTTTTAAATTATTCACTGGAAAAATATTCGTTACACATAATTCAGACTAAGGAATAAAAAAAAAGACAATCGAATTTCATTTAGCAATTAAAAACAAATAAATATTAATGCTGGTCAGCATGAGACCATTAGTTATTCAAAGAAAACAGGAAAACTTCTCCGGAGCGATCACCCTCCGTTCCATGAAAAATCGGTCCTTAAGAGACGTGGTCGCTTAAAGAAGTATAACCTTTGATAGTCAAGAACGAAAAAGTAAGAAATATTGTTTGTTGTGTTATTTATAACATGGTATTGTTGAAATTGTTTGTTGTGTTATTTATGAAAAGTGATTATACATAAAAGAAAACATTTTTAAAACTTAAATTTTAATAAAATGTTTAGAAATTTCGGATTGTTTCATTCTTTTTTCTCTTTCGAAGAATACCTCTCTCTCTAGTTCATTTCTTACATCTGATAAAAGAGCAACCCTGATATTGTTCATGCATTCTGAATTTGCCATAATAAAATATATTTGCTTTTTGGATTTTCCCGCAACAAAAAGCGACCGCTTACTTCCTCTCTGAATTTTCATTTTTGTGTAACTCGATCACATCAATGCACTGCTCCAATGGTAAAATCAACGGTTTCTTAGACATGTCTTTTCTCTAAACTACAAGATTTGTACGTGATGTGTGTATGTGCTGTCGATTTACTGAAGAGCGACTGTTTTGGAATTGTTTACTTTATTTCCGGAAAAATGCAAGAAAATTTTCGGACTGGGTAGCGGGACCGGTCGCTTATGGAGGGTTGCATGGTCTCTTCTCCAGGACCATTTAGCATTAAGTAGATAGGGTAAAAAATCGATGCCTTAAAAAAAATGGGTCGTTGGAGGAAGGGGTCCCTTAATAGAGGTGGTCGCTCATAGAAGTTTCATGTATAGTATTGTTCCCGATTTTGTTTGAAGGAATATGTCTGATCGATGCATTAGTGGAGGTTTATTAACCTTTGAATCCCAGTGATGCTAATTAGAATAATAATATTCACAGGCCCCTAGACTCGCTACGCTCGCTTTTCGTATGAGGCATTCGGCCCCTAATAAGGATTATTCGTAAATAAGGCATAATTTCAATAAACAAAACCCAGAGGTTGGATCAGATTGAATGTTACCGAGCTACGCATTACTTGGTTCTTGCATGTTGCTTGGAACATAAAAATTTAAACTTCGCACTATTTTTAATTATGTGAAACCCATGGAACACCTTGCGTAATAGTCAATTAATCGCGAATTTTCATAATTTGGTGGATTGCGTATATGTAAATATTTAACTGTAAGAAAACAATACTTCGTACATTTTCTTTGATAAAAATTACGGAACAGCTAGGATAGCTTGCCACTAATGGCGACTTTTCATTATTTGGCAATTTACACATGCTCACAACCTATAATGACTGCTCATTTAAGGTTCCCGAAAACCGTTATCCATATATTACATAATCCTTTGCAGAATGGCGTATTCAGCACCACGAATTATATCTCGCCGCTCTGGCAAATATCCAAAGTCTACTATAACTCCTATAATGGCACAGTTAATGCCACCAAATATTTCTACTGACAGCAAATACTCCAGCTGGACTCCAGCTTTTAATTATTTTTCATTTTCAAGATATTGGGTTCTAACATTTTTGAATTTGCGGTTTACATTCATCCTGCTTGGAAAGATACCATTTTGTCAAATCGTACCTAATGCCGTAAATAAGCGTTAGAACCAGAGCTCGGAATAAAATTTTGAATCTGGCTGCAAAAAAAAAACATCCAACTCAAGGCAAAAATCTTAAATTTGCACTTTGCACGATAACAGTAAATTACAAAGCTTTTTCGCTTAATTTAAAAACAATTAATCAATTGTGCAATGAGTCAAGGAGAAAAAACTTCATTTTTCTTGTAAACATTAAGCCTTCTGAATTTCATATATAACTTTAAAACACATGTGAGATAGAAAAAGCACGCAATAATAAAGCTCTGGGTGCTCTCAGATAAATTTGCATTGAAAGATTAAAAAGCATTTTTAAAGCTTTATAATTCAAGAAATATTTAGAAAAATAGTACATGGATAACCAATACATCGCAGTACTAAGATTAAAAAAGAACTGAAATATATTTTTTTTTACTTACCAAAAAAAATTAACGTACATTAATTAAAAAGTAACCAGATATTTTAATGGTTAAAACAAAGCAACAGTGCAGAGAAATTAAGAAACTGGATAATTCAAAAAGAATTATTCCACTTTTGCAGACTGATAAGAAATGGTTTTCTGTACAGAACATTTCACCCCGTATAAATATCAGAACAAAATTCTAATTTTTCTCACTATTACTCTGTTGATAGTAAATTACATTATTTAGGCTGCAGCTAGATTTTTTCTGATACTTTAAAACCATACTTAATATTTAATTTTACCAATTTGAATCTATTATAACTGTGATATTTCTTCTAAATTAAAAAATGACTGAGTTTCAACAATAAGTAAATAAATAAAATAAAATTCTGCAATTCTAATAATTTTAAAACTACAAATTCACTGGCAAATGCCAACCCCCCGGCTGAGTTTGTCTTTCACTTTGAGTCAAAAACTATATTTATGCTAAGTTCTGTATGATTGGCATCCGAGAAGCCATTTTCTATAGTATATATTTGCAAACAGTTTTAATGCATACCTAAAATTACAGCTCATAATTTATGAACCGTGTCGCAATATGACATTTTTCTTTTCTTCTAAACGGCACCAGAAATCTTACATTCGAAAATATTCCACTTGCTTCAAAGACACCCCGTTATTATATTTTTCGAAACGTACTATTTTGTATTTCGAAAACAGAGCTTGAAGATAAAATTTATATGCTTGATTTAAGAGCAGGAATCAATGTTGATTTTCATTAACTATAACCTCAGGTAAAAGGAAGTCTTGGATTTTTTTTTCGTTAGATGCCTTCGGGGCAAGACTTATGGTACCAATTACGTCCTCTTATGTAGTAAATTTTTAAATACTAATTATGTGAATAATGTAATAAATACTTTTAAACTTTTTAATGTCATGAATGAAACAACCAAAGTTAGAGAATTTTTACTATAGCTGGAATGAAACCCAACGTCCTGTAAGTTCTTGTTAAACGTGAAGGAAGCAATCCAAAATTATTAATAATTTAGAAATAACCTTCCAAATTAAATAAAACTCATAATTTTCTACAAGAGCGAACCCTTCGTGGAATAGGAACCTTTAAACTACTAATCAGGAGCTTAGCCAGGAAAATATTTCGGGGGGGGGGGAATATGAAATAAGTTGTGAGTAAATAAAATGAATTTCTACACGATTTTGAACCTAAGCGAGCTAACCAAGCATTGTGGTGTGTGTTTGTACCCCGATATCTCTGCCCTGCTACTAATAACTGTGTTGAATTTAAACTTTCAATTGTTATGTTTTATTTCGGATGAATAAGCTTATATTAACATATGTTACCGTTAATGTATATAATGCCGTTATTTCATAGAATACCTAGTTATTCCATGAAATAACTGATCGTGTCCGTTAAAGTGTGTAATATGTTAATAATTTGACATTTTAACTAGTTATTCTATGAAATTACTAGGTATTCTATAAATTAACTAATGATAGACAGTTAAAATGTAAAATAAACAATTTATCTAAAATGAAATAATGACAATTATTTCATTTTAGATAATACGCTAAACAAGTTATCTCCCTATGGCCTGGAATAGTTCATAAAAGCAGTAGGGGTGGAAGGTAAATGTATTTGTCGTTGACATTTTGACAGTATGGCGAAAAGTATTCTCGTTGTTTTATTCTTTGGTATTTTTGCCGTCCTTCAAAAATTATTTTTATTTGAATTCGAAAAATTTACGTTTTTCCCCCCGCTACTTTCCATACTGTTAAACGAAACGTAAATGTACCTTACACTAAAAAGCGAGATATATGATATAGATTAATTTACGCTTTGACGGGCTGCAGATCGTTATTCTATGAAATAACTAGTTAAACCATGAAATACAAGAGAGTTTTACACTTTAACGGACACGATCAGTTATTTCATGGAATAACTAGCTATTCTATAAAATAACGGATTTCATACTTAACATATGGTAACATATATATACGCTTGTTTATATATTTATATATTATGCATATATATTTAATAGCCCTGCAAAGTTGAAATATTAATTCACTTCTGAAGAGCTGTGAATAACAAATGCACAAAGATATAGAATAAAATGTTTTCATTAAATATTTTGAAGTATGGATAATTTTGTAGCATGTGTGTAGTTACTTTTCTTTTCTATAATAACCAATACCCTTTTTTATCATATGATTACGTTCCTCCATAACGGTTTTATGCAAATAATTCTTTTTTCAACGTCTTTGCAAGTTTCGATATTGCTCCGGTAGAAAACTAAGTAGAGGAACTAACCCAACCCACAGTGAACTTCGTAAACTGGATTTACTAACTGAGATTTCTTTTACAGCAATCAAAATCGCGAAATCATGATTTAAAAATTAGTAAATCCTGCCACACAATTTAACGGCAGATTCGCAATTTCTGCGATTCTAAATAGCTCTTTGAGGTTACGCACTTTAATATTTCCCTCGAGATTAAAATAAAAAATGTATTTTCTTCTGATGAACCATAGAGGATTTAAGTAGTTAAATTGGTCGTTTCAGGGAGAGAAACGAAGAAAATTAGCATTGTAACTAATAGGCGAATTAGCAGATTTGTTATGATAGCACGGATTAAAGCACAATGTACCATATCAATAAATATTTCATGAAATTTAAAGGATTAGTTATATTCATCATTTCTCAATAGGCATCTTACACTTAACTAAACGATAAATAATCCTACATTACGTTAATATATACCGCGGTAGTTTCAAGAGAAGAGACGATCTGAATGTTTTTGTTTTTTCAATTTTAATCGTTTATGCATGGACTTACTATAACACTTTTATGCGCAGGGCACTTTTCAAATATTGTGCCCCAATATATAGCGGGTTCAATTTTTGTGCTCCTATAAATTGCTCTAAACCCAGTTTTTTTTTTTAATACTATTCCTGCATGTGTGCCTAGGGCACGCGCCCTGATTGTCCGTTGATTGATAATCAGGGCCTGCGTTTATGGAAAAATCTATGTTTTTCTTCAGCTAATGTATTCAATTGAACCTACGCAAAAATATGCGAATACGAAATTTCAAGATAACAGACCTCGTTTAAACGAGCTTTGATGACGGCAATATGAATACGTCTTTGAAAAGTAAATATTGGTACTGATCTCAATAAACGAGGAAAAACAATTTTCCAGTGGTCAAAGTAGATAAAATAGTCATATTACACGCAGTATTGCTACTCGCTAAAGTGAGAGTTCCAATAACAACTTATACGGTATATTGGGTGTGTTTTGGACAGTTTGGAAAAAAAGTGCCATTGTCAAAAACTCGAAAATTTAAGGACAAACGGCAATTAGCGACTTTTCAAATGTAAGTAAGCGTTCAGATACCATTATTTTCGGCCTCTTTCATTTTCACAAATTTAAAAGTTTGTTTTTTTAGGTTGGATAAACAATGGTCTTCCTTTTTGTGTGTGAAAGCGTCTTTTACCTTTAAAAAAACAGCAGAAAATCTAGAAACATCTTCTAAACATACTGATTTGACTTATATTTTAAGTCGTTCTCAGGAAAATTTCACTGTTCTGTCGGTTAAAACGAAAACATTTCGGAGCCCTTTCGACGCCGTCTTAACGAGGCTCCACTGTATTATCTGAATGAAAATATGGATTATTTTTGCATTTAATAAAGAGAACTTTTTTCTTTGTGGTGCCACGTTTGTTTAAAGTTTAGAAAAAGTTTGCTTTAACGATTTGAGAGGAAAAATAAATAAACAAATGACGGAAGTCGGCACTCAGCTCCATCCGCTGCGTTGCATACAATAGGTTTTCCTTTTCTTTACCAAGCTGTCAGCTAGCCTAGAAAAATAGGGATGAAAGAAGGTGATGTAATCCTGTATCTATCATTTTAGCACTGCATTTTGATGCATGCATAGCTCTCGTCCAAAGAAGGCTTTTCACGTTTTATCTGAATTGTGCAGTTTAACCCTTTAACGCGCAGTGTTCCCGCTCTGGGAACACCAACCTCTGACGTTTTGCCTGTTGACAGTCACGAAGAATAGATTTGATTTCTATTAAAATAGTTGCCATTGACATAGCTCCACGAGAATCCTTTACTTTTTAGCACGTCATTTCCCGTAGACAAAATTTGTCACGATTATTTTTAACAGCACTGACCTCTGCTGAAAAATGGAAGAATGCGAGAACAGCTATGGATAGATTGCCCAATGCTGAAAAAAGGGCAGCCGTTGCCATCGCTCGACTTAACTACCAGCAAGATGGCGGACGATCGAAACGTTCATCGCGTGCCACAGATCTAGAGACCCTTTTTTGACGACAGCTGGCTGTGCGCGGGCACAGCCAGATGGCGGACGTTTGATCGTCCGCCATCTTGCTGGTAGTTAAGTCGAGCGATGGCAACGGCTGCCCTTTTTTCAGCATTGGGAAAGGGTTGCGCCTCAAAGGGTTAAAAAAATATTCTTTGTTCTTTATATGCGACTTGAAATTTACTAAACTCATATAAGAATTTACCTTGTAATATCGCGTTTTATAGATTTCTTTTGCTGCAATTCTCAATCAGAATACAGTTAATTCTTTGAACGAATGTATACACGTGCTCTGGCTCACAATTTATACAGAAGCCTATCAGGCGTCGCGTTCTACCATTACTACTCTAGAGCCTACTGCAAAAAGTATTTTTCTTACGACTTCCATTGCTGAATTGCATGGTTTTGTGGAAGAGTAAAATGTTCAGTTAAACTTAAACTAAGTGGCGCACAGCTCACATAAGAACAAAGACCAACGGTGCCCAGCTAAGCCTTCTCAACTATAGGACAGAGGTGGAGATATGCTACAGACAGATGTTCAGCCTGAACCGGAATCATCAGTATCAAATTCTCCAAGCAAATTTGGGCATCATTTTATGCACAATTTATAAGAAAAGAAAGCTGAGCCAGCCTTGCCCAATGCAAAGATCGAACCCGTGACTTGTGGAAAGGTAGCACAATGCACTAAATATAACTTCTCTGGGCTTCAAATGCAGAATTACTGATGCAAAAAAAAGTAAAAGACAATATTAATAAGTAGAATAAAAGGTAACACAGACCAAATATGAGAGCATTATAAAGGAGTTCAAGCTCACTTTTGAATGAGCATGATAGATTTTATTAGAGGCAGATTTCAAACCCAAGCCTGAAATTTAGCCTAATCAACTAATTGAAGCCCCATTAATTAGTTGTCTTACAATCATCCCCAAACGCAATTGGATTAAAAGTAATCAAATGAATGAAGGGAAGGGTTATGATATGAAGAGTCCACGGGAAGAACGACGCGAGTCCAATACAGCTGATTTTCCAAAAAATCGAAAGGCGCACGGGACTTTCATATTTCTTCCCCAGTAAACTCTAACTTTGGGTTATTTTTTCAGTGTATTCTCATCGTTCTTTCCCCTTATGGGTTCGGATATTAATAGTGCCACTAATGAACAACAGAATGCAGTAGAAACCTCAACATTGACGAAAAGTGGACTCTCATCGTTCTTCCCGTGGACCCTTCATATGGTTACAGCTTTACACGGACTTTTCAATACTGATGAATTCGGTCGAGCTTTTACAAGGCAAATTTAATCAACTGCAACATAACAAACAAAAACAGCAATATACGGTCAAAACAAATGATTTTGGAAGGCATTTAATGAAAGGCACTAATTAATCACTACCCATGCCTCGCACGCACACACTAATATAGTGTCCACGTCAACCTGAAGTACTATCTCCCTTTTCTTCGTCAGGAAGCAGCCAATAACTTTCTCATATCGCGTTGGCATCGGATGAAATCTATCATTGATCTAATCTGAAACGTCTTCACCACTTTCTCGCCCGAAATAAATTCTCTTCAAGGGATTATTTCTGGAACAGGAATTCCCGGCAGCTGTTATCATCGTAGATGAAAAGCGTAAGAGAAGATGATCCAGTATTGTGTTGTTGGTGTCGATATTATTTTTTATTTTTATTATTACACCAATACAGTCAATTATTATTATTAATAGTAGTCTGTATGTATGTATGTTATTTATGGATTTCTATCTAAAGAGATGAATACATTGGAGTTATTCACGTGATAGGACGGAGTGACTCTATTTTCCCTCACAGAAAAGAAACAGACGATGGGACCACCAACTGGCGATGAGCCCACCCATTCACTATTATTTATTTATGGGAACGATTCACAGAGTCGATATTTTCTGTTCACTCCTTCCTTTTATAAATTTAAACTAAGAATTATATTAAAATAGATGAACAAAATCTGAGTTTACACCTATTCACATATTCTTTAGACATTGAAAACAAATCATGAACATCTACAAAGAAGCCTTTATGACGATAACTATATAGTAACCCACAAATATGAATGATTTTTGAAAAACGGACCATATTTAAAAAAAGCACGACGTCTCCTTTTTAATTTAAATTCACGCCATTGTTTGCTAGACTTGTAATATATGTTTTTCATAAACTGAGATGTGATGCGGTTAACGTAGATGTGGCCAACCTTTTGCATGCCATGCGCCAATTTTTTCAGGCTTTAGTTTAGGGGAGGAAAAGTAATAACGTGTAAACGTAAGGCTGAAATAATGAATTTTTCAGGTATTTGGAACGGATCAGAGGGAGTTCGGTTTTTGATGACAATGTATTTTGGAGTGCACAAAATATACTGCCATCAAATGTTTCCTTTTGACGAGACATTAATTAAAAGAAATAAAATACTTCCGGGCAAAAAATTATTTCAAAAGCATCAATTAAAAAAAATAAAATATTTCTGGGCACGAAATTATTTCAAAAGTTTTCTCAATCTGTCTTAAAACACTAAGCAGTCAAAAGGATGTAGTGCGTCACTTGAAATAATCCAGTGAGCCTAATTTGACGATCTGGCCGACCCTGGGTCAAAACAGTTCATTTATTTATAGGTTGGCGTCACACAGAAGGCGAAAAACCGATTTGGTCGTGTGACATAGCAACACCTATATTGCAGAAGGCCAAATGTCTTAAAATCTGATGCCATCACAAGTAGGAAAATATTTTAGATAACATTTTAGAACTAACTTCTATAAAATTATCCATTATCCCCCCCCCAAAAAAAAAATCTTAATCTTTTTTAAATTCTCTATAAAATGATTAACTTTTATATCTTTCTTTATTACTCAATTATTAATATTAGTAATATAAAGTCACAAAATTTTATATTTTCCCCCTAATTAACGAAAACTTGTGGCGAGGGAGTAAATTCGTCAGAAAATGTATGGAAGTTTATTTTAAAATAATTAATTCATAGCAGTAGACTACCTATGTAAAATTGTGATATCGACGAGACGTCAGACTTTCTCTTTTAGGTGGTGACGTTGGTCGTTGGTGTTATCGGTATTACTTTTAAAAGGGAGTCAAACGCATCGATATTGTGGGAAAATTTTCAGTATCGCACTGCGTTTTAAAATAATAAGAAAGCCTTTAAAAACTTAATATTTATTAATGGAAAAAAATGAAGATGAAAAGTAAACGACTTCTTCGCTCGCATTGTCGTCATGTCTCAACTCAAGTTTGTGAGCCGAAGTTCTGGTGTTGCCATCGCTCTGACAGTTAACTCCTACAGCTAAGAGCATTTCTAATTGTAGACCAAAGGGGAATAAATGCCACAATATTATGACGTTATATAGGTAGCCACAATATTTATTTTTAAACATACTATCTATTGCAAATAATTATTCGCAGAGTGACTGTTGGGTCCTTCGTTACGTGCTAAATATTAAACCAAATCACATGAAAGGTTTTTTTTTTTCTCCCAGGGCAGGGGCGGGCACTTACCGATGAAACATTCGCCATTTATTGGCCATATTATTACGGGACACCCAGTGGGCGGCCAAAGTCTTTCTATAAAGGGACGGACGAATTAACACCTAAGTTCAAGCTGGGAATCGAACCCGGACCAGGATGTGATAGAATGATTCTTTAACCACTCCACGCAGCAAATCACATGGAAGTAGGAAAATGAATGTCCTTTTTGAGGAGTGGTGAATATTTGTATGCAGACAAAGAAAAACCCCGTTCCTCAATTTATTTACAATTACTATAAGTATATTTTTGTCTTCTTATATATATATATAAGGTGGCCATAATTAAAGTGGAAGTGTTCAAGGGATGCTGGAGAGAAAACTACCGGGAATATTCTAGTGAAATTTTGTATCTACATGTTTCAGAACATGCGCAATTCAAATATGCAAAAAAAAATCGCCATTTTCACCCTATAGATGATGCTGTATTCATGCACCATGGTATTTATGCAGGACGGAGTACCCCCTCGCATCACTAAAGCAGTTAAAAAGTTGCTACATGATACCTTTGGTGCGGACCGAGTCATAACCCCCGAGTCATAACATTGCCCCCCCCCACGTTCACCGGAACTTAATCCTTGCGATTTTTATCTGTGGGGACATCTGAAAGATATGGTTTGTAGAGACATGCTTCTGTTGCTGAATTTAAATCTAGCAGAACGAGACACGTGAGATGTGTTACACCAGAGATTTTAAATGCGACGGTGTACCATGCTATTTTACGTTTTCAGCATATGGTTGCATCTGGTGGTTCACATATTGAGCACATCATGTGATAATTTCATTGAATAAATAATGGTTTAATTGTTTTCCAAAGCGTCTTTATGGATTGTTTAATTTGTGATCTTAATTTACGTTAATTTTTGATTATAAGATACTGTACAAATTTAATTACTGAAGTGAATCGTATGGAATTTTGATAAACTGTAAATAATGTTTTATATTGTTTATATGCCTCTTAGAATGTCACTATGCTCTGTCTATCGGTTTTGGAAGTTGTATATGCCACCGGTGAGCCTTAAAATACGGTACAGCGCCATCTTTAGGGTGAAACTGGCGATTTTTTTCATATTTGAATTGCGCATGTTCTGAAACGTGTAGATACCAAATTTCACTGGAATATTCCCCGGTAGTTTTCTCTCTAGTACCCCCTTGAACACTTGCAGTTTAATTATGGCCACAGCACGGGTTTTTTTAGCTTCCTTTCAACAAAAGGCAATTTATGGGACAAGCAATTTATGGGACTTACATAAAAACCTTTATTATTCTAACATAAATCATACAATTCCAACGCCAGTTTTATCAGGCGTCCAAAACAAAAATAGTCCCAACAAAATGTTATATAAAACCAAATTAAATCTTTAGAATCCTCGCACCTCTCATTATTGTAACGTGCCCTCATTCTCAAGTACATATTTTATATTTCAGCTCGAGTCAAATTTCCCAGTTTTATTACCATGGAGTTTGGTGCGTTCGTTAGTTCATCATCACATAATCCGTTGATAATATCGACGGAACTTTACTGCCACCCTGTATATATATATATATATATATATATATATATATATATATATATATATATATACTACATCAAAATTTATTTTTGCAATTTTAATTATTTTGTTTTATTATATGGAATATATATTAGCATGTTTTGTAGATAATGTTATTTTTGATGTGATGTATTAATATGTTTAAAAAAAAATTGTAACTTCAATTATTGCCGTTGATTCTGTAAGCGGGTGCTTGGGGCTGGAGTTTCGCTAAAGAATAGCTTGTTTTAGGAGCATTAGATATCTTAAACCCCGCAGGTAGGCTGGCCCTGAAGTTACTTTCCAGTACTTTCCTGAGATGTTTGTAGGAATTATTTATTATTCAATAGATCACAGAAAATTGTAATAATACCTCCCTTCTGCTACCAAGATAAGGTAGTGGCTTCATTTTAAACTTAAGATTGTCTTAATGCAAATTTATTTAACTTTTGTGAAAATAACAATTTTTTTAGAAGTAAGATTTACTAGTTTGCAGCTACAATTAAAAATGTTAAAAATCGATGCTTGAGCTTAAAAATAAGTCATTTCTATTTTGATCACGAATTCTAAATTTGTTTGGCAGTGCAATGAGTCATTAAATCTAATGCAACAACAAAAAAATACAAAAATAAAAATAAAAATGTGAACATATTAAGGATAAATCTAAGAATAAATAAACCTTCCATATTCTTTAAGGCAATCATGTAAGATAAGCCTGAAAAATCCGGATGTGTCAATCTTTTACACTTCACCAGTATTTGCTTGTGACTTGCTTACGCTCAGTTACGTATTTCTATCATCTTACCACCTGGGTAGAATTAGATGGAGATAGAATTAGTATTAAAAGAACGCATTAGATGCTTTTCGATAATGCTGTTCTAAGATAATATTAATTGCATACAAGATGATGAGCAGCCGTGTAATTGTGCTAATAGTTAAGCAAAACGTAATGCGAAAACAGGATTATTAATTTTACTTCTTTATTTAAATGACCAGATTTTGCCTCCCATCTCATGTAAACGAAACCTATCATTTATGTGATTAAAACTGCCTGCCATGTTTATTTCTTGTCAAAACATTTTAGGGTCAATCAGAGGCAATACACACAAGTAGAAATAATTATACTGATCATAGCTATATTGTTTTTGTTTGATTGTGCATATGTTTATGCTTTAAATGATAATAAGCGATTGTAATGTCCAGTTATTTGAGGAACCACACTTTGAAAAAATATCAAGGATTTAATTTTTATTTTTACTTTTCGTAGCACAAAATTTCATACAAATCTACGCCCGAATAAAGACGCCGTTTTCAGAAGGGTAAGGATGCAGCTTAGTGGCCACCAATGCATAAGTATGAGAAGAAACGTATTTAAAATTCTAGAAATATTTGCACTCTAATTGCGTATTAATCTGAAAGATATTTTATACCGCAAGTGATTAGTTTAGGATGCCTTTTTCAATAAACGGTTACTTGGTGACTATTTTGTTTAGAAATAATTTTTGATTTGAGCATGCTAAGTTTTATGGATTAAAAAAAATATGTTAATGTCCTCGGAATAATTTGTAAATATTAGGTTGTGACGAAAGTTTCCCGCCACCTCAAACATCGTTAGCACACAGTTCGCGTTGGCGTATTTGCTCATATCTTGTCAAACGATTTTTGGCATTTGAAAGAAAGTGACTTACTTTATAACGCTGCGTTGTGAAATCTGTAAAAAAATATAATTATCATTAAGTACAAGGTGTCTCAAATGGAACTATCCCTCAAGCGGATTAGAACCATCATTTACTTCCAGTTCTGCGAAAGTTCAAAAACAATTACTATAACATTCAAAAAGCAGAGAGCTCTGGCTGGTCTATTGATGTTGGTGAGGCTAGCCTGCGAGAATTTGTAGAAAAAGATCAGTAATTAACCACTTGACTGTTATCTAGGGAGTTAGAAGTTAGTTTTTCAAGCAGATTTGGCGGAAAACTTTCGTTACAACCTGATATTTCATTAAGAAAAGGTTTTATTAGTAACAACATTGTTCTTTCTCAATCATCTTTATTTCGTGATTAAATAATTAAAGGAAGTTTGAGTGCACTATCTCAGAAAAGTATTTGAGTATGAACGAAATTTCATAATTTAGTTTTGCAAATAATAAATGAGCTTTTGCAAAACTGTCAACTGGACAGAAATATGAAAAGTTATAATAATTCACATTCTATGATAAATAAATTTAATACACTAAACTAACATGGGAAATTTAACTCTTAATACTTTTTCAAGAGAGTGTACAGACGGATAGAACACAAAAACGAGCTTACTAATGTCACTGGAAATTACTAAAATATTTTTTTAAAACAATGTTACCACAAACTATGAATCTGCTGATTTTAAAAGGATACATCTAAAATTTTGGTGATTAAAAAAATTATTATTATAGCCATTCGATTAAATGAAGGTAGACGAATCGGTTGGTATCAATAGATTCATATTTGTTGTTTAATAAAAGAGAGATAACCTGAAGCTTTAACTTTCATGATCTTTTTATCCCATTTCGTTTTTACCCTCTCCAGTAAAATTTCAAAAATGCTAGAAGCTCCTTTTAAAACCGATTCATTTGGGGGAAAAAAATTTCAATTATAAATTGAAAAACATCGAAATTTTCAACATCTGTCAATCTGCTACGTATCAAAACAGAAAAAATCAACAGGTCAGCTCAAGCAGCTGCCTAAACCGCGCCGTTTTGCTCTTCACAGCTACACCCCCGCAGGGCATTATTTATACACCCCCGGGGTTCAATAAAATTCTCGCTCCCGCTTTCTCTTTATCCGAAAACTGAGGGGTTCAGGAGAAGTGTTCCTTCATTAGCCGCCATTGAAGGTAGTCCAGATGCGGCCACGCGCTTCGGAACTCAAAAGCAAAAGCCTTTAACTTTTGTTTGGACTAAAATTAAACGGGATTTCGAGGGGAGGTGACTCACGATATCTGAGGGGTGGGGGGATTTTTTTTTCTTTTTGTGCCCATTGTTTAGCAGAGAAGCAGAAAAGAGCCAGAAGTTTAAATACGAAGTCATTTATCGAATGGAAAATATAATTTTGGTTTTCTAGTCCTCAACAAATTGAAAAATTGAAAAAAAAAGTTTTAACATTTATAGAAAATTCAATTTACTATTCATAGAACAATGATAAAAAAATAACTAATGGTTATGTATTATTATTATCACTATTACTTTACTTTGCAATGTTGGAAATTAAAATGTGGAATTTTGATAGTTTAAATTTGGAATAATTCTACCAGTAGGGATTGAAAACATTTTAAAAATTTTAATGTTTTAATCAAGCCATCTATTGGAGAAGGTTTGAACAGTTCCTAGTAGACAAACAATTTTACCCACTCCTAACAAATAATATTATAATTTATTGAGATATTTAATATAGTTTCAAAAATTACAGTAATCTATTAAGAGTTTTTCGTATTTATTGTGATTTCTGAGGATTTTGTTTCTTTATCTTTTTTAGGCTAGCTTTATAATTTGCCAAACCAAGATTTAATAATTTTCTATCTTCAAAGTAAGATTTCTTATAAACTAAGTGGATGATGTTCTGTCTCACTGTACTTAATATTAAATACTTAAAACATAAAATATTTAAAGTTTTTATATTGGATTAAACTTTTAATTTTAATTTTCATTTAATTTGCCAAAAACGTTAGTAGCATATATTCATTTTCTTTTTAAAATACTTTATAATTTATATTTTGGGATAGCAATAATAATAATTGTTTATTTAATCAAATCTTTATATATATATATAGAGAGAGAGAGAGAGAGAGAGAGAGAGGAAGAGAGAGAGATCTTTCTTTTAAGAAATATTGTACATTTTTAAATACATCACAAAATATATAAAACTACTCTCGATTTAAGCCTTTGGTATTATTTTTAATCTTACGTAAACCTATTAATATTATTATTATTTTAATACTTCTTACGTTTTGGTAAAATTTAATTCAAAATTCTCCGAAAATACGCAATCGGGTTAGCTTGAAGAAGATTTCAAATTAATGTACAAAAGCATGCGAAAATTCATTAATACATGAAAAAAAAGTATCTAGAGAGTTTTTTATTCTGAAACCGTTTCCTGATTTTACTCTTCCGTCACAAAAAAGTACCATAACTTTTACTTTAACAACGGAATATAAAGAAACTGTTCAGTTATTTGTAAGAAGAAAAATCTCAAACGTTTCTTTTTATACGAAATGAAATCTCGGGACAAAGGATTAAACGGAAGAAAAGAAACGTTAGATAGAATTACATCTTTTTAATTAAAAGACATAAAATCTTACACTAGCCTTCAATACTTGATGGGGGAAAAGTAAAAATATAAAAACTTGACATTCCATTATTTTCCAATTTTCTAGATAAAAATGAGATTTTACTGTGAAAAGGAATGGAGGTCATTTCTAAAAAAATAAGTTACAGCTGCTTAATTTATTTTAATAATTTTATTAATTTTAACATTATTAAGTGAGTTAAAAAAATTGTAATCTTTGTACAATTTTTAAATAAATAAAATTACGTCAGAATTGCAAAAAAGGAAGAAAGTCTCTTCAGAAACGGTGATATTTTTGCAAACGATAAGCCTATGAGAATTATGAAACATTTAATAGAAAACATTAAAAACGCAGTATGTTGTAGTATTTTCCTAAATGGCTCCTCGATTATTTTCGCAAATCAACATAGTGTAACTTCTTTTTCCAAAAATAACATGCATTTATGTATGAATGGTTAACTAACCAACTTACGAAAAAATAATTCTAGATAACGGCGTTTCTGCACAAATTAAACGTTTTGTAATATTCTATTAGTTTGAAAATACAAGCAATTTAAGACCTTTCTAAAAAATCTCTTCACTAACATACACCTTCTTATTTTAATCACCATAGATGTATAAATGTGAAGAAAGTAGTTTTAGTTTGTTACTTCAGAATTTAACGATTTAAAAACCTAATTAATAAATAATAACCATTCAGAATACAATTTCTGAAGAGAAAAATTCAGCTACAGTGGTTTTATTTTTCTTCTACTTATTTCTTAATTTACAAAAATAAGATAAAAAAGTAGTACGATGATTACTCTCGGTCGTTTATTTGTATTTTCATTTAATTTAGAAAATGAAAAAAAAAATTATATAAAGGGAATTCTCAGAACTGCCTAATAGAATTTTTCTTTTTTACAAAAGACATTACACAGAATTTTAAAGATTGATTAAAGGAAGTTATTTAAAGTGAGTACATTTTTAATAGCCTCTGTAACTGAAAAAAAATAGAATTTCAAGCAGTACAAGCCTTTGACCTCCTGTGAAATTAGTTTTGATTGACTGGTCCTTTTAAAAATAAATCCACAATATTTAATAGATGGGGATGCTAGATTTAATAAGCTATATTTAAAATCAATGTACAATGGTGTTGGATATTAGTTTTAACATAAAAAACTGCTTGAATTATTTATCTGAACTTTCATGGTTCCAAACTGCTTCCATAAATTATCTCAACGTGACAGAGGACATTTCGCCAGCATTGATCAAGTTTTACTCGAAATTGTACTGATTAATCCATTAGTAACTGTATGCCTATTCTTTACCAGGGCGCAAGTCTTGGTATTCAAATATTTTCAATACAGTTGAGAAAACTTCCAAATCGATTTTTCCGGCACTATCCAAAAATTTTTTTTTAAAGTTGATAATTAAATTTGCAAAAAATTACTAAAAATCAGAGAAGTGGTAAGTTATCAGAGTTTTTAATGCAGTGATGTTTTTCTACATTTTAAAACAATTTTCAATGCTTAAAAGTTCAACTCTCTTAGGTAAACGATGACAAAAAAGGTTTTAGAATTGAAACTTTTGATTACAAATCAACAAGCGGGTGGATTTTCGGATTTTTAAAGTATTCTCAAACTTCCCTAACATCTTCCTATAGGTTTTAGTGGAATTTCTAAGCTGTAGGTATGACGATGTAGATTTGTATGAAACATAAACTAGCAAATAAAACAATTTACTATATTATACATCATAGATATGGATTCATCATGTATTCTCTTTTCCCCGTAACATTTAGTAAGAGTAATTCAGCCAAATGTTTATTATTTACATACATTAGCGTGATTGTTTTCACATGTACGGGCAATAAATAAATTAACTGTCTTTTCCATACTTCTTATATCTTCCATAATAAAATTCACGATGTAGTTTCCCTCGCAAAGCGATTTTTTTAAGGAAAAATTGCCGGATGTAAAATTGACTGCAACTCTGACTGAATTCCACGTAAACAGCTAGTTTATGGCAGCGCGGCAATCCGTACAACAAGCACTAACCTGCGCACATTGGCCCCGGCAGAACTACTTTTTAGGCATTTCATTCACGATTATATTCAGAAATAATATTCTTTTCTTGTTCTTCGTGCGTGCGGATAGGCCATTATGCTCGGGTAAATTGGAGTGCAGGTTCATGGGAGGTGTTACATTGATATTACACTTTCAAATGGGCTTCCGAGAACTATTAAGTTATGTTCTCCTCCCTAATACTTTCGGTCCTCGTGATTCCTATTATCAGTTCTTGTTCAAGAGCACCGAGAACAGAATCGATCGTTCTCTGACAAGCCAAAAGAACCAGAAGATTTTTAAATTACCTCCAAGGAAGGACAGCACATAGGATTTGTAATATAAGTGTATTTTCTATAACACAAAACATGATGAAGTTCAAAAGAAAGGTAACAGATTCACCGTTCGCAATCCTAATAACCAGACCGCGGATTATATGCAATCGCATATTTGCATATGCAATTGCATATTTGAGGTGTTTTTGATGATTTTGCATAAAATGACGCATTTTCTCATTTGGATGCATATTTCAATCTCTTTTGCTTTGAATTTTTTACTTTTTTTACCTTCCTCTCACTATTTTTTTTCTTTAACTCTTTATGTCCCACGCTTTGTAAAATTTATACCACCTCAGGTTCCCAGCAAAATAGCATATACGCTTTCAATTTTTTTCGTGTGTATTTGCAACAAATTAAGTCAGCCTATATATTAAAATTTCAAAAATGGCTAGAATGAAAGCAAGCATGCCAACCCTGATGAAGACGTCGATGGACAAGACCTAACTCCATAGTTAATTCTTTGGACTGAGTCAATTCTTCTTCTTTTTTAATTGCAGAAGAAATGCTTAGCGATGTGTATATCCGAAAAGGTTTATCGATAGTCGAAACACATTTTTCCTTCTTAACATCAGACATCACAAAATTAGAATATCAAAATCTGCTTCTGAGTGATGTAATGAGTCAAGTTATAAAACTACAGGAATGCGTTGGTAAGATTCCAGAGTCATTAGGAGAAACTGAATTTTATTTTAAGTAAAAACTCAGTATTTTTGACAGTGAATGAAATAAATAATTTTATTAATGGTGAGGGGAGTGAATTACCGTGAAAAGTAGAACCATCCAAAGCAAAATATTATAAGTAACTGTCCAGTGGCATTCATTGATGTTGAAAGAGCATTTTCAACATATAAAATGATTTTATATGATAAAATTCAAAATCTTATTATTGAAAATTTAGAAAAACACTTATCTGTGCATTGCAACAAAAATTACTGAAAGCAGTTTTAATTCATATTTCATATCACTAAGATTATGAATAAAAATTTCTCATTCTGTCTTTCATGATGTTTTGAAGTTTCAAAGACAAAAAAAGGTGTCATAATTAAGGTAAATGATAGAAAATACTTTTACAAGTAAATCGTTTTTATTCTCTGTTAATATGTGAATATTTTCTCAGCTATTTGGTGCTTATTTTCATATTTTTAGATTTTTAGTGCATATTTTTAGATTTTTTGTGCATATTTTTAGATTTTTTGATGCATGTTTGCATGCATATTTTGTCATTTTTTAAGTGCATATAATCCGCGGTCTACTAATAACAAAGGTTTAATGTACTTTGTTGTCCAGACATTAATTATGTGTAAAAAAATTGTGTGTTAACCCTTTGAAGCGCAACCCTTTCCCATTGCTGAAAAAAGGGCAGCCGTTGCCATCGCTCGACTTAACTACCAGCAAGATGGCGGACGATCGAAACGTTCATCGCGTGCCACAGATCTAGAGACCCTGTTTTTGACGCAGCTGGCTGTACCCACGCACAGCCAGCTGTCGTCAAAAAAGGGTCTCTATATCTGTGGCACGCGATGAACGTTTCGATCGTCCGCCATCTTGCTGGTAGTTAAGTCGAGCGATGGCAACGGCTGCCCTTTTTTCAGCATTGGGCAATCTATCCAGCTGTTCTCGCATTCTTCCATTTTTCAGCAGATGTCAGTGCTGTTAAAAATAATCCTGACCAATTTTTCTACGGGAAAGGACGTGCTAAAAAGTAAAGGATTCTCGTGGAGCTATGTCACACGCAACTATTTTTATAGAAATCAAATCTATTCTTCGTTACTGGCAACAGTCAAAACGTCAGAGTTTGGTGTTCCCAGAGCGGGAACACTGCGCGTTAAATGGTTAAAAAAGAGCGCAAAATTACCTGGCGTATGTTTAAAACTTTCATTCTCAAGTGTATGTGTATTGTGTTTAAAGAAAACCTACACGAGGAGTATCTCTCTGTTTGTTCGTGTATTGTTATGGAGAAGCTACGCATGGGCTATCTGCCTAGGATAGTGGGTACCTTGGTCGGAGAACTTTCTAAGAAACTCTAACGCGTATTCAGGCTACATCTAGGAAAAACCGACCCAAAACTCCAGACTGTTAGATCGACAGTCGCGCGACGGGCTCGAACCCGGCATCTTCATATTTCAACGTCTACCATTTTTGAGTGCGCGTTATATATACTCGGTCATAGCGGGGCCGAGGGGTATCTGACTAATGGGCGGAGGACTTTATGAGGAGTTCTAACACGTATTCCCGTTACATATGGAGAAAACCGCCCAAAACTCCAAACCGTTAGGTTTGCCAGCCACGTGATAAACCAGAACGCTGAAGCTTCACACTTCAGGGATCTACCAGGCTCAGTGTCTGATCCACTCGGCCATGGTGTGGGACCCCATTACCAAGTGAAAAACTGGTGTGAAATTAACGTTTTGGGGAACTTATTACTTTCGGACAAAGATCAAGTCAATTATTATACAAGTCATATAGTTAAGTTTTAAATTTTCTAAATTCCTAAATCTCATTAAAGCAGCGGTTCTCAACTTTTTTAACGTCGCCCCCCCCTCCCCTCTCACATTTTTCATCACACATTTAGTTATTTAAACTTTAACAATGAACATTTAGTGGAATTTTCTACAAAATAATGTTATCAGTAAAGTTTGAATGGACATTTTAAGCGAAAACGGATATATTTTTGAGTAAAAATGAGAATAAATCAGATGATTTTAAAAAAAACATGCATCACTACTTGCTCTTTGGTTTTTCTCGTGCCCCGCAGGTTGAGAAACGCTGCATTAAAGGAAAAATAAAGTAGTTATAACTAAATTTGCTCTGTAAATTGCATCCTTTAGCTAAAATGGGTAGATGGGTTTTAAGCACATTTTGAATGTAGACTATACACTAGATGCGCTCAATGAATTTCGAAAACACAAAAATACTTTTAAATGATCACCGGATAAAATATAACTAAATAAGCGGCCAACACGGAACACATAAACAATCTAAAAGTTTATTTACCTGGTTTTTTTCCACACTTTGTCATTGTTTAAGTTTTTACATTTTGTGTTTTCCATGAAAAGCAAAGTTTAATGACATTTTAAAATTTTCTTTCGAAAGTACAGTATGACAAATGTGGTTACTATCTCTTTACCAGTTTTATCGGTAAAATGTTGTTTATAGGAAATGTTTAATTGTAATATAACTACCAGGAGTATATTTTTATCTGACCAAAATGTGTAACGTTACCAATAAAATAATAATAATATTATTATTATTACATCTTTTAATTTTACTGTCCAAAATACGTCAGGGATGTGCATTGCTGTTTTTACAGATTAGCGTGTTCCTAAATATGTATGATCCAAAATGTATTAGATGTGTTAGCATTATAAGAGAAAATTTAAGATCTGTAAAATATCATCTCGAAATGAGCTACCATGTATGTCTGTAATGAAATTTAGAATTTATGAGAAAAAGTTTACCTTCATCTGATTTTCCTCTGAACATAATTATTAAAAAGTAAATTATTAGAATTACCGATATACTAAAATACTACCATATTTGGCTGCTAAAATGCACTTACAGAAACTCTTATGATGCTTTCTTATCAATACTGTATCAATACTGTATCATACTTCGTGTATTTTTATAGCACGACTTCTAAAAAGTTCCGAAAAACTCAATAAACGTCAAAATTACTTTATATAAATAAAGATTTGTTAGTTCCCATCATGCATTTTAGAAAGCTATTTAATTTATGGGAAAAAAGTTATGTACCCTTTTGAGGTCACTTTAACGTATTTATCCGTTACTAACCAGCAAATTATAATATGATTCATGGATTGCGGTAAAAGAAATGCGTGATTATCCTCTCAAATATAACTGAAAGCGTGGAACCATAAGCAATGAAAATCCGACTATTTGCCGAAATAAGTGAAAGTATAATTTTATTTGCATTAGATACGAGACACACGCAGAGCAAATCAGTACAGTATTTGATGCAAAAAATGTTTTCTTTTTTCACTACGTGTTTGAATAATTTGTAGTGTAAGCTTTCATGATTCCAAAATTTGATTCTACACGTCATCTTGTACACATAATTTATTTGTTCTAGAGCTATTTCATCCTGACTAGCAGTTAGACTATGAGAAGCTGCTGATAAAGTCCTGCTAAATTCCAAACTGCGTTTAAAATTAAGGTAATGAATGATGCCATAAATACAATAAAGTTTCCAAGAAAAATCGCGATATCTTTTAACCCTTTGAGACGCAACCCTTTCCCAATGCTGAAAAGAGGGCAGCCTTTGCCATCGCTCGACTTAACTACCAGCAAGATAGCGGACGATCGAAACGTTCATCGTGGGCCACAGATCTACAGACCCTTATTCGACGACAACCAGCTGTGCCGGGCACAGACAGCTGTCGTCAAAAAAGGGTCTCCAGATCTGTGGCCCGCGAAGAACGTTTCGATCGTCCGCCATCTTGCTGGTAGTTAAGTCGAGCGATGGCAACGGCTGCCCTCTTTTCAGCATTGGGCCATCTATCCAGCTGTTCTCGCATTCTTCCATTTTTCAGCAGATGTCAGTGCTGTTAAAAATTATCGTGACCATTTTTTACGGGAAATGACGTGCTAAAATGTAAAGGATTCTCGTGGAGCTATGTCACCCGCAACTATTTATATAGAAATCAGATCTATTCTTAGTGACTGGCAACAGTCAAAACGTCAGAGTTTTGTGTTCCCAGAGCGGGAACACTTCGCGTTAAAGGGTTAAGCTCAAATTCGATTACTTTTTATTATTAAACTTTCCACAACATAACTTTCATCAAAATATATGAGTTTTGATGCTCCACTGTCCGTGGCCTATTCCACCTTAATTCCTCTTCATTTTTCCTCTTCCAAGCTCTGATACCCAGTTCGTCCCTTTCTGCGTGTCCTCATTTTGATCCCACACGACCCATGTCAGGCTTCAGCGGGGATTAAGGGTCGCAGGGGCTACTGTATTTGCCAGCAGGTTTATAACTATGGACAAGGATCGTGGGAAGAGATGGGAAAACTTCTCCAAAGGCTTATTTCGTATTCCCAATCAGTATTAACTAGGTTTCGAGAAATGGGGGAAAAAGAGAGAGAGAGAATGTTATTTGTTTTGAAAATGATAATAAAGAAATAAAGAATCTAGTAGCAAAAGATCACACGAAGAGTATTAAAATATATTAATACATCTTGAAAGATTATATATTGATGTGGTTTTCAGAAAAAACTTCATACGAGTGTTTCTTTTGATTCATATTAGAAAACATTTTTTATTTTCAGCTTTTGAATGTAATTTTACTATATTTTAAGTACGCAGAGATTAAAATTCTTGTACTATGTTTCGTTTATTTCAGACTTTGTTTTAATTTTCCAGTATAGCTCAAACTCATTAGAGATGTGTGTGTATGGCGAGTTTTACAGAATGAATTTTAAGCTTACGTTTACTTTAAAACTTGGTAAGCCATAATGTCTAATTATTCCTCCTCAAATGGTTTTAAGCTATGTTTATCTACTACTATATCCCTGTTGCTAACGTGTCAGACTAATGTTCAGAAGAAAGTGAGATCGATGCCAAACTAACCACTGAAGAAGTCTGTGTATATACGAGATGCACGAGCACGTGCTTTTAAACCGTGCTTTCCGGAATATATCTATTTCTGACTGTTAACAGTTTTTGAAGAGTGGCTATACTTTGAATTTTCTCCTTCTGACGAGGATCCAGATTGGCAAAAAAGAACGATATTCATCCACTATAGGTAAATATTAATATGATGAAGTCTCGGATACAAAGTCATAATTTGGTTCAAGGTTACATAGACGAAAATGAATAGGATCGTTTTCCTTTCTTTCTTTATAAGGATTTTCACAAAATTTCACATGTATTCATATTGATGTATGCGAAAATTAAGGGGTATACTAGAAAAAAAAATGAAAAAAGCCAACAATCTTACGAACTTAGCAATGCAGTGGGAATATTGTTTTATTGAAAAGCTACTCGGTGTTAATCAAATAAAACTTTACTTTAATAATATATTTTTCACAAATAAAAAATATATCAATTGTATAGATTTTTGAGACGAGAGAGGTAGTTTAGCACGTGTACCACGATTCCTGTTTTTATGACAATTGCATGTTCAAACATATTTTCTAGGTATTTCTTCATATACTGGAAAGCATTATGATGCTGATTTTTTAAGTATACTTTTTTTCCAGTATTTCTTGAGTATTTATCTGAATCTGATAGTGATTCTTGAATTTAAGATGCTATCTTTTTCTCCGAACGAATTGCCCCCACCAGTAGCCGAGCGTATTTGCCCTCTCAACTGGGAGACGGAAAGTACCTAGTTCAAACCCATGTCACGTCCTTCTACCTAACCGTTCGGAGTTTTCCCTTGTTCTCGCCAAAACTTAGCTACATGCTAGGGCCCCTTAGAAAGACCCACCCCGGGAGGCGACCCCCCTTCGGCCTAGATCCCTCGCACAGATAATCGGCCGTAATCCCCACATTTCATTTCATTTCATTTCGAACCAATACATTCATATACAGATGTGATATCAAATGTATATCTTACATAACGAAGATTTCTCCTTCACTTTCTTAAAATCTCTTGCAAAACAAAAATTTAAGCCCCTATCAACACAACCAACATCTAGTTTACTCCATTAGCTGTCACAAACATTTTACACGCTTTCTTAACCCTTTAACGCGCAGTGATCCTACTCTGGGAGCACCCAAGTCTGACGTTTTGACTGTTGCCAGTCACGAAGAATAGATTGGATTTCTCTAAAAATAGTTGCGGGTGACATAGCTCCACGAGAATCCTTTACTTTTTAGCACGTCATTTCCCGTAAAAAACTGTCACGATTATTTTTTAACAGCACCGACATCTGCTGAAAAATGGAAGAACGCGAGAACAGCTGGATAGATTGCCCAATGCTGGAAAAAGGGCAGCCGTTGCAATCGCTCGACTTAACTACCAGCAAGATGGCGGACGATCGAAACGTTCATCGTGTGCCACAGATCTAGAGGCCCCTTTTTTTGACGCACAGCCGGCTGTGCGTCAAAAACAACAACGGCTGCCCTTTTTCCAGCATTGGGAAAGGGTTGCGCCTCAAAGGGTTAATCCAAACATATCGAGCATCTTCTTGCTGATTACAGTTTGATCCGCTGCCAGCGCAAACGCCCCAACTTCGGGTATTAGGTGTAACACTTGGCACCATTATAAGTGGCGATCCCTGCCAGTTCAAGTAAGCAACAGCTGTGTTCAGGCAAAGTTCAAAAACTCAATATTTTAAGCTGAATAAGCATGTCGGATTTGTGGCAATAACTTGCAAACGGAAATAGCAAGTCCTTCCTTTTTTTTTTTTCTAGCTTTCTTAGAAGAAGGGGAAAGTTGAAAACACTTAAATCTGAAACAGAGTATTAGATACAAAGTTGTAAACGCGCACATCGTGGGAGCTAATCAAAATTTTTAGGACATCTTTTCAAGGACTGTTTTTACTTGCTACTACATTTAACCTTTTGAGGCACAACCCTTTCCCAATGCTGAAAAAAGGGCAGCCGTTGCCATCGCTCGACTTCGATCGTCCGCCATCTTGCCGGTAGTTAAGTCGAGCGATGGCAAGGCTGTCCTTTTTTCAGCATTGCGTAATCTATGCAGCTGTTCTCGCATTCTTCCATTTTTCAGCCGATGTCAGTGCTGTTAAAAATAATCGTGACCATTTTTTACGGGAAACGACGTGCTAAAAAGTAAAGGATTCTCGTGGAGCTATGTCACCCGCAACTATTTTTCTAGAAATCAAATCTATTCTTTGTGACTGGCAACAGTTAAAACGTTAGAGTTTGGTATTCCCAGAGCGGGAACACTGCGCGTTAAAGGGTTAATAAAGAGAGGAAGGGTGTAAGAATATATAAAAAAAAAAAAAAAAACCTTCCTTAGCACTTTCAGGCTACGAAAATGCATTGGAACCACGCTGTAGTAATACTCTAGAGGGACTGATTAAAACTCTCAAAGTTGAATAGCATTTGGTACCAAGAGCATGGCAAGGAAGTCTGTGTACGTGACGGGGAAGGGGGTATAATATACAAAAACGAAACAAAATTTTTGTGCGATGAAGGATTATGCAGACAAATGCGACATTTTGCAAGGGAAGGAGTTATCCAGATATCCCCTGGCATACCCCTTTTTGATACTCGAGAAAAGCTAATCCTATAAAAAGTATGTATAAAAAATGTATGTATAAAAACATTAAAAAAATGGGGAGTGAAAAATGTTGAACGGATATGTAAAATTTAGTTACTAGGTACATCAATAGATATATACAAGTAACTAAGTAAAAAAAAAAAATATTAGAGTTTGCTATAGTATTTCTTTTTGGTATTTTCTATTGAAATGAAATTAATGAGAACGTTCACGTTTTCAGTCATATAAAAAAGTTCTTTTTTTTTCTATGCGAGAGCAATACACATTTTGTACATCATTTTTTTCTGAAATAACTTTGTTGGAAATCGCAAATTTGCTGTTTGGGAATTTAATACTTTTGTTTACGTGCTTAGGATTATTAATTGAAGAAGAAACCTCTTTTCATGAATTTTCAATATAGCTAATTAGTTCAGGAATCCGAAAAATTATAGTAATTTTTTTTCATAAGCTGTATTAAATGCAATATAAATTAATAAATTTATGCCATGTATTAAAATTTCTAAAACTAGTTCTTAGAGCTAGAATAAGCAGCAAAATTTTTTGAAACAGTATAAATAGTAAAATATTACATAAACTATGTGTAAAAAAAATCTAATAAAGCTTTCAAGATTAGTTGTTTTTCTTACAAAAGTTACCAAGATATTATCACCAATGCAACGCAACCATTGTTTTTCAAAAAATATCATAAAATGAGATATTTACCATTTGCTACAGAGTACACGAATTTGATAAAATTTTTAAGTAATATCTATCATAACTAGCTTATTTTAAACTACAGTCATAAACCAGCCTCAATGCAATCACAATCACAGTACAGAAATAAAATATAATTTTAATACCAAATTAAATGTCTTCTAAAATGACCACTTAAGGGAAAACTAAGTGTACAAAAATCTAATAAAACTTTAAAGATTAGTTATTCTAACTTTTCAAAAGTTATTGAGATATAACTGCATACAAATTCCTGATTGTTCGCAAATACTCAACTGAAACAGAGATGTCATATTTTAAAGTGACATTCTTATTCATTACCATTTAGATGAATATATAGCGTGTCACTAAACAAGCTTCTGTGCAGCATATTCAAGTAAAGCAAAGTTGTATTTTGTAACACGCAAGGGAAGATTTTGGGGGGTAAACCTAAACTTTTTAGAGATGCTTCAACAAAAAACAAAATATATTTGTTGGATGAATAAAACTTTCTTTCACATATGTTCTTACTGAATAGTTTTCTTCGAGTGATCTCAATTTTTTTCATTATTTTGATAATGAACTTATTAAAATTCAAATTGAAAGAGAACTAACTATTCATTAGAATTGTAAAGGAAATCAATCCGTCTCATATACAATAAAGGAAGCTAGACTATCAAATGATATTTTCGCTTATTTTTGTTTGTCCCATAAATACGAGCAACATGACAATATTTGCAAGTCTATTTATTTCGTGGTCTCATATTTACAAAATACAGTTTATAGACAGCAGTAGACATTTTCTGAAAGACAAATCATTAACTTTCATTAACTTCTATTAATTTTTTGCTATCTTTTAATATTCCATTGTTACTTATTAGCTATATTTCGTAACTACTTATTAGCTATAACTACTTACTAACTACTTATTAGCGTTACTTATTAGCTATAACTATAAATGTTCCTAAATCACCGATCAAATGCTTATCATGCTAATTTTGTATTAACATGGAAAGACATATTTTTTGTTATTGAAGCGCTGTCCATGTGTATGATATTAAACATACATAATCCGCATAATTTATTAGCTTTGTTAGTTTTACTTCCAGTTTATTATTTGCTAACAGAATAAAAGCCGCGGGGCTATAACAAGAGTTTTCTTACTGAGCATATCTGTTGGAATTTCGCCGATTAGTAGAGGGATTGCTCACTTTATCGGATGCCAATATTTCCCGAAAATGGAAATTGTTAGTTGAAAGTACACATAATAACATATTAACTCTTATTTAAAAAATAGTCATAGAAGAAACAGTATTAAAGTACTCTTACAGTAGCGATATATACAGTTTTTTTTTTTTTTTTCTGGAATCAGTTTCAGTGTTGTTTTCACGACTGGAAGATTTGAGTTGCAAAGAAACTGGTTTTACAGTAAAAGTTTCAATAATAGTAGAAACATGGTTTTACCTAGATGCAATATATAACAAATACAGTTTAAACTAAGGACGGGGGTGTGGGGGTGTGCAGTATCGGATCCAGATGAGGGGTAGGGGGCTTAAGCCCCCCCCAAATAGATTGCTGAAAGGTAACATCCTGCTTTATTATACTCTTTATATAGGTAAATTGATCTTTTTTTATAACTTAGCCCCTCGCAAATAAATTTTACATTGGTTTGGACTAAAATTGATACTTTGTACATTTTTTTGGTTGAAATAAGCTTTTTTCAAAATTTAGCAAAAGAAAAAAAAAGATCTGGATCACTGCTGGTGGTGGTGGTGTGTGTGTAGGGGGGGGTGTACTAATAACCTAATAAATATTTTGGAAGATTTTAAACCCTATTTGGTATTTTTAAAACCTAATAAATATTTTGGAAGATAAACAAATGGGCAATTCAAAAGTTAGTTTTCTGAAAAATAATTTGAAACTTCACAATAAAAATAATAAAATTTTATTAGACACATTTTTTTTTTGTTCCTTTAGCGAACACTAAACAACCTTATTTTTTAAACAAAAAAAAAGTTAAATAGAATATATTTTTATAAATATCTTCACGGCATGAGTCTGAATGCTCCCGTTGCAACACAGCATTTACGCTCAAGCATTCAAAGACCCATGCCGGGAAGCAACAATGGTTACAGAAGAGACATCGCTACCATCGCACCTTTCGATGATGAAAAGTAAGAATTTATCCATTCTTAAAACAATTGTGTAAAAGCAAATGAGATAGTGTTTTATAGTAGACAAGATACATTTACTTAATAATTATTAAAAAAGTGTATCAAAAGTCTAAGTAAACACAAATCAAACAGTTGTGTTTCGATTACATCAAGTCTTTCTGAATACTTTAGCAGGCGTCATAATCAGATTTAAAATTGAATGACGTGATCGCCTAAACCTTTGCGTCACAATGTAGCAAATAAAAATTAAATAAGACGGAGATTAACTATATATAACTATCCAAGCAGCACACTTACATTTCTAGCGCACACAATGCTTTTGGAAAGGAACACATGCTGTTTTGAAATGATGATAGCTTACTTTTTCTTCAGTCCAGTCATATATTCGTGTGAACGCATTTCATTCCCAGAAATAAAACAGCAGTTAAACAGTCACCATTACAAAACAATAGAAAAAAAAACAGTCATAAAGACACAAACACTGAGAAAAACGAAAACTTCTAGTCTCCATCGCCATCAGACACTATAAAACAGCTGTTTTACAGCGGTTTTTCTTTTATGAAACGAACGCTGTAAAACGTTCACTAGATTTATGCCACAAGGGTCATGACGACTGGCTAACGAAATTTAATTGTTTGCCTTTCACGTGCGTGCAAACAAAAGGGGGAAGGAGAATCTCGTGGACTCTAAAAGATATTTAGAAAACTTATTTTCTAAATACTTTGTCTTCTACCCTGAACTTAGGCTAAAATAATATTTTACGTGAAAAACTGACAAAATGTGAATGTATCTTTGGGCATAGGTCTGAATGCTCCCGTTGCAACACAGCATTTACGCACAAATATTCAAAGGCCCATGCCGGGAAGCAACAATGGATGCCGAAGGGACATCGCTACCATCGCGTCTTTCAATGATGAAAATTAAGAGTTTATACATTCGTAAAACAATTGTGTAAAGGCAAATGAGATTGTGTTTTATAGTAGACAAGATACATTTACTTTATAATTATTAAAAAAGTGTATCAAAAGTCTAAGTAAACACAAATCAAGCAGTTGTGTTTCGATTACATCAAGTCTTTCTGAATATTTTAGCAGGAGCCATGATTTAAAATTGAATGATGTGATCGCCTAAACCTTTGCGCCACAGTGTAACAAATAAAAATTAAATAAGACGCAGGTTAACTATATATAACTATCCAAGCAGCACACTTACATTTCTAGCGCACAGAATGCTTTTGGAAAGGAACACATGCTGTTTTCAAATGATGATAGCTTACTTTTTCTTCAGTCCAGTCATACATTCGTGTGAACGCATTTCATACCCAGAAATAAAACAGCAGTTAAACAGTCACTATTACAAAACAATAGGGAAAAAACAGTCATAAAAAAGACACAGACACTGAGAGAAACGAAAACTTCTAGTCTCCATCGCCATCAGAGACTATAAAACAGCTGTTTTACAGCGGCATTTCTTTTATGAAACCAATGCTGTAAAACTTTCACTAGATTTATACCACAAGGGTCATGACGACTGGCCAACGAAATTTAATTGTTTGCCTTTCACGTGCCTGTAAACAAAAGGGGGGGGGGAATCTCGTAGACTCTAAAAAGTTTTTAGAAAACTTATTTTCTTAATACTTTGTCTTCTACTCTGAACTTAGGCTAAAATAATATTTTACGTGAAAAACTGACAAAATGTGAATGCATCTTTAGGTTAATTAGTTTGCTAGTTATTGATAATTAAAATTCCATTAGTTAACACTAGAACTTGGTAATATCTTGCAAAAGCTCATGTGACATCATTAAGATCAGACCAGTGTGATCAAAAATCCTTTGAGACATATTTTTTGGCGATAAGCCGTTAAATATTAATGACCTTCTGACGAGATTTTTGGTCATAACGTCAAACAGCTGTAATGCTATTTTGCGAGACCTGTAGAAGAGCTGCAAACATTACGGCCACAATTTTCGATGAAAATTATTAGATTTCATAATCCTCTTTGAACTAATTTTAAAATGAAGGGAAAAAATTTCCTACAAAATCAGAAAGGTATAAATATCATGAAAAATAAATAAATAAAAATTGATTTAAGTAAGGAATCTCGTGTTCAATTCCTGCCATTATGCGGTTGATGTGATTTACTTGCATGTATTTCTCTAGCTGGGCTACAAATATTGTTGAACTCGGTTATAATGACCTCTCGATTATAGTTACAACTCTCTTATAACGTCAAAATATTCTGTACAGCTTGACTGGTTCATAGAACACAAGCCCACAAATAATGTAACTCGTTATAGAGTCATAAATAATTATCTGATCTTTTCAGTGACGTTGTAACCGAGTTTAACAGTGTTTCATAATGTAACTGTACGTATTTATTTAAAAACTAACGTCTTTTTTGGTTTAAAAAAATACTTTAGAAATAATGTGAAAACAATTTAAAAAATTAATTCATTAGTGACAATTTTCATTTTTAAAGCTTACCCCCCCCCCCCCCGCTAAAAATGGAAAGCTATCACTTCTAACTTCCCACCTTTAGCGGACTTGGGCCCTCATAGCCACCTCCGTGAGTGCGCCTATGTACATAATTCTTACATTAATCCTTATAAATAAAAATGAAATTCTGTTTGTTTGTTTGTTTGTTTGTTTGTTTGTGGATTTGATTCGTATACAAATCCACAAAAGTGGACCTATCAGCCTGAAATTTTGCACAGATATGTAAAATAATATAGAATAAATAATAGTCCACTTTAAAACTTTAAAAGTCCACCCGTTCCCGGAATTTAAGAGATTTTTTATGTTCTCCACGCAAAAAGCTTTCCGTAATTGTAACCCCTGTAGTGAAAAAAGTGTGAAATAAGGATCGTGGTTGCCATGTGTGGCGATTTTGCCGAATAAAATGTTTTAAATTCTCAAAGTAAAAATAAAGGAATAATAATGATTTTTTTTTATTAGTTTTGATTCGTAAGGTTATTTTTTTAAAATTATAATATCGTGTGCATGGGAAATCGGAGCAGGAATGAAATGTTTTACACGCAAAACAATAAGAATTGAAGATTTCCGAGGCTAATGTGTAAAATTTTTTAGTTTGGCGAAAAAATAAAGTGGCTCAAATGCCGAGAAAGTGAGTTCTAGCGGTTTGCACTGTTTCCGGCTTGGAGCAATTTACTGAGAGCTTAAGGAAACGGAATTTTGAAAACAAGTGCAAAGGTTTTATTAGAATACAGCGTTAAATTTTAATGATCCGTGCTGAAATAATACAGTTATTAAGGGATTTCAATCGATCTATCTTCAGCATTCTCGCCAATTGAGTGCATTGATTTTAGTTGGGGGAATTCCGCCAAATTTCAGATAATTGAAATCTTCGCATATAGTACATCGGAGTAACGATGAATAAAACATGTTATAGTTGATAATTTAAAAAATGAGGCTGTATTAAGGGATTCCACTTTTCAAAAAAATTTCTGGCGGTTGACCCATTTCCCATTTTGATTGCTGCCAAGTCAATTTTTCGAATGATTCCCTGAAAAAACTCTTGCAAAATGGCGTATATTGGCACTTTGGCGAGGCTTAGATTTGAAACTGGATTTTATTTGAGACTGGTATCTATATTAATAAAACAATGTGTGTAAACTGTTTGTTTGTCTGTGTCTCGCGTAGCTCGCAAACGGGTGATCGTAGACCTACCAATTTTTGAACGGAAATTCTCCATGACAGGTCCCGACACACCTCGAAGCGATTTTTTCAAAATTCGAACTATTTTAGGAAATATCGATAAAAACGCATCGCAAAAGGCTAATTTTTGCTTTCCGCCATTTCGTAATTGTAACCCCACAGTGCATTAAGCGACAATTAAGCTTATCTAGGTTGCCACATTCGGCAGTTCATTAAATGATTCAGACTCTTGAAGTAAAAATAAAAGAATAACGATTTTTTTTTATTTTGACTAGATTATTTATAAGGTGGTTTTTAAATTAAAATATCGTGTGCATGTGAAATCAGAGCGGGAATGAAATAATTTGTACTCAAAAGAAAAATAGAATTTGGAAATTTTCTGAAAATAAATGTGCAACTTTTTAATTGGGCGAAAAATAAAAGGGGTTGATGTGCGATTTTGAGGAGGATTCTAATGCTTGGCGCTATTTATCGTAATTTAATAGTCTGCTGTTTGGGTTATGAATACACCTGCGTATAAGTTTTTGAAATTTTCATTCAGTTGGAATTGTGCATTTTTCTGAGCAGCTTTATTGCATCTATTTCTAATATATTACATCCAGAAAAAAGGATGTTAGAAATATCAATTTTAATTTTGTTTAATCACACTCATGAATAATGATACACTTTCCAACTTAATAAAATAAGGAACAAAAATAGGGAAGACCTATGGATTATAACTCTTTTTATATATAGCACTTTAGTGCGTATTTAAAATCTGAAAGTGTGTCAGATTTTCTATGATTCTAGCGCTTGGCGCAATTTAATGAGAGGGTATTTTTAAAAACAAACGTAGGTTATCTTATAAATAAAAATGAAATTCTGTTTGTCAATTTGTTGATTTGGGTAGTATACAATTCTACAAAAATGGACCTGTCAGCCTGAAATTTTACACAGATATATGTAAAATAATATAGAATAAATGATAGTCCACTTTAAACCTTTGAAAGTCCACCCGTTCCCGGAATTTAAGAGATTTTTTTATGTTCTCCACGCAGAAAGCTTTATGTAATTGTAACCCCTGTAGTGAAAGTGTGAAATAAGCATCTTGGTTGCCATGTGTGGCGATTTTGCCGAATAAAATGTTTTAAATTCTTAAAGTGAAAATAAAAGAATAATAATGATTTTTTTAGTTTATATTTGTAAGGTTATTTTTTTAATTATAATATCGTGTGCGCATAAGAAATGAGTGCAGGAATGAAATGTTTTATACGCAAAACAATGAGGATCGAAGATTTCCGAGACTAATATGTAAATTTTTTTAGTTTGGCGAAAAATAAAATGGCTGATAGGCCGATTTTTAGAAAGTGAGTTCTAGCGGTTTGCACAGTTTTAGGCTTTTTGGGGCAATTTACTGAGAGCTTAAGGGAATAGCATTTTTGAAAACAAGTGTATAGGTTTTCTTAGAATACAGCATTAAATTTTAACTATCCGTGCAGAAATAATGCAGTTATTAGGGAATTCCAAGCGATGTAGCTTCAGAATTCTCGCCAATTGAGTACATTGATTTAACTTGGGGGAAATCCGTCAAATTTCAGAAAATTGAAATCTTCGCATTTAGTACATCGAGGTAAAGATGAATAAAACATGTTATAGTTGATAATTTTAAAAATGAGGCGGTATTAAGGGATTCCACTTTTCAAAAAATGCCTGGCGATCGAACCATTTCCCATTTTGATTGCTGCTAAGTCAATGCTTCGAATGATTCCCTGAAAAAACTCTTGCAAAATGGCGTATGCTGGCACTTTGGCGAGGCTTAGATTTGAAACTGGATAGTACTTGAGACTGGTATATATATTAATAAAACAATGTGTGTAAACTGTTTGTTTGTCTGATAGATGATGATAGATGAAGACTGATAGATGAAAATGGTGATAGATAAAAATGATAGATTAAAATGAGAGGTGATAGATAAAAATGAATGTTGGTATGTGTGTAAGAGGTTGAAAAACTCAGCACCGTTTCACCGATCACCATGAAATTTGGTTCACCTAAGTCTGTTATCATGAAGAAGGTTTTTATGCTATACGTTTTCCTCTAACTTGCCACTAGGTGGCGCAGCAGAACGTCGATTTCTATTCCGTTTAGCCGTTTGCTATGCGAATATCGTCCAACCCATTTCGATGAAATTTGGTACACGCGGATATTAGAACACGGAGAATATTTTTCACTATCCATTTTGCTGTAACTTGCCACTAAATGGCACTGCAACGCATCAACCTCTATACCGTTCGACTGATCGGCATAAAATTTTTTATACTTACACATTTGAGCACAAAAAATATATTCTAACTGTGTTCCTCTTGATGTTACTCACCATTAGATGGCACTGCAATGCATTATTGTTTTAACTCGGCACTAGATGACCCTGCAGCAGGCCAAATTCCTGACCATTCAAACGGTCGCTATGAAAATCAGTATACATAGCTATTTCAACAATGAGAATATTTTGGCGTTATCTATTTTGCTACAACTCGCCACTTGACGGCGCTGTAGCAAATCATTACTTTAATTAATCACTAGATGGTTAACTGACCACTAGATGGTAACTGATCGCTATGAAAATAGGTATACATAAATATTTGAACACGGGGATGAGTTTGGCGCTATCCATTTTCCTATAACTTGCCACTCGATGTTGCGTCCACACATGAACTTCAGGACTATTCAGCCGATCGTCATGAAAATTCGTATACATCGATATCTGAATGCGAAGAATATTTTCGCCGTATCCGTTTGGCTAAAACTCGCCACTAGATATCGCTACGTCGCATCGCCTTCTGCACCGTACAAACGATTGCCTTGAAATTCGGTATGCATGATTATTGAACACAATATAACGCGATATCCATTTTGCTATATCTGTTTATTACAATGAATAGTAATCACCACAAATCGTAATATCAAAAAGTCCATTCATTCCCGTGCGAAGAACGGGTACTTCAGCTAGTTTTACACATAATTGATAACTTTTATGGGAAATTATGCGCTAAAATGTTTTAAGAATTCGTGTGTAATGAAATCAAATTTATTCTTTGTTGATTAAAACAGTCAAAATGTCAGAGTTTTGTATCGTCACGGCGAGGACATCGCACGTCAACCCTTTAACGCGCAGTGTTCCCGCTCTGAGAACACCAAACTCTGACGTTTTGACTGTTGCCAGTCACGAAGACTAGATTGGATTTCCATAAAAATAGTTGCGGGGGACATAGCTCCACGAGAATCCTTTATTTTTTAGCATGTCACTTCCCGTATAAAAAATCGTCACGATTATTTTTAACAGCACTGACATCTGCTGAAAAATGGAATAATGCGAGAACAGCTGGATAGATTGCCCCATGCTGAAAAAACGGCAGCCGTTGCCATCGCTCGACTTAACGACCAGTAAGATGGCGGACGATCGAAACGTTCATCGCGTGCCACAGATCTAGAGACCCTTTTTTGACGCAGCTGGCTGTTCCCGCGCAGAGCCAGCTGTCGTCGAAAAAGGGTCTCTAGATCTGTGGCACACGATGAACGGTTCGATCGTCCGCCATCTGGCTGGTAGTTAAGTCGAGCGATGGCAAAGGCTCTTTTTTCGGCATTGGGAAAGGGTTGCAGAGTTAATAATACATGCGCTGGTCATGTTTTGCATCTCTTGGTTCAAAAGAATCATGGGTTTATTTTCTCCGAAACTTTATCTACTGTAGAGTGAGTGCTACAGCAGCGCGCCTTCTTTGTATGCCAAGGATAAGAGATGTTAACCACTTTCAGAATAAAACATACAACTCAGTATCCCATTCATTACAATGATTTAAGAAACAGCACGTGCTTTGGAAAATTCATCCAAACAAATACACTGTTATACCTCAGCTAGTAAGATGTATATCACTCCCCCTCCACTTCTCTTCAAAAGTAATGGGAACTAGAATATTTCCGTAAGCAGAAGACTAGCATAAACATTAGAAAGTCCCCCGGAAGAGATGTGGGTTAGAGGGTGAAAGTGAATTATGGAAACGGTTCACCTTATATTTCTTGAAAATCGCGCAGAAAACGGGAGGCAATAAAAAAAATCGTTATTTTTGAAACCTCGAACACACTGGGGGGAGATGGAACTTTTCTTGGCGAAGTGCCAGCGCACGGGGCTTCCTGGCCGAAATCAATACGTGTCACATTTGGCCACGCCTACCGGAAGATTTTGTTACACTCATATTAAAATACAGTGAATGAAGTGTGTGGATAGTGTACATTTTTTATTTTCTTCCAGCGAAAAAATTTTCAGAATGAAATTGAATATACTGGGCCACGTAAAAGTTATTTTTAAATTGTTTTAAGTACCGACTGGGAAAGAATCAGATGATCAGTTTATTATAAACGAATATGCGAAATTTTTCCTGGAGTTCAGAGTATGAGCGCCCCTACCTATGGGCAGGGAGGGGCTATGCCCCCCTAGCTCCCAAATTACCGTTATGATTCACATACTGGTATAAGATAGAAGTAGTTCAACACTAACATGTAGTATCTTTCTGGAGCAGGACCCTTGACTTGTCCCCCCCCCCCTACAAAAATCATGTGGGCGCCTGCTTCAGGGTGCTGTTATTTGATGTGTGTTTTGTATTATGGCACGCCTACACTAGGGGCATCTGTCTAGGGGGGGTGCCTTGGTCAGTTGACTTTTTAAGGGGTTCTAACGCGTATTCCCGTTACATCTAGAGAAATCCGCCCAAAACTGTGACTAGTAATTCGACAGTTGTGTTGTGGGCTAGAACCCTAGACCTTCACACTTTAGCTATCTACCATGTTCAGTGTCTTAACCACTCGGTCATAGTGGGACCCGCACTTTATTTGAAACAAAATATGCGTGCCCCATGGTAAGTCATGAGGTGCACAACATTTAGAATGTCTATTCACAAATTGTATATTCTTACAAACAGTAAAGCTTCTTTCAGCTCTGAAACTTTCAATAAATAAATAAATTTTTAAACAAAAATTGCATGATAGTATTTTTCTGAAGCTGGACACGTTCGTATTAGAATTATCGATAGATATTTTAAACAAATATACGGGTTCACCGCTTGTGAGATTGCATAATAAAACTCATGAAGAGGCATTCTAATTTTTTATCTAGCCTCTAAGCGATTTTTGTTACTTGTTAAACTGTTCATAAGATGCAATGTTTTTTACCCCATGGACAGGCTGTAGTAAAACATTTCTACTGAAATGAAGAAATGCAATGATATCAAATTTTATAAATAGGAATTAAAATATATTTCTGAATTCGTCTGTTTGTTTAGCATACAAATACGCAGAGATCGGCCTAAAAATTGGAACAAACAGGTTAAAAAGTTTGAAAAAAGTACTGATATCTAAAAAAGCGTGCAAAATGAAAATTGAAAAAGTTACTCGATTTGCGATATTTAGCAATCTTTTGTAATTTTTAAGTCCATAAATCTCTCTCTTTCCCAGCATCGGATAGAATAAGGAAGTTAGATAGCGTAAGTGAGATTGACGTCATTATGGGCGCCGCCAGAATATTTCCCAGGGGGGGGGGGGCAAAGACTACTTCAACGTATGGTTACCATGTTGAAAAGGACAAAAAAGCAA
Source organism: Cheiracanthium punctorium (assembly GCA_038373885.1). Lineage (NCBI taxonomy): Eukaryota > Metazoa > Arthropoda > Arachnida > Araneae > Cheiracanthiidae > Cheiracanthium > Cheiracanthium punctorium. Next base: position 502,031 of record JAWZYV010011953.1, read on the forward strand.
GGGAAAACACTGCATACAAAAATCCCCCTTGCCCTATGCTGCCGGCGACCATGGACGTCATTTTGATATCAGGGTTGATGTTGGATTTACAAACTATGCCACTGCTGAAATAATTCTTATAATTCTCATTTTTAATCTATCGAAATGTTCAGTTCGAAAAAAAAGAAAAGACCCAGTCTCCCCGCAGTTCAAAAATATTGTCTGCGTGAACTCAAATGCTGAAATTTTCACATTTTCTTTTCTTTTTATTGGGTGTTTTTTTCCCCCATGAGACTCACATTTAAAAAATTGCTTTTATAAGTTAGTTAGCGTGAGTTAGCGTGAAAATATAAGTAACTCAAGAAGCTAACAAATATAACGTTCCACAAAGCAAAGCTTAGGTTAGCTATTCTAATGCAAAACGTAATGTTAAGAGTAGAGCAATTAGGTAATTTTGAAAATTCTGAACCAATTTAATAAACTTAAATTACGAGTGTTAAAAAATGATCCTTTTCTTCCGTATGAAAAATGGTTACTTCAGCTTGAATTCTACTATTTAATTACGCTGATCCATGACTAGCTGATTCTCTAGCAATTCCGGTTCAACCAATCCAAGATAAAACTTCCAGCATTACTCCAAAAAGATTAAAAAGCTAAGCACAAAAACGTAATAACATCAGCACCATTTGTAGGATTCGTCAGAAAATTTTCATAGTTATGTACAAAAATATAGAAAACAATCTGCAATACTTTAAAAATCTGAAAATCCACCCGTTCTCTAATTTCAAAGCGATTTTTCGCTATTTTCAACTCCATTTTATTTCTGAGATTCAAAAAAGTTAATTATTTGCATGACAAAATTAATTGCAGCAATTGATATTGACGTCAAATTGAAGTCACGTTCATCAGGCTGTGAAAGTAAAATTGTGATTTCAATTCGTTCAATATAGTTTTTCCGGATTACCCAGTCTATTTTTTTTTTTCTCAAATAAAGTAATTTTCTCTGCATGAAGCATTGCTATAAGAGGGGCTGTTCAGACAAAACGAAATCCTTCAAAGGCGAAAACTTTCTGCGTGCTCTCAAAAGAACATGAAATTGGATTTCGGTATATAATAAAAATTGAACACATGAAGTTATTTATTTTAAGTGGACGAAGATTATATACATTGAGTGTAGCCGTACTTTCATCAAATGTTTTTTCTAGCGCCCTTTGTAATTGCCCCCACAACCGGCTTCATCTTCTAGTACGTATATAATATGATATGAACAAGATGATTTAAATTCAACAACATCTCAGTGATATATACTGCGTTGACATTTCGCTACTCTCCCCATGGAAGTCATATATATTGACAAGTTGAAGACATCTCCCCCTTCCAAAAGAGAAAAAAATGTAAAGTAAATCTATTTTTGAACGACAAAGTCCAGGAGAAAGGCAATAACGCATAAATAGTCCAATTTCATTTCCCAATGGAAATCTTATGTTTCCACCCCATGCATTACACCAACGGGAAGGAAAAAATTTCAATAAAACATGAATGTAAATTACTAAGTACGTAGAAGAATTTTTTAGGGATATTTTATTCATTGTATCTGATAAAGTTCAAATATATGTTCATTGAGTATGCAGTGTTGGCCAAACTATTGGATTCTGGTGGAATCATTTCAACTAAAATCATGCTTCTTTGTTTTAACAACATTTTAATTTAATTTATTTGGGTGAGTGCTGCTATAATTATTATAATAAATTATCACGTAAAATTCTAGTTACTGCGGCATCTAACCTAGTATTTTTCCCTACTTTATTCTGAATATTTTCTCAGGTTACATTGCCCACTTAACTCAGGTTAAATTGACCACTTTCGGGACACCCTGTATCTTCAAAAATTATCTAAAAATAACCTTCTGATCAGCTATTAACTGCACGTACAAGAAATGTTATGCAGCTATCATGAACGTTACTGGAACACTAATAATTAACATTGCCAATTACTAGTGAAATTCATTTTTTTAACTTAGTAATTGACACCCCATCTTAAATGAATAAATAAATTTATTTATTAAAAATAAACTGTACAGACTTATTTTATATACTACTAGCCGCCTCCGGCGACCAGTTGGTTCGCCATCTTGATAAATCTTGTTCGGAGAGAATCCTGTTCCTCAATGGCTTCCTTGGCATTGAAATCTCTCAGATTCTGAATGGAATTTAAAATTAAGAGGGTTACAAACAGGAGCGGCCCTACGGTAAGTGGTGCACCCTGCTAACGTAAAAAAGACGCCCCCTTTTATGCTCTACTTAGTTTTTGAGTTCCAAATCATGCCCCTTCGAAGCCAGCGCCCAGATGCGATGCTTACCGTGTCGGGCCGCCCCTGGTTACAAAAATAAGGTGGTTATATTATAAAAACCTACAAAAAGGTACAAATTATGTTTGTTCAATATTAATTCTGAAGAGCTTGTGGATATACTGGCCTTTATCAAAAAACGGAAAGGAAAAAAAAAAAAAGTAAGAAAATTTTAAACACTTTCAGATTTTAAATACGCACTAAAGTGCTATATATTAAAAGCGTATTATGGTCCATCGGTCTTCCCTATTTCCGTTCCTTATTCCATTAAGTTGGAAAGTATATCATTATTCATGAGTGTAATTAAACATAGTTAAAATTGATATTTCTAACATCCTTTTTCTGGATGTAATACATTAGAAATAGATGGGGAAAAGCTGAGCAGAAAAATGCACAATTAGAACTGAATGAAAATTTCAAAAACTTATTCAGGTGTATTCATAATCCAAGTGGCAGACGATGAACTGACGATAAATTGCGTTAAGCGGTTGAATCACATCTTCTCAAAATCGCATATCAACCATTTTACTTTTCGCCAAATTAAAAAGTTGCACATTTTAGTCTCCTAAAATTTCCAAATCCTAGTTTCCTTTTGAGTATAAAACATTTCATTGCTGCTGTGATTTCACATGCACACGATATTTTAATTAAAAAATAACCTTATAAATAATCTAAAAAAATCTTTATTATTACGCTTTATTTATACGCAGCTGGCTGTGCGGCACAGCCAGTTGTCGTCAAAAAAGGGTCTCTCGATCTGTGGCACGCGATGAACGTTTCGATCGTCCGCCATCTTGCTGGTAGTTAAGTCGAGCGATGGCAACGGCTTCTCTTTTTTCAGCATTGGGCAATCTATCCAGCTGTTCTCGCATTCTTCCATGTTTCAACAGATGTCAGTGCTGTTAAAAATTATCGTGACCATTTTTTTACGGGAAATGACGTGCTAAAAAGTAAAGGATTCTCGTAGAGCTATATCACCCGCAACTATTTTTTATAGAAATCCAATTTATTCTTCGTGAAAGGCAACAGTCAAAAACTCAGAGTTTGGTGTTCCAGAGCGGGAACACTGCGCGTTAAAGGGTTAACAGATATGCGTTCAATGTGTTCGGCAGTATTCCTCTTTTTTGTTTGCTTTCACTTTGCAAAAAACGAAAATGAATTTAAAAAATTTGCAATCCAACCACATAGGCTAATAAGTTGAAGAAATTGTCTTCCGATTAATTACTATTCGCGCATGAAGCGGGGGAGAAGTTGTGTCTGCCGTCTGTACTCCGAGAGCCAACCCACTTCGTCAGTCAAAAATCCCGAACACCCTCTTGTTCTCGAGCATAAATCCCCGACCCCCCCTTCAATTCCAGTCGCATCCGAAAGCTTCACTCCCTTATTCATTCGAAAACGTGGGGAGGGGTGGGGGTGAGGGGTTCATCATCCCCCAATCATTGTTTCCTATCAACTCTTGCGAGATGCGATTTTTGTCCTTCTTGGCCCCTAGGTCCAGAATTTCGCATCACTGCCTCCTAACGATGATGCTCCATCTCTCATCTTCCTGCTCCCTTCTAGCCCCCCGATCGATATGCGCCCCTGCCTACTACTACTACAGCCCCCCCCCTCCCTCCCCCATCCCTGCATTTTCGTTGGATCCATTTTCCCTCTCCACACGGCGAAGAAGGGGAATGGGGTATTGGGTCCCTGGAGTTATCCTTTTTTTCTATCTTTCTTTTATTTTGGGAGAAAAAAGCCAAGGTGACAGTTTCGCATTTTGCTGTCGTCTGTGACACGACCTTATCTTTTTTTTTTTTTTTTTTGGTACGTATATTTGAGCGAGTTTCCCTGATTTTGTTTTGGTACTGATGTATATGTCGAATTCTTCACCGAGCGAAATCTGATAAGTAATACGAAAGTGACGGGACAAATGTTTTTCTGAAGTGGCTATAAATCTGGAACTTATTTTGTGTTGCTCCAGTGTTGTTTCACAAAAGCACATACGAAAGACTCAGCTTCCATGGCTTGGTTTTAGCATTTTAAAGACAAATATTTCGCCGTCAGCTAATTCTTTAACCCTTTAACGAGCAGTGTTCCCGCTCTGGGAACACCAAACTCTGACGTTTTGACTGTTGCCAGTCACGAAGAATAGATTTGATTTCTATAAAAATAGTTGCGGGTGACATACCTCCGCGAGAATCCTTTGCTTTTTAGCACGTCATTTCGCGTAAAAAAAATTGTCATAATTATTTTTAAACAGTACTGGCATCTGCTGAAAAATGGAAGAATGCGAGAACAGCTCGATAGATTTCCCAATGCTGAAAAAAGGGCAGCTGTTGCCATCGCGACTTAACGACCAGCAAGATGGCGGACGATCGAAACGTTCATCGCGTGCCACAGATCTAGAGACCCTTTTTTTGACGACAGCTGGCTGTGCCGCACAGCCAGCTGCGTCAAAAAAGGGTCTCTAGATCTGTGGCACGCGATGAAAGTTTCGATCGTCCGCCATCTTGCTGGTCGTTAAGTCGAGCGATGGCAACGGCTGCCTTTTTTTCAGCATTGGGAAAGGGTTGCGCCTCAAAGGGTTAACCATTTTGGTACTTGTGCATTCTGAGGCATGATGTTTAGCGCATTACGCTGCCCTACCTCAAGTCCAAGGTTCGGTTCTCATGCTGGTCAAGATCGACTCAGCCTTTCGAATTTTATGTGAATCGGTAAAATGAAGAATTGGGGATCTGAAAACTGGGACAGGGTTTGTATGGGTCTTTAATTTGCTAAAATTTCTACCTTATGCAAAATTGTCCTAAAATGCCTTACTGAGTTACTCGAGGTAACTTCTTTATGTATTTAACAAAAAAAACAGGACCACTTTAGGAATATGAGACTATTTCAGGACAATATTTCAGAAGTTTGGAATTTTAGCAAATCCAAGATCTGTACGAACCCTGTGGGAACTTGGCGTCAGGCTGATGATTCGGACGAGGCATATCCTTCCGCACTCCCCTGTTTATGATTGAGAAGGCGTGGTTGGTATAGCAAGCATTGGTGGTCGGAGCACTTTATCAAGGGTTGTAACACACATTCACGTTACATGTGGATGAGAAACTGACCCAAACTCCATACCGTTAAAGCGACAGCCGCCTTCACACTTCAGCCGTCTACCATGTTCAGTGGCTTATCCACTCGGCCATGGTGGGGTCAAAAGTTGAGATTTATAAAAGAATGCTTTCCGTCGAAAATAGTGTATGTACAGGGGCGCACACAGGATTTTTGGCATGGGGGGTCCAACTTTTACGGTGGGGGGGGGCAACTTTTAGGGATGTTCCAGATTGTCAATAAACAGTGATGAAAGAGCTCGTTTTCATTAGATGGAATTCATCAAAACTCGTCCGATCCAGTTCCCGTTTGGTGTTTTATGTTCGCTTTCAGGTCGTTTTTGAAAGTCGAGGAAAACGAGAAAATAATTTCTTTTTTTATTTATTAGAACTGACACTATTGCTACCTTTTTTTTGAATTGTTTTATTTACTACAGATGTAGGATATTAATCAATCGAAAAAAATATATATCAAAGCCGATGGGGGAGGGCAGAACCCCTGGACCCCCATTGTGTGCGCCACAGTGTATGTAACATTTTTAATTCTTTCACAAAGATGACCAGAAAAAGACATCTCGTGCGTTTAAATTCCAAGAAAAGTGGTTGGAGATAAATAGTTCAGTGTTCTATATCCTTTAACCTGTTCAAGCTCTGAACGAAGATTTACTTTTCTTGTTTTTATCATAATTTACTTATAATTAGTTAAACATAAAATGAATCGAGGGCGAAATACTTTTTAATAAAGTTGAAAAGGATTTTACGATTTCTGTCTGTCTGCTTTTACTGCTGCAAATATGCGTCCATTGCCATGACATTTATTGTGTTACTGATATGTACTACACGAAGTACCCTATTAAAATATGTTTATAGCATTAATATCTGTTTAAGAGGTAACGAAAAATGCCAGTATTGCCACAAAAATGCAATACGTCGCTTCCTTGCCATACTGATTCTATCGTGGGAAAGGAAGATTTACAGGCACAGTGTTATGGATCTCGCAAACCTATGCCAACTTGACCTTGGCGACCGTTTGGTGACTGGATAACAAACTTGGCGACAAAATAAATAGAATTTTCAGTTTCTCTTGATTAAGAACATGTTACGAGGAACCATTCAGAAATTTCTATGCGGCATTATACCCTGTCAAGTTAGCTTTAAAAAATAGAAACGTCAAACTTGTGCGTCACTCGAATTGATATTGCAAATGGGTTGGCAGCTAGAAAGTCAGCGCTTTTGTTTGAGCTGTTTCTGTAGTTAATAGTGATATTCTGTATGTTACTGTTACTAATCTGAGAAAGCTTTGCACTTTTTGTGGTACCGGTGATACGATTTTTCTGGAACATTCATGAAAAAAATTTCTTTACTTGTAATCCAGCTTTTTGGACTGCTTAACCCTTTGAGGCACAACCCTTTCCCAATACTGAAAAAGGGCAGCCGTTGCCATCGCTCGACTTAACTACCAGCAAGATGGCGGAAGTTTCGATCGTCCGCCATCTTGCTGGCAGTTAAGTCGAGCGATGGCAACGGCTGCCCTTTTTTCAGCATTGGGCAATCTATCCGGCTGTTCTCGCATTCTTCCATTTTTCAGCAGATGTCAGTGCTGTTAAAAAGAATCGTGACACTTTTTTTACGGGAAATGACGTGCTAAAAAGTAAAGGATTCTCGTGGAGCTATGTCTTTTATTGGAATCAAATCTATTCTTCGTGACTGGCAACAATCAAAACGACAGAGTTTGGTGTTCCCAGAGCGGGAACACTGCGCGTTAAAGGGTTAAGCAAAGGCAAATGTGCTTGAATTGTTTAAAATCTATACATTCGTCACAATTTCTAATTCTTCTTTTAAATAAAATTTACAGTACGCAATTCAAATACGAATATATACATGAACGAGTGAGTCCTTTTACAGTAAGTTTCAACTCAAGTCTTTCGCAATTTCTTTACATAAAAACCACACAAACATTCAATTTATTTTCGTGTCGTAACCAACTGCAAAATCAGAAAAATAAAATGATACAACAGAGTGCGTTTTATTGCAAAACTTTCCCTTTTGCTACAAGAAGTCGTCTAAACGTTTCTATTGTGATGCGCAATCAGAAGCACTTGCAATGCATTTTTCTCCGCAGCATACTCCGGACTTGGTCGCAGGGTAAAACTAAATCCATCCCTGTTTGTTTACAACCCAGAGCGTAACTTTCCCTCATGCGCATACATCTTTTTTTTTTTTACTATACCGTTTCTATGTTTAGCTACTATTGATCTCTCGGAATGTTTCGCGCGCCGCCCGTTCCTTCCTATCGATTGGATTCGTTCCCGTTCCCCCCCCCTTCTCGTTCCTGCTACACCCTCCGCATGCTTTGCTTTGCTCCCTACCTGAGGAATTACGTCACAGTAACCTTTTAAAAAGTCCGGGAGCGAAGTAATGCGTAGAAGAAATGTGGACATTCATATACTGAGATCTCTTTCTGTTACAACTATGTTGCCAGTATGGAACTTTAACCCTTTGAGGCGCAACCCTTTCCCAATGCTGGGAAAAGGGCAGCCGTTGCCATCGCTCGACTTAACTTCCAGCAAGATGGCGGACGAACGAAACGTTCATCGCGTGCCACAGATCTAGAGACCCCCTTTTTGACGACAGCTGGCTGAGGCCGCCATCTTACTGGCAGTTAAGTCGAGCGATGGCAACGGCTGCCCCTTTTTCAGCTTTGGGCAATCTATACAGCTGGTCTCGCATTCATCCATTTTTAAGAAGATGTCAGTGCTGTTAAAAAGAATCGTGACAATTTTTTTTACGAGAAATGACGTGCAAAAAAGTAAAGGAGTCTCGTGGAGCTATGTCACCCGCAACTATTTTTATTGAAATCAAATCTATTCTTCGTGACAGGCAACAGTCAAAACGTCGGAGTTTGGCGTTCCCAGAGCGGGAACACTGCACGTTAAAGGGTTAATTTAAAAAAGTACTCTCTTCCCATAGGTTCAAGATTAGACAACATTTTCCGAAATTTGTAACCTATGATTGAGGGGAGGCGGGGTGATAAAGCATTCTTTTACATATCCCGCATGATTCCATAGAAATATAAGATATCCATAAAATTTTTGCTGTAAAATGCAACATTCGAGAAAAAGTAAAAATACCTTTCAGCACGTTTTGAATGTTGCCCTTCAAGGTAGGTAGACGTGCAGAAAGGCGGTGGGTGGCCATCCTTCATAAAAGAAAAACGAACAATATCTATAAAATTATTGCTTTAAAATGTAACAAATATGAATCCTATGTATAGGCACAGCTTGTAATAAAAATCTTGGTGAAAATATAACAAAGACATATACATACACGTCATATTTATTAACACAGTATGCTGTGTTTGAATCCACATCATTGTGAAAAAATCTTCCATTTTAAAAATTCATAATCCAATATTGACATTACGTAACTAAAACAAATAAAAATATCCTATCTAAAATTCAAAAATAATTAATGTGAAAGGATCAATTTAAATATTTAAATCCTCCATGCTTCAGCAGAAGAAAACAGTTTATTCATTCTAATCTCGTGAAAAATATCAAACAGTGTAATCTCGAGGACCTATTTAGAATCACTCAAATTGCGAATTTAGTTTGATATAACGTAAATTTCTCGAAAGAGTTTATCAATCTTAAGCAACTTTTAATTTATGACGTCACGTTTTTGAATATTTATCAATGAAAGGACTTAAACGGATTTGAATAAATAAATTTCATATGCATTGCATTTATTGCGGAATGTTTTATTTTACGAACAGAAATTACAGGCTAAATTGTTCCCTTTTAGACAAGTTTATATTTTGTTTACAAACACTAAACGTGAATGAATTATTATTTTCATGGAAACAGTAATTCGTTTCTCTCTATTCTAAAAAAAAGTAAAGGCCGCTTTCGCCGCTGGCGCAGTCAAAGCTTGTTGCCTATCTCCTCCTAAACCGTGGGGATTTTAGTTTCGACTAAGGTGCCCACAGATTCGAAAAATTCCGAGGAACCTGCTAAGCTGACTTAAATTTCGAAACTCGAATTATTTTTTAGAAGATATTAATAAAAAACTGAAAAAATAAACATAATGGCTGCCAGATTTGGCATAAAATCATTCATTCCTTTGCAACAAAGCGTTTCCAAATATCTAGAATCGCGTGAAATTTACAAACATGAGTTAGAATTACGCCCATTTTACGCCAAAATAAAAACTATATGAAATAAGTAACTCAAAATGTGTTACACAAACTTGACAATTTTCAAATAGTAAGTTCGCTTAGACAACAGGAGTTTAGAATTAGCGATTATTCGTTTTTCCAAAACAGAATAACTAATATCTTGAAAATGAAAAATAATTAAAATGCAGATTATTTTAAAGCCGGTTCGGTCCAGCTGGCTATCAGTAGAAATATTTGGCGGCGTTAACTATGCCATTATAGCAGTTATAGTACACTTTGGATATTTGCTAGCGCGACGAGATGGTGTAATTCGTGGTGCTAAGTACGCCAATCTGCAAACAATTATGTAAATGAAAATATGGATAACGGTTTTCCAGTAATCTTAAATGAACAGTAATTATAGGTTGTGAGCATGTGTAAATCGCCAAATAATGAAAAGTTTCGATTGGTGGCAAGCTATCCTATCTGTTCCGTAGCTTTTATTAACTTTACATGTACGCAAGTCGCCAAATAATGCAAAATCGCCATGGGTGGCCAATTCGCAAGGTGTCCAATAGGTTTTACATTATTAAAAATACAGCTGAAACAGATGTTGTGATTTTATTATGTTTTAGCTCCTAATTAATATAACTTTTGAATGGCAACATTAAATATCATTGTGTTTCTGAGGAGTGCAAATAATTTTTCCAGCGATTATAAGTGGAGTCCGCACTCCAGGTGGAGTATAGGTCAGGACCCGTACAACACGGATTCCCATAAACAAAATATCTTCCGTGTTATGAGGGGGAGGGGGTCTACTGTAGTGTGAAGTTTAAATTTTTATGTACCAATGAACATGCAACAACCAAGCAATGTGTAGCTCAGTAACATTCTATCTGATCCAATCTTCGGGTTTTGTCTGTTGAAATTATGTCTTTTTTACGAATAAGCCTTATTTGGGGCCGAATGCCTCATACGAAAAGCGAGCGTAGCGAGTCTGGGGGCCTTGGCCCGTAGTTTTTTCCAAAATTAAAGCATATAGTGCAGATAACATTAAAAATTAAGTCGTTGAATATTTGAAATACACGCCGTGAGTTGTATATGGCTGAAGAACCATTACATCACACTATGAATAAGAATATATTAAGAAATCATCCGATCAAGGCATTCCTCCCCTTAGGCAGATAGTCCTTACGTAGGTTTGTATGAACACAACACAACAACCCACCATGGCCAAGTGGATAAAACACTCAAAATGGTAGACAGCTGAAGAGTGAAGGTCCAGCGTTCTGGCCTAGCCTATCGCGGGGCTGTCGATCTAGCGGTCTGGAGTTTTGGGCGGTTTTCTCCAAGTGGAACGTGAATTCGCGTTAGAACTTCCTTAAAAAGTCCTCCGACCAAGGTACTTCCCATACTTCGTAGATAGTCCTTGAGTAGCTTTGCCACGACACAACACTCTACAACACCATGGGTCCGGGTTCCATTCTCAGCATAGGCTTCAGTGTCATTTCGTCCGTCCCTTCATGTATTGTAATGTATTGTGTTGTATTGTGTATTATGGCAAAGCTACTCGAAAGCTATCTGCCTAGGAAGAGATGCCTTGTGCGAAGGACTGTTTAACGAGTTCTAGCGTGTATTTCATGTCTAGCGCTTTATAACGAGTTCTAACGCGTTCCTGTAAGATCTGGAGAAAACCGCCGAAACTCCAGACCATTAGAACGATGGCCGCGTGATAGGCCCAAGCTCGGGACCTTCACACTTCGGACATCTACCAGGCCCGAGCTCGGGACCTTCACACTTCGGACATCTACCAGGCCCGAGCTCGGGACCTTCACACTTCGGACATCTACCATATTCAGTGTCTATATATACTTGTCCCTTTCATAGGAGGCAACGCTGGTCCACCTGCTACGTGCCTCTATAGAGAAAGGATTATTACTTGCGGGCTTAGAAAAACAATATTTGGAGTACACTTGGCATCCAAAATTAATATTAATCTGTAATAAAGATAAAATCAAACACGAAAGAACAAAAGAAAGTGATTGAAAAAATTCTTTTTAACCCTTTGAGGCGCAACCTTTTACCAATGCTGAAAAAAGGGTAGCCGTTGCCATCGCTCGACTTAACTACCAGCAAGATAATGGGTCTCTAGATCTGTGGCACGCGATGAACGTTTCGATCGTCCATCATCTTGCTGGTAGTTAAGTCGAGCGATGGCAACGGCTACCCTTTTTTCAGCATTGGGCAATCTATCCAGCTGTTCTCGCATTCTTCCTTTTTCAGCAGATGTCAGTGCTGTTAAAAAAAATCGCGACCATTTTTTTACGGGAAATGACGTGCTAAAAAATAAAGAATTCAAGTGGAGCTATGTTACCCGCAACTATTTTTATAGAAATCAAATCTATTCTTCGTGACTGGCAACAGTCAAAACGTCAGAGTGAGGTGTTCCCAGAACGGGAACACTGCGCGTTAAAAGGTTAACTGCTCCGTAAAAAACCAAACAAGCAAAAAAAAAAAAAAAAAAAAAAAATTAAATGTTGCACAATTTTGAACTCGTTAAAACCCGTAGTCCAAGCCCACACTAAAAACAATTTTGCGATTTCTCAAAATCTTTTGCAACAGCATTAAGTGGATTTCAAAACTAACCGTAACCAGGGCCTTGAGAATAAACCTGCTTCATTCATGAATAAAACCGGGAAGCAGAGCCGATACAACTCTTCTTCGGTCAATGCACGAAGCATACTCCAATCCTTTTCGTAATTTGGTACCAGTTGCCAAGCAACCACTTTTTGTTACGTTTTTCGGCAATATTTTTTTCTTTATTTGTTCCTTCTCATCGCTTGATGTTATCTAGCGTCAGTAGAACCCGAAAAGATATCCAAGTTTTGATTTTCTGAGTAAATATTTTATGAGGGCATAAACTTTTGGGAGGGCAGAGCAAGTGGTGCCGGTATAATGGGAATATCTGAGCTAGTCATCAAGAAAATAAATATTAAAAAACTTAAAGATGCCCACTTAAAAAGTTCTTCGCTTTATGTGATAGCACAAGCTGCATCTTTAACCCTTTAACGCGCTCGGGTTCCCGCTCTGGAAACACCAAACTCTGCCGTTTTGACTGTTGCCAGTCACGAAGAATAGATTTGATTTCCATAAAAATAGTTGCCGGTGACATAGCTGCACGAGAATTCTTTACTTGTCATTTCCCGTAAAAAAAATTGTCACGATTTTTTTAACAGCACGGCCATCAGCTGAAAAATGGAAGAATGCGAGAACAGCTGGATAGATTGCCCAATGCTGAAAAAAGAGCAGCTGTTGCCATCGCTCGACTTAACTATCAGCAAGATGGCGGTCGATCGAAACGTTCATCGCGTGCCACAGATCTAGAGACCCATTTTTGACGCGGCACAGCCAGCTCTCGTCAAAAGAGGGTCTTGAACGATAAACGTCTCGACCATCCGCCATCTTGCTGGTAGTTAAGTCGAGCAATGGCAACGGCTGCCCTTTTTTCAGCATTGGGAAAGGGTTGCACCTCAAAGGGTTAACAAATATTTCTGGAGGGATCACTGGATTTATTTTAGGTAGCAAAATCCGACATTTTGCATTTTGTATTTAATGTTAGTCTTAAATACTGAGAACTGTAAGTTTTCCGTAGCGGGGCTATTTAAAGTCGGATTTTTTAAGGTATAATCTGTCTGCCGTTGCCCTTCTACAGGTTATCTTAACGCTCCCTAACTTTCTCCAAGACCCTTTCCACTGCCCTACTGAAAGATTCCATAGCCAACAAGGGGGCGTTAGAGCCCACTTTCAGAAAGACTGGTGTATATTCTGCCGAAGCCCCAATTCTTAATTTCGGAGTTTACATGAAAATTGACCATTGTGTTTCGCGTCTATAGATAAAGCAATGAAGCAATGAGACTTTGAAAGCGCTTTTCTCTAAACTAGGAAAATACAGAGACGTGTTTTTTGGCATGTTGGTAGTAATGTAATCTCGGCCACTCGAAGGGTTCACCAAGTAATGATACTATATATTCGCAGCTACTGTTTTCAACTTTGAAATACATACTACAGTGGAACCTTGATCTATCGTTCCCGCATTCATCGTTTTCCCGTATTGATCGTTTTATTTCTTTGGTCCCTGCACAAATTGTATTCAAATAACGTTAACAAAACCCGCATGTGTCGTTGTCAAAAATTCGCTTTCCCGCGTTCATCGTTGTAAAATGTTTCTTCTGGCAAAAATGAAATTGATGATGAAGTGGATCAATATGGTTTACAAATCTAAGAACTTCCTGGTATGATATCTTGGGTTGATGACGGTATAGGTGAAGAGTTCTTACATCTAGTAGGGATGAGTATGGTGTGAAATGATTATATTTCCATTGTAGTGATTATATTTCCATTGATTTAGAAGTAGCAACGTGCGGTATCCTAAGATTGAAAGAAATGTGACTCAAGAAATGAAAATAATCGCGAAGAGGCTGAGAATAATATTCATGCCCATGAGATCGAGCCAACACTAGTGCCTAGTATTTCCTACGCAATAACGGTATTTGAAATTGTATGACTTTTATATACAAAGATGAATACACATAAAAAGACAAAAAAAAAATGTAAATCTTGAAAATTTTGTATAATTAAAAGATTAAGGGAAAACCCAGTATAAAATTACTGATTTTTTAAAAATAAGTATGACTTAATTTCTACAGAACTTCAATTTGTTTTTTTACAGTTTGGTAACGAATTTAGTATTTTTGATATACTGTATACATTTTGTGTATTCATAAATACTGTTTTCTTCATATTTTGACTTTAACCCGCATTCGTCGTTTTCCCGCATGCATCGTTTTGTACTACGCACCCCCTTGAAAAACGATAGATCGAGGTTCTACTGTATATGCATACATAGATCATTACTACTACTTCTTGTTTTGAATATAAGAATGCAACATCATACTTATTAGTAAAATAATCTAAAATCATACGTGCTTTCTTTTCGCTTTGAGGCCCTACTGTAAATAACTCCACTCAAATAGACCTCTTGTTATGTATTTTTCGTACCTCTTATATGAATGCTGTTTTGAAATGATTCGTCATTATTTTAAATTATACATTTAAATTTTTAAGTAAACATCAAAATTATAGTTTTATTTTTTTCCAAACAAATTTAGTAAAAAGATTTATTCGGGATGTCTTTAAAATTCAACTTTTTACTGTTATAGGTTATACTCGTCTTGTTATGCTAATAATCACTATATACCGGAAAAATAAGCATAGCACGTTCTTATCTTTTAAAAGAATACTATTATAATAATGTGTAAAAATGTTCTTATTAACCTTAAAATTACATTGCTTTTTAAAGCGCTACAAATCGTTCTTTAACAAAATAATCTTCATTCCTTATTTTTATCGGTTAAAAAATAGATGATGGTAATAAGCAATATAGCATATTTTTCCTACACATATAGAAAAGCGTTTTGAAATGCAATTGGAGTGTTTAGTCTAGTTAGATAAAGATAAAAGAAAAAGAAAAACCCTTTTAAATCAGAATTTTTAAACATAGTACTTTAAAATGATATTTATATTTTAAACACCCGTTTCTTTTGAATGTTTTTTGTCAAGCAGCATATACTTTTCCAATATTTATTTCATGAATAGCGAATTCATTCTTTTGCAAAAATTAAATGTTTGAGTAACATTTGTGCCCTTAGTTGCGTTTACGGATATTGAAGTAGTGGGAAAATATACGATTTGATAATATAAAATAGAGAAACTCCCAAAGACGTTCGACACTCTGCACATAAACTCGCCCGTGGAAGGTTTAAACTGAAAATGTTTTTGATTAGAAAATTTCGGCCTTATTTACACATATTAAATTTTAATTGTTTTGGATGACTTTTTTTAGCGGGGTATTACAATTATGTGATAAAGACGTAATGCATTAAAAAGTGGTAATGATTTTTTTTTTCTTGAGTGAAAACAATATATTAACCCTTTGAGGCGCAACCCTTTCCCAATGCTGGGAAAAGGGCAGCCGTTGCCATCGCTCGACTGAACTACCAGCAAGATGGCGGACGATCGAAACGTTCATCGCGTGCCACAGATCTAGAGACCCTTTTTTCATGCAGCTGGCTGTGCGTATATATCCAGCTGTTCTCGCATTCTTCCATGTTTCAGCCGATGTCAGTGCTGTTAAAAAGTAATCGTGACCATTTTTTTTACGGGAAATGACGTGCTAAAAAGTAAAGGATTCTCGGTGAGCTATGTCACCCGCAACTGTTTTAATAGAAATCAAATCTATTCTTCGTGACTGGCAACATTCAAAACGTCAGAGTTTGGTGTTCCCAGAGCGGGAACACTGCGCGTTAAAGGGTTAAGCTCAGGCAATCAAATAAAATTAACATCTCTATGATAATGAAGAAATGCAAGGCTTATACTGTTAATCTCAGTCATATTTCGAACTTCCCTTTCCTCCCTTAATTGCGTAATTTTATTTTCCTTTTCGCATAACTGTAAAATTGGGGAAAGTCAGTTTAAAATTATATCAAATTGGTTTTGCTTATTTTCACTGACAATGTGCTTCCTTTATTCAATTATTGAGTATACACTGTGTAGGGAAAAATTTCTCTCATTTGTATTATGAGCTGGATTGGCAAGTACGAATGCGCGTAGCTTTAATGCCCAAGATCAATATGCAAAAGACTTCAGCCATTTTTCTTCCAAAATCGATTCCAACGTTACTGTGTAGTTGAAAATGACAGAATTTTAAAATTATTGAAATTTTTATCATGCTTTAAAATAAAATAAAATAAAATCTGAGGTTTATAGAATAAATATCTATACGTAAAACCTATACAGGGTGTATCGAAATTATTTCAACAAAATATTATGGGAGACAGGGCACTTAATAAGGAATCAGAATCACACAGCAATGTGGGGTCAAAAACGTTGTCTTCATGTAGCTATTAACAACCACTTTGGAACGGAGGATGAAACAACAGTGATTTTTCCGACCATTGTTTGTCAAAAACTAACGTATTTTTCTCAGAAAACATGTGAGTAAAATTCGTAGTTTAAAAATTCTACTTTATTTCTTGGGTGAGATTTTTGAAGACAAGCCCATTGTATACGAAACGTGCTTAAGAAATTTGACAAACACTTCAACATTTTAACTAATGTGATTATTAACAACTACATGAAGACAACGTTATGATTCCTTATTATGTGCCCGATCTCTCATAATATTTTGTTGAAACAATTTAGATACACCCTGTATATGTAAAATTTCATAACATTCTACACATAACTTTTTTTAATCTTGTGAGAAAGTGTAAAAATCAGAAACTGAGAAAATCAAGTTTTTTTCGATGCGTTTAAAGGGAAAGCTCAAGTTAACTTTTACGCTTTAAATTGCTGTGGGCGTACTTTTCGTTCGATTTCGATGCAGTTTGTTTTAAAATATTCTTAACAATCTGAATTTTTTTTTTAATTACTTTTGAAAAATAGACTAAATTTTTAAATGTACTATGTCCCCTTAAGTATAGACATCATCTCTCGGGCTAAAGGATCCGACCTCTAGTGTCGGAAAAGTGGTTTCGATTTTTCCGACACTAGAGGTCGCTGCCTCAGCTGGTGGAGGGGGGGGGGCTAACGCACAAGCATGTGCAGTTGCGGGAGTTAGCATTAATGTCACTGTGTTAGCATTAATGTAATGGGCTTTGTAGAAATGTTGAATTTGACAGATTAAGCGACAATGGATTCTGTTACTACTATAGCTGTATCGTTAAAAATAGAATATGAAATTAATTGTTTATTTTAAGTGGAAAAGATGAAATATAGTGAGGCTTCCATTGACACAAATAAAAATGATTTTTCTACCAAAATATTGCTGTTTACATGCGCAAATCGCAAAAACCTCTAGCAGAGAAAGCACCCCTAACTAATTAAACACAATCTCTGAGTAACCAATACCTTTCTTTTAAATATACAGTAGTCCGTATGGGCGCCCATACCTATAGGCAGAGAGGGACCATGGCCCATGAAAAATGTATGTCACTGTAGAGATGTATGTACTGGTATAACGCAGAAGTGGTTCAATACTAAAATATAGTACCTTTCTGGGGCAAGACCCCTGACTTGCCCCTACCCCAAACAATCAAATGGGTGCTCATGGTAGAACGATCTATTTCTTTACAGTCAGGAATTGGTTGAGTTTATTGAGAAATAGTCGGAACAAATTGCTATATGGCACTGAGTGGTGAAATACGTTGTTAATCAGCATATAGGGGATTGTATGGCAACCTTGTTATATATAGTAAATTCAACTGATCCTTATTTAACGAAAAAAAACATTAATCCAGTTTTCTTATTGTTCAAAGAGAAACAATGGTAACAAAAGATAAAACACGTCTCTCTGACAAATGTTCAGTCCAAAGAAAAAAAATTGCACGACACTTTCAGGCCTTAGTCTAAATCATTCCAAAAATAGAATCTCGTCGAACTAGAAATAGAAAAAAAGCATTCCTTTCGGGCGAATAACAATATTTCATTAATAAATAAAATCCCGAAGTATAGCCTTCAAATATTGACTGGCCACACCTCCAGTCTGATAAGTACAAATGTCCGACAGAGCCTGGGACCAAGACTACAAAAGTGGAAATCTCCACCCCACGAGAACAATAAAACAAAAGCAACACCCAAGAAGTAAATCTGCGCGGACTGCATTTCTCCTCTGATATAATTTAAATAACGGCCCCGGAACACAAGTAGGCCATGGTTGTTTCAGATCGGATTGAGAGAGGGGGTTCTTCCTCAGCCAGAACGTGACGCTATCAAAAGCAAAAGACGGACGAATTGAAAAGAACCAACCACCAGAGGGCGTTGTGCAGATAAGACTTGAAAAATGGCGCCTATTGTAGTACATCACGATCTTTTACCCTGATTGTGTGAAGATTTACCAGTTAACCGTGACCGTGCATCCCGAGATGAAAGGGTAAAACTTGAGGGAGAGGTTACGGAAATTGATGTTATTTTTAGATTTTGTAAAAATTGATGGTTCGGAATGTAATTTTTTTTTCTACCTGGGATGTGTCTTTTGTTGATAGAAAGCTAAGAGCAGGGAGATAAAATTTGACTGACGGATATGGAAATTCTTTTTTTTTTTTTCTGGAGCAGATGCAAAAGCGAATACAATGGAAATATCCTCCTACATTTTAAAGCCCGTCTCTGCAGCCTCGTATTTTGAGCATCTAAAAAAATTATATGTATACAGCTTTCCAAGATATGGTCTAACATACACAGCTAACAATGGAAGTTCAATGTACTCAGAAAAAAATATAATAATTTCTGTATGAAGAATTTTAAATGTGGTACGGTTCATTAAGAAATAAAAAGTCCTTTTAAAGCAAAATCTGTACATTAAAAACATTCTTGAAAGCGCGTATTAAGTGGAAAACATAAATAACTATCCAGAGAGTTCACCCTTCTTCGCGTAGCAAAATTACCAACCGGTTTCTGACATTACAGTCTTTTGCAAAAGTTTAAGTTCGGAAACCAATTTTCAGTATTTTAAAAGATTTCATTATTTTTGCTTATTATTGCATCAGCGAATATGTCTTAAAACAATAGTGCCTATCTCATCATCAACTGTTATTGACTTTTGACGTAAATGGTGCTGTTATTTAACTATATAGCAATACATTAAAAAAAAAAAAACCTACATATACTACTACAGAAAAGGACCAATAAATTATATTGAATAGAACTGAATTTTTTTAGTGTGAAAAGGATTAGAGGTTAAATCTGACCAAGACAGTTGTTCATTCTTTCAGCGAATTCGAAGTTTCTAGAAAATGTATCAACTTTAGGAGCGTCCATGATAAACAACAGTTAATCAGATTTAATGGAATTCTGCAACAGTAACATGGATGTAGTTAAATGTCTTAAAAATACTGTTCAAATTGATGCTGGGATCTTCGTAGCTGGGAGTCTAATCTTATTGCAGGAGGTTGCTGCAGATCGTAAGACCGCCGTATCATCATCACGTATACTTTTCTTTTTCTTTTTTTTTGGGGGGGGGGGGGAGATCACTCGTATAAAGTCCGTCTGTTTTCTGGAAGTTTTAAATTCATTAACAGCTTTATGAACAGCTGTCTAGCTAACATATAGTTTCGAACTTACTTCACGTTCAGAAAATATATTTTTATGAGGATCACTTTTATTGCCCTTTTTGAAACAATAAAGGATTTTTATCCTTCACGCATAATCCAAATTTTTGACTGCTTTGTCTTTCGGCTTTTACAAATTATATTTTGAAATAAAGTAAGACGAAATGCATTCACATAGCTGCCAACCTTAAAAAATAAAAATGAGGAGAATTTTGCAATTAAACGATTTGGGGAATTCTTAAAAACTGGTTGCCAACGACAAAAACTACACTTGTACACACATTTCATGCAAAACAACTTGATAGCATAGCTCATATTTAAACCAATCATATTCACATTTTATTTATTTATTTATTCGTAGGGGGTGGGGGAGAGGGACAATTTAAAGTTGGAAGTCATTTTTTATTTTGAAATGATAAAACTAGTCTTTTTGCCCGTTGATAAGAGATCTGTCATCTAAAATGTAGCTAAACCTACTTCATACTCGTTACATTAACACTCTTCGTGTCATTTCAATTATTATTTCCACATAACAAGCAACTTTTATTCATTTGCTTTATTTTGTATTATTTATTTATTTATTTATTTAACAAATCAGTAAGAAGTGTATGAAATAATTATTACAAAGAAACTAGGATGTTTTAGGCACTGTTAGACAAAACATACATTCTAAACCAGAAAATTGGTATATAATACTGTCTATTAGCTACTGTCAGCAGCTTATAAAGAATTGGGTAACAGATACAAAAATAATAACAATAAAAAATTACCAAATTTAAAATAGTGGTCAATTTTTACTCTTGCGGCATTGGAGTACCAACAAACTAATGCAAAGAGAAAATATTCATTTTTAAGAGCAATGGAAGAAAGATTGAAATTTTGATTCTTAAAAAGTGCGATGAATTTTGAAAAAAATCGGGAGATTTACAAATGTTTTCGTGAGATCGACATAAAATTCGGGAGTCTCCCAAAATTTCCAGAGAAATCGCGACTGTGCATTCGGTATTTTATGTGTATGACTTAAGGTTTAAAATTTACCTTGTAATTTTATGAAAATTTGTATTTTGAGCTTTTTGATATGCTGATTTTAAATATAAAATTGAAAGATTGAATTTTTAAGTTTTGGGTCCTGTTTCAACATGTAGATGACTTCCTAATATAAACGTTACTATGCTGAAAAAGAGAACATCTGCTTAATTAAAATGATATACTTATTTTGCATGTATGTATATTACAACTTAAAACTCTCTCCACCCTCCCTTCCCGCTGCCCTATGCTGTACGTAGTAGAAAATGGTGTATAGAATAATTCATTTTAAGGAGATAAAAAAAAAAAAAATTCCAATACATTGCGAAGTTTATGAACGGTAAAACATATTTAAAGTTCGTTTTTGGATGTACAAAGAAAATAAATTTAATATGTAATACGGAGTTTCACAAAGAAATTCCTTCCATCAGTCATAGTGTATGTAGTATTCATTACTTTTTAACAGAATGAAACGTTATAAGCCTAAATTACCCTAACCCTTAAATTAACGAACTTATAAGTGCTATAAGTTAGGCCATAAGTAATTAAAAACAAACCCTTTAGTGTCCTATTAGCTGTATTTAGTTAGCTAGACAAACAATAGATTTGGTCCAAATAATTTGTGCTTGAAAATGTGTTATAATCGATGCTTTCGCATGATGCATATACATATTTTTGTTTTCTTTAGGTATATAACTTAATTATGTGCTTACTAAGATCTTTACGCATTACTAATCAAACACAATTTAGATAAGATCTTTTTTTTTTCATTGGAAAAATGAAATGATTTCCTTTAATGAGTCATTTGTTATAACACTAGTGTAAATGACACATTCAGGTCGCACCAGTTGATTGGTAGTTTAATTAATTTGAAAAAAAAGTGGTAAAATGTATGTTTAATACAAATTAAAACGTTTTTTGAAATAGAATATTTACTGCTTATATCAAGAATGCAGCAATTAAAACTAATATATCAAACAGATCAATTTTAAATTTACAACTAATTTGTCATACTTGCCACTCGGATAAAAAAAAATCTGATTGCACAAGTCCAAAGCTGTGCCTCAAAGGAGTATTCAAAAACCCAACAATCTGGTCACAGAAGGAGAACCCCTACCGATGCGCGTCTTTTACATGAACAAAGCAATGAGATTAAATCCGGGATCAAGAATAAAAATTAATTGGTAAAA
This sequence comes from Cheiracanthium punctorium, assembly GCA_038373885.1. NCBI lineage: Eukaryota > Metazoa > Arthropoda > Arachnida > Araneae > Cheiracanthiidae > Cheiracanthium > Cheiracanthium punctorium. The sequence goes on from JAWZYV010011953.1 coordinate 523,969, forward strand.
ACAGGGAATGACTCTTCTGTGATAAAATGTTCTGCTATGGTATTTATAGTCCCTATCCCTTGAAATGTGTTTGAGTACAGCTAAGACCTAGAGATAATAGGTTATTTGTATTAAATTTAAATTTGATAAAAAAGTTAATAGGGACGTTCTCCATCTTTCTCCTCCGGAAAAAAATGTTGTAAATAATAAATTGATACATAAAATCTTCCGCGCAATAAACAAGCTGGAAAACGATGAGAGCTAAAGTGTCGACTTTACAAAAATTTCGTGGGTGCTCTAGATCGACTACTCAAGCCCCTAGATGAATTCAATCTTAAATTGGATTTATAAAGCTGCTCAGTATCAAACCTTTTTTTGTCCATTTGAACTCAAGTTCTTAAGCACCCACATACATGACCGAAAAGTAGTAGAATTTTATTTTAGCATTTATACAACATTTATTGATGTGTTTACTCGCATAATAGTCGCACATTTTATGCCATTTTTTTTTATGGCGGAAGTCCAGGTGCGACTATTATGCGGGGAAAGTCTACTGCGTAATATTAAACACTCTGATGCCAAAATATTACTGGTATTATAATAAAATAACTAACTTAACAAATGTTTCCAGTTTAACAGCCGTAAATTAAATAATGTTTTCTTCAATTGCACACAAAACAGAGATTTTACTTTTTGTAGTAACATTTCTAGAGGCATAATGAAAGTCGAATACGTGACTGCGACAGTTGCGTGGGGAAAATAGTTTGAAGAGTTGTTCTGCTTTAATAGGGGGTACGATTATTATGCGAGGGCGACTATTACGCGAGAAAACACGTATAACATTGAGCACCCATCAAATTTTTCTGAGGTTCTCAGCACCCATAAGGATAAAACCAAAATGGAATGAATCTAGTATTCTAAGCAAAAGTTATTGTTTTCGCGTTTATGATTCCTTCTTCTATCCGCGACTTATTTTATTCAAGTTCATGTTGTGAACAGCAGCATCAATAGAACATAACTAAATTTCATAAGTGATCCCTTTTCTGAAGAAAATTCTGATTTTTTTTTTTTTTTTTTTTTTTGAATTTTCAAAAGATTTTTTCTACAGAAGTAACTAAAACTTCCTTGAAATTTTTTAGGTGCTCTGCACTCACGAGATATTTTCTGTGGGTGCTTGAGCCCCGGAGCACCCATATCAAGGCCGTACCCGGGGGGGGGGAGCAGGGAATCTGGTCGTCCCCAAAATTCAAAATTTTGTTAACAAAACAGTAATAATGAAGCCTTTTTGTGAAAAATTTAGCCTTTTTCACTTTTTGGTCCCTCGCCCCGAAATTTTGCCGCCCCCCCTCCCCCCGAATTTTTTTTCTGGGTACAGCCCTGACCCACATAGTTAGATGAGAGCAGTAAATTATCATATTCGCTAACTTTTCACGGACACACCTCCTACAGCTAAACTACTCACGAAATCTTGAAATCGTTAAAGACTATCCTTTCAAAAAACTTTTTTTCAATTTATTCGGAGTTCGTCTTTTGAAGATCTCTCTCTCCCACTATTCTCGCTATTCAAGAACAACAACGATTAAGATAACAAAGGGAAATATGCAGCACCTGCGCCACCCATCTATTTTACATAAACTGAATCCATTGTACGCGCTCATCATTTATTATCCGATGCGGAGGCTCCTCTAAAGAAAATACTATAATCTATAAATGAGAGAGAGAGATTCAGGTTGAAGCGAAAAAAAAAAAAAAAAAAAAAAAATCCACAGAAAATAAAGCTGGCTTTTTTTTTTTTTTTCAGAAATAACTTTTGAATTTATCAATTTCGTAAAAATATACAAAACTTTTCACTTACTCACTATTATTGATTTGGCGTAGCAAGATGGGTTTAAAAATTGTAAATATAAACTTAATTTCATACAAATATATTATTGAAAAAAATCGAGAAAAAAATGTTAGTTTTTAATACGTGAAATTTTATTACATAAACAGAATTTATAACAATCATACTGCAAAAATACAAACGGACAATTATTATGAGATCCAAATTTGGCAATATTTTATCCACAGTCACCAAGCTTGGCGATTTCGAAGGATTCATACGATCTTCGATCGTCCAAATATAGTCGAATTACACAGTAAGATTGCTCAACAGGTAAGAAGCATTCTAAATGTTCTACAATGGACGAGCATTCAATATTTTGTTGCAAGGGCGCAAATACCCTGTCCTGTTCAGAAATATGCTACATTTGAGTTAAACAAGTTCTACGTATATCAGCGCATGCATTTTTAAGGTTATGTGTGTTTTTCCTGGAAGCTCAGGGGGGTGGGTGAGTAAAGCCCCCCCCTGCCTATAGGTATGGGCTTCCATGTATCCTACAATATTTGCATAAATGCAGTTGTTATAGATGCATTGATGAAAATGTGCATCTAATGTGTCCACGCTGTTACAAAACCAGTACATTTCTCCTCAATGGGATAAAACGAGATTATTATTTTTAAAATGTTGTTTATGCCTTGTTACTATGCTTTTCATTATATATCAGTTTTCATCAATGCATCAATAACAAAAGCAAAAAATTATCTGGATATCATTGAACAAAAGAGATATTAATTTGAGATCTTTTTTTAAGAATGATCATTGATAAGTCCGTTGAACTGCGGCACAAATATTAAAGGAACAGCCACTAGTACCACGTATTCATGGCTTCAAAATGTAAAGAAGTTCTCATAGTTGCCTGGAGTGCAGCATCGTGTTAAATCATACTTCATCGAGAATCATTTCAATGAGCATTAGACGAGCAGCTTTAACAGGGCAGCTGGCTTTGCCGCACAGCCAGCTGCGTCAAAAAAGGGTCTCTAGATCTGTGGCACGCGATGAACGTTTCGATCGTCCGAAATCGTGTTGGTAGTTAAGTCGAGCGATGGCAATGGCTGCCCTTTTTTTCAGCATTGGGCAATTTATCCAGCTGTTCTCGCATTCTTCCATTTTTCAGCAGATGTCAGTGCTGTTAAAAAGAATCGTGACCATTTTTTGACGGAAAATGACGTGCTAAAAAGTAAAGGATTCTCGTGGAGCTAGGTCACCCGCAACTATTTTTATAGAAATCCAATCTATTCTTCGTGACTGGCAACAGACAAAACGTCAGAGTTCGGTGTTCCCAGAGTGGGAACACTGCGCGTTAAAGGGTTAACAAGGCTTGCTGCCCTCAGGTAGAAACATTCGTCAAACGCTTGTGACACTCATTAAATGGAAGACTGTTTGATGGAATGTTATGGATCAAATTAATTTTCAATAGAATTTTCAATAGGATGGAATATAATTCCTCTGAAACTTGAGTCATATTGTTATTGTTCCAACCGGAACGAGAGCGAAATGAAATGAGATTCAGTGAGGGATGAAAAATGACTAAGATGACAAGAAAATAAATTAAAAATTACATTTTCCTCCCATTATCTAACACTTATTTTGCAGAATTTTTTTATGTGAAAATTATCAATGAATCGGATATGATTATGAGAGACAATAATTGTCAGAACCGCAAAGAATTCTCGCTTCGTGAGTGATTCATTACCTGGCACCTCTTGGCAAGTTTAGGTCTAGATGGACATTCATAAGCTGCTAGAAAACCAGGCAAGGATTAGCTTAAAAGTATTTGTCCCAATATCGTCAGAGCTTACATTTTCCATCTGTAAGACAGCCATTCTTGTTAATACTTAAAAGGGGAATTATTTTCTCGCAGCGAAATCCAGCAGGGAATTTTTCTTGGCAACCAAACAGGTATGGCTACTCTTTTGTTAGAGATGCTCAGTTTTCATGGATAAACCATCGTGCAGATTCTCAATCACTGATCATGATGGAACAAATAGTCTAAAAGATATTGGACTATACTCACCAGGGGTGACTGGGGCCAATGTCAGGAATTGCCAAGCTCGTAGCTACAATAATTGCTTATTTCTTACCTTAAATTCTGATTAGATGAAATAAGCATCATTTTAACTGAATGGCAGAAACCAATCTGTGCACCAGGTCTCGACCAAGAAAAACAATAAGAAAAGCATAGTATTACTTCGTCTGTCACTTATGTTAACTTAAAATATTCAGCCTTCAGCTGAAATTAGTTTCCCCTCCGCTAAAGAGGTTTTTTGACAGAACCTTTTAATTTGTATTGGCAGCCATGTACAGGATGTATTTGCATGTAAATCAAACGGGGAGAAACCAACCGTTCTTCCAGTGGTGTCAAGTATTTTAAACAATCCGGTATTTCGGGGAATTCGAAGCCATTGCTTATAGCTAATTCTGGTATTGTCAATTTAATCAAACAATCGTAACATGTTTTGCAAAATTTGCCAATATCATCGATATCTTTGTAAAAGACTAGTTTTATAAAGTCCGTTGTCGCTCCTTTGGACAGTAAAGTTGTTTTGGAATGGGTTCTTATTGACTTTTTGAACCACAGTCGATCACAACAATAGCATTGGTGGATTGGACCATCAGCAACAGCTTCGAAAAATTTCTCAGCTAATTTACGAAATTCTAGTTCTTCACACCTTACATTTAGATCAGTATCTGTTCTTGGTCTTTTCGATGGTATATCTAGACAGAGTCGTAAACGTTTTCTGTCTTGTCTTCTGGATTTGGATTCCGCTTCTTGAGCACGAAAATCTGGATCTTCCCTTTTTCTTTGCATAAATAGACGGTTAGTTTCACGATGACTTTCTTCCGGATTAGACAACTGGCGAGGACGGCCAGCGCGGCCTTGAACAACAGTCCCGGGTATATTCTTCTGATATTTAACGATGTAATACTGAACAGTAGAGCGTGAAATACCAAGCCTACGAGCTATTTCACACTGATCCCGCAAAAATGAAAATTTTAGAAATGCCACGACAGAACACCACCACTTGCTCCGAGGAGGGACAAAAGTTTGAACGCGACTCTGGAAACAAATCCAAGTTCTGAAAAATGAAATCGGAACCTCGGGAACTTGACAGCCAGTCGCAGACACTCTGACAAAATCTTACAGTTTCCCCTTTTGTTTCATCTGACGTTACTTTGAAATTTTTCAAGTATCCATTATTCCAATCATGTGTCGGATCTTGGTGTGTTTCAAATTTCCGTGAGATCTGTAAGATTTTATTTACTATCAATTATCATCCACGACTTTTTTCGTCTGCCAAAAACTATTACCCTCTTTAGCGGAGGGTAATAACGTTATGTCCAAGCGAAAAAAATGTTTTTAATGTTGCTAATATTCAACGACATAGTCAATCAGTACCATCTTATTTTAGTACAACCACTGTCCAAATTTTGAAGATCGCATAAGCAGAAGTCTCAAATTAGAAATTCTCCGTTTAAAGTTTACAAATTTCGGCAGAAACTGGAAAATACTTCGGATGTATAACCGCATGTTATATTACACAACGTCGGACTCACTGTCTCCGTGGTTTTGCAACGATGGAAGTGAACAAGTTTAACCCTTTAACGGGCAGTGTTCCCGCTCTGGGAACACCAAACTCTGAACTTTTGACTGTTGCCAGTCACGAAGAATGGATTTGATTTCTATAAAGATAGTTGCGGGTGACATCGCTCCACGAGAATCCTTTACTTTTTAGCACGTCATTTCCCCCGTAAAAAGATGGTCACGATTACTTTTAACAGCACTGACATCTGCTGAAAAATGGAAGAATGCGAGAACAGCTGGATAGACTGCCCAATGCTGAAAAAAGGGGCACAGCCAGCTGTCGTCAAAAAAAGGGTCTCTAGATCTGCGGCACGCGATGAACGTTTCGATCGTCCGCTATCTTGCTGGTAGTTAAATCGAGCGATGGCAACGGCTGTCCTTTCTTCAGCATTGGGCAATCTATCCAGCTGTTCTCGCATTCTTCCATTTTTCAGCAGATGTAAGTGCTGTTTAAAAGAATCGTGACACATTTTTCACGGGAAATGACATGCTAAAGAGTAAAGGATTCTCGTGGAGCTATGTCACCCGCAACTATTTTATAGAAATCAAATCTATTCTTCGTGACTGGCAACAGTCAAAACGTCAGAGTTGGGTGTTCCCAGAGTGGGAACACCGCGCGTTAAAGGGTTAAGCAAGGCAAATGTGCTAGAATTTTTTAAAATCTATACATTCGTCACAATTTCTAATTCTCCTTTTGCTTCTAATTCTCCTGTGAAAAAAGGGTCTCTAGATCTGTGGCACGCGGTGAACGTTTCGATCGTCCGCCATCTTGCTGGTAGTTAAGTCGAGCGATGGCAATGGCTGCCCTTTTTTCAGCATTGGGAAAGCGTTGCGCCTCAAAGTGTTAACCATGCATTAGCTCACGAGCAATAAAAAATGGTGCAGTGGAAAATGTTTTCGGAATCGACTTTCGTTTTAAGTAATTTTCAACTCGTTTAAAATATTGTCCAATGTCACGAGGAAGATTTAGTCCCTTGAAGCGACAGCCAACCAATACGCAAGAAGTAGCAGGCGATTCATTTTGAAGTTCACTCACTTATCAAAGAACAGATTTAGAAAAGATTCACGGAAATGCAAGCGTCGGCAAAAATTACTTTCACTAATGAAGACCTTCCGAGTAGAAGGAAGAAAAATTCTAATCAGGGATGCGACCAGGCGAGACGAAAATTGGATTTGGATGATTCCCTCCACTCTTTCTCCAGCCACAAATTGAGAAATTTTCTGCCAGTAAACCGAGCGAAACAAATAGACAAGGAATTGGGCTACTAGACTTAGTTAGAAAAAGGTTATTTATTTTTAAAGGAAGAGGTTTCTTTTTCACTGTTTTGGATGCCTACACTTTAAAATTAGAAATCGAACGCCCAAAAAAAATGTTTCTAACCTCTTCCGCAATTCATTTTCTGCGCCCTTTTATTGATCTTTGTTTTGGATGCTTTTAACAGGGCCGCCAAAAGAATTTTCGGGCCCAGGGCACACATTTTCGACAGGCCCCCTTCCCCAAAACAAATCCTTTTTTTTTTTACACTCTGCAAACATTTTATCCGAATTATTTTAATGTACATGTAATTCTGAAATTCTTTCTTAATGCAGAGAATCACTTGATACAATTAAATCTTAGACTTTTTTAAATGTTGAGTACTTGCTTTTAGAAAACTAAAGCAGAGATATTATAAAATTCGTAGCCAAATGAATAATGCAGAAAGAAAAACGTCAGCAAACACCAATGAGAGTTAATGCTGCAGACCGATTTCGTTAAGTATGACTTACCAGCATCAGTGCAAGAATTTATTCTCGCACTGATGATGATAAGTTATATTTCCATCAAGTTCCTATGAATGCAGCTGCGTGAGCCAAAATAGGCTTTGGTAGACACAAATATTTTATTTTCCTCGCGCTGTACACTAAAAATTCTTAACATATGTCCCGTGGCAATTGTCCCCCCTCTCGGCAGGACTGCTTTTAATCAGGTTATTATTTGCTGGACAACCTGTATAAATTTTATAGCAAATGATACTTATTTACAGCAGTAAGAGCATAGACGGACAAACTCAAATAACTAACAATTTTCAATTTTCTTCGAGAGTGTTAGAAAGATAATCTATTTCAACTTTGTTCGCACACACACACATTGTGAAGCACAAAAAGTAACAAAACTTTTCAACTTTGAAACAAAGGCTATTATTTTAAGCATGTCATCATTACCAAGTTTTCAGTAACCCTGAATGTTAAATTGAAAGAACAAATGACCTGGAATGAATACAATTTTTTGACGCTGAATTTTTATTGCAGAACAGAGCACTAAAACCGAGTACAACTGTTATTCGTATTTACACGGCAAAAGCTATTGGTTTCAGCACGCACAAAAATTAGCGAAACTATTTGTTGCGTTATTTCAGGTAGGTCTATTTCAGCTAATAATATTACAGGAATACCTTTTCGTAGAAACTGAAGAAATTTAACTAATATTTTTACCTGAATAGACAAAGAAATCCTCCTGAAGAATGTCGCAAATTAAGAAGCAGGTAGATACAAAGATAGCCTTTTCGAAAAACGAAGGCTTTTAAAACTCATCAGTTGTGTTCAAGCTGCGTTTATCTTTTGGGATTTTGAGCGTCATCTATGAAGCTTTTGTTTAGAGGAAGGCAAAATAAGCTCAACTGAAGTATTCTTCGGGAGAAAAGTTTTGAGAAAGGAAATAGAAAAACTAGTTTTTACTACAAAATTGTCAACTGAAAATCGATAGTGAAACTTTAACACTGAATGCTTCTTTCTGCAAATAAGTAAAGTTATTTCCACATTTAACTAAGTTTAATTGGAAAATATTCTGCAATAAAATAATTAATTATGCACGAAAGATTATAAAAAATTATTTTAATTTAAATATAGGCATTTTGTCCGGAAGACTAACAAAAATATTTACATACATAAATGCTTATTTTTATATGCATTAAAAAAAATTATTCAAGATAATAGATACACTTCGAATTCAATACAGGAAAAGAAATTACCAAAATGATAAAATTTTATTTGGTAGTGCATTTTATAAAAAGGAACTTTGAATCTCGTATTTTTGAATCTACACTGTACAGAATAAGAGGGTTTAAAAAATAATATCATAAACAGTCATAAACAAAACACATTAATCAGTCTGGAACATTCATAAACATTTTTATACATTTATAATTTTACCACTCCATTATTTCCGGAAAAAAAGTATTATTTTTACAGTGCAAGAAGTGATATCTGAGCTTAAACATGACAAATTTTACTCAATAAATATCAAAAGCAGATTTTTACGAAGTGACTGACTGCACTTCATAAAAATTTGCATTTCTATAGCTATACATTCTGAAACGAAGAGAGTTGGTAATCACTCTCTTAAGGATAAAATATCATAGAAAACATTTAGATTCTATAGTTTAAATATGTTTAATACAAAGTGCAAATATGCAATACAAAGTGCTAATATGTTTAATACAAAGTCCTTTTAAAAAAAACTTTTTGAATGAAGAGATGGAATGAAAAGTGATACACAAGAAACATTTATATATAAAAAATTCTTCTTTTTATGCATTTTACCTACACTAGTTTGGTCCATGAATTTTATATACCCCTATAGATGACCTGTAAAATAACTGTTTTAAATTATGTATTTACTATAAATTAGGTTTCATGACATAAATTTTCTAAAATTCGAAATATTACAAACCTGAAAGACACATATTATACTATTAGTTTTAAAAGTAGATTTTACCGAAAATGTTTCAAATAAAAACGGGATCTTCCCGTTATCTAATCAATAACTGTTTATACACTTATGTATTACTGTTATGATAAATAAAGGTGTAATATGAAACGTTTGACGCACGTAATCAAATTATATAGTAATACTTTGCAATAGGTACATACCTTAGATTCTTAGCTGTAAAATATCATTATATAAGAGTATTTTCACATTTACCTGAAAAGAAATACTTTTATTATAATAAGCCTCATGCTAAATAAGTAAAAGCATTTAGAAATTAGCAAAAGATTTTAAAAATTACGTAATATATTCAAACTCATAGCTGCCAACAATTCAAGTTATAAAACCTTACAATTTTTTCTTAACAAGATTTCACTGTTTCAAATGAACACATTTCAAGAAATTAGTCACATTTTAGTCAGTTCATATTATTTATCTTTTTAAGGTTTGCAGATCATTAACATAATTTTATAGCTATTAAATTCAGAGAAATAGTTTTTCCGTTGTCTAAGCACATAAAATTCTTGAATTTGCGAAAAAAATGCTTTTCAGCAATTTTGTTAATTAAATATTCATTCAGGCAAAAATCTTAGTGATACTTGTTAACTTTAATCCAAACCCTTCAGTCCAAAGATTAAATTTCACAATTTTACTGCTATACAAACCTGAAGGATGCATACTATACTATTAGTTTTGAAAATAAATTTTGCTGAAATTTTTTAAAAATAAAAACGAGATCTCACCGTCATCTAATCAATAACTGTTTATTCACTTATGTATTAACTTCTTTCAGTTGAAATACAAGCTTAACATTGTGATTTTATATCAATGTAACTAAATAATTTTGATAATAATCTAACTAAAGTACAATCTTTTTCTGTTTATCAAAGATATGTGTTTGTTTGTCGGTAGCTTTACGGAGAAGCGGCTACACATAAATATATCAAATTTCGTTTAAGACTATAGTCAGAAAACAATAACGTGAATTTGGGGTATATATATATATGTGTGTGTGTGTGTGTGTATGTATATAAAACTGCTAATAATGTCAAACATTCTTAGGATGTCTTTTCTCAAACTGTATTATACACTGTAATCATTTATTATTATTATTATTATTTGAACTACAACCTTAAAGGAAATTGTGCATTTCCAATAAGTCCGAATTACACATTAATATACTAAAAGTAACACGTCTCAAAAACAGAATACTAAGAAATTCGATACAGATAAATTTAAAACATGCTTTTTCATTATTTTCTTTCCTTTTTATGTGTGAAATAATTTAACTTTAGGCAGGAAATCCTGTATTATATCACGACATTTGATATTAATCACACGTTTGTCTGATGTGTATTTTAGTTTGAAGTTAATATCTTCTGTTCCTGAAAAAAAAAAAAAAAAAAACTCACGGCAAAAATATTATACAAAAACATGAAGATTTTCTAATTTTATCCACCAAACATCTATACACATAATAACTACCCTGTGTCCTTTAAAAAGGATAATTTTCTTATCAAGAAAATTCCACCAAGTTTACACGAACTGTGACCATTGGTCAGTCACGAAATTTGATACTTTGTCATTAAGATGGACAAGATAAAAGAGAGTCAGGAAAAAAGGAATTAAATCAGTCATTGACCTCTAACATAAGAAGTACTATAGAAACATTATTTAGGATTTAATATTTTCGTCTTGGAGCTTCCTTAAATGACAGAAAGTGCATCAAAAATAGAGTTTATCATTATTTAATAAAGTTTAAATACGATAATTAAAGATTTTAAGTCCTTTTGTCAAAAATCATACGTGGACATTTAAAGTGTGACTATGCTTACAAGTAGAAGAAAGGCGGGTATTAAGTAATACCATTTCTCACTATAACTTTACAGGTCTTTTAATAATATTCTCAAAATCACCATGAGTGCATACTATAACGATTAAAAATAAAATGCCACTTCTAAGAAAAACATCATTTATTTTGTTGTAGTAGAAAAATTATTTAAAAAAAAATACAATTAGAGGTTAAAATGAAATAGTCGGGTACAATGGAATAGTTGGTTCGTTGAAAAACTACCCCGAAGTTATTTTTAACTATAAACCATATTTTAAAGATTCTTTTCAAGACAGTTTTGTTTCGATTTTTAGAATCTATTAAGAAAATTCTTAGACATAATCTCTTTTCTCTGCTCCGGTATAGTCAAGATGAGGCCCAGAGAACAGCCGAAGCATTAAATACAAATTTCTCCCCATTGATCTTCAGAGAATTTTCCAACCAAGATACATTCAGCGTCAGTCAGCGTTTCCGGCTCTTTAGTTGATGGCATGAAATCCTATATAGCCTAGTTTTCCAAATACCCGACACACCATCTGCAAAATGAACCTTTAAACTGACGGGCAAAACACTGTCAGCTAAAAAACATGCACCGTACAGCAAACTACAATTTCTTCAGTGCACACTATGCGTAACATCAATGTTCAAGCATACTAGTAGATACTAGCGTGTAGGTTAAAATGCTGGAAAGCTTATCTGCAAAAACTCTTTGAAAGTCACAAAACACACTTTGTTCTGCAGCGAGTGGTACTGCAACAATAAGCGATCAACCCTCACTGCATTCTAAACTATACGGGAAAAATGAAAGTCCATATGCAGTAGCGTAATGCTGGCGTCTGGACCGGTCCTTCAGTTAGCCGCCTTATTATTCCTAAGTTTCGGCATTAGAATGTGCTGTTGTTGCCCCCGTGCCTTTGTTTATAAATTGCCCCTTCCCCCACTCCTTTCTACGCCACTGTTCATATGAAGAAATTCAACATATTTAACCCTTGAACGCGCAGTGTTCCCGCTCTGGGAACATCAAACTCTGACGTTTTGACTGTTGCCAGTCACAAAGAATAGATTTTATTTCTATAAAAAATAGTTGCGGGTGACAGAGCTCCACGAGAATCCTTTACTTTTTAACACGTCATTTCCCGTAAAAAAATGGTCACGATTATTTTTAACAGCATTGATATCTGCTAAAAAATGGAAGAATGCGAGAACAGTTGGATAGATTACGCAATGCTGAAAAAAGGATAGCCATTGCCATCGCTCGACTTAACTACCAGCAAGATGGCGGACGATCGAAGCGTTCATCGCGCGCCACAGATCTAGAGACCATTTTTGACGACATATGACTATGCCGCACAGCCAGTTGTCGTCAAAAAAGGGTCTCTAGATCTGTGGCACGCGATGAACGTCTCGATCGTCCGCCATCTTGCTGGTAGTTAAGTCGAGCGATGGCAACGGCGGCCCTTTTTCAGCATTGGGAAAGGGTTGTGCCTCAAAGGGTTTAAATGAAAGTATTTAAAACTAAACACGTTTTCTAAACCGTATTCAAGCAGCTTAAATTTTAAAATTTGTATTTCGTCTGAAGTAAATTGCTCGCATCAGAACTGGAACAATTTTTTCACGGTACAATTAACATATTTTGAAAAATTTGTTATACTTACATATATATCAATCAAAAGCGAACAATTACACTGAATAAAAATCTTGAGACTTTGTAGCAAAATAAATCATTTAATTTTTTATTAAAAAAAAAGAATTTTTCACTTGGTCACACCTGTTACGCTAATCACCCGTCCCTTTTAACGAATGCGCTTAAAACTCGTAGGGAAAGGATCAAAGTTCGATTTTGACCACTGATGCACGAAGCAACCAAACAACAGTAAAAAAATCGGTGGCAAAATGGGAGGCAAAATACAAGAGGATGTTATTAGACCGCGACCAAAAAAAAAAAAAAAAAAAAAAAAAAAAAAAGAGAGAGAGAGAGAGAGAGAATACAATAAAAAAAAAAAAAAAAAACAGAAACCATTCAGAAATTTAGTAACTAATCCTAGAGACGACATCCAACAGAACAACAGAAAAGAGTTATACCGACCACATGTTGGTTTTTTGTTAGCATTGTTATTCTTACCAAATCATTAATCGCTGGTATTTTCAGAGGACAATTTACAACTGACCGAAATTTAGAAGCATCAAATTGGAAAGCCCGTGACAACCGGAAGGTTTATTTCCGTCATTTTGTTTCAGTGTATTTCCCTTCACATGTTTGGCAACCAGTTGAGCTTTTACAATCCGATTCTTTGAAAAAATAAAGTTGGTTCCCTGTATATAAATTTATTAACTTTTTTGTTATACGGAATGAATGAATAGACTTTGTTAACGAGATACTTGTTCGTTGTTGAATAAAAAGGGTATACGAAAACAAGTTCGCACGGAGGGGGGGGGGCAATTTGTGTTGGTCTACATTTGTTACAACCGATCACAAGCTGTGAGCACTGAGTGTAAAGATGCCACGACCTGGGTAATTAGGAACTTAATGGACAATGAGGAATAGTTTGAGAACGTCGTTAGATAGTGTTCACATAAAAATAAGGAAAAGAGTTCCGTATGGGTGTGCCTGTAAACTGTCATTCTATTTGGAATACATTAGTTAAAGTTAGTTAAAAAATGAAGTTTCGGTGTAATCATCTGAAAAGAAACTGTGCATACTTTTCGTTGATTTTAACGACAAAACGGCAAGGGAACAGTCTTTTGCAAGTAAGCACAAAATGTAACTCTACTTGCTTTTAGGAGCCAAGGTAAACTGGCTGATGGGAAGTAAAACTCCCGATTGTGAGACTTGAGAATGGATCTAGACTGATCAAAGATTACCACGGAAGCAAGCGAAAGTGCACGTTAATTCTGTTGGGCCAAACGGCCTTTCTCGAAGAGGAAAAATAGATATTAGAGGAGTGTGGAACCGAAATTGACCATCACTATACAAATCTACTTCTTCAGTTATCTCTTAATTCAAAAGAGTTTCCCATCTTTCTCAAACTAGTTTTGCTGCGTAAAACAAGCAGTTACTTTAGAATGTATTAATATAAAACCAACTACATCACCACTATCACAGAACTATACCGGGCCAGTAGCCTTATCTGAACATCCAACTAGCAAAAAGGTTAAGTGAACCAACTCTTGTGGAACGCAGTGTGCATTATTTTGTGAACATCCCCTCAACCAGGAGTTAAAAGAAAGAAATTCTTAGTAACTAATGTCTGGTAGATTTTTTGCCTGAGGTTTAAAAAGAGTCATTCAGTTCGCTTTAGCAAAATCTTATGATCGTGCACTTTCCTTAGACTTCTCGTTTCGCTACTTTTTGACACACAAATAACGACATTTATGTAACGTTACGTTAAAAATTTTTTGAATGGACTCAATTCATATTTCAGATACCTTCCACTATTTAACTCTAAATTTTAAAGTTGTTAACATTTTGTGAGAATATGCTTGAACTGAACCGCATATCCGGCACCCTAATTACAAGGCTATCGAGGATACAAAGCGTTTTAATCGAGTTTTAATTTGATCATCAAACAAAAGATAATAATTGGAAACAAAAACTAAATGGTTGAATGGAACATAGGTCTAAATTGCATAAAAATAACGGAGCGTACATAATTATCATACACACATCTACTGTAAAAAGTTCAGATTTCTAATCCAAATTTATCAAATAAAATCCGAATTTAGCCGAAAAACAGAAATCAGTCTCAAGTTGGACAAGGATTCATCAATTTAGAGTCATTTTTTTATCTAAAATATATACTTTGTTGCCCACAAATTCGCAACCATTATCAAAAAAATTAATTTAGATGGGACAAGAATACAATAGTTACTCCATTTATTTAAGTATTATTTATCAAGGAGAAGAGTGAAAAATATTTAATCGTTATAAACAAACAATTTACTAAGATGAAATCAAATAAAACTTTTATTGATACTTTAATTTCATGCATTATGCACTTTTTTCTTTAAATTAAAAGTGCCAACTTTTTGATAAATAAAAACTATCGCCGCTTTTTAATTCTAACTGGGTAGTAATGGAAACTCCAATAAAATTAAACAAACAGATTAGCATTCTTTTACTCTTGAAATCATGTTAAAATTAACGTCTTTTATTTTCACTTTTTTAACAATTGAAACGCTTCCATTTATAATATTATCCTTAACCTTTCAAGACATTTGTGTACTTTAACTGACACAAATTAGCTATATAACAGTTCTGCACATCAAGTAAACGAACAAGTTTTTTAATTAAATTCTCATCACTAGAAAAAAAAATCCAGATTGTAGACGCTTGCTTTAGAAAAGAAACTAAGTTTTTTGAATGAATTCTTAGTAAAAAATACTATGCATTATCGTTTTTCGTATCCGGCAACAGAAACTACGTTGAATCAATGTTAAGCACTACGTTGTTGCTAGGATACAGTGAAAATAACTGTACATTCCTAGAATTCTTGTTCGATGAGTCATTCATAACGGCCTGTAAAGTTTTAGTAGAACATAAAATAGGACTTGCATTATATGGAACATGAAATTTGTATGTAATGCAATCTGTTTTCTATTATTATTAATTTTTATTCAAAAGGTTTTTATAAGTAATATTTAGCAAGAATAAATACGAAACATTAGTGTGTTAAAAGATAACAGAAAGTATATTGAGGAAATGACTGACAAACTTTGGGAAAATATTAAAAGGCAAAAGATGAAAGATATAAGCTTTCTCTGTATCTTTAAGACATTATATCAATGTCTAATCAAATACAATCAAATCAAATCTAATAATATTAGTCAATACTGGATTTGCATTTAAAGTTTTCATCTGTAAATCCAGGCTGTATAACAAGTATTATTATTTGAAAATATATAAAAATTAATGCTAGTATTATAAAATGGGAGATTTGAGAGTGGGGAAAAACCTGTAATTAAAAAAAAATATTTTATTAAAAATCAAATTTCATTTCAAGAATTTCCAATAAAAACAAATATTTTTGAACGATATTAGCCAAAGTAATTTAACTAGAATTTTTTAAAAATTATTTACATTGCTTACGTATTTTATTCGGAATTAAAAAACCAGTAATAAATGTCAAATAAGAGTGATGAAATAAAGGAATTAAAGATGCTCTATTAACTGATGAATTAAAAATGGAAATGCGGAACTATATTTCAAACAAAATCAAAAACTTAGTTGAACCTCCATAATATTATGTGAGTGCAATAACATTTTTTTTATAGGATGGGACCTGCTCACCAAGCATTCGCCACTGCTAAGGCCCGAATTACCGGATATTTTATAATGGGAGCACCCAGTGGGCGGCCAGCATTACTCTTTATGAAGATACGGACAAGTTTACGCCTACCGAGCCGGAAATCGATGTCAAAGTGTGATGGAATGATCCTTTAGCCACTACATCACCTGGATCCATCATGTAAGTGCAAGAATTTAATTCGAAAAAAAAAATCCTTTAGATACTGCAGTTGAAAAGTGGTGGATCGTGCATTTAGTATAAAGTGAGGCGCAACTTCTTATGAACCAATATTTGCGTCCATTAACTCTTTAATGCGCAGTGTTCCCGCTCTGGGAACACCAAACTCTGACGTTTTGACTGTTGAAAGTCACGATAATTAGATTTGATTTTTATTAAAATAGTTGCGGGCGACAAAGCTCCACGAGAATCCTTTACTTTTTAGCACGTCATTTACCGTAAAAAAAATTGTCACGATTATTTTTAATAGCACTGACATCTGCTGAAAAATGGAAGAATGCGAGAACAGCTGAATAGATTGCCCAATGCTGAAAAAAGGGCAGCCGTTGCCATCGCTGGCTGTGCCGGGCACAGCCGGCTGTCGTCAAAAAAGGGTCTCTAGATCTGTGGCCGCGATGAACGTTTCGATCGTCCGCCATCTTGCTGGTAGTTAAGTCGAGCTATGGCAACAGCTGCCCTTTTTTCAGCATTGGGAAAGGGTTGCTCCTCAAAGGGTTAAATGTGAGACATCAGGACAAAAGGGGGGAGGCACATAGCTATAGTAACCCCCTCTGTGCAAGTATTGTGAATATCTATAAAAACGATAACCCGAAATGATAAGAAAAAACGTTTCAGACATTTACAGCGCTTAAAACTTAAATATAAATATTTTTTGATGATAATAAAAGGATAAGTCTTATCCTTTATCAACATCTATTTATGCACAGATTTTTCCTTTTATACTGTACAAGCAAAATAACGACTTTTTGTTTTTAATTCTATCCACGCAAGACATGTACGTATGACTGTCTTTTACAGTCTATAAAATTAGCGCCGATCTCATTAATACCCTTAACTGCAAACTCATTGTTTCTGTGGACAATGAAATATTTGAGATGTCTGCTCAGTGTTTCGAATACTAATTTATTTTATGAAACTTAGGCGGTGAATAAAAAAGTTGCATATTTGTGCTCCTTAATATCCAATAAGTAAATTAGTATCTGCATATTTTAAATTGAAAGTTTAAAATTAATTTTCAATTCTTGCTCAAAATTTAGAAATTGAGATGATTTCAAAATAATGCAAAAAAAGTTTTTTGAGCGTAAATAAATTAAATATACTCAGTATCGTTGAATGCTTGGTTTACGAAGCAAAAGCTTACTTAAATTAATTTAAGTTACACATTTCAGACTTTTTGTCCTTCTTTTTAAAAAAATCCTTCTATGATCCAAATTTATATATACAGTGTGTCCCAAAAAGGTGGTAACACGCTTTAATTCTTTATCTATTAAGGATAAGTGAGCAATGTAAGTGGAAAAATATTTAAAAACAATTAGGAAAAAGACCATGTTAAGAAAAAATCCTCTAAAAATAAAAAATTATTAAAAAGTTACACCTTTAAAGTTTGTTAAAGTACGCCCCCCCCCCCGGACAAAAAAAAAAAAATCCCAGTTAGCAAAACATGGCCCATGCATTAATGAGTTGATATACAAAATTTGATAATTATATCATAAAAAGCGTCAGAGATATGAAGATAAATATACATTGACTTAAACTACTTTTCAACAGCTGTTGAAAGGGGGAAAAGTCTTGAGTTTCAGGGATAGTGCAGAAATTACGAAAGAAAATAATATTTTGCGCTCTAGCATTAAAGATTTGCATTGAAATTAATATACAGCTACTGATTTTCTTTGTTTAGACATCTTTGAGACGTTTTGTGATGACATGCTGAAATTTTGTATGTCACTACATGAGTGGTATAGTACACATTTTATTAATTAGGATTTTTTTTTGTATGGGGGATTGTATGCAAATTAGAGATGTGCAAGTTTTGAAAAATTAACGAAAATAACTTTTTCTTAACTTTTTTTTCCCCCTACCTTATTTCGAGCATTTTTTTCAAGTTACATTGCCCACTTAGCTTTAATAGATTAAAAAAAGCGTGTTACCACACTTTATGGGACACCCTATATATAACTCATTTTTCTAACCTATAAACTTTTAAAATTGAATTGAAAACGAATGCATGTAATGTTCAAGAGTCTAACCTAAAGTTAAATACGCATAACAAAAAGTAGCCATATCATTGCTTTAAAATCCAATAAACACGTGTCTAAAATTATCACACGAGTATTGGCTTGCAGATGGGTACACATAAAACGAAGCTGATCAACCCGTTCAAACACTGAACATCCTTACTCTGTCAGGGATAATTGTCATCATTTGTAAGCCAGTGTGCTTGCCTAACATGTATTTAAAAATTATAGCCCTGGAGGAACCACTTTCTACGCAAAGGCTGAAAGGTCATTAGCACCTTGTAACGTCTTGAGCAACAGTATACATCAAAGGAAGAAATTTATAGGTCTGTGTCATCAAATACGTGATCAGACCGTAAAAAACTGACATGGGTCCACTTCACAAACTCGTCCCATTAGGAAAAAGCTTCAGAATCAGTTCAGTGTAGCTTCCAGTAGAAGCTGTACGAATGAGTTATTTAACTGACATACCGCTATTATTACAAGGATGAAAAAAATTTAGAGGCATGTTTACATGTGAAGTAGTAGTATTTATGAGACAAATGAACGTGTTTGTTTCCAGTTGTTTTCCAGAAATAAATTACAACACGCGTTTTCCTTTTTTAAAATAGTTTTTTTACGCAGCCAAAGTCTTTTTGGGTAAGTCCGGCAATTGCACTGCAAAAAAAGTCGGTTAAACTGACAGAAAAAAAACTGTCATTCAGGGCGCCAGTTTATTTCCGTATATTTTACAGAAGTCTTCTGTATTTTTTTCCGTATACGGAAGATTTCTGTAAAATAAACTGAGAATCTGTAAAATTTTCTGAAGACTTCTGTGAAAAAAAACGGAAATAAACTGACGTCCTGTCTGACAGTTTTTTTTTTTTTTTTGTAAATTTGACAGACTTTTTTTGCAGTGTGTATACCTTAGTATACTAAACTGCAGTTATTATTAGAAGAGTCAATTTCCTATTATAAAACTTTCAGTGTTTCTTCAATTAATACATATCTTTCAGTGCGCTATTGTCTATGTGCCTTTTAGTGTTTAAGTGATAAATATAGACAGCGGATTATGTATAAGCACTTAAAAAATGACAAAATATGCATTAAAATAAACAATATGCACTAATTTACACACACAAATATGTACTTAAAAGTAAAAGTACGTTTTAGTACATTGGGAGCTGTTTAGAACACATTTTCTCTAGCTCAGTTTAAAATTTGGAATATAATGACAGATAGAATAAGAAAGCAGTGCTGCTTATCAGTTAAAGCAAATTAATTTTCTTATGCAATGTACGTGATATGAAATATGTGATTAACTATATAATTACAGAACAGTTTGACTTTCAGTAATTTTTGTTGCACTAAACAACTAAGTGTTTTCTAAATAATCATTCGTAAAGGCTTTCACTCCGGGTACAACACGGCAACCCTGTTGTCCAGGAATACCTTATTGTGAAGTCTATTATTCTATGTTCTAGAACTGCACATTATGTAGAGTAATTATCAGATACATAATAATTATCTGGAAGAAACTCTCAAAAAAAGAAAAATGTTGAGATTAATGTAAAAAAAAGAAGATATGGGAAAAAAATGTGAATGGAAAGAGTGAAGGGGCAAAGATATTAAATATATATCCAAAAGGGAAAGATAAGGAATTTTCATCACATTTTTGCAAAAGCATCAAACTCAACTGAAATATGTACTTGCATATGCAAATACGCATTTGCATTCTATCCGCGGTCTAGTAACAAACTTTACAATAGAAAATTATGATAATAATAAACTTAATTATGATAATAATAATGAATTAATGCACATTTCTACACATTTCTAACAGCTCAAAAAAAAAAAAAAAACTTTCAAAGAATTTACACAACAGATACAAAATATATACCAATCGCCAAAATTGTAAAGCTGTCATATGTATGCGTGATTTTGTACACACACATACATATATATTAGAGATGAGACGGGCTGAGCCCGAGCCCGAAAGCCCGAGCCCGAGCCCGGGCCCGACTCGGGCTCGGGCTCTGTAATTCACGATTGCCTTCGGGCTCGGGCTCGTGAAAAATTTCTCCTTTGTTGAACATTATCCTTGAAACAGATTTTAAAAAGTGATTCATGGGATAAATAGACGTACTTATTTTAAAAAATAGCGGCACGGGGGACTAGAAGGTGTGTGAAGCTCCAAAATTTATTGTATCTTATTAATGAAGTAGTTAATTTTATTTGTCTTTAGCTGAAATTTCGGGCTCGGGCGGGCTCGGGCTCCAACTTTAATAATATTGCTCGGGCTCGGGCGGGCTCGGATTAAAAGTCTTCGGGCTCGGGCTTCAAAAAATGAGCCCGAACTCATCTCTAATATATATATATAAATAATTATGAATACTAACATAAATTAGCGGTTGCTCCCCAACATGGTCAAGTGGATAAAACACTAAACATGATAGATGGCTGTAGTGCGAAGGTCCAGGGTTCCGACCAACTAAGTGGCTGCACCTAACGGTCTGGAGTTTAGGGCGGTTCTCTCCAAATGTACCTTAAATACGAGTTAGAACCTTTAAGAAAGTCCTTCGTCCAAGGTACCCCACCCTGAGGCTGATATCAGCCGTGTAGGTTTGTCAAAATTACAACACAAGTTGTCGGTTAAGATTTCTTTTTCTTTTCTTTTCCTTTTTCTAAAAATTATTTTTATCTTTAAATCTGAAAAGTAACTTTATCCCAAAAAATCTAAAATATTTTTACCTTAACCGACTTTTTGATTTCTCCTATATTCTTTCACAAAATGTGTCTAATTAAATTATATTAATATATCTTTCATTAATCCCTCTAAAATTATATATTCATGACAAACTAATCACTTCCTTTTCACTCGAAGCTATCCGCGAGTCTTTCGAAGACATTGCTGAAAAAGCAAGACACAAGGGGAATGCTCACTATAGCATCTTATCGCGGATGGCAGTGATAGTTGAAGCTAGGCTCCAGATTCCAAATGAATCAATAGAAGAATAGATCACCCACACTCTTTCCTTGGAAATAGGCTGCTGAATTCCAACAATTTTAACGATATAAACAAGATTTTTGGATACAAGTAAATAAACGCAAGAGAAAAATTAGATTTAAGCACTAATTCCGTGGTATAAAGTTGAAAGCAATTTGGGAATACTTTAGTTAATGAAATACGTACATGTGTTTCAATGGAAACTGGAAATCTTTCAACGAGACTTTTAAGTCTCAGACGCTCAAAGAATGAGTGACGCTATGCTGAGTTATACATAAATAAAGTTTTCTCCTTCGGAGCTGCTTAAAACCCCAACCACTCATAAGAAAAGTGTGAATAAAAGTTATTGATGACAAAAAGTATGAGAAAAACATCCAACTCATAAAAAAAAGATCTAAAATAAGAACATCACAAGGAACCTTTAAATTGAAATGCGGGACGCGTTTCACTAGTCACAAAACTTACATACTATCACAGAACTTTTTTACAGTGCGCTTGATCACTATCAAAAGTACGTATAGTGTAAAAAATTATATTTTCTTAGCTTTGAATTTATCGGATTTTGAGTTTTACAAAATCCGCGCACTGCATAGAACATTTCCAGATCAGTCAGTACATGCTGTGGGTAAATGGGTGCGAGAGGAGATGAGATAGAGATTTTGGTTCTAGTTAATTTAGTACTTTTTTAGTCCCCAGTCCCAGTCTGTCTTTGGATTTCTATTGCTGTAGAAGATCGACATTTTTTCAATCGGAGCACGTGTCCAGTTTTATTTCATTTTATATTGTTGTTTATTAATTATTTTCGTCTACAATTTTCGTCTATAATATATTCATTGCTTGGAATGGCTCTGAGACGAAAGGAACGTGTCTGTGTCATCTTGAAAAATCCATATGTTTTTATAGAAAATAGGCCTCTGTCGTTTCAGATGACAACTAAAAATCTTTAAAATGATTAAAACTTTGTAAAATATTACACATAAAAGGTACTAATCAATCGGGACGCACGTTTCGGGGGAATCCAGATTTTTCAGTCTCAACTCTTCAATGGTTGTTGTCTGTGGATTTTAGCTGATGAAGGACGAAAATTTTTCGTTCGAAACGTGCGTCCTGGTTTATAAGTACCTTTTTATGCGTGTTATTTTTCAAAGTTTAAATTATTTCACTTTTTAACACCGGCTTCTTTTGAGTGATTTTTTTGACAATAAAAAAATGTTATTACAGATAAACGACTCTACAAATAAATTATCAAACACTTATCTACCTATAAAACTTATGCAGCGTCGTAGCCAAGGGGGTATAGGGGGTCACAATCCCCCCCCCCCATCAGGAATATCTTGCCAAACAAAATGTATATTCTTTAATCCGCACACACGTAAACATATGTGTGAGTTGCAGTGGTCTCAACCTCCCCCTCCCCATGAAAACCTTCTGGCTACGCCACTGAGCGTATGTATAAATTGTTAGGTTTTCAAATAATTCCATTCTTAATATCAACATCAAAATCTCTCCAACGATGAAAAATAAATCCAGAACAAACGATTTTCTGATGAGCAAACTATTAGATTCGATGAAAAAGATCTTTACTGTGATTACACTTCGGACACACTATTAAATTAAATGCTATTTCTAAAGATGAATTTCTTATTAGAAAAAGAAGCTTAATCTTCTTTTTGGTTGTATGAGCTATAATAAATCCTTCCAATTTAATCCTTGAAGGGCAAACATTTTCACATCAATATAGAAGACCAACTGTATAAACTGCCCAACGCTGGCAGCCAGCTGTGTCAGAAAAATTCTGGACGTCTGTGGCTCCAGATGGGCTATTCGATCGGCCACCATGCTGTTGGTAGTTAAATGGATCGATGGCAACGGTTGCACTTTTTCCGCGTTGGAACAATTTGGGATCATTTATTTCCCCGTCTAGCGGTGAAAGCGCTGAAATAAGCAAAGCCTTACTATCGCATGGGCAAATCGGGACTTTGCCCCGGGCCCCCCGGCTCGAAAGGGCCCCTAATTTCAAATATTGTTCTGAAATATATTTTTTATATCAAAATTTTTTGAAAAATAAAACGAATTTCATAAATGGGACCCCCCAAATTCAACAATGCCCGGTTCCCCCGTTGGTCATAATCAGGCTCTGGAAATAAGGAAATTTTTAATGGCCCAAACACCTCACGTCAAAGGGTTGATAAAATTAGAGTGACTAATCTGGAATTCAACTTGTTTTCAAAGTCTACACAAGAAAGCCATTTTAATGTTTCTGGAGGAAAATTATAATTTATTCCATATGAGAAAAAAATTATTTTCTTATGAGCATTTCCTCTCCCTTACCCAAGAAATATAATACACATAAATCTGCCACGTTCTCATGAATTATAATATACAACGTACCTGAGCCCATTAGTTAAACTGAAATTGGCCTTTTATGTGAAATTATTTCTTTAAGAGCATTTCCACCCCCCTTACCCAAGAAAAATATAATTTATATATCAACACCATTCCGGTTGTCAGATGAATTTCGAGTGAGATATACTGTAATTTTGAAGAAAAAAATATTTTTTTTCTGAAACTAAACTATTTACCTATGACTACCTTTAAAAAATATACATTACGACCTTTGGGTGGTCTGAAAGGTAAAGTTCCGTACCTCCTTTTTCGTGTCAGCACATTTCATTAAAAGAAATAAATACCACTGAACTCTCTCACCAAGGCCCGCAGGCAACTTGCAGTTTCTTTATTGGTATTTTCTTTTTTCATCATATCTTAGTTTTCGGAGCTTTATATACAAATCAACGCAGATTCCACGTTCTCCTGAAATAAAATATACAGCGTACCTGAAACCCATTAGTTAAGCTGAAATTGGCCTTTTAGGTAGTAAAGAGATCCGAATTCCATAGTGCGCGGGTAAAATTACTTTTACTTCAGGTAAATTTTAATAATGATCACTCGCGAATTTTTAAATCAAACTTTACCAAGTTCCGCATGTAATTTAAAATACGTTACGAAAAACATTTGAACTATTTTGGGAAACTATTAAACTTATTTAGACAAAAATAGTAAAAAATGAGCTGCGTGTTTCTTTGGGGAGTGAACAACCTTTCTAAGCAAATGACTGTAGTCTCAAAAATGACTGGATTATTGAAGGCTAGACTTCAGCAATTAAAAACGAAAAGAGTTTGAAAAGGGTTAACAGACCGAAACTGCTAAATGGTTTATTGTTTGTTAGTTAAAATAATTTTAGAAGGATGACTTCAAAGCAAAACAATTGACTGAAAAATTTAACATTTTAAAAAGAAGTAAACAAATTTACAAATAAAAGAACGAAAGAAGGAAAAATTTGAAAGAAAAAAAAAAAAAGATCTGTTTTGTAAATTTCAACTTTATGCATATAATTCGCAAATACACATTTTAAGTATAAAGTATTAATTTTTTCATGTTCAGGTATTTCCTATTGTTTTAAATAGCACGTGCACATATTAGAAGCACACATTGTACATTTAATTATAACTACATGAATACCAGAAATTAATTAATACTTATAAGAATTTACATTATTTTAAACAATCGCAGAAATTTTTAGTACATTTTATTAATAAAATTTCAAAGAGGCCGCGGCAAGCCACAGGCCATGTATCTATCACCTTAGTGGAACAGAAGCATCTTGGAAGACAACCATTTCCGTTCTAAGGCTGTGAATTCTTTTTATCTTACTTTGAACCTGTTTAACAGTTAAGATCTCTTTTTTTCCCCATGAAATGGATGAAAATTCAATAGCATGAAAATATGTAAAGTTACTTTTATGTTTTTCACATGATAAAGATTATTAAAAAAATTAGTCTAAGAAGTGAGTTTTCGTACTCACAGGGGTGGCAAATACGATTTTATCCAAGTCCCAAAACTGAAGTAAATTCAAATTTTTTTATCAAATATTCTCCCAATTATTTTATTTATTTTTACCATTATCTCAACTTGTACTTGTCATTACTCAAGTTGTACTTGTCATTAAAATTTTCTGGCATGGCAGAAAGCGAGAAACGCGTAGGTACTCATGTCAGGTACTTGCCATACCTTCTTTCTGCCCAAATACTATCAATATGCAACTTTTCAGAATAAATTTTTAAAGAAAAATAATAAACCGTACTTATTTAAAACGCTTTAGAAATAAATTGAAAATTATTTTATTATACAATAAAAAAAATAACATTTCAGTTTTAAAAAGTCCATAACTTGTTTAAAACAGAGCTTTTTGCAGAGGAAACTCATGTGAAACGCATCTATTAAAAAACATTTCCCAACGCAATAGTACATACTATAAGGGATTGCCAACCTTTTGTATATAATGCGCCGTAAAGCTAAAGCATCTTTTTTACTTCTTTACGTTCACAGGTAGAGTTTGAAAATAGGAATACACAGTACTCAGTTTAAGAGAGGAAAAGTAATAACATGTGGACATAAAACTAATTTTTTTTTTTTTTTTTTTTTGAGGAAGGCTTCTAGAATTATTTTTTTGGATTTGTAGGGGGGTCAGAGATGGTTCGATGTTTGGAGTGTACAAATGATTTTGATTTTTTTTCAGCATCATAAATTATAAGAAATAAAATATTTCCGAGCACGAGATCCAAAAGTTTTCAATCTGTTTCAAAACAAGAAGTAGGCCCGAAGGTTCAATGCATCCCTTGAAGTCCTTCAATGCTGCAAGTTTGGCGTATATGCCACGATTTGGTCATCCCTAGTATATACAATTACACTAGACTGAGCTCGGTTCGTTTACATCTTTGCAAAGACATAACGACAAAGATTTATTTTTTTCTGTACTCATCGGTGTTTTCTAGTATGAATCTTTGAATGCACCATTATGGCAAACGCTAAGGCCGCAGCAGAAGCATTTAAAGACCCATTCCAAGAAGTAACGACTAATACAGAAGGAAGGAGTTGCTTCTGCTGAAGTCTCTGCGAAGAGGCTGAAGAACGAGATAAAGTAAATGGAATACTAAGACAATTGAAACATGAACGTTTCTAACATATATTTTAAATGATGACTGTCCGCAAAGTGGAACATTAGAACTGTTTTGGGAAGCCATGAAAAAAAAAATCTTATGCTACACACTCACTTTTCAACACGGTACATAATATAATACATACAAGTAAGATGTATAACTTTTGTTGCAATTCATACATATTTACGGCAGTTAGAGGGCGTACACGCCGAACTAGCCGAAGTCATAAACAAAGCGTTTTCCTCTCCGTAAAAAATTTAGAAACATGGGATTGGGAAATATTCCTCTATCAAAAAGAAAATACCTGAGTTCCAATTATTTCAAAAATTTCACTATGGCTTACTTTCAGTGGTCGAAGTCACATTCCCTCGGCGTGAATGCCTCACTCTTTACAAGTTAGATGATCATGAAATAAAGTTTTCTGCATATTTTCACTTTGTTTTTTAATTCTGTTAAAGTTTTGACCTTTTAGTTAAGATAAAAATGTTTACTGATCGCATTTTAAGAGAAACGTAAAGTTACCAGTGCTCAACTTTTGAATATGCTTAAGGAAGAGCTTTTAACCAGTTCGTTCCCTTCGCAAGCATGTCAAGACACTGTGAAGAGGCACGCTCAAGAATACTCAAGTATGAAGTGGCACGTAGACACACACTCAAAGTTGATCACTTCTGAAGGTGGATTCTGTATTAGACGATCCCAGTGAATATATTCAACTTTTTCTTTCTATTTCTTAAGCACCAATTTTGCAATTTTGTAAAATCGTTGCGTTCGAATACCTTAAAAGGTTCAAAATCACAAATGGACTTCTAGCATTAAACTAAGTTGAAAATTCAGTCTACTAATGACAGAAGACAAGACTAAAACTAAAACAGATACAGGTTTAGCGGAGCTAAAATAATGCTTTAAAGTAAAAGAAGCAAGCACAATAATAGTTACTTCTTAGTTAACCAATTCTCACAATATTACGAGCTATACGGGCGCACCAGTCAACCTTGCCATTTAAATTGGCTACTGCCAATTTTGAGTGCGTAGCTTTATTTTTTGAATGAAACACAGATGAAAAGTTTATTAAAAAAGGTTTATTTAGAATGTATTGTTCAAATATGCATTTTTCTCTATGCCTTTTTTTTTTCATGCAAATTAACTTATTTTACTTAGATTGGAGTTTTAGCAGTCGACAGTATCAAAAGAATAACTTACTGTTAGCCGTAATGAAGACGGAAACTTAAAACTAAATTACTTTCCAAATGCCAGAAATAAAACAAACTCGAAGTGTGAAAGGGTAAAAGAGTTTTATTTTAATTTTTTTAATTCAGTTACACTCTTTTGTGGATCTGTGCCGCGCTTTTCTTTTCAGAAACAAAAAAAACAAATGTTCGATTATTTACATTCTTCTCATAGAGCAGTGGTTCTCAACCTTGAGTAAGCAAATCCCCTGCGGTTCGCAATGGGTCGCGAAGGATTTCCTGAGAAGAAGGTGTGCAATGACGGAAAGGTGTAGAAGGAATTTAAATAAAAAAAAGAACCTACATGAGTAAAACTTTTTACACCAAATTCTCTGAATGCTTTTTCTATTCACTCTATTTGTGGAAAGAAATAATCCTTTTTGATCCGACAATTATAAAAAAAAAAAAAAAAATACAGAAACTGTACCCCAAGCCCTCTGCTGTCCAAGATACAAGACTGAAATCGGCTTCTTTCGAGTCCAATTTGAGCAGCAAAGCAAGAACAGGACTCTGATTAATGTGCTAGTCAAAAAAAGTGACGAAAGTGCTACAGTTCATATTGACAGAGATCACAAATATACAAACAGCAAAAGTGATAGAAAACAAACTGCATTTTTAAAATTTATTTAGTTAAAAACTATTAAGACTGTATAGTGCTAAAACGGAATCACAAAATACAGTACTCTTACAATTTTAATTTTTGTTTCCTCTAATTATTACCTCTAGATTACAATCTAACATAGGTATAAAATTTATGAAAATAATCTAGTAAGGGACACGCAAATGAAAAACGTTTGAGAACCAAACCATAGAGCAAGGGCTTTCAAATTTAGCTTAATGGTGTTATTCCGGTGACAATACAATACTATGTAGAAAAGAAACTGGATTCCGTATCACCTATTTTAGACCTAATAAAATATTAAAATTTTAGCAGTTTTTAATAGATACACTATAAACAATAAGTTCGCCTTTCGTCAGGATGGAGGAGGCGTGTTATTTAACTATTGGTTTTCGTACAGTGTTTTGGTTTCAAGCTCTTATGTCAATGGTTAACATTTGTGTTCAGCAGTGGTAACCCAGTTAGTTAATCCGTTGGGATTATAACTGGAAGGTTGTGGATCCAATTCCGACATACCACTGTGTGCATGCGGTGTCCGTAAACGTAAAATCGGTGGCTTTGAAAGTCCCCCAAGGCGGTGACTAGCAGTTTCCAAGAAGTACCAATATTAAAAATGCTCCTTCTGATGAGGATCCAAATTGTGGTGGTAAACTCCAAGTCTATTCTAACCCACTTGTCCCCAATCACAAGTACTGTGATTAGTGTAATTATGATTAAGACAAAGCTACACGAGAGCTATATGCCTAAGCGAGGGCGGCATTGGACGGAGAACTTTACAAGTGGCTCTAACGTCGCGTTACATCTGGAGAAAACTGCCCAAAATTACAGACGCTAGATTGACTACCGCGCAGTAGGTCAGAACCCTGGATCAGAGTGCAGCCGCTAATCAGTAGTTATGCTACAGTGTTGGGCTATAACTGGTCTTACAAAGTTCTTAGTTAACCACCACTTTAACCACTTGTTTTTTAAACGGTTTCACTTTATCCAATCTCAAGAACCTTTAATGTTTCTTCTCCAGACCCTACCTACGACAACATAAGGGTGTTGTTCGATAAAACGAAATCTGCCACACGGACTTTATGCACTAAGTAATATAAACGAACTGAGCAAGGAACGCAAAAAAAATTCAGGACGATTCTTCATAAGCTTTACTACACATCGTAATAAATGAAAGAACGGTGTCCTTCAAGAAACTTTCTAAAAAAAAAATCTTCAAAAGGAAGTTGCAGAGCAAAAATTTTCAAGGGTAACACACCCTCTAAATTTTCGATTTTTAAGAATTTTTTCTGAAAGTTTCGTACCTGATACAGGTTTCTCATTTATTACTGTGCATAGAACAGCTTATAAATAGGAATTCAAAAAGTTCTGAAGGGCTCGACATAATTAGTTAATTTGTTTATGTACCAAAGTCACGTGATTTTTTTCGAAACACGCCGTTAAAGGCCAGGCAGAGATAACTAGTGCTGTTCAAAGACATATCGGGTTAGAATAAACTTTCATGCAGGACGCATGCAGTTCTAAACGGCACATTTGGTGCCGAGAGCTGTCCTCCCCTGTCAAGCAAACAAACATCTGAGTTCATTTTTACGACATCTATATAAATAAAGCAAAGTGTAAACTGTCCCTTAGTTAGTTAGTTAGCTAGTTTGTTTGTCTGTGTCTCGCGTAGCTCCGAAACGGGTGATCGTGGACTTACCAAATTTTGTATGGAAATTCTCTAGGACGGGTCCCGACACACCTCGAAGCGATTTTTTTCGAAATTCGAATTATTTTAGAAGATATCGATAAAAAATGTGTCGCAAAAGGCTCATTTTTTGGCTTCGCCATTTCGCAATTGTAACCCCGCAGTGGAATGAGTGAGAAATTAAGCATATCTAGGTTGTCATATTTGGCATGCTTATTAAATGTTTCAGACTCTTGAAGTAAAAATAAAAGAATAACTATTTTAATTTGGTTTAGATTATTTGTAAGGTTGTTTTTTAATTAAAATATCGTGTGCATGTGAAATCAGAGCAGGAATGAAATCTTTTATATTCAAAAGAAAAATAGGATAGGACGAGATTCAAACGAAACAAATGTGCAACTTTTTAATTTGGCGAAAAATAAAATGGCTGATGGGCGATTTTGAGATGATCGTCTGCTACTTGGGTTATGAATACACCGGAGAATAAGTTTTAGAAATTTTCATTCAGTTGGAATTCTGCATTTTCCCCATCTATTTCTAATGTATTACATCCAGAAAAAGAATCTTAGAAATATCAATTTTAATTCTGTTTAATCACACTCATGAATAATGATATACTTTCCAACTTAATGGAATGAGGAAAGAAAATAGGGAAGACCCATGGATTATAATACGCTTTTAATACATAGCACTTTAGAGCGTATTTAAAATCTGAAAGTGTTTCAGATTTTCTTACTTTTTTTTTTTTTTCCCTTTCCGTTTTTTTTTTTTTTTTTTTTTGATAAATGCCAATATATCCAGAAGCTCTTCAGAATTAATATAGGACGAAAATAATGTGTACCTTTTTGAAAGTTTTTAATCATTGAACCATCTTATTTTTGTAACCAGGGACGGCCCGACACAGTAAGCATCGCATCTGGGTGCCGGCTTCGAAGGGGCCTTTATTTCGAATTCAAAAACTAAGCAGAGCATAAAAGAGGGCGTCTTTTTTATATTAGCAGGGGTCGACACTTACCGCACGACCGCTCCTATTTATAACCATCTTAATTTTAAA
Organism: Cheiracanthium punctorium; assembly: GCA_038373885.1. NCBI lineage: Eukaryota > Metazoa > Arthropoda > Arachnida > Araneae > Cheiracanthiidae > Cheiracanthium > Cheiracanthium punctorium. The sequence goes on from JAWZYV010011953.1 coordinate 555,092, forward strand.
TTCTATTCAGAATCTGAGAGATATTAGTGCGAAGGTAGCCGGTGAGGAACAGGATTTTCTCCGAACAAGATTTATTAAGATGGCGAACCAACTGGTCGCCGGTGGCGGCTAGTTTTTAATAAAAGCGTTTCCTCAAATAATGAAAAAATACCTTTAACGTATTTCTTCTTTGTCAAAACTCCGTATTTCTTTTCTTCAAGCCGCTGTCAAATCACATTTGTAATTAACGATAAACCGCCATTACTTTCAAAATATGCTACGAGTCATAAATTATTCGTCGCTTATTCGTCATATTAAACACAAAAGTATAAATGACGAAAAAATAACAATGGTGCATCATTGAAATCCAGGAAACAGAGAGAGTGATTAATGACCTGGGCCCTTAAAAAAAAAAAGGAGTATTTTTTTTTTAATTTCAATAGAATTATTTTCTCGGAGTAGAGTATTGCTCTTCTCGCTGTTCTTTTTTTTTTTTTTTTTTTTTGGAAAGATTATCAAGGAAATTACCGGAACGTTCAGAATCAGTAAGAGGTAAAGGATATAACACTTGTTAAATGCCTGAAGGGTAACTGATACAGAAGCGCTGTTTTGATAAGTCAGTATTCAATCTTCGATGTTCGCATTTTAGTCTTGTTGTTTCTAATGCCTCCTTGGAACAGCGAAGGGATGCCAGATTCTCCATATAGGACGGCGATGGGCGAAGGTGAGGGACGGCTTCCATTTTAATGAGCCCCAGTAGGAGGGGAAGTCCTATTTTGCTCGGGGTCTCTTAACTTTGAAGCAATTCCAGATGAGAGACCGAACACCTAAAATCGGCACCCCCACAGAAATTCTGTAGTTTGAACATGGAGGGGTCTCTAGATCTGTGGCACGCGATGAACGTTTCGATCGTCCGCCATCTTGCTGGTAGTTAAGTCGAGCAATGTCAACGCCTGCCCTTTTTTCAGCATCGGGCAATCTATCCATCTGTTCTCGCATTCTTCGATTTTTCAGCAGATGTCAGTGCCGTTAAAATTAATCGTGACATTTTTTTTACGGGAAATGACGTGCTAAAAAATAGAGGATTCTCGTGGAGCTATGTCACCCGCAACTATTTTTATAGAAATCAAATCTATTCTTCGTGACTGGCAACAGTCAAAACGTCAGTTTGGTGTTCCCAGAGCGGGAACACTGCGCGTTAATGGGTTAAGAAAAGCTCCACAATTTGCACTGTCAATTGAAAACATTTCTCCATAACATGGTGCTAAATTATCTGCATCCTGGAAAGGTTTCACCGTGATTTGACTCCTTTAATGAGTTTAGGCACAATCATGGTGAAGCTTTCTTCCACAGAAAGGTTGCAGCTAATTTAGCACCATGTTATAGTGAAATGCTATATTACTTCTATTAACAGCTTAAATCCTACTAGAAGATATTCCTTCCAGAGCATTTTTATTTCTGAGAAACTTCTGACGGATGCAAATAATGTTTCTCAGCTTTTCAGATTCAAGATGCAAGTTTGTCACGTATGCGCGGTGTCTTTGATCAACCTGGAAACGAATTCCACGTCAATGACGCGGAATTCTGCTGCCATTCGCATTATCACAGCCTCTTGATAAATGCTTCTGGCGGAAATTGCTAATAACTGCTTAAGAAAGAACAGTTTTACTTGAAAATGAGTAAAATTTGAGATTTTTTTTTTTTTTCATTTTTTGAGGTCTTAAATAATCCTCGAGGCAAAAGAAACTAGTTGAAATTGCTGGTAAAGAAAGAAATACAGCGTATTTGAAAGATTAAACAGAGAGTATGTTTAGGGAGAATAAAGAAATAGAAATACTATTAATACAAAAATTAATGGGGGGGGGTCAAAAAAGAAAATCTGTAATAGGAAAACTACTCAAACTTGGCATTTTCAAACCTTTTGTTTAATTTTTTTTTAGAAAATCACTAAAGGAAATTTAAAGCTGTTATCAAAGCTTTAGGAGGATTTTGAAGGGAGGGTTACGAGAGGAGGGTTACGAGATATAAAATAACTTTGGCTGCAAGCTCTGCAAATACTAATACTACTAGTAGTAGTAATAATGACAAAAAAAAAAAAGTAATCACTCACTGTTAGTGCAGTTTTTCTCTGTTTGTATAGAATTTAATTTTCTACATTCTTTTTAACCAGCCATTAAAAAAATATCCAGACAATAGTAGATGACCGAATTCAAATGTATTGCGGGTCGTATCCTGGATAACCCACTTTAAACGGATTACAACGCTGATTTTTTAATAGAAAATTTCAAAATAATACAATGGATTTGAAAGTTTTGGAAAGCAGAGATATAATACAATTAAACAAGAGGTTGCCAGAAATATAGGTTTGTAAGGAAACATAGGAAGCGAACAGAAGACAAACAGAAGACAAATTTCTGTTCAATAAAGGTTTCATAGTGAAAATAGATTTTACTGTATCAGATTTAATTAGACAGCAGTTTAAAAACACTTTCTGAGTAGCAATTCCTGTATTTCTTCCTTATCTCAAACAACTCACGTTTCCACCGTGACACAATTTACGTAATAACTGTCAAACAGTAATTCGTGTTCAATTCTTATAACACCGATTCCCACAAAAACTAAATGATATGTAGATCGTATTCAGTTTTATGGAAATCCGTGTCTTTTACTTCAGGACATGTAATCAAAACTGCCTCATCTTCAACGCATCGTACAAAACCGCATCCCACCAGACAATACCACTGTGTCAATCGATTTAAGTATCTGTCAAACATGTATCAATACTTTACACAAGCATATACTTTATCGCATACACCATTACTCTTGTGTAAAAGCAAATAGCTCCAGGAAACAGATAAATAAAAATAGTGTTTATTTTATTCGGATCATTTAAACAAGACTTTGATAACATTTTTTAAGGTTTAATTTTTCGAAAATTGCAGGGTATCACTTGTTTAACTTCGTAAGTTCGTGCTAAGATTCGCAGGTTTCAGGCGTTAAAGCTGATGACCCTAATCTGGGATAAATTTACAAAGAGAACTGTGCAAATGCAACATGAGTTCGTCCTTCGCCATCAGCGTCTGGTCCCGCTTGAGGCTCAGCTTTGAAACCATACTTGGCCGGCGCAAAAACTTAACAAAGCGTTTGATTACATGTTTTTTCTTATTAATTCTATGAGAGCTACATTGAATTTAGAACTATTCCAGTGAATTTAAGAGTTCACACTAAAACGAAAAGAATGAATTGCCACTCCTTAAAAGTGTAATAAAATCAAAAGCGTTCAAATTTCAGAGATGTAACTTATTTTATTTGTGAGAGTGTAAACAAATTACTTCTCCAACCAAATTATTTTGGGAAAAGTAAAAACTTTTAAGACTTTTAACTTTTTAAACTCTTAAGTAAAAACTTTTCTAGAGAATATAGTCTTAGATATTCTAAGCAAGTTGGAATCCCATAATTTTTAGAAATATGTCGATTCTGCTCCAAGGTGAAGAAGAAACAAACTTGCAAAGAATACCCAAATTCAGTGTGAAAAGAATTTCTTCCTGTCGAGGAATTTGTGGAATCTTATCGGATTCCAATTTTCTGGGAATAACCCCTTTCCCCTAATGTGTTATTTAAAAAAAAAAAAAAAAAAAAAAAAAAAAAAACGAAATTTAACGAAAAGTTTTTGCTTAATTTAAACGTACGTAAATGCAAAGTTAAGCAGCTGGCTGTGCCCGGGCACAGCCAGCTGTCGTCAAAAAAGGGTCTCTAGATCTGTGGCACGCGATGAACGTTTCGATCGTCCGCCATCTTGCTGGTAGTTAAGTCGAGCGATGGCAACGGCTGCTCTTTTTTCAGCATTGGGAAAGGGTTGAGCCTCAAAGGGTTAAATTGAAAATCGCATTCCATCCTTTAAATCAAAATAACCATTTCCTCAGTAGGAAGAGGAAAAAAAGAAGCGATTGACAATATTCCAATTCGCGACTGATGACGCACTGCAAAGGATTGTGATGAAATCAGGTGCGCTTTATATCAGAGCATGCGTGTGCGTTTATTTTTAGGAGGAAATTCGCGGAGAAATTAGGAATAAATCGATAGCAGTTTTCCTCAAAGATCACGATGAATGGCCCGATTGTGCTGTGGTCGGTCGGGATAAATGCATCTTTTCCTTTCTTTTCCGAGGCACTGCGAAGTTTTTCGTCAATAGATGAAGATTTAATTTATTTATTCCGGAGTTCACAAAGTTACGTGTGTGTGCTGATTTCCCACATTTAAAATGTAGAGTACAGTAATATATTTTTTGTGGGAATTCATTCACTGAAGGAAGATCTCTTTTTAATAATGGAGTAATATTTGTTAATATCGTTTTTTTTTCTTTTCTTTTAAGTTCAGTGTTGCAAATCTAAAAGCATTAAATTGAGAGAAGAAGTAAGTATTCAATTTTCTATAGAGTAAGATTGTGGGAACTAAAACGAATATGTCCAAATAATTTCGCTGAAAAGAGTTATTTTTTTACAGTATAAAAGATTGAGTATATTCACAACTCTACAGGGTGACGCTTTGGATTTTTCACTCTCTTTTAAAAGTAGCTATACCCACTCTTATCGTTTTAGAGTATTTTGTGTTATGTTAAGCCAACGCGAAAGGCATCTGCCTATAAAGGAAGTGCCTTGGGTAGAGGACTTTTTAAGAGGTTCTAATGCGTATTCGTGTTACATCTGGAGAAAACCACCCAAAATTCAGACCATTAGATGGACAGCCGCTCGTAGGCCCGAACGTGGTGCCTTCACACTTCGGCCACGTACCATGTTCAGTGTCTTATTCAATCGGCCTTGGTGGAGATATTCATTTTAGAATGTAATGAATTTCTAATAGAGAGATAACTCCAAGATTTATGGTTGGAATGTGAAATTGTTTAGTTATCTTTAATGAGCCAATGGGAATTCTTTTTATTGACAAGGGTTGTAGAAAAACAGCAAAAATAATATATTTATGAGGCACAAAGTTACTAAACATATGTTTTAATTTATTTTTTTATTTTTTAAAATCTAGCAGCTGTATCTTTCTGCAGCTACACTGTGATTTTTCATTTCAGAACCATTTTCGAACTAAGTCAGGGAAAGGGTTCCAATCACACAGCTACTCTAACTCAGTGGCGGATTATTGAAAGTTTGTCGGGGGGAGGGGGCAGTTAGTTTGTCGGTGGGGCAGTTAGAAGATTGATATATACATCCATTTTATGGAAGTAAAATAGGATCTTTTACATTAATGTCTTTATTCTCGGGGGGGGGGTCGCCCCCTCCGCCCCCCTTTAATCCGCCCTTGCTATAACTCCAATCCAAATATTATATCAATGACAATGTCCAATCCAAATTTTATATCAAATATTATAGAATTTCAGCACACATTGCTGAGAGTATCACCTTATCGATACCTGCCTGGAACGAGCCGGATGAGCGTCAACATCAGGCTTTCCGTACAGCAGAACGTATAACAGAACCTCCAAGCGCGATGACAGCAACAGGCCTGCAAGAAAGCCGACAGGGTAACGCCGGAAACGGCTTCTCACGCAAACTCCGGCGCTGAACCGTAACCGAAATTCTTTTCCTTTCTTATCAGTCTGCTACAATTTTTTTGGGCAATCGCCGAGAAACTCTTCCTTTCACTTGGTTCAAGGCGGTAGCCATTTCTTTTTTTTCTATACACCATCTCTCGTTTCATTAGAACAAAGTTCTATTTATGTGTGTGTGTACGTGGAGAAAATGATAATAATTGAATTGGAAGGCATCAGGCTTCGTTGATGAAGAGATACACGGGCAGCCGACAAATATAAACCTTGAAAAAAGATGGAAGAGAATTTTTTTTTGTGCATTATATTATATGTTTTAAGACAATGAGATACACTAGTATGTTCTTTGTAGAGCATGAAATAACGAGTCAACTTAATGTTTTGCGTGTTCTCATAACTATACAGTACCTGGAAGATAAACCCCATTGTGGACGCAATTGCAACGGACGCCAGAAAAAACATTTGACAAAAATATATCTTCACTCAAAATATTTAATCTTCGTCCACTTAAAATAAATAACTTCATATTCAGCTTTTATTATATACCGAAATCGAATTTCATGCTCTTCTGGAAACGTGCGGAAACTTTTCGCATTCGGACGATTTTGTTTTGTCGTAACAGCCAATGTTATATCAATGCTACATGCAAAGGAAATCATTTTGTTTGTGAAAAAAAAATAATGGAAAATAATAAATGTAATTTTAAAAAATTATTTCTAACGAATTGGAATCGCACTTTTCCCTTCAAAGCCTGATGACCGTGACTTCAATATGACCTCACGAACTGCGTCATTTTATCATGAACTGCGACAGCTAATTTTGTCACGAAAATGATTCCTTTTTTTTTTCCCCTCTTGGAAGTAAATTGGAGATGAAAATAGTGAAAACTCGCTTAAAAATTATGGAACAGGTGGATTTTTAGATTTTTAAAGTAACGCAGATTGTTTTCTATAGTTTTATACATAATTATAAAAAAATACAATCGGATTGTAAAAACGGTGTAGATTTTATTACATTATTAGACAATAGCTTTTTAATCTGTTAGGATTAATGATGGTTAGGATGACGATAAAAGTTTTATATTCGAGAGGTTCTACCGGAATTGCTACTGAGCCAGTGAGTCAGGAATCAGCGTAACTGTATAGTAGGATTCCATGAATTTATCCCTAAGAGATGTAAAATTCCGTTTATTGTACTTTAGTTTTCACTGCAATAATCTAGATTTTGTATTTTAAGACACTCGATCATCACAAACTGTTTTCCAGTTTAAACGATTGAAATTGAAATTTACTGCTGAATTTCTGGAATTTTAAATGTACATGTTGAGCACGTTTGGAGAACGCAACGCCTAAACCAGTTTCAACTACCATTTTGGGCCAAGTATACTGACGGAAAGGGTCTTCAATAAATTACGGAATGCTCGATAGTGAGAGAAGGGTTTTAACCAAATGTGGCAGTTGGCAGGGAGGTGGGGGAAGGGGGCGTATGAATAACGCTGTTATGTCACATTCGTGTTCAGAGCCCGACTATGCCAACAAGGGGACCGGGGCAGACATTTGTCATGCGGGCCCATTTCATATAAACCCATTCAGTTTACAAAAATTAGACAGCCTTTCCAGTCTTTCTACTCTTGTGAATGCTTGGAACTTTTTGACTGTTTGTTTGTTTGTTATGGCAAACCTACACGAGGGCCATCTACCTACACGGGGGAGGGGGGCTCTCTTGGTCGGAGGACTTGGGTTCTAACGCATATTCACGACACATCTGGAGGAAACCGACCAAAACTCCCGAACGCACTACCTTCATACTTCAGCCGTCTACAAGCCGTCACGTCTCAGGTGTCTTCGGCTTATCCAATCGGGTATAGCGGGGCTTTTTAAACTGAAAAAAGGTGGATCTTTGGTACTGCTCAACATGATTATATTGAACAGACATTCATTCTTTTACTCAAAATATTTTAATTTAAAAACTTTTTTTTTAGTATAGTCAAATAATTTTTTTTAGTGAACTCTTTAAGCAGAGGTAGAGAGGAAAAATTTTTCTAGGAACGAAATCGAACATTTCTTGATTTGGGGTGGGGTGGGGGACCCGAGGTAACTGCCCCACCTGTCCATGCCTTAGTCAGGCTCTATTCGTGTTAAATTGGATTTTTTAAAAAAGTTTACTTGTTGCAGCTTGCGCATCAGTCTACACACTTTCACTTTCATAGCAGATTTATACACGAGATCCTGGGTAATTCCTTCATGAGCGGCGTCCTATAATAAGCAAAATGAAGTAAGGAACGTCGACTACTAATGACGTTTTTTCAGCTTGGCCAAAGCTACAGTGCTGCTCTCTACACAGTAATTTCAGGAAGGGATACTTCCATTATAAATTCATTTAGTGAGTTAAGATTGAGTGACGCTTTTATAAAAATGATTATATTAAGGCTGTTACATTACGTAACAACCAATATGGGGGCTGGGGTAGCAGGTCTTGTGACAAAGTGTGACATAGGGGAAAGAAGCAGCAAGGCTGTAGCCAGGAAAAAAAAAATTAGGAAGGAGATATGTACCGCTAAAACAAAATTAGGAAGGAGATATGTACCGCTAAAAAGAAAAGTTTTTTTTTATGAGGGTGGGTATTCAACGCTAACATTTTTTCAACTTTAATTGATTTTCAGAATCTACGCAAAAAAGAAATTACTACGCATTGACTATTTTTTTTTGGGGGGGGGGGGATCAAACTCCTATGATCCATTGAAAGGGAGGTCAAAATTTACCGAGAAAAGTGTTATGTAATTATGTAAATTTCTGGAAGGAACACCTACATCATCTACGGAATGGAAACCCATGCTGATTTACTGATAATCGATATTTTCAATGAGCTTGTGCTACTGGAGTAACAGTTTACGTTTAAAATAAATCAGTACTCTTTTCAGTAAAGTATTCGATCTCATGTACATTAAAAGTTGCTGATGATTAAATAATTGGTTATGGATGTGATTGAGATCAGCTATTATAAATTTTAAATCATTCAAGGAAATAAAATAAAGGATTTAAATTGTTTTCTTAAACCTGTGTTTATTGGAATAAGAAAAGTTTCTTAATTTAAAAGTAATGGTAGGCTTGAATTGTATGAAACTTTGAAAAATTACATGTATATAACAAATTTAATCCTCTTATTAACAATGCAGAAAATTATATCGGAAAAGGATCTGTAATATAACAAAATAAATATGCGATCATAATAATTCTTTTTGCACAATAATTGAAATTATTCATGATTTTTTTATACTTCAAAAGCATAAGAAGAAATAAAATAAACGTTAAATAAATTTAAATAGTGTGATGCTAGAAGTAGATTAAAATAATTTGTTTATAATTCAAAACACAAATTAATTTCCCTGTAACAACATGCAATTTCAGAATCACAACAATACTACATTAATTCAAACATTTTGATGGTTAAAATAGATTATAATTATTCCTCTTTTAAATTTAAATACGTGAGCATTAATGTAATAAAACACAATTATCCTGAAAATAACTGCATTAAAAATGACAAAACTGTAATATTGAAACATTCGTTTAAGTAGCACTCTTAAATGAAACTAGCCAGAAGAAAAGAGTGCCATTTCATTTGAAAGATGGTATTTTTTCAGTTCTTCCCTTTTGACACTTCAGTTTACTTGGTTATTTAAGCGAACAAACCATTTAACTGTGACCTACTAACTGAAGACTAAAATCTTAACCCAAACCTTGACCTTCTTTAAAATAGCTGAACAAAAAAACGGACCAACTACTAATTCTCACACGATTTGATTTTTTTTTTCTTGCTAACTTTTTAAAGCACTCTATCTCAAGATCTTTCTCATTTTAGGCGTCTTAAGTTTCAAAAGTATATGATTCGAAGCCTCTGAGAAAGTAATTAAGAAGGAAAGGGGAAGAAAAAGAAAAAGAACACGCTCATTATCAAACACATCTTCCATACAGCATCAAAAAGCGGGAGAGAAAAAGCCGTTAAATAATTTTCCAACTAAGTTATGCTGAGATGGTCTTTCATTTTTATGTTTTTATTTAAAAAAAAAAAAAAAAAAATTCATGCCAATTTCTTCTCTTCTCTTATGATCGAATTCTCTCTAAGACAACAACGGCCTTTCAAAATTATTTTTTTTATTTCAACTTTATTTGCCTTAAACTAAATATTTCATCTGAAATATCTAATATATAGATGTGAAAGTTTGTTTCTTTGTCCAGTATACAAATCCACACCGTTCGACCGATTGGCTTGAAATTTTGCAAAGACATGTAAAACGGTAGAGAGGAGACCGTAGGCTGCTTTAAAATTGTGAAAATCCACACCTTCCCCAATTTTAGCGATTCTTTGTAATTTCCAGGGTAGAAAGCTATTTAAATGTCCGATTTGATAAAATAGTTCACAAGGTTAATTTTTTTTTAGTTTACTTTTCATTTATTTTTATTTTAATTTATTTTAATTTATTTTTACCTCAATTTCGTGTGTTAGAAAAATATCTGCTTCCTCCTGAACGACGAACGGATACTCAGCTAATAATTATATAAATGCAATTAAATTTCTAGATGAAGCATTCTTATCATTGTGAAATCTATTGCTATTTACATTTTAGTGCTTTGTGTAACATACATACAGTGCACACATTGAGCATACATAATGTATGCTGTTTTCAGATTATTATTTAGGTGTTTTTCATACATACAAAGAGCATGTATGCATCATAATAAGTACAAATTGAATTCCGTATTTCCCCGATTTAGGATGAATAGAGAACTTGTTAAAAATGTATGACCGGTTTCAGCTTCTACCGAACTCTGTGCTTTTCGCTGCTATACAGAAATAATTAAAATATACATGTCTCACTTCTAACTGATGTTTCTTAAACAAAAGAGCAAACAGACATTTATTTTCTATCTGATTTCTATCCTTTTTTAAAATCTCTTTTCTATATTTTTACATTTTGTACATGAAAAAAATTGTTTTGTTGAGTTTAAGAAAAATTTGAATGGCGCTATTTTAACTGAAAAATTTTGTTTGATTAACGACATATTTCGTCAAATCAACTAAATATTAACGGAAAGTTTGTTTGTTCGATAAATTTTTTTGGTTAAATTAAAGCCAACAAAATTCTGTTAAAATGAACAAAACCCAATAGGAAAAGGAAGAAAAACGAATATCCTTTTCTTTTTATGAAGATAACATTTTTTTGTTCTTCCCTCGGAGTTGAAGACATTCTTTACATCGATGAATCTATTTCAATATGAAATGCGCATTTTTTTAAATTAGCTAACTAGATTTATCAAAATTATTTAGCTCTTAAACTATTTTTGTTTGAATTAAAGCTTGCAAAATCAAGAGATAAAAAGTAAGCGAGTTCGAATATTCGTATTACTGACACATTTTTAAAGAGAAAAGCATCCGTTTTACCGACAAGCAACAGTGAAAAGTTACCTTGCGGGCCTCATGCAGTAAGCGAAGAAATATGTACTTAAAATAACAGCACTATATTTATTTCAAAGCATATAGATTACCGTAATCGTCTCGCTTTTATGCATTAACTTTGCATAAACTCCTTTCAAAAACATTCATCACTAACGACAGCTGACCTTAGCCTCAAAAAATACTATCATCCTCCTGCATTCATTTTTTACAAGGAGCTATTGTCTTCCAAATTCAAAATGGCGAATCTTTAGGCCTAATTCTTTCCACTTCATTTACCGCATAATTGAAAGACTGTGGATCTGTGTTAACATATATCAAGAACAACAGATAAGTTGGACATAGTATTCCATTTGGAAGGAATTCGAGTATGGTAGATAAAGTAATAGCTCCAGAAACCGTATCGAAGCTTTATAATCTTCGAAACATATAGCTGAGTACTTCAATGATCTGCTTCGACAAGCATCATTTTTTTTTTTTTAACTATCTACCGAATGCATTAAGATTGTAAACATACAGATTACGCAGCTTTTAACTCTTGCTTTAAAGAAAGTACAATTTTAGTATGGTTTAATAACTAATGTAAATAATGCGATACTTAATTGTATTTTGTGATATAAGTGAGGATCAGTATTAAATTTGATTGTATCGATAGTTTGATTCATTGGATCATATACTGTAGATATTACTTGATTATATTAAATTCCTAATTATTAGGGTTGAGGCGGCATGAACCACAGGTTCGATGACACTTAGTTGCAGAACATGAAATCACATACACTTCTGATGCTTTAAATAAACTCTATTTACTGAAGTACTTAAGATAAACACTGAAATACTGAAAATATTGGTGGTGGTCCAGCGTAATGAAAAAATACGTGTTTACAATTGAAAAGCGGTGGAGAGAGTAAAAAAGGAAACCAACGCAGAACTTGAAATTGGCGAGAACATAAACTTGGCCGAGATAACCAACGCCAATGACATAACTAGTGACAGTAAATTTTGACAAAGGAAATTAAACTTATGAAGCCGCGATTGGATAACTTTAAAAGTTGGTCAATGGCATACAAAATACAAAATAAAGTATGCCGAAATAAGCGCCAACAGTGCGGATGAGAAAGGGAGTGATAAACACGTTACCATAGCAAACTGGCATAGGAAATTCTATTTTTAGATCAATGAGGCGTCGGATGGTCTGAGAAAAGTGTTCGGTGAAAAGCGAAATACAAATTTTGAAAGGTGAAGTAAGGAAAAAATGAGAGCAGAAATAAAGGTTAAAATGGCTGACTTTTTGCTAACCTGATTTAAGAGACAGAAAACAAATGGCAATTAATATATTTAATATGTGATCTACATCACATATATTGGTCAGTAAAATGCAGATTTGTGTTTGAGGTAAGTTTGTGAAATGCTTGAAATTTAAGAAACGGTAAATTGTATTGGCTTAGTCCGTCGACTGACCAGTTAATGAACAAACTCTTTGGTCCCTCTAGGTTTTTGTGTAATGGCAGCAATAAATGAAATTAGTAATAACATTTGATCATCAAGAGGTATTTCAAAAACAGATAGCTTTGTAAAATTATTAAATTGTGCGCATTGCACTGAAAGCAGGTGCGAAGATTTGTACCCACATTTTATTTCAATAAAAGGAAATCATAAGTATCAATGACACAAGACAAATATTTCAGCTAATTGTCACCCAATTCCATTAAAATTACAGAATTTCAATGTTTTCGAATGAAAGATTTTTTAATGACTGGCAGAAAATGTTTTTCGATTATGAGCCAAAGCATTTACTGACACATTAATGCATGAATAACATTTTATAAGAGGAAATTTTTATGACTAGCAGGCTTCATTTATTTATTTATTCATAATTCTGACGACTCCTTGAAAAAATGACTTTCTTCTAAAAACGAAAAGATCTTCAGAAAATATTAAAAACCATTGGCATCGTTCTTTTACTTGATTTGCCACACATTGCTATTGCTTTATGTATAATTAGAGATTTTTAAACAACTGAATAATGCTTATCAATCTCCTTGGTGTGTCTTCTTTTTTTAGTTATCATAAAAATTAGAAACATTTTTTGTGAGGATTTGAGATAAATGAATTCAGAAGAGAACTTCACTTGGGATAATCCCTTTCCTTTATGCCTGACTAATGAATAAAAGGGTCGAAATCGTACAAGAAATCGCATTTTTGATAGTACATAGAGAAGTTAGCTGTACTTTTAATAAAATTTAGTTCTTACAACTGATACCATCTTCACGAAGAATATTACTATTCATGATAAAATTCTAAAATATATGGCATTTAGTTTTAAACTTTTAGCTTTAAATTAAAGTGTCACTATTATTAATCTTATAAATAAAAATGAAATTCTGTTTGTTTGTTTGTTTGTTTGTTTGTGGATTTGAGTTGTATACAAATCCACAAAAATGGACCTATCAGCCTGAAATTTTGCACAGATATGTAAAATAATATAGAATAAATCATAGTCCACTTTAAAACTTTGAAAGTCCACCCGTTCCCGGAATTTAAGAGATTTTTTATGCTCTCCACGCAAAAAGCTTTCCGTAATTGTTGTGAAAAAAGTGTGAAATAAGGATCGTGGTTGCCATATGTTGCGATTTTGCCGAATAAGATGTTTTAAATTCTCAAAGTAAAAATAAAAGAATAATAATGATTTTTTTTTTTTGTTAATTTATATTCGTAAGGTTATATTTTTTTTTAATTATAATATCGTGTGCATGGGAAATCGGAGCAGGAATGAAATGTTTTATACGCAAAAGAATAAGAATTGAAGATTTCCGAGGCTAATATGTTAAAATTTTTTAGTTTGGCGAAAAAATAAAATGGCTCAAATGCCGAGAAAGTGAGTTCTAGCGGTTTGCACAGTTTCCGGCTAGGCGCAATTTACTGAGAGCTTAGGGAAACGGATTTTTGAAAACAAGTGCAAAGGTTTTATTAGAATACAGCGTTAAATTTTAATGATCCGTGCGAAAATAATGCAGTTATTAAGGGATTTCAAGCGATCTATCTTCAGCATTCTCGCGATTTTGAGGAGGATTCTAACGCTTGGCGCTATTTATCGTAATTTAATCGTCTGCTATTTGGGTTATGAATACACCTGCGTATAAGTTTTTGAAATTTTCATTCAGTTAGAATTGTGCATTTTTCTGAGCAGCTTTTCTGCATCTAATGTATTACATCCAGAAAAAAGGATATTAGAAATATCAATTTTAATTTTGTTTAATCACACTCATGAATAATGATACACTTTCCAACTTAATGAAAGAAGGAACGAAAATAGGGAAGACCCATGGATTATAACTCTTTTTATATATAGCACTTTAGTGCGTATTTAAAAATCTGAAAGTGTGTCAGATTTTCTATGATTCTAGCGCTTGGCGCAATTTAATGAGAGGGTATTTTTAAAAACAAGCGTAGGTTATCTTATAAATAAAAATGAAATTCTGTTTGTCAATTTGTTGATTTGGGTAGTATACAATTCCACAAAAATGGACCTGTCAGCCTGAAATTTTACACAGATATGTAAAATAATATAGAATAAATGATAGTCCACTTTAAAACTTTGAAACTCCACTTAAAAACGTTTTCTTCCTGAATGGTTCTCTTAATTTCCGTTCCCGGAATTTAAGAGATTTTTTATGTTCTCCACGCAGAAAGCTTTACGTAATATTAACCCCTGTAGTGAAAAAAGTGTGTGAAATAAGCATCTTGGTTGCCATGTGTGGAGATTTTGCTGAATAAAATATTTTAAATTCTTAAAGTAAAAATAAAATAATAATAATGATTTTTTTTAGGTTATTTTTTTAATTATAATATCGTGTGCGCATAAGAAATGAGAGCAGGAATGAAATGTTTTATACGCAAAACAATGAGGATCGAAGATATCCGAGACTAATATGTAATTTTTTTTAGTTTGGCCAAAAAAAAAAAATGGCTGATAGGCCGATTTTTAGAGAGTGAGTTCTAGCGGTTTGCACAGTTTTAGGCTTTTTGGCGCAATTTACTGAGAGCTTAAGGGAATAGCATTTTTGAAAACAAGTGTATTGGTTTTCTTAGAATACAGCATTAAATTTTAACTATCCGTGCAGAAATAATGCAGTTATTAGGGCATTTCAAGCGATGTAGCTTCAGAATGCTCGCTAATTGAGTACATTGATTTAACTTGGGGGAAATCCCCCAAATTTCAGAAAATTGAAATCTTCGCATTTAGTACATCGAGGTAACGATGAATAAAACATGTTATAGTTGATAATTTAAAAAATGCGGCTGTATTAAGGGATTCCACTTTTCAAATAAATGCCTGGCGGTCGAACCATTTCCCATTTTGATTGCTACTAAGTCAATGCTTCGAATGATTCCCTGAAAAAACTCTTGCAAAATGGCGTATGCTGGCACTTTGGCGAGGCTTAGATTTGAAACTGGATTTTACTTGAGACTGGTATATACGTATAATAAGACTGGTTATAGATAAAAACGAATGTTGGTATGTGTGTAGGAGGTTGAAAAACTGCAGCACCGTTTCACCGATCAAGATGAAATTTGGTTCACCTAAGTCTTTTATCATGGAGAAGGTTTTTATGCTATCCGTTTTCCTCTAACTTTTCACTAGGTGGCGCAGCAGAACGTCGAATTCTATTCCGTTTAGCCGTTTGCTATGCGATTATCGTCCAACCAATTTCGATGAAATTTGGTACACGCGAATATTAGAACACGTAGAATATTTTTCACTATCCATTTGCTGTAACTTACCGCTAAATAGCGCTGCAACGCATCAACTTCTATACCGTTCGACTGATCGGCATAAAATTTTTTATACTTACACATTTGAGAACGAAGAATATATTCTAACTGCGTTACTTTTGATGTTACTCACCACTAGATGGCACTGCAATGCATTAATATTTTAACTCGCCACTAGATGACGCTGCAGCAGGCCAAATTTTTGACCATTCAAACGGAGGCTATGAAAATCTGTATACATAGCTATTTGAACAATGACAATATTTTGGCGTTATCCATTTTGCTATAACTCGCCACATGACGGCGCTGTAGCAAATCATTACTTTAATTAACCACTAGATGGCCCTGCAGTGTATCACTTCTTGACTGTGCGAATGATCGCTATGAAAATAGGTATACATAGATATATGAACACGGGGAAGAGTTTGGCACGATCCATTTTCCTATAACTTGACACTAGATGTCGCTTCAACACATGAACTTCAAGACTATTCAGCCGATCGTCATGAAAATTCGTATACATCGATATCTGAATGCGAAGAATATTTTTGCCGTATCCGTTTTGCTAAAACTCGCCACTAGATTGCGCTACGCCGCATCGCCTTCTGCACCGTAAAAATGATTGCCTTGAAATTCAGTATGCATGATTATTGAACACAATATAACGCGATATCCATTTTGCTATATCTCTTTATTACAATAAATAGTAATCACAACTAATATTAATATCAAAAAGTCCATTCATTCCCGTGCGAAGAACGGGTACTTCAGCTAGTATATTATAAAAACTTATCTTTTATATCTTAACAATACGCAACACTCCAAAATGCAGTGATAATAGAAGTAGATGTATTGAAGAAAGTGAGACTTCTAGAAGTTAAAGGACCTTTTACGACATCGTTTGCTGCCAACAGCATAAAAGTTCGCCCTAGAAAATCTACATTTTGTTACCTTAGAAAAAATTATCCACTCCTATTTACTCGATCCTGAAACCGTCAAAAACTAAAGTCCACAAACAATGTAAGCGGCTCCATCACTCAGCCAAAAACTGTCACACATTTTTCTTAATGCATACTGTGCAAATCAGGCTGACTATAGACTGCTTATTATGAAATTAACCCACGCAAGCGCAGCCCACAATTACTGAATTAACTCTTCATACTCAGATAATTTCTCTGCATCATTTCATGCCATCAAACCAATTAGTTCAGACAGGAATGAAAGCAGCCTGTATGTAAAGTGACGTCACTGACTGTAGGTCGGCAGGATCGTGCTTTGAAGTCGTGTTCTCGATCACCTGGTCGACTTTTGGCCTTCCAAATCCGTATACCACCTGCCGGTGGCACGCTTTTCAATTATTTAACATAACGATTACAACAGAGTGCTCACACTTCTTTATTCAACCCTTTCGTGGCAAGGGCGTATTCAAACAATCACGTAGTGATGACATGGAATGGAGCGTTTTTTAAATGCACGTTCAGATGAGAGATTTTTCATTCGTGTTAGGTTATTGTTATATCGGCACGTCGTTCTGATTGTTTAATCTACTTTTAATAAATCCACATTTCGGTATCGTGATATAATTTATTTATTTATTACTAGCTGCGTGCCCGTTCTTCGCACGGTAGGAAACGAAAAATTTCCTCACATGTGTCATTCGAATTAATTCCAGTGATGTGGAATCTAGAAAAAGCAAAATTATTTCACTCTTGACTTAAAATTTGCGTCATATATGTAATAACCTGAGATCATTGCAATATAATGACACACACACAAAAAAAAAAAAAAAAAAAAACTATGTCAGCGTCATTCGGTATCAAAAAAGTGAAAATGGACCGTTTGCAGTGAACTTCTCACTTTCAAAATGTCTTATTTCCTCAGACATGCTGTCATTTAGGTTCACGTTTTAGCGTTAAATACCTCAGACACTACATGAAATGGACATTTTTTTTTTAATTTTAAAAATACGTCACCCTCTCTTGCAACCCTTTACAAAAAGAAAAGAGATAAGAGATAAGACTGCGCTATTTATAAAGGCTTTAAAATTGTTTTTCTAGATTATGCAGTTTAATTTTTCTTCTCACAAATAAATCCAGTATTTATAAAAGGAAATCGAGCCAAGCAAAGAAATCGTCTGCTCGCGGGACCCGTTTTTATTTTTTATTTTTTTCAACTGGCAATTTTAATCATTGTTACTGTATCCATGACAACCAAACCGCAAGATATCAAACCGAAACTCATAAGCAGGTACTACTGAAATGAAAATCCTTCTTTACTTAAAAATTCGTAAAAATTCTCCTAATTTATATTTTCCCCCCGTTCTTCTTTTAAAAGTGGGCGAATTGTGTGCTCCGTCTTTTGCCCAAATATAAAAAAGTTATGATAGATAGAATTCAAGATGCAGCAGTTTTAAAAATATTTTTCAAAAGTCAGCGTCAAATTTAATTTTATTTGAAAAATTCCCAAAAATCTGCAAATTATGTTACACAGTCCGAACAAATAGTTTTTAAAAGAAAATTTTCTCCTCTATACGATGATGTAAATATCGTTTTCATGCGAGCGCAATTACCGCCGTTATTATGTATTACGCAAGAAAAATCGCTAAAAATCGGACAAAACATAAAATAAAACATTTTCTAATTCGAATTTCGAAAAAATCGCTTCGAGGTGTGTCGAGACCCGTCTTGGAGAATTTCCGTACAAAATTTGGTAGGTCTACGATCACCCGTTTCGGAGCTACGCGAGACACAGACAGACAAACGGACAGTTTACACTCTGTTTTATTTATATAGATTATTATTTTTTTTTATAAGACAGCTTTACCATCCGAATTATTTTCACTGAACCATAGAAATTTATGCATGTTCTTCACTAACCGTGGTCTTTTTCCAGAATACCTACACAGGTTTAATAAATCTTCATCACAATTATGCAAGTGCAACAACTGCAACTACGTACTTAGGTTTCTCAGTTCTTCACTCTTTTAGAAGTTGTCCATTATTTCGAAAATATACAGTTAAAAAGTCTCCTGAACAAAATTATGAAAAATGGGCAGAATATGTTTTAAAGAATAATAGTCTTAAAAATAAAATTATTAATGGAATAGATGAACTTTAGAATAATCAAGTTAAATACATTTACCTACCTACAAAAGAAAAAGCCATTTTATCAAGAGATTTAAATTGATAATTGAGAACGAATTATATCCTGTTTGTTACCCCCCCCCACACACACAGACACACTATGTCTTGAAAAATTCGACTGGAAAGGAGAGGAGAGAGAGAGAGATTATGTTTTAAATAAAAATAATCGTCTTCGAGAGCTCAAATTATATAAATATTCTGTTAAAGTTGGCAAAGAAATCGTTGAAATTGGTACAATACAATTATTTCAGAAAATATCGCACACTATTCATTCATGAAATGATTTTAAAAATGCTTCAGGCATAAATATTCGAGTGCATCTATGTATTTTTAATAGCTGTAGGTTAGCTCCTGAGAAATTTCAGAAGAGCTTCACAGTTACTGTGTGTTAACTCGATCAAATACAGGAAAGAAATATTAACAATAGTGATGTTTTCTGTCATAGATAGAATGTTTCTCCTCCACTATAGAACTTTAGGAGACACTTATGCAATCTTTAGTTGCGGCATTCAAAAAAATAAGGAAAATCTTATTCGAAGAACTTAGCTAAAACTTTTTGAACACAAGAACTGTTGAATTTTACAGGCTATAGATAAAGCGGACATTATAAGACATTTACAAAATATGAAGAAACAAAGTATAATATACCGAATTTCAAATCTTTTTCAGGAACAACTCAGAAATAAAGAAAATTTAATTAGATAAAATATTGTTAAACCTCGTTCATTTATTAACATTATTTTTTAATTCGACTTTTTACGGTTTCTCTCTATTCTAAAAAAAAGTAAAGGCCGCTGGCGCTGTAAATATCTTGTGGACCTATCTCCTCCTAAACCCTAGGGATTTGAGTTTCGACTAAGGTGCCCACAGATTCGAAAAATTCTGAGGAACCTGCTAAGCTGATTTAAATTTCGAAAATCGAATTATTTTAGAAGATATTAATAAAAAACTGAAAAAATAAACAGAATAGTTGCCAGATTTGGCATAAAATCATTCATTCCTTTGCAACAAAGCGTTTCCAAGCATCTAGATTCGCGTGATATTTACAAAGTTAACACAAAAAGCCTAATAACTTCTTCACCGTTTGCACGATCCGCTTGAAAATTTTCATGATCATGTATAAAAATATAGAAAACAATCTGAGCTTCTTTAAAAATCTGAAAATCCACCCGTTCCCTCCTTTTTAAGCAATTTTTCGCTATTTTCAGCACCATTTTATTTCCGAGAGTCAAAAAAGTAAATCATTTGCGTGACAAAATTACCCTTTTCAAGTGAATATGACGTCATACAATTTGGATTCAAATTCGTTTAAAAAAGCTTTTCCAGATTACACAGTTTATTATCATTTTTTTTCACAAATAAATCGTTTGCATGGACATGAGAATAGCTGTGTACACAAAACGAAATCTTACGATTGCGAAAAGATTCCGCGAGTTTCCAGAACAGCATGAAATTTAATTTGGGTATCTCTCTATTCTAAAAAAAAGTAAAGGCCGCTGGCGCTGTCAAAGCTTGTTGGCCTATCTCCTCCTAAACCGTGGGGATTTAAATTTCGACTAAGGTGCCCACAGATTCGAAAAATTCCGAGGAACCTGATGAGCTGACTTAAATTTCGAAAATCGAATTATTTTCTCTCTATTCTAAAAAAAAGTAAAGGCCGCTGGCGCTGTCAAAGCTTGTTGGCTTATCTCCTCCTAAACCGTGGGGATTTAAGTTTCGACTAAGGTGCCCACAGATTCGAAAAATTCCGAGAAACCTGACTTAAATTTCGATAATCGAATTATTTTAGAAGATATTAATAAAAAATTGAAAAAATAAACAGAATGGTTGCCAGATTTGGCATAAAATCATTCATTCTTTTGCAACAAACCGTTTCCAAGTATGTAGTATCACGTGAAATTGTCAAACATGAAGTAGAAATACACCCATTTTACGCCAAAATAAAAACTACATGAAATAAGTAACTCAAAATGTGTCACACAAAGTTGACAATTTTCAAATAGTAAGTTCGCTTAAACAACAGGAGTTTAGAATTAGCGATTATCCGTTTTTCCAAAACAGAATAACTAATATCTTGAAAATGAAAAATAATTAAAATGCAAATTATTTTAAAGCCGGTTCGGTCCAGCTGTATTATTTGCTACCAGTAGAAATATTTGGCGGCGTTACCTATGCCATTCTAGCAGTGACAGTTCACTTTGGATATTTGCTAACGCGACGAGATGGTATAATTCGTGGTGCTAAGTACGCCAATCTGCAAACGATTATGTAAATGAAAATATGGATAACGGTTTTCCGGTAACCTTAAATGAACAGTAATTATAGGTTGTGAGCATGTGTAAATCGCCAAATAATGAAAAGTCGCCATTGGTGGCAAGCTATCCTATCTGTTCCGTAGCTTTTATTAACTTTGCATGTACGCAAGTCGCCAAATAATGAAAAATCGCCATGGGTGGCAAATTCGCAAGGTGTCCAACAGGTTTTACATTATTAAAAATACGGCTGAAACAGATGTTCTGATTTTATTATGCTTTAGCTCCTAATTAATATAACTTTTGAATGGTAACATTAAATATCATTGTGTTTCTGAGGAGTGCAAATAATTTTTCCAGCGATTATAAGAGGAGTCCGCACTCCAGGTGGAGTATAGCTCAGGACCCGTACAACACGGATTCCCATAACAAAATATCTTCCGTGTTATGAGGGGGAGGGGATCTACTGTAGTGTGAAGTTTAAATGTTTATATACCAATGAACCTGCAAGAACCAAGCAATGTGTAGCTCAGTAACATTCTATCTGATCCCATCTTCGGGTTTTGTCTGTTTAAATTATGTCTTTTTTACGAATAAGCCTTATTAGGGGCCGAATGCCTCATATTAAAAGCGAGCGTAGCGAGTCTGGGGGCCTTGGCCCCTAGTTAACTGTAAGAAATAACATGATTTTACTACACAATTTTATATAAAAATAAATATAGATTAAAGTGATCCCTTAAATTTTTATCTCAGTGTAAACATACTTACTTCGTAATTCTTTTATCATGATAATATTTATTATACTTTATTGCCATGTCCTAAAATCATAGCGAAAGAATTAAATCGTAACAAAATCTAAGAAAATACACTTTTCTTCTTGAGACCAAAAATAACTACTAAAGTACCCGATAGATTCAACATAAAATACGGTAAAACATTTTGAGGCTCCCACTAGGAAGAAGAAAAGTCCCAGGTAATTTATCAACATGATATATTCAATGTGTGTTACTGTTGCGAACGGCCTGAGTTATTTTTTCTTTGGGATTTCTTTCGTCAAATAGTAGATTCAATGAAAATACAAAAAGCGCTTTATAAAAAGGCTCAGTAAAAGAGTAGTAGATAATTTTTAGATTTTTATATCCTTGAAAATGCAGTTCAGTTCTAGACAAAACAAACGAAAAGAAGAAAATGCTCAAATGCAACATGAGTGTTTTTCATGAGCTTATGCAAAGTATTTTATGATATAATAATAAGGAAATTATTTCAGTTTCAAAAGAAAAAAAAAGGGGGAAATTGTGAAAACGGAAAAATAGGTTAAAATAACAATTTTTGCTTTTCATATGTATTTAGATACCCGAACTTTCAGTCAAATAATATAAAGTTTTTACACGTTTCCTCTCTCTCAATTTTAAGAGAAAGCATTTAAAAAAGTAATTATGAATTGTTTTCTAGAAGTTTTAACGAATGAAAATTATGTACTTAGCACATCTATACTATTAAAATCTGTGCGCGTCTGTGTGTGTGTGTGTGTGTGTGTGTGTGTGTGTGTGTGTGTGTGTGTGTGTGTGTGTGTGTGTGTGTGTGTGTGTGTGTGTGTGTGTGTGTGTGTGTGTGTGTGTGTGTGTGTGTGTGTGTGTAGCATCATCTCCTCCTAAACGGCTGGGAGTTGAGTTTCGATCGAGGTATCCACGAATTCAGAAAATTTCGAGAAAGAACCTCCGCTAATTTAAATTTCTAAATTCGAATTAGTTTAGGAGATATTGATAAAAAACCCCATCAAAAACGCTAATTTTTGCTCTCCGCAATTCCGTGATTGTAACTCCTGTAGTCAAAAAAGTGAGAAATAAGCATCGAGGTTGCCATGTTTGGCTATTTTATTAAATTATTTAGACTCCTGCAGTAAAAATAAAACAATAATGATTTTTTTCTGTTTAGATTATTTACAAAGTTATTTTTTAATTAAAATATTGCGTTCATGTTAAATCAGAGCTGGAATTCAATGTTTTTTATGTGTAAAAGAATAAGGGACTGAGAGATTTCCGAGACTAATATGTATATTTTTCAGTTTGGCCGAAAAAAAAATGGCTCATTTGGCGATTTTGAGAAAGTAGTAGGTTCTACCGATTTGCACAGTTTTGGGCTTGGCGCAAATTACTGAGAGGGTAACGAAATAGTATTTTTAATAAAAAGTATAAGTTTTACGGCGCTATACTTCGATTTTTCATACAGAAATAATGAAGTTATTAAGGCGATTTTAAACGATCTATAGAATTTTCACCAAATTAAGTAAACTGGTTTAACTTAGAGGAATTCCGCCAAATTTCAGAAAATTGAAATTCTCGCATTTTGTACATGGTAGTTAACGGTGATTAAAACCCGCTATAGTTAATAATAATTTAAATAACTGCTACTTATCAATAATAAGCCTGCATTAAATTTTGGCGATCGAACCATATAAATGATAAATAAGTATTTCCCATTTTGATTGCTGTTAAATCAATGCTTCGAATGATTCCCTGAAAACAAAAAAATCTCGCAAAATGGTGTATGTTGGCATTTTGGCGATCGAAGTACTGTGTAATAAATAATTGATTCTTATTTGTTAAAGCAGCGCTACGGAAGTTTCTTTTACTAAAAGCTGTTAGAAAGGCGTAATTAATACTGTCTAATATATTTTTTGTTTTACGAATTGAAATGTGTGTTGATTCCTACTTTAGTACATTTCTTAGCAAAGTTGGCGAAAAATATTCAAATGTAGTGCAGCTCTGTACGTATTATTAATTCCATTCCACAATTGAGATGAGCCCATGTCACTAGCGTATGCATAGATATTTTTTTTTAAATTCCGCCAAACAAAGTATTGCGTATTGCCTTTAGTGTTAAGTTTAATTTGTAATTTGAGCTATTTGACATCGACTGGTGGCGTTAATTACGCCAATATGGCAGTTCTAGCAAAGGAAACATAGATAACTCATTTCGTGTTCTGTTTTTAACATTGCTATAGTTTCCGTAGCAACGGAATCCATTGTTGCCACTTGAGTTGTTAAATTTAACAATTAAGTGAAACCACTCCTTTCTACAGCTTTTAAGACTCGAAAAAGTGAATACGCATCAAACGTGAAACAAATAGAACTTGTAACAGACTTGAGCTTTAAAAATAATCGAAGTTTTCATACAATTCTACATATCTTTAATTTTATTTCCGTCGCGTGTGGGTGTCATTTTTTACGTCATTTTTGCTTTTTTGCTGGCAGATTATCCGGAGCAGCACATAACCTCTAATGTATTTGCTCTTCCGGACATAAGCAAGAGCGTATGTCCGGCGCGTATTTGTGTAACCCCACGAATCGGTGTCATTTTTAGAATTCCGATCCTGATATGATCATGATGAGAAAAAAAGATGAATTATATGCAAGCAGGAGTAGCCAAAAATTTTTCATGGGAATGTTACGGGAGTGAAGAATATACATTTTGTATGGCAAAAAAAACTACGCATGGGGGGGGGGGGGTTGTGACCCCTATCCCCTCCTTGGCTACGCCACTGTACGCAAGCATCAGTTGTCACGTCATGAAATACCGTCGTAGATGGCAATCTCCGAAGTTGTTCTGAGGGTTATACAAAATTAAAAATTTTACTTTTAGTAAATTTTACTTTTGATACAGCTCGGATATTTGGTTTTAATACATTTCGGCCACCAAGGTGAGATAAAATATTACTAAATACGGCAACCCAGAATTTTCTTAACTATTGAATTTGACACTATGCAACTACAGTAGATTCCCTATAACACGGTTGATACGTTCCGTGTTATAGGAATCCGTGTTGTACGAGTCCTGCGCTATACTCCACCTGGAGTGTGAACTGCGCGGTATAATCGCGGCAAAAGTTATTCGTGCTCAGTAAAAATGCAATGATGTTTGGTGTTGCCATTCAAAAGGTTTGTTAATTACAGGAGCTAAAGCATCATATTATCAGAACATATGTCTCATTTTACCGTGTTGTACAGGTCTCTTTTAACGTGTTACACGAAAACGATCGTAATGTTTTCGTCGTGTTCTAAGAATTCGTGTTGTAGACCCATGTTATAATGAGGTCAACTGTAATCTGTAAAAAATGAAATTAGTTATTTATTTAGCGCGAATTGACAGTGAGATAAACGTCACGTGTAACATAACTGCGCTAATGCATTGTCCACGCTTTGAAAAGTGCAAGATAAAATTGTTGTCAACATCATGTAATGTTATTTATGTGGTATATACTATATACTAATGCTATAAATTAAATCATATAATTCTTTAAGAGAATTATATGATGTAGAAATCAGGCATTTTTCGAAAGAGAAAAGTTTTGTCTGCATACCATAAAGTTCTATCTTTTTTGATCGCCAGTCACATTGACGTAGTTTTTGTGTCATGTTGCAATCGTCTGAAATTTGCACTCATACGTCAACTTTCAGTTACGATTCAAGTATTTTTTCACGTTTTGAGATTCCGCATTACTGGGTTTAATTCGAATTATATATGTGTAAGGAAAATATGCGTTTCCCACCGTGCGGAGAACGGGTACGCAGCTAGAATATTTTTAAAATGCGAATAATGTCATTGGCACACATAAAAAAATTCGTCATATGTAATCAGTTGTATTACACATTTTCTAAAAAATAATTAAAAAACACTTTAAGATTTGTAAATGTTATTCTCAATTACATAATACAGAACGTAAATTTTAAATATTGAAAAAAATTATCTGAAGTGTTTAAGGAAAAAGACACATTCATTAAAATAAATGGAAATTTAAATTTGCATTGAGGACAAATAAGATCTTAAAATATTTTCACTGTCCATAAAAGTGTTTGATGTTTCTAATTGTACAATATACATATATTTTGCACCTAACATAATATATTAACTTACCCTAAAACGTGTCAACAATTTTAATTTTCATAGAAAAACAGTTACCTAAAGAAGAGAAAAGTTACAATTATATATAATCTGAATAGCAAAGAAATAAAAGTTGCAAACATTAAAAAGCAACATCAAAAACAACTCAATTGCATTGCTTACGCTGAATGTGATACCGTTAAAGTAAAATTACTATTCTTAAGAATACACGAATGTAACTGATACTCAATGAAAAAAACCAAAACAAACTACAATGAAATAGTATTTACAAATTAGTTTCAAAAAGCATAATGATTCAGTTTACTGTAGGAGGTTTACGATACAAACCTCCTACGAACAAAAAATTCCCAACATAAAAAGAAAATACGTTCTGCGTACATTAAACAGAAAAATCGTCCGTTTGTGATTGCAAATCTTCATTCGATAAGCTTAAAATTTTCACAAACAGGCAAAAATATGAGTAGGAAATCCGTTTTTTAAAATTCTTAAAATTTATCATTGTCGACAAATTTTAGGAATTTGATAGTATTTTGAGAGAGAGAGATTTTCATTAAAAATCTGCAAAAGGTTGGCCACTAGAGATGAGTTTAGGCCCCTTTTTTAAAGCCCGGGGACTTTTAATTCGAGTCCGCCCGAGCGAAATTATTTAAGTCGAAGCCCGAGCCCGAAATTTCAGCTAATATATAAATAAGAGTCAATTACTTCATTGACAGAATGTCATAAATTTTGCCATTTGAGCAAACTAAAGACAAATATGATAGAAAACTCTTAATGCACTTTCTAACTCTTTATATTAAAGTTTATCAAATAATAATAATTAGCTTATTTCTGCAATGAATCCCTTTTTAACCCTTTAACCCGCAGTGTTCCCGCTGTGGGAACACCAAACTCTGACGTTTTGATTGTTGCCAGTCACGAAAAGATTTGATTTCTATAAAAATAGTTGCGGGTGACATAGCTCCCGAGAATCCTTTACTTTTTAGCAAGTCATTTCTCGTCAAAAAATGGTCACGATTATTTTTAACAGCACTGACATCTGCTGAAAAATGGAAGAATGCGAGAACAGCTGGATAGATTGCCGAATGCTGAAAAAAGGGCAGCCGTTGCCATCGCTCGACTTAACTACCAGCAAGATGGCGGACGATTTTTTGACGACAGCTGGCTGTGCGGCACAGCCAGCTGTTTTTTAATGTCGTCAAAAAAGGTCTCTAGATCTGTGGCACGCGATGAACGTTTCAATCGTCCGCCATCTTGCTGGTAGTTAAGTCGAGCGGTGGCAACGGCTGCCCTTTTTTCAGCATTGGGAAAGGGTTGCGCCTCAAAGGGTTAAAACCTGTTTACAAGGAGTATGTACAATAAAGGAGAAATTTCTCAGGAGACCAACCCGAATACAATCATTAATTTTGGAGCCCGAGCCCGGTTCGGTCCAGGGCTCGGGCTGAGACCATCTCATTTCTATTGGCCACCCCTACATTAGACTACCATGTTTGAAAGTGTGCATAACATACATACATTTAGGAAATACGTGAAATTTATGGCGCAATGTTTTATAATAAATATATAAGTAAAATGCATTCAACTGTACAGGTAAACAGCTATATTTTACAGCATAACATTACGTATTTCATAGAAAATCCTCAAAACCTCATTAAATGAACGCCAGTGGAGATTTATTAGAAGGAAAGAAAAAAGTATCATTTTTCAAACTTCTGAACACGATACATCAATTGACCTGGAAATAAAATGTCCGCCGAAACCTTCTTCTTACTCATACAGCTTTTTTTTATTATTCTTACAGGTGTAAACTTCGATTATAAAACGGAATCGTAAAACACCGACCCCAATATCGAGAGCCTGAGAAACGTGAAACGCGCGAAAAGCTCAAACAAAACCCAACCCCGCAAAATCAACTGAAGAATCGGGAAACAAGATTAAGAGATCGGCAAGCAAACAATCTCAAATATCTAGTCACCAGATGGTGCAGAGCAAACAGAGAGAAGAATTCGAAATGAAGTTACTTTTTTTTGCTCTTTTAGCCTTCTTTAATCGGGATATATCTTGTATATGTGTTAGATTTTGAAAAATTATAACCCGTGAGGCATACTTAATTGGCAAAATGCATTAAAAAACTTTAAGCTAACATATGGGGAGGGGGGGAACCCAGGGTTTTAGAATATAGTATTTTTATTTAATTGTTGACTAGGGTAAGGTGAGGTTATATGAATATGAAAACAAGCATTTAAAAAAAATCAATTTCTGTTTTCTTAGCCAATAATATTAAACATGTTAGCCAATAATATTAAACATGCAACATTTTTGTTTTCCTTTATAGCAGGTATGGGCTACGTTTGAAAAGCTGCGGGCCAAATTTTAGGTTGTTAGCGAAGACCCAGGCCAAACTTCAGGATGTTGACAAAGTCAGGGGCCGTATAATTGGGATTTATTTGGGATTTTGAATGGTTAATATGGGGTTTTGATACGTTCTGCGGGCCGGTGGTTGCCCATATGTGCTTTATAGCAATCCATTCATATCCTTCATGCCTGAAAACAATGTTATTACTGCGTTGGTTTTAAAGGTAAAAATATTAAAATTTATTTAAAGCTATTTTTTCCGTGGAGTTGATAAAATGAGTAGCAGATGGGATAAAATGAACAATATAATAAAAAAAAGCCAAAATATTTAATATACTATCGAATTTCATTTATTTCCTATCATGACCGTAACGATCATTAGAAAATCTCTCGATGTTACATCTTTCCAAGTGAAATGTTATACAAAGTGCAACTAAAGACCAATTAAACACGGTCATTATTCGGAATGTTACTGATAATCATAGCATGGCATTATTACACTGATAAAAGCTAATCTCAACACTGATGTCGTATTAATGGGATTAACGATAACTAACACAATCATTCCCTTGTTACTGCTTGTGACGAACATGACCAAACGTGACATAATCCCAATTTTGCTGCTAACATACATGACGTGCACTTAGAGATTACTTAGCTATGTTGAATCAATTCAATAAAATAAAAATAAGAAATAAGCTCAATTTCTTCCAAGTGGCACGCAAATTGTCAAATTTGTATTAAAGTTCCTTTAATATTCAAACAGAAAAACGCAAATCTGCTAACATTTATTTTTAAAATCTAAACTTTTGCCACAATCGTATATAATTTTATGTATTTCGTGCAAAGTTTATTTTGTGGTGAGTAAGCGTAGAGATTTTTTCTTATAAAAATTACTCCTAAATAATGCTGATCATAATGGAAGTACCGAAACTGTTACTGCATCTTAAACTGTACCGCGCCGACCATTCTCAGCGCCTGTGTGCAAAACAAATGAAGCGCCCCTCAGGGTTACTACCTGCCCACTTACCCAACCACACACACAAAAAAAAAAAAAAAAAAAAAAAACGCTTTTGAACTTACTTTATTTTTACTATTGTTTGAACGTAAAAAGCGTAATATTATTTGTTAGATACTAGAGAACTAAATAGTCTAGCCAAATAATGAACTAAATAACCTTCTTTTTCAACAAACATATTTAATTCGCAGAAGGGCTCGAAATAAGTCTTGGCAACTACTAAAAATACCGTGAGACTAGCCCTAATAGCCTCGATGTTCAATAGCTCTCGAGGCAAGTTTGCTTTCGAGTATTTAAAACTTTGTTTCTTCCAACCTCAGTTGTATTTTAAGGTTACATATAAAATTACAGATTTTTGTTGCAAGAAAAGTGAAGCCTTTTTGTCTGTTTGTTCTTCTCATTGCATTATTGATTGCATATTGTTAAAGTTAAGCGGAAAAACTGCAACTGCTATTTATAGATATTGCGAAATTACGAAAGTGTTTTAGATTTTCTTTTCTTTTTTTTTTCTTTTCTTTTTTTTTTTTTTTTTTTTTTTTTTTTGAAACCTTCCACAACCCAACTTGTTACGCATCTTCGTTCGACCCTATTAACCGTACCCTTCCTCTATGACCTTAACGCGTTCTAACCTGATTTTTCTTTGAATTAAAAATGTTTTCTTTTGATAATGGATACTTAATTTGTAACTAAAATCTAAATATATAATCCCGGTTATTAAATTTTCGAGGATTTTTTTTTTTTGTGTGTGTGTGTGTGCGTGTGTGTACACATTAGGATAGGACTCTATCCTGTACAACACTAGGTGATTTTTGTGTCCTCAAGTTGTAAAAGGGCTAATCTAAAGGTTTTTTTTTTCTTTCTAATGGCCGAGTCAACGTCCTACTTGCATTAGACTTGACCCCTATGACTCTATGATAGCAGGATATGTTGGTCTGTTTCAGTATGCGGGCACAAAATAGGCAGACCAACGTTGCCTATATGAGTGCCCCCCTAATTTTCAATCAATTCCAGATGAGACACCTAACACTTGGATTGACATCCCCAGAGGTACCGTTTGACATTGGAGCCACGACAGATTTTACGGCCACCAGTGTTCCCTTTAGCGTACACAGTCTATAGCAGACTCGGTCGAAAGAGGAGTTCACCCTCTCAAGCACTGACCATACCGGTGCTGCTTCACTTTGAGTGGTCTAATGGGAACCGTGTTCAAACGACCGATTTGCTGCCGGACTAATCTAAATGTGAAAATAATTTTTCAGTTGATACAGAATGAGCTGCGATAACTATCCAGCCAATTCAAAAATTTATAAAATCTTCAATATTCTCATTTGTAGAACGTTTTTTTCCAAAATACTCTGCCAATGGGCAGGGCTAGTTCTTTATTACGTCATCCATAAACATTGATGATGAATATATTTGTTTAGTTTTAATTCAAAAAATTTAGAAAAAGAAAAAAGATAATTTGATATACTGCCCTTTAATACGACCATCCATTGGTGGTCACTTGAATTCGGCTGTTCGTTAACGGAAACAAAGGTGACAACCACTGCTCTTTCATTTCATAGGTAATGTTTAATCACTACAGCACAGTAAATATGAAGAAACATTGGGTTTATTCAAATCAATGTAAATTATTGAAATATTCCCAATTTTAACTTCCATCGTCAAAGATTTCATTTTAATAAAAGGTGCTGACAGTTTTACCACAGACTTACGAGCGCGTTACAGTTTTCCTAACCTAAGGGGCGCCCCTGAGTATCTGGCGCCTGTGTGCGCCGCGGCCCTGATCTTAAGATCTTTAAATTTAAAGTTAAAAAATAACTTTCAAACACTCATATACTACATAAAATGTAACAGAACAGACCGTTTTCAGCTGGTACTAAAGGTCAAACCCTTCTGAAGCCGAAAAACGTTCCTCCTTCTACAATGTCAGAAAGTGAGAGACGCACCTACAAAGGGTAGACCCTTTGTACCACCCGTAAAGGTCCATACTATTTGATTTTATACAGTATGCTCAACAAAGTCCCTTGCCACCCTCTTAACTTAAGAATGGCTGCTGCTTTATTCATAAAAGTGTTGGCTAGGCATAGTAAAGTAGCCATGTGCTACTGAATGAAGCCGCCTACGGCGCCGTCTGGTGGGAAACTGCACAGTTAGCATTCCTATCTCGAAAACGGAACGAGAAACCGGGGAAAAAGTCAATTAAAATGTTGTTCAGCACCACCTATTTATTAAGAAAATGCATCTTGAGTGCATTAATGTTAAAAATTGATGGCGTAAACTTCAAGACATAAAAACGTATTACTGATGTTTTTGCCAGCGTGCCACATTGTACAACTTCCATAGAGAATTGACCATGTCCCAATGACCCAGTGTCCATATCAGGCGCGTAGCCAGGAAAATTTTTCGGGGGGGGGGGGGAATATGCGCCTGGCAAAATTTTCGGGGGGGGGGGATATGAACTTATATGTGTATAAATAGACGAAATTTCATCACTAATCCAAAAATTTCGGGGGGGGGATATATCCCGATATCCCCCCCCTGGCTACGCCCCTGGTCCATATGTGTATTACTGCATACGGAAAACACTTTTAGCATGAAGGATAAATGACTTCAAGCGGCTGAGACGTCAAATCTCGTCCATTTCATTCCAGTTTTCAAGGCAATGCATCTATAATTTAAATTATTTATAACACCAAGGTATCCTAAAACATATTTCGATATTAAAGCTTAAAGGTATTTTAGGAGTTAACTTTTTAATAATTACAAATCTTCTTATCAAAACTTTATTTTTTAAATCATTTTAAAGCTGCATGAAAATTTTACCGTCTGAAAACAACTTTACATTACTTGCTCATTTCCAAGATGCTCAGAGGGTTAAGGTGTCTCTTCTTACTAAATCGATGATACTCAACAATATCGCACTTGACTTATTTCATCTCGGATCGTTTTTGAGACAAGAACCCTGCAAGTGGTTTCATTTTGTAGCGCATGGCTACTTTACTATACCTAGACACCACTTTCATGAACATAGCAGCAGCTGTTGCGATATTAGAGGGTGACCTTTAGTAGACATACTGAATATGTTTGTGTTACTTATAAAGTTCTTTTTTAGGTTTAACCTTTAAACACAATTTTTTTATTGCTCTTATTATGTTTAAATTTATTTTAACCGTTCTACCTTCATTCGTAGCTTTACCAACCCATTTAAAGGCACGCAGACGTACCGTATCAGTTACTTCTAAGAAAATGAGATACGCTAATCAAGTTCTCAAAAAAAAAACCGTTGCATATTTCTTTTCCCCAAATAAATATATATAAAATATTTTTCTCTGAAATATATACCACGGTTTGGGGTGAACAAGAAAAAAAAAATAAGAAAAATTTCTAATCTTGCCGCCAGTTCCAGGAAATAAATTCAATTCCATCAATTGACAATGAAAATATTTTGGACCATTTTCAAAAACCGCAGAAAATTCTTCATAATGCATTACACCGCACTCACAGTTGAAATTCTGTATTTTATATTTTTATCCCAGTCGTCGATCTGAAGGGAGTTAAATGATATTTCTTAGAAATTTTTTTTTTTTTTTTTTTTTTTTTTTTTTGAGTGCTTCAACAATACGCGTCTTTGATTCGCTGCAAAATTCCGAACTGTTTATTTTTGCACAATGCTTACTTATTTAATTGAAGTAACTTTTTGTAATCAGGTAGTGTTAAAATTGTGTGTTTTATATTTTTATCCAAGTCGTTGATCGAATGAGAGAAATTATATTTCCAGAAAAACGTTTCTTTAAGTGTTCCAACATCTTTGATTTTCTACGAAATTAGAAACCTATTATTTCTGACCAATGTTTAATGGAAACTTTTTGTAATCATAGTATTAAAATCGTACTTAATATATATTTCATGCGTAATAGAGGTTTAAGAGATTGTTTTAATGAAGATATGACTTACGCAGCAGCGTGGATTAAACTGTTCCTTGATTATATAAAGCTTTTTATTAATTTGGTCTGTGTATGTCGTTCTAGTTGAAAAATTTCTATACGAATTTTAACCCACTTCTTATAGTCTGATCGAGCTGAAACTTTGAATGCATGCTGAAACTCTGATGACACTGAGTACTGCTCTCTTTATATTTCGATACTCTTTTAAAAAGTTAAATAATTTTTTCCAAAAATTGTACTTTTTAGTATATATCAGCTCGTATGTCCCTACCTATGTTTATCAGACATTTAACTATTGATCAAACATTTTTATCTATGTACCATAGGAAAGTTCTTTCAGTTCTGAAAAAAATTGATAGTTTCGATTATCAAGCTTAAATTTTTAACTTTCAGGGTTTTTGGAGAACGATCAGTTATTGCCTTCAGTTTCTTTACATCTCGTGACACCCAAAAAAACTAATTCCACCTATTAGAAAATTCTACTGAATACGAAATATCCCTTCCTAAATCGTTTAATAGAAGAACGGTCAAAAATATAAAATATTTTTTTGACAAATTTTTCAATCAAAACCGGTAGAATCAAGCGGTAGGTATTACTCACGGCTGTTAGGAAAATCCTTTCCCCCCTTTAGTATGAAGTCATACCACCACAGCCGCAACGAATTACACCGCACTCGCTCAGTGCAGTAAAACTTCTTAAATCCGGAATCACGTGGATACAATAAGGTACATGCAGAGGCGTAGCCAAGGGAGGGGGATAGGGGTCATACCCCCCCCCCATGAAAAATTTCTGGCTACGCCACTGGGTACATGGTACTGTACATAGGAATAATACATATAAATTTCGCAGTAATCAATGCAGACAGACAAATTGAAATCTTAAACACCTTTTCAATTTTGTTAAAAGGTGTTAAAAACTGAACACAAATGCTGACTTTGTCTTTACGGAAAGTATAAAATATATCCTTCTTTGCAATTGGTATTAATTTTTCAGGTTACTTAAATGATTCAACCAGACAAAATCAATTTTACAGGTGTTTTTTTTTCTGTAATTAGGGCTAATTTAGCTCTCAAAACGATGAAAGTAACCAAGGAATAATAAACAAACATAAAACCTAATTGCTTTAGTTTAATTACAGATTTTTTTTCCTACTTTTTAATAGAGTGTGTATTATACACTAATGAATATGAACACTTAATAAAATTCATAGAGGCAAAGGATCAACGTCGTAATAAGTTAGCGTTTAAAGATATTTCGAATGTGGTTGAGCGCTAAGAAAGATCATGGCGAATTTTAAGAAATTGAAATCAACAAAACTCGGGCTAAAGCTACGGTTTAAAATTTCGAATTTCTATTTTCAGAATCAATCGGTATTTTTTTTTAAATGTAAAAAATAATAAAAACAGAATACTCATAATTTATATAAGAGACACTCAAAAACGCATTTTGAAACTTCTATGTGCAAATAACTATTTTATTGTACTTTTTCATTATTTTCTTATGGTTGTTGACGTAACAGCGGGACGACAGCCAAGGTTTCTGCATTGCACCAAAATACGAACAATAGTCTTGCCAGATTTTAATACGAACTATTATTTTCTCTAAGAATTTCTTACGTTAGACTTTATGTGGTGCTGAAAGTAAAGTGAAATATGCGGTTTTTTTTCCCATTTCAGTACTAGTAATACAAAGGTTTTGAACTAAAATCTTTTTTATGGTATTTTGTTTATTTTTCCTTTTATTAATTAATTTATTTTTATAATTTACTGATTAGATCGCATTGCCGAAGGAGAGATACATTTCAGACTACTTTTTACTCTAATCGGTGTCATTTGGGTTAATCATATGGGACCAAAAATAGTGCATTTTGATCTGAATTATTCGATTTGGCATAAACAGTTTTCTAATGAAATTTTTACAATTTGTAAACGCAGAACTAGGTTTTAAAATTTATTCCTGTTTTCGAAATTTAATAAATATATCCATTTTAATAACATAAAATATCTACACATAAATAAAAAATAAAAGAATTTAGCTCCCGTTTCTCGTAAGATAATGTTTTTAAAATATGCTGTAGAGCCAATATTCATATATCAAATTATAGCTAAATATTGCCTTTATTCTGTAAATCTCTTAATTTTAAAATTATTTAAACTTTAATATTTTTTAAAAATAAACATTTCATACAATTAATAAATTAAAATTTTTATGATTTTTCATGCAGTAAAAGAAAATCTTTAGGTCCCATGATCAAATCTGAGGTTCAGAGAATAAAGATCTATATATACTACCTACATATAAAATTGCATAACTTAATGTTGATAACTTTTTTTTTTAATCTTGTTGTGGAAAAGTGCAAAAATTGGAAACAGAAAATAAAGTTTCTTTGCGTTTAAAGGGAAGGTCGAGGTTAGCTTTAACGCTTTAAATTGTTGCGACGGTAATTTTCGTTCGATTTTGATGTGATTTGTTTTAAAATATTACTAACAGTCTGAAATAATTTTTTTCAAAAATCTACTTTTTGAATGTTCTAAGATACTGTGTCCCATTTAATCCGTAAAATATATAGATTTTATAAACCTAATATAATTCTTAAGTGTTATAATGCATAGAAATGTAAAAAAATAATCTTATAAACTCCTTCCAATGAAAACTGTTTACAGTTTCGGTTCGTATGCCTGTCAGTCCGTCTGCTGTGCTCTCACTGCCGTAAATATGCATAGATTTCCAGGAAATTCATATATGTTACTATACTAAATGGACCTGTTAAAAATAGTGCATATTTAGCATGATCAACTTTTTAATTATGACTGAGCAAAAAGCACAGCTTTATTCTTGGTAGTTTAAAAATTGCGCTTCATTTTTAACTGCGCACACGCTTAAAAAAAAGAACAAAAATTCACTCCTAGGGATTGGAAATCCAGACAAACTTGTCCCAGCTTCAAATCTTCTGGAGTCATCCTCGCTCCTCGGGGGGTAAAATTTAGCTCCTTTTTTTAATCGTGGAATTTTAATAAAACAAAAAATATATATCATTTAAAAAACCTCTGCAAAATAGTTTTTATTTGTGTTTATTATTAACTGAATCGAGAAGATGACATTTGCACCCCACTACGGGATACCGGGCATCTTTAAGTAATCCCTCCCCTCAGTCAATTGTGTACGAGAAAAAATCTTCCTGTGTACCATTTATCAAGAGAAACGCACATTACATAATGTCATGCATAAAAAGATATTTTAATTAATGAAAATTCAGTTATTGACAAAATAGATGACTTGTACTATGTGCAAGGAAATGTCCAGAAAATTATCACAGAGGAGACGTCAAGATCATTCTCAAAAGTTCCTCTTTTTCTGTCATTGTTACAATTGAAACATTAATGAAAACCTATTACAGTATAATAAACTAATATCTGTATGACAGTAAATTTTCATCATTATTTTTCATTTATAAAAAATTATGTTTAGGTAATAGAGTAAACATGTATTTATAGTCAGTTAAAATTATGTTTAGGTAATAGAGTAAACATGTATTTATAGTCAGTTAAAATTTAAACAAATGTGTTTATTTCAATGTTATAGAACATTTATGATACTTGTTGCATACTAAGTTTAATGACTGAAATGTCTATTTAAACTTCATTTTTTTTTCAACTTAACGTCTTTTTACAAAGCGGACATGTTATATTTCTTAAGTCAAAATTTAATTCTGTAATTCGCAGTGTGAAAAATGTGGGAGTTTAATTTAACTTTGCGGATTGAAATATTTTCCCAGGCAATAATAATCAAAAGCTGCAGAAAAACATTTATTAAACACACGTTGGAACTGAAAATTGTAGCATCTTTTTGAGAATAACTCAAGAATTGCACCAGACTTTCTTACTATGTCGTTAATGTTTCTCACAATTTCACCACTTGCTCTTACACCAAGCAACATTAAACTAAACAATTCACAATGCCGTCTTGAAATAAATGCCCCGTCTTTAGAATGGCAAGAAAATAGCAATAAATTAAACCGTGGCATAAAAGGGAAGAGAACCCGCTGCATTATTATTGCCAAGGAAAAGAAATAATAACAACAGCACGAAAACTTTCCAATAAAACTGCATCATTACAACGAGGTTTGAGAGGCGAAATTTTTCGGACGGTCGAAATTTAATGAGGCATTTAATTTCGAAAGAAGCAAGAGTGAACACGAGAAGGCGTTTGGCAAAGTCGCTAAAAGGAGGGAAAAATATTGTCTGAAATAATTAGTTCTGCTCCCTCAACTTCGGTGGCGCTTTCTCTTCTAAGATGTTAGAGTTTTTATTTATTTTTATTTTCGTCGAAAACTGTGCTAAGTTTCCTTTTAATTAGGGGAAAGTATTATTTTAAGACTGAAGATACGCAGTAGTGTGTGAGGGGTTCGTATAAGGCATTCATCTTTTAAAACAGCCTACCTGTCACACTTTATAATTTTTTTGCACTCAACCCATAAAAAAAGCTGTTACAGTTACATGTGACTAAAAAAAAGAAGGAAATACGGCTTCTGTTTTTCTTTTCCTTTTCTTTGCGTGTGTGCGTTGCTGTTATTATGACTTCAGTATTATGTTTTGTGTGTAATTTTAATAAGAATTTTACTAGCCCAGTATTTGGCTCAGTAGTAGTGTGCTCGCTTGTCACTATGGGTTCGATAGCCCTTCAACTACCGTCCTCAACCTGTCCGTTCGCATTGTTACAAAGACGCCCGACATTTTAATCAGTCGATTGAAAGTATTGACTTTTTTTTTTTTATACAGGGTGATTCCCTATCAGACTGATAAACTTTCAGAGGGTGAAGGGAGTACAGTGTAGGGATGCAACGGATATCCGGCAAACATACTGCATCAGGCCTATCCGGCGAATATGCCGGATAATTGGCAGTAGACGGATATTACAAAATCCGGCCTAAAATCATACAGGGTGAATCTAAACTCTTGGGCAAAACTTTAAAGGGTGATAGAGCACATAATAAGGAATCAGAATCACATAACAATGTGGGATCAAAAACGCAGTTTTCACTTACCCGGTAATACTCACTTTGTGAAAAGTATTGAAGTGTTCGTCTAATTTCTTAACCAAGTTTCATAGATAATAGGCTCGTCTCCAAACATTTCATCCATGAAATAAAATAGAATTTTTAAACTATGAATTTTAGTCTTCTGTTTTCGGAGAAAAATTCATTAGTTTCTGACGAACAATGGTCGGAAAGTGTTCTGTTGTTTCGGCACTTTTTCCAAAGTGATTATTAACAGCTGCATGAAGACGATGTTGCTCACCCCATATTGCTATGTGATTCTGATTCCTTATTATCTACCCTACCACCTCTTAAAGTTCTGTCCAAGAGTTTAGATTCACCCTGTATACAGAGATATAACATAAATAAAAGTAATAAATGAATAAATTTTAAAAACTGGAGTTATAAAAAATGCGAAAAAAACAATGTTGTGTGAAAATATTTTATTTTCAATACTTTTTAGTGTGTATTTTTATCATGTATGAAAAAAAGGGAAATTTTTTTTCTATCTTTCTTTAAGATTGGTGTAAATTATTACTGGAAGAAATCATCGTACAAAAACACTGTTTTTCAAACCCTGTAAGAATTTGATTACCCTTTTTTTCCACCATAAATTGACCCTGCTTATGAAAATAGTGTACTTGCTGTAGTACTGTTGGCTGGTGAGAAAATCCCCCCCCCCCTAATTTTGATAAAATAAGGAAATTTGTTACATTGATTTTCCAACAGTTCAATGGCGATGTCTTTCTTTCAAAAACGGATCTTTTAAGATAGCTATCTAATTCTTGAGGGAGAACATCCATGACAATGTTATTTGTATGACTTTAATTGCAGTAAAAATGGTACTAAATTCATGGAAACAATCCCAAAAGGATTTCTGATTTTTGAATTAAATGATTTGAAACTAATGAGAAAATTTAAAGAAAAAAGTAATAGCTCAATGATCCAAGAAAACTAGTAAAAATAAAACCAAAAAAAAAAAAGAAGAAAGCATACAGCTGCCGGATAACCGGATATCCGGTTGAAAGTTTGGCGCGGATATTCGGTATCCGGACAAACTGATATCCGGTGCATCACTAGTACAGAGACTCATCAGAATCGCATAGCAATGCGGGGGCGGAAACGTTGTCTTCATGTACCTGCTAATAATCACTTTAGAAGAGTGTTCAAGTGATAGTGAACTTTCCGACCATGGTTTTTCAAAAACTAACCCTTCTTTCACCGATTGCATTCGATGAAAATTGTTATTTAAGAATTGTTTCTTTCATTACATTCATGAAACTGTCTGAGGAAAGCCCATTGTTAACTAAACTTGGTTAAGAAATTAGGCGCACACGTCAACGCTTCTTCCAAAGCGATTATTAACAGGTACACGAAGACGACGCTTCCGACCCCTCATTGCTTGTGTGATTCTGAACTGTCTCTCTACCCCCTACACCCCCCTGCAAGTTTGTAAGTCTGGTAGCGAATGAATCTCTTTATTATTAATTGAAATCACATATTTCCCACACAACGTTTTAGTCCATTTATAGTGCTTATAGACATTTTAATGAATGGATGAAAAATAAAAGGTAGAAATGCACAAGATATTTTAACCCTTTGAGGCGCAACCCTTTCCGAAGGCTGAAAAAGGGCAGCCGTTGCCATCGCTCGACTTAACTACCAGCAAGATGGCGGACGATCAAAACGTTCATCGCGTTCCACAGATCTAGAGACCCTTTTTTGACGACAGCTGGCTGTGCCGGCACAGCATGCTGTATCAATAATCTCTCTATATAAAATTCAATAATCTCTATATATAAAATATAAACAATAAATACAGTAATCCTTTCGTTTTCACGAAGAACCTTAATTATATTACTATAATTTAAATTGTACTATAAATAAAGTAAGAAAGGGGGTGGGGGACGTTCATTTTGATGTTAACCTAATCGAAAAGAGTGGGTATAAATTTGGGTAAAATGTGGTACTTTTAAAATACGTCTTACAAACGTGGAATGTCTGGTGACAAGATTAAACATTCTGTCTACAAACCCAGACTGTAAGACAATTTTAGCAGGTGCCGGAGAAAATGACCGGCGGTAAAATCTGATAGCAGCTCCATCAAAACGGCGATAGGAATTCTTCAACCGTGAAGTATGTAAATCTTCTGCAAACACACATGCAAACAATTCATAACCACACTACAAAAGACTGTGACTTTACATGTATAAATGTTATTGAACTGCATTATGCTTAAAGTTTTATTTGGGGGGAAAGAAAAAAAAAACCCTGCTGGAAAGCGCGTTTGATGTTAGAAGAATAGTCAGTGTTGACATCCGTTCAGCAACAGTCACTAAATTCAGTTGGAAAACTTACTAAACTTTTTATTTAACCCTTTAACGCTCAGTGTTCCCTCTCTGGGAACACCAAACTCTGACGTTTTGACTGTTGCCAGTCACGAAGAATACATTTGATTTCTATAAAAATAGTTGCGGGTGGCATACCTCCATGAGAATCCTTTACTTTTTAGCACGTCATTTCCCGTAAAAAAGATTGTCACGATTATTTTTAACAGCACTGTCATCTGCTGAAAAATGGAAGAATGCGAGAACAGCTGGATAGATTGCCCATTGCTGAAAAAAGGGCAGCCGTTGCCATCGCTAGATTTAACTACCATCAAGATGGCGAACGATCGAAACGTTCATCGCGTGCCACAGATCTAGAGACCCTTTTTTGACGCAGCGTCGTAAAAAATTTGTCTCTAGATCTGTGGCAAGCGATGAACGTTTCGATCGTTCGCCATCTTGCTGGTAGTTAAGTCGCGTGATGGCAACGGCTGCCCTTTTTTCAAAATCGGGTAAGGGTTGCGTCTCAAAGGGTTCAAATAAGAATGATAAAATCTTTCATACATAAGTAATATGAGTTTTTTTTTTTTCCAACTGTAATAGCGTATGCATTATATATATCCTTACTACGCACAAAATTAAATGATCGATTTTTATCTCCGAATCAATATCGAATCGGAATTAACCATCTGAACGTCTTGGAAACGGGAAAATAATCTGAAGTTGTTTTCACGGTAAATTTTTCGGGCAGCTTTAAAATTATAAAAAATAATAATAAGTTTTGATTGGAAGATTTATATTTATTAAAAATAAGCTCTTAAATTCCTTAAAAGCTTTAATATCAAACATATATTTATGTATCTTTTTTATAACACCTGAGTTTTAATAAATAATTTAAATTGTAGATGCATTGCAGTAAAAATTGGAAGGAAGTGGATGGGATTCTACGTCACAGCCACTTCGAGGGTTAGTAATTGATTTAGAATGAATGTTTCTTCATTTTCTAATGACGACAGCTGGCTGTGCAGGCACACAGCCAGCTGTCGTCAAAAAAGGGTCGCTAGATCTGTGGCCGCGATGAACGTTTCGATCGTCCGCCATCTTGCTGGTAGTTAAGTCGAACGATGGCAACGGCTGCCCTTTTTTCAGCATTGGAAAAGGGTTGCGCCTCAAAGGGTTAATGCATAAAATAATAAATACAGCACTCTCAAGTTTTCCTTTTCCTTTACTCGCCTCTTTAGTAATTTGTTTTTTTAGTTCTATTTCGCGAAATCCCGAAAGTCCAAGACTAGAGGAACACTTTCCAGCCTCTTTACTGGAATTCACAAACAATGATTTGGTTCTTTGAAGGTCACAGTGACGTAATGAAAAAAGATACAGCAAAACCGAAAGTAGGCATAGATTATATTCTCGGACAAGTCACCTGGGAGGAATTGCTAAAGGTCATTGCTACAGATCATTAACTCTCGCTTTTTGGGTAGGTAGGTAAGACACATTTGGTGGTTGCAGCCAATGGTAAAGTTTTCACTTACT
The DNA here is from genome assembly GCA_038373885.1 of Cheiracanthium punctorium. Lineage (NCBI taxonomy): Eukaryota > Metazoa > Arthropoda > Arachnida > Araneae > Cheiracanthiidae > Cheiracanthium > Cheiracanthium punctorium. The sequence continues at coordinate 597,365 of JAWZYV010011953.1, forward strand.
GTAAGCGCTCTTCCTACTTTTGGGAGTGATGTACTCATGTTCAGTTTTTCAGAGTATACGTGTATGTACGTGTATGCAGTCAGCATGACCAGTTTCAGATATTTGGCCGCCTGCGTGTAAATAGTATTAGGAGCAACATAATGTAATGTCGTTTTTTTTACATTAAATTCAAGCAAATAAATTTTCAATAAGTTTTTAATTACAAAACAGCTGCGCCTAAGCAAAGAACTCAGGCTTGTTATTTTTTAAAAAAGAATTTTATATGTTTGCATATGCGTATTTTTTTTTTTCAAAGATGGCCAGTTTCCCCTTTTTTCAAGTCGACATTTCTAAGAGGGCGAAATTCAAAATGTTCTGAAATTGATTTTTAGGTATTCGTGAGTACTGTATTTTACAGCAAGAATTTTATGGATGTGTCTTTTTCTGATATCACGTGGGATACGTACAGCTCCGGGGAAAAAATGCCCACTTGCTCTTTATTTGGCCGTCGTTCGTCGTACAGAAAAGTTATATATACCATTCGTTTGCTAAAACGTTAACTTTAATTTATTGTTAGTTTAATTTGCATAAGGGGTCGTCTTCATACTTAGTTCTGCATCAACTTCGTTTTCTCAATGGCAACACTTTAATTTGACTTTATTAAACGAAAGAAAATTTTCAAATTACTCTAAATATAAAGTTTCACCAATTATCTGGAGATATTAAGAATTCTTTTTTGCAAGATTTTAAGGGACTTTCTGCAAATTGAAAAGCGCTATTTGTAGGTTCCGAACTTTTCGGCTTTCGTTAATTTAGCTAAGAGTTAAAAGAAATAAATATTATTTACAGGGAAATTATTGTTTCTAGTCTTAAAAGTTTTTTGTACTGAGATTATCAGGAGTAGAAATTAGAATATTAAGTCAATGCCATTGGTCCAAATGACCCGTGACTCCAAAACTTCCTTGTTCCGTATACATGATTTAAAGAAAAAATACAAAACGACAGCTTTCGGTTTCGAAAATCTTTCTAATTTTGAAATTGTTATTGAATATTTGAAGATTCTCTTAGACAGGTGAAATGTTGCCAAGAGTGAGAATCTGTTCTCTGCTCTTCTGACTGCAAGCATGAAAGTTACTCAGCTACGGTCGAACATGAAGAATGGTTTCATGATTGATTTTTTGTGCGATATGGCAACGCTACGCTTGGGCGATGTACCAAGGATGGGTAGGAGGACTTCCTAAGGGGTTCTAACGTTACATCTGGAGAAAACCTACCAAAACTCCAGACCGTTAGATCGACAGCCGCGCGATGGGATTGGAACCTGGGACCTTCACACGTAGGCCGTCTACCATTTTCAGTGACATAACCACTGTGCCATGCTGAGGCCAGGTTTCATGATTGAGAATTTATTTGTTTGAATTTCATGTAAAAAACGCTACTTTTTTGCCGGCCCAATATAATCGCCGTATTTGTTATTTCACTTTCTTCATTTAATATTGTTGTCTGCAGTGTGCAATATTTTTAATAAAGCTTTTGGTGGCATTTTAATTTACAGTCAGATGAAAATTTAGACAGAAAAATGTGATTTTGAATGTTTGATAAAATAGGGGGAAGTCGAAAAACCAGATACTTTAGATATTAAAAAAGGCCAAATTCATACCTGGAATGTTAAGGATCCTAGTTTTCCAGAAATATCACATTGTATTGGAAGACATACATCTACAGCATCTAATTTTATACATGAAAAAAAAAATTTCGGGAGAAATAGTAGCGGACTCAACAATAAACGTTTTATAGGATCATCATCAAACTGTACAAACCTCCAATTTATTTGCTTCAAAATTTGCTATTTTTTAATACCGCGAACTTTTACTATTTTGTGCAAAATAAATCTAATTTAAGTTTATTTTACGCAAGTTTTAAAGAAATTGCCACTTAATAAATTTATTTATGGTCCCTTAACTCATGAAAATAACACATTTTATTTAATATAAATTAAACTACTGAACGTAAAAATTTGAAATTTTGCACAGCCACAGCCATGTAATATTACTTTCTGCATCTATTTCCATCAAAATTTGACTTGGTCGCTGCTCTTAATCTTTTTAATAATTCATATTAATATTTTATTAAAAATTATAATAATAGTATATTATGTTTGGGTCGTTTAGTTGTAATAGTATGAAAGAAAATCAGCTTCTTATTATCAATATTATATGAGATACGAATTAAAGTATGAAAAAATATTTTAACATGGGGGGAGGGGGATTTGGAGTGCTCATAACTCACTCATTTTCAGTTCAAATTTATTGAAAATTTTCATCCGGGCTTAATATGAGCTAATTTTGTGATATACGAAATGAAATCTAGAGGTTGTTATTGGGGGAAAAAATCGGTGCGAATTTTAATATGGAGATGTTCCCTTGTGCAATTTTTATGTACATCAAATTAAAGTGTACGTCAATCGTGAACGATTGGTATATGTAACTTTTCTGTACTACGAACGACGGCCGAATAAAGTACAACTGAGCGTTTTTATTTCCGCAGCTGTTAACTACCCCCCCCCCCCCATATATCTGAAAATGTTGTCTAATCTAGCGCCTATGTTAAAAAGCTCACACACATGACAAATTTCGTATTATTAGTAAATTTGTCTACGCGAAATAGTGACATGTAAAAAAAAAAAAAAAAAAAAAAAAAACTTCCCTGTCTTTTAATTGTATGTGGTCACCCACAATTACTGCATGAAAATTTGTAGGCCCCACTCTGCCATAGAAATGCTGGGAAAATTATTGAGTTACTTCCGTGACTGAAGAACATACTTTTGTGGAGTTGCTCTATTTAGTTGTGCAAAGTTAAACACCAACGAGGATGAGAAATGATGGTCGGCACTGAAGGGGAATCTTGACTGTCATGAGTGAACAGATTGATCATTCGTTGTGCCGTAATACGGGAAAAAAAAAATAAGAAACGTGTTGGAAAGTGCTTTCTAACCGATGTGCTCGACACTATTTATCCTTTCTTTTTTTTTTTTTTTTTTTTTTTTTTTTTTAATCATATTTTTCTTGAATCAAGCGTTTTACATCTCTCAATTGGATGCTTAAATATCTGATAAGAGTTTCATGTGACTCCGTCTCAAAATGACATTTTTGAACGTACTTTTGTGATTCTTAAATTATTTAACTGTACTTTAATGCATATTTTATACTCGCATGTCTAAGTATATCGATTCGGTCCCTGTTTCATTCCTTGATAATTTTTCGAACTTTGTGCCAATTTTGCAAATATATTACGGGATGTGTGTGTTAGTAAGGTGTAGACATGCCTGTCATTTAATATTCAATGAACTTTCATAGTAAAGCACAAAAGGGGGGGAAAGTATTAATATAATTAAGTTTTTCATAATCTAATTAAATACAAATCCCATCAGTGAATAGTAATGTTGGATTGTATAAGTAAAATAAACTATGCATCTAATTCAGCGTTTCTCAACCTGTGGGGCGCGCCCCCCCCAAGGGGTCCGCAGAGCATTTGCAGGGGGGGGGCGCGATAAAAACGAAAGAGCAAGCAGGGATGCATGTTTTTAAAAAATCATCTTATTTATTCTAATTTTTACTCAAAAATCTATCGATTTTCGTTTAAAATGTTCATTGAAACTTTACTGATAACATTATTTTGTAGAAAATTCGACTAATTGTTGATTGTTAAAGATTTAAAAACTGAATGTATGCTGAAAAATGTGAGAGGGGGGGGGCGCCACCGTAAATTAGCCTCTGTTGGTGGGGCGAGACGTTAAATGTCTGAGAACCGCTGATCTAATCAATGCAGTGTCCCTACACGGCTGTAAAAGTATTAGATTACTGTTCACAATCTTGTAAAGTCTTTAAACTGATTTTTCAGTTTATCATGTCTTCTTAGGTATATCTTGTTAATTGTCTGCTCGGTGCTGAGCTCATAGTCACGGCGGAGTCTGTGCACTCCAAAACGGAAAGAGTGAATAGTCGTAGGGTGAAATGAAGGTGAAAGTCCAGTTTCCGGATTAGTCTTGTAAAGTACTAATTCTTCACTCTTCTGTAGAGTAAGAAGTTGCGAACTGGCATTTTTTAATGACAATTGAATCTTTCTAAAATAATTTGGCGAAAAGGGGTCTACTTTTTACACATTCAAGGACTGAATATATTCACTCCTCTAGACGATATATGCTCTAATTGCCATTTCGCTTCTTAAAATATGTTATTCACTCTTTTCGTTTCTGAGTACAGAAGTATCAATGTTTAGAGGAATGTTATCATTTAAATTATTTACATGATCACATCAAAATTATTTTTAACTTAATTTATAATATCCCTACTTTTTAGAAACATTTACGATTACTTAAATATCCTTATTATATAGCAACATTTTATGTTTAAAACAAATGGAAATTTTATTACAGTAATGTTTAACAAGTAACTTTTGTGATACATGCAAAACTTCTTACCTATAATTTAAACATCAGCATGTTGCATGATGTTCTGGATTACTGCAAACAATCAATGCCAGGTGATCGTTACAGGTAGACCTGTAACGTGTATTTTACTAGTACTTTTTTAAAAGTTTTATTTTTAAACGATTTGTTTCATGCAGGAAGGTTCCAGTTCTCACTCATGGTATTCCTTACTGATCAACAGAGCATGATTTGTATTACTTCATAATTTAGCTGTTTGCGCTGGTGTATAGTGTATTTTTTACAGCACGACATATTCTTTTTTTATCGTGATAAGACAATTTGCTCTGGGGGAGAAAAGCATATTTTTAGAATAGCGAAATATGTAGAGAGGAAACCATAATTCAAGTGAAAGGAATTTCCATTGTTGAAGCTAAAATATGAGGAGAAGTAATTGACAGTATTTGACGTTTCTTTTCAAAAACTGGAATAAGCATGAAAAAGTCCTAAAGCATAGATCTTGACCGAAATGGAACAAATACGCACTATATTTTATATTTTTACCAAAAAAAAAAAAAAAGAAAGAAAGAAAGAAAAGAGAAAAGAAAAAAGGAAAAAATGTAATTTAGTTTTTGTTTCAATTTACTACATTTATTCCTTCCTGTTTATTTTTCTTTTTCAAAAAATTAAATTAAAAATAATTTTACCATCAGAAATGTTAATCATCATACACACAATAAAAATTCAAAACATAAGTAAACAATTTAAATAATAAGCATGAACTATTTGCAAACTTTTCCTGTTATGACTCAGCATCAGTTTTTAATTTAAAAGTAATGTTTTGCTTCACTACTGGAGACACTAAATTCTATCTTTTTTTTTAATAAAAAGAAATATCTATTAGAATGCCAAACAAATAAAAGAAAGAACATTTTAGATTTCAAAATTTTTTAGAATTAATTAAGAAATATTAGAATGATTGTGTTGCGTTCACGCATGTAAAACAATTATAGATACGGAAAAAACTGAAAATGAAACAACTATTTTGGATTATTTAATCATAAAAATAGAAACTAGAAATGAGTTGTAACTTTTACAACGATTTATTGAGTAAGATATTAAAATAGAATCATTGATTAATTTGACAAACACAAAAACACATGTTTAAAAAAAATTAAACTTTCTTTAGATGTTTCAGCGTCAAATTTCGCAATGTATTACATCACTTACCTTTAAGTGTACCTAAAGAAAATTTTAAAAAGAAACTGACAAAGATTAAACAAACAATAAAATTTTAAAGACAACATAAAGTTAACAAACATTGGCTGGGCACGATTAAGAGATAGTATTTTGTGGCTTACATACTTTTTAACATATTGCTTGTTATAGAATTATAGTTTTACTAGCTGACCCGGCAAACGTTGTTTTGCCATATAAATTATTCCTAGGATTATTTTAGTAGAAAGAAATGACTAACTTATTGTAAGTGTGTGAGGATGTGGTATATGAGTGGAAGAGGCATGGAGCGCTGTGAACAATGCTGGAATATAAAAATAACACAATACCAAACATTTATATTTTTAATTCATTGTAATTTATTCTTTACATTTATATATATCGCTAATTACAATAATTTTACTAAAAAATAATATCAATCCTTTAACGGAATAGAGTGAACAATATTTTTAGCTAACACAAACAAACTGCATGGTTTGCCCACTCGAGATCATGCCACGTATAATTGTCCGTGTGAAAAAATGGCGTGCTCAAATCTAAGCCACAAACAAACATAGTTTGGCCTTGAGACTTATTCATAGTCATTCCATAAAAAATTTTGTCCAAAAAAAAATAATAATAAAAAGATGAAAATCTGAAACATTTTCAGATTTTAAATACGCACTATAGCGCTATATATTAAAATCGTATCATAATTTATGCGTCGTCCCTATTTTTCTCTCATATTCCATTAAGTTGGAAAGTGTATATTATTCATGACTGTGCTGTATTTTTTTTTCTTGTTTCGTAAAACCCATCTTTGGAATCGAAATCTATCTTAAAATCGTCTACTAAAACTATTTTACAATATTCGCCAAGTATATTACAACTACACTTCATCGTTCTATATATTGTTTCGAATGCGCATCATAATACATGCGTATACCATGTATGTCTTTCTTGGGTTGATTCCTACTTTAACGCCTCGACTCTCGCCAAGGTGGCGATCATTAAACATATGCAGTTACAATGACAATTTTTTGCATTTATGTGGCAATCATAATTTAGAATTAAAATGGCGATTTGGAACAACATGTAAGCACAGCATGCCGTTACATTTTTATTTATTTTGGATTGCCAATTAATGTAGTTGTAATAATAAAGTGTCTTCAAATTCCTTAACTGGTGCGTTTATCGCTAATTTGTTTACTTTAGTTTTCATCTAGTTCTTTTGGGAGCGCCTAAACGGTACGTACGTATTATGCCGGCGGTCACTTCCGCCAAACTACTTTTTCGTCAAATTTGCTGGCAAACTATTGCCAATCGTATTCCAAACCATCAACAATTTCATGTGCCCGGCATTTATCTTGGTGAAAATTGCTTGTCTTGGAGGACCGCCGGGATAATACGTAAGTACCGTTGAAACTTGTGCATTACTCCCAGAGACCCATGACTGCAAAGCTCGCCAAAGTACGGGGATTTTTTAGGTTGGCGAGAGTGGGGGGCGTTAAAATAGGAATCAACTCTTTCTTGTACCATAAAACACATCTTTGGAATCGAAATCTATCTTAAAATCGCCTACTGAAACTGTTTTACAATCTTCGCCAGGCATATTCTTCCTATAGGCATATTCCAACTATGCCGCAAAGACATGAAATAGGAATCATAATCCATTAATGTACAGTGTTTTCCTTTCTTGTTTCAAAAAGCACTTCTTCAGAATAGAAATCAATATTAAAATCGCCTAATAAAACTGTGTTACAATATACGCCAGGCGTTTTCTAACTATACTCGAAATATATTTATAATAAATTGTCACGTTTTGGCTCCCCATTTAGCGATCCATTATCAAAAATTGCAAATCCTTGTGCGACTTTCAACATTTTATTAACGCCCCCCCCCCTCTCCACGTTATCTGGCAAACACATTTGAAAAGGGACTCGATGCGCTAATGCCCAGACAAAAATCCTGATTGAACTTATTAGCACTCTGGTGCTAAAAATTTTGAGGTGGACCGCCCTTGTGACTTAGGGGTATGAGACAAAATCATATTCGCAGACCTAACGAATATACATATAAAATTTCTTTAAAATCGGTTGAGCCGTTTTGGAGGAGTATGGTAACTAACACTGTGACATGAGAATTTTATTTATTAGATATACCCAATATGAGTTCAATCGAATGTACCGTTTAAACGCTAGAGCACTTTCAAGAATTTCCCCCCCCCATAAGCCATAATGTAAAAGAAATCTTTGTAGTAGCCCAGTAGAAAAACTATAAGTTCTATACACATCAAAATCAATGTCGGTCTTACGATGGTGGTTTATAACATATATACCCAATTTGAGCTCAATCGAATGCCCCGTTTAGGAGCTATCGTGTTCACTCACATACACACAAACACACACACACACGCATACAAACATACATCTCGTAAAAATAGCATAAATGAATTCAGAAGACCTCAAAACGTGTTAATATATCAAAATCTCGAAGTCGAATTTTTTCATGATTACAATACTTTCCTTACAGGGTGCATGTTCGGAAAGAAAAAAGGATGAAAATCTGAAACACTTTCAGGTTTTAAATACACACTATAGTGCTATATATTAAAATCGTATCATTAGTTATACGTTGTCCCTATTTTTCTTACTTATTCCATTAAGTTTCAAAAGTGTATCATTATTCATGACTGTGCTGTATTTTTCTTGCTTGTTTCGTAAAACCCATCTTTGGAATCGAAATTTATCTTAAAATCGCCTACTAAAACTATTTTACAATCTTCGCCAAGTATATTACAAATATACTTCATCGTTTTATATATTGTTTCGAATGTGCATCATAATCCATGAATGTACCGGTTTGTCTTTCTTGGGTTGATTCCTACTTTAACGCCTCGACTCTCGCCAAGGTGGCGATCATTAAACATATGCAGTTACCATGACGATTTTTGGCATTAATGTGGCAATCGTAATTTAGAAATAAAATGGCGATTTGGAACAACATGTAAGTAAAGCATGCCGTTACATTTTTATTTATTTTGAATTGCCAATTAATGTAGTTTTAATAATTAAGTGTCTTCAGATTCCTTAACTGGTGCGTTTATCGCTAGTTTGTTTACTTTAGTTTTTATCTGGTTCTTTTGGGAGCGTTGAAACTTACTTACCGTAACTAACCTAACTTGATACTTACCGTATCGTACAATCGTATTCCAAACCATCAACAATTTCATGTGCCCGGCATTTATCTTGGTGAAAAATTGCTTGTCTTGCCGGACCGCCGGGATAATACGTAAGTACCGTTAAATCTTGTGCATAACTCCCAGAGACCCATGACTGCAAAGCTCGCCAAAGTACGGGGATTTTTTAGGTTGGCGAGAGTGGGGATGTTAAAATAGGAATCAACTCTTTCTTGTACCATAAAACGCATCTTTGGAATCGAAATCTATCTTAAAATCGCCTACTGAGATTGTTTTACAATCTTCGCCAGGCATATTCTTCCTGTAGGCATATTCCAACTATACCGCAAAGACATTTTAAATGCTGTTTGGAATGGGCATCATAATCCACGAGTGTACCGTGTTTTCCTTTCTTGTTCCACAGAGAACTTCTTCGGAATAGAAATCTATATTAAAATCGCCTAATAAAACTCTTTTACAATATACGCCAGGCGTTTTCTAACTATACGCGAAATATATTTATAATAAATTGTCGCGTTTTGGCACCACATTTAGCGATCAATTATCAAAAATTGCAAACCTTGTGCGACTTTCAACATTTTATTAACTTCCTCCCCCCCCCTCTCCACATTATCTGGCAAACACTTTTGAAAAGTGACTCGACACGCTAATGTCTACACAGAAATCCTGATTGAAATGAATAGCACTCGGGGGCTAAACATTTTGGGGTGGACCGCCCTTATGACTTAGGGGTATGAGACATAGTTAAAAACCTATTCTATGACCTAACGAATATACATAGAAAATTTCATTAAAATTGGTCGAGTGGTTTCGGAGGAGTTAGGTGACTAACACTGGGACAGGAGAATTTTATATATTAGATATAATAAAAATTTAGGACAATATCAATAATTTACGTAGCTGTATCAGAGTTATCACCCGGACGTATTTTGTTATTTGTGGTATTTCTCATAAAATATTTAGCCATTCCGCTCTTTATAATAAAAATTATATTTATGATAAAAATTACTAAACTACAACATTTCAATCACCATCTCTACGTAGAAAATAACTTTAATATTATAAGCGCAAATTCAAGATAAAAATCAACATATGTGCATGTGCAACTCTCCGACTATGCTACCTATACAACATAAGGTATCTTTACATTTATTAGAAATCCAAGACTCCCTCCATAGCTTAAAATGGACCTCTGTAAGAGATTTGACGTATGATCTCTCTAATAACAAATAACTGTATATAATATCCAGGAGATCCAGGAGAGGATTACATGTTGAACTATGACAAGCAGCATAGATAATAAGTCCAAAATAGGCAAAAGATCTCATTTAGCCTATACATGAATTCCTTTTCACATCCAGAATATATCGGACAGATCCGAAATATCTTGGAAACGGATATCTATCTGATAATTGAATTAGCGGAATGATCTGTAGATATTATAGATGTTTTTTACTTCCTTGTACGTAGTATAAGGAAGTAATGTGATCCCGAAAAATTTTGGGGGCCAAATTTCGACAAAAAAACCGATTTTGACTACCTCTAAATTGAATTTTAAAAATTTTTTCGATGCATCTCATCGTAGGCTAGCATGCACGATCATATTAACGCGTCTGCAACTCATTTTGACCAGCGGCGAGTTTATTGTGGTCAGTTTTTCCATGCCGTCTGTACGTACGTACGTACGTATGTATGTAACTCGCATATCTCAAAAACTATGGGTCGTAGAATGTTGAGATTTGATATTTAGGATTGTTCTATGATCTAGTTGTGCACCTCCCCTTTTGGTCGCAATCGAATGAATAGTTTATGTACAGGACCGCCCAAAAGATTCGAAATACATTACGCTCTATGGGCCGAAAATCATTAAACTCGCATATCTCAAAAACTATTAGGCGTAGAATGTCGAAACTTCATATTTTGGATAGTTGTAACATCTAGTTGTGCACCTCCCCTTTTGGTTCCATTCGATTGGATAGTTTATCTACAGGACCGCCCAAAACATTCGAAATACATTACGCTCAATGGGTCGAAATTCATTAAACTCGCATATCTCAAAAACTATTAGGCGTAGAATGTTGAAACTTTATATTTAGGATTGTTGTAACATCTAGTTGTGCACCTCCCCTTTCGGTTCCATTCGACTGGATAGTTTATCTACAGAACCGCCTAAAAGATTCGAAATACATTACGCTCTATGGGCCGAAATTTATCAAAGCGTTTTTTAGAGGTATTGGCTATTTCAAACGACTCAGAAGTGATATATGCTGTAAAGAGTTAGAAAATCAATTTCTCCATTAAAAAAAGTGTCTTTATCATTTACAGTTCTGCTACAGGAACACTCAAAAGATTTCCAATACATTCTGGTCAATGGCAATTTTAGGAGATTCATCCATTTCAAGCACAATACCGTCCTACCACATAAGTTAGGTAATGGTCCGACCGCGGTCACGTGCCTCCCTCAAGTACTATGCCAAAAGTCGCCAAGCTTGGCGACTTTTTTGTGTACGTGTGTGCATATTTAACTCTCAAATCTCAAAAACTATTATGAAATTTCATATATAAGATTGTTGTAACATCTAGTTGTGCATCTCGATTTTTGGTTAAAATCTATTTGGAGAGTTTATTTACAGGACCACCGAAAAGAATTTCAGTACTTTAATGTCTATGGACATCTTCAATATAATACAATTGTATACAGTCATTGTTTGGTACATGCCCAAAATCTCGCCGTCTGTCCTCGGCCTTGGCGAGTTTTGCCGAAATGTCGCCAAATTTGGCGATAGTCAGTCATTTGGTCCATGCCCAAAGTATCGCCATTTGTCATCGTTCTTGGCGAGATTTGGCGATAATCTGTCATTGTTGGTCCATGCTTAATATCTCGCCAAATGTCGTCGACATTGACGAGTTTCGCCGAAATATCGCCAAATTTGGCGCCAAAAATTATTTCGTATTTTGTATAACTCTAAAACTTTAACCCGTAGAATTTTGTACTTTTGTATTTAGAACTATATTATAATATCTAACGGTTTTCAATATCTTTTTTGACAGCAATCGACTGGGAATTTATTTACAGGGTGAGCCAAATGACTTTAAATACATTAAGGTGTATGGATGCATTCAATTCATTGAAAGTCTGTGGTCAATGACTACTTTGGCTATCCCCAAAAGCTCGCAAACTATCTCAAGTTTGTCGGCTTTTGGTGAAATATCGCCAAATAAAGTGTCAGAAAGAAATCTTTCAAATTGAACTCAGCTTGGCGATATCGAAATGTTTGGCTAGAAATCGCTATATCTTACTATTATTGATATTTTATATCTTTCAAACAAATAAGTTTAGAGGAAGTGCGTAAAAAATATTTTTGATTTAATAGACGTGCAAGGAAGTCATGTGTTGGACACATCAGATTTTTTGTTTATCAGAGAGATCACACTTCAAAATCTCTAATAAAGGTTCATTTTAAGTTATTTGGAAGATCTTGAACTTCTAATACATACAAAAGTACCTTATATTGTGTAGGTATTTAGAATTTTCTCTAATCCACAGTCAAGCGTGTCCGGTACATTGGAAGGATGACCAACTTGTAACATCGCATGTATTGTTGTGATTTTTGTTTTATTTTTTACTTCTGATTTCTAATATATCATGTACTTCCTAATATTCTTATTCTTGCTATCCACATTCGAATATTATTGTTATTGTTACAGTCGAACAAATTACATTATGTTATGTTTATATTTCATTCAAATAAAAAACTTTTAAGATACTTTCAAAAAATGTGCTTTAAAGTTTTTTTTCCTTAGAATTCTCGTAATATATAAACTTAAAAATATATCGAATGTGACCAATTAACTTTAAGGAGGGGTTTTCAATTCGTTCGATAATTATAAATATTCTGAAAAAAAACTAAGAATTTTTAAGAGGGATTTGAATATTTCTGTATACCCTCAGGTTTTTTTTTTCGACAAATTTTGGCAGTAATCATCTAATTGCCACATACCTTATGAACAATTTCCTAAATTTTCAACATATACCAGGGGAATTTTCACATTGCTTAAAAATAATTATTCAGTAATCCAAATTTTAATACCTTTAATTACTAATTGCAGATTGTATTTTGTGTAATTTTTTATTATTATAATGCATCTGAGTTGTTTTGACAAATTTTCTGTAACTTTTGTGGTATTTATTTGAAATTTATGAAAATTATCTGACAAAAGAAAGAAAAGAGATATTAAAGTAATTTCGAATATTGTCTAAAAACATCTACATTTCAGTGAACATAATATCGCAACAAAAATGCACAAAAATAGTGATCAAATAGCTAAAATATTTCGTAACATTTTCAGGTAATTTCTAAAACGCTATGATGCAGATGATCTAAAAGAGTCACTTCCCTAATTTAAATGACTGAATCTGGAATAGAAAGTGGGATTAAAAAAATATGCTCTTTACCTATAGGAAGTCTGCAAAACTATAGAAAAATAATTTTAGAATATTTCTCCGGACATTCAAAACTAAAGTAATAAAAGCGGGAGTTTTTCCTTTCTTTTGGCAGAGTATTACATGTTAAAACTTAAACGCTTCTTCACTCATCGGAACATACTCTCTTTTTAACCTATTAATATCCATTTACCTCATTTTAAAATCCATTTAAACCTGAGTGTTTTTAATTAATTGTTTCAAACAGAAAGTAAACCAGTATTCAAACTTACGAGATACGTTACGAGGAAACGCTTTCTCCAAATTTAAACACGACACCACTTTCTTCTTCTTAAATGTATATTCTACAAAATTAAAAAAAAAAGAGCTTTTGAAATAATACTCAATTCTACAGGTCATTTATTTCCTCGTTTTAAGAAAAAGGCTACACTAATACGTAAAGAAAATCATTAATGACCCTTTTACAAAAAGTCCTTTGACCGAAATACATAACACCATCTCGCTACAGTTCAACCATTAATATTAAAAAGCCGAAACTTTCAAAGTAAGTGGCACATATTTGCGAGCTGCACGGAAATTATATTGATCAGACAGACAACTCTCCTCGCTGTAAAATTTTTACTGACCTTATTTTTATGGTTCATCGCCTTTGAAGAAGAAGAAGCGAATGGATAGTAAAAAACTTGCTTCACTTTAGATGGTCAACTCCGGAGGTATATTAAACGCAGCTTTGGCTTCGAGATAAAATATTTTTTTTTCATTGATCTGTATACTTGATTAAATGTAATGTACCTACTTTTAGAAAAGACTGACAAAAGATTCAGCAGTTTGTTTATCCAGCAGTCAAGGCATACATTAACCCTTTGAGGCACAACGCTTTCCCAATGCTGAAAAAGGGCAGCCGTTGCCATCGCTAGATTTATCTACCAGCAAGATGGCGGACGATCGAAACGTTCATCGCGTGCCACAGATCTAGAAACCCTTTTTAGACGACAGCTGGCTGTGCAGGTACAGCCAGCTGTCAGTCTCCAGATCTGTGGCACGCGATGAACGTTTCGATCGTCCGCCATCTTGCTGGTAGTTAATGCAATGGCAACGGCTGCCCTTTTTTCAGCATTGGGCAATCTTCCAGCTGTTCTCGCATTCATCCATTTTTCAGCAGATGTCAGTGCTATTAAAAATAATCGTGACCATTTTTTTACGGGAAATGACGTGCTAAAAAGTAAAGGATTCTCGTGGAGCTATGTCACCCGCAACTACTTTTATAGAAATCAAATCTATTCTTCTTGACTGGTAACACTCAAAACGGCAGAGTTTGGTATTCCCAGAGCAGGAACACTGCGCGTTAAAGGGTTAAATAAGAGATAAAATGTAATGGACTGTAAGGTTACAGAGCCGAAGCCACACAGCTCGATGTCAAAGCCTTTTATTGGTTTTGAGACGGTATAAAATAAATATAACTTATTAATTACTCTATTATAAATCTATTTAAGGAACACTGAAATTATAATTGCATAAAAGCAAGCACTATCTCGTGTGCTATATACTGTGGAAAAAAATAAAGAGGTCGTGAGCAAAATCGTCAGATCATGGCGTGAGGGGGAAAAAAAGTTTTCTTTAACCCTTTAACGTACAGTGTTCCCGCTCTGGGAACACCAAACTCTGACGTTTTGACTGTTGCCAGTCACGAAGAATAGATTTGATTTCTATAAAAATAGCTGCGGGTGATATAGCTCCACGAGAATCTTTTACTTTTTAGCACGTCATTTCCCGTAAAAAATATGGTCACGATTATTTTTTACAGCACAGACATCTGCTGAAAAATGGAAGAATGCGAGGACAGCTGAATAGATTGCGCAGTGCTGAAAAAAGGGCAGCCGTTGCCATCGCTCGACTTAACTACCAGCAAGATGGCGGACGATCACGTCATCGTTCATCGCGTGCCACAGATCTAGAGACCCTTTTTTGACGTAGCTGGCTGTGCGCGCACAGCCAGCTGTCGTCAAAAAAGGGTCTCTAGATCTGTGGCACGCGATGAAAGTTCCGATCGTCCGCCATCTTGCTGGTAGTTAAGTCGAGCGATCGCAACGTCTGCCCTTTTTTCAGCATTGGGAAAGGGTTGCGCCTCAAAGGGTTAATTTTCAAAGCTGTTCATTTACTATATTTTACTTATTTTTATGCATAATTTTTATATTTTAATGAATCGGTAAATCAAACACATGCACTACTGTGTTCTACGTATTGTATGTATTGCTTGGAAACTTTATTGCCAAAGAAGAGGGGGAAACCACCATCCATTCAAAGTGAAAATACATATTCTTATAATAGAACGATTCTGACAGTGACGTTAGCTTTGAGGATACTGAATTCCGACGGAGATTTAAATACGTCACACGTGGTTACCGTAGATGAGTTAACAGCACTTACAAAAAGTAGGTAATAGAATAAACATGGAGGTGAAGACGAGAACTAGAAAAATTACCTCACACCTCTCAATTTTGAATAACAAGTAAAAAGCAAGGATTACCTCGGAGATAATTTGAATGTCAGAATACGGAACATCTCAACGATTTGAGGTGTTATACTAGAGGATTTGTTGGACGTTTAAAAGCGTTATACAGAATAATTTTCTTTGAGCTGTGAAAACGTTACTTGCTGCAATAGAAATACCATAGGGGTAACTTAGAAGTGGCAAGAGGAGGTCCCCCTAAAACAAATCAAGAAAATTCCCACTGAAAAAAAAATGTGCCACTGACATAGAAAATAATTAGTGGAACTAGAATTTATGAGTCTATGTACACCCTATAAATACTAGATCATCGAACGACACACTTCTGAATTCACTTACTCAATTTTTAGATCTCTCTTCTATAAGCTGGTGCTTGAACCCAGAGGAAAATATCTGTAAATCGATGCGCATTCTAGTGGGTAGGCTCACAAACGGTAATTATCGTGTTCCAAAAATCGAACAATAATTTCTCGTTTCACAGAGTAGTCATTTTTTTGTGATTAGCCGGAATACTACGGGATAGAAATTCTAGAATATATCATCTAACTGAAAATATTTTCTACAATAGGAAACATTTTGCCCCTCCAATGTTGCATGCCAATTTACGCCAGTAAGAAATGCATAAAACTGTACCGCAAGTAGATGATTTTTAGAACATACTACGCATGGTGTCAGAGTGTAATAGAACAAATGTCGAATTCACAAAACAGACGATGTCAATAGCGTTCTTTAACTTTACGGGTACCTTGAAAATTTACCTTTTTAGTTTGGCGAAAAACTAAAATGGCTCAAATGCCGAGAAAGTGAGTTCTAGCGGTTTGCACAGTTTCAGGCTTGGCGCAATTTACTGGGAGCTTAAGGAAACGGATTTTTGAAAACAAGTGCAAAGGTTTTATTAGAATAGCGTTAAATTTTAATGATCCGTGCGAAAATAATGCAGTTATTAAGGGATTTCAAGCGATCTATCTTCAGCATTCTCGCGATTTTGAGGAGGATTCTAACGCTTGGCGCTATTTATCGTAATTTAATCGTCTGCTATTTGGGTTATGAATACACCTGCGTATTCATAAGTAAGTTTTTGAAATTTTCATTCAGTTGGAATTGTGCATTTTTCTGAGCAGCTTTTCTGCATCTAATGTATTACATCCAGAAAAAAGGATGTTAGAAATATCAATTTTAATTTTGTTTACTCACACTCATGAATAATGATACACTTTCCAACTTAATGAAAGAAGGAACGAAAATAGGGAAGACCCATAGATTATAACTCTTTTTATATATAGCACTTTAGTGCGTATTTAAAAATCTGAAAGTGTGTCAGATTTTCTATGATTCTAGCGCTTGGCGCAATTTAATGAGAGGGTATTTTTAAAAACAAGCGTAGGTTATCTTATAAATAAAAATGAAATTCTGTTTGTCAATTTGTTGATTTGGGTAGTATACAATTCCACAAAAATGGACCTGTCAGCCAGAAATTTTACACAGATATGTAAAATAATATAGAATAAATGATAGTCCACTTTAAAACTTTGAAACTCCACTTAAAAACGTTTTCCTTCTGAATGGTTCTCTTAATTTCCGTTCCCGGAATTTAAGAGATTTTTTATGTTCGCCACGCAGAAAGCTTTACGTAATATTAACCCCTGTAGTGAAAAAAGTGTGTGAAATAAGCATCTTGGTTGCCATGTGTGGCGATTTTGCCGAATAAAATGTTTTAAATTCTTAAAGTAAAAATAAAAGAATAATAATGATTTTTTTAGTTTAATTTTTTTAGGTTATTTTTTTAATTATAATATCGTGTGCGCATAAGAAATGAGAGCAGGAATGAAATGTTTTATACGCAAAACAATGAGGATCGAAGATATCCGAGACTAATATGTAATTTTTTTTTAGTTTGGCAAAAAAAAAAAAAAAAAAAAAAATGGCTGATAGGCCGATTTTTAGAGAGTGAGTTCTAGCGGTTTGCACAGTTTTAGGCTTTTTGGCGCAATTTACTGAGAGCTTAAGGGAATAGCATTTTTGAAATATAGGTTTTCTTAGAATACAGCATTGAATTTTAACTATCCGTGCAGAAATAATGCAGTTATTAGGGCATTTCAAGCGATGTAGCTTCAGAATTCTCGCCAATTGAGTACATTGATTTAACTTGAGGGGAAATCCGCCAAATTTCAGAAAATTGAAATCTTCGCATTTAGTACATCGAGGTAACGATGAATAAAACATGTTATAGTTGATAATTTAAAAAATGCGGCTGTATTAAGGGATTCCACTTTTCAAATAAATGCCTGGCGGTCGAACCATTTCCCATTTTGATTGCTGCTAAGTCAATGCTTCGAATGATTCCCTGAAAAAACTCTTGCAAAATGGCGTATGCTGGCACTTTGGCGAGGCTTAGATTTGAAACTGGATTTTACTTGAGACTGGTATATACGTATAATAAGACTGGTTATAGATAAAAATGAATGTTGGTATGTGTGTAGGAGGTTGAAAAACTCCAGTACCGTTTCACCGATCACCATTAAATTTGGTTCACCTAAGTCTTTTATCATGGAGAAGGTTTTTATGCTATCAGTTTTCCTCTAACTTTTCACTAGGTGGCGCAGCAGAACGTCGAATTCTATTCCGTTTAGCCGTTTGCTATGCGAATATCGTCCAACCAATTTCGATGAAATTTGGTACACGCGAATATTAGAACACGGAGAATATTTTTCACTACCCATTTTCTGTAACTTACCGCTAAATAGCGCTGCAACGCATCAACTTCTATACCGTTCGACCGATCGGCATAAAATTTTTTATACTTACACATTTGAGAACGAAGAATATATTCTAACTGCGTTACTTTTGATGTTACTCACCACTAGATGGCACTGCAATGCATTATTATTTTAACTCGCCACTAGATGACGCTGCAGCAGGCCAAATTTTTGACCATTCAAACGGTGGCTATGAAAATCAGTATACATAGCTATTTGAACAATGAGAATATTTTGGCGTTATCCATTTTTCTATAACTCGCCACATGACGGCGCTGTAGCAAATCATTACATTAATTAACCACTAGATGGCCCTGCAGTGTATCACTTCTTGATTGTGCGAATGATCGTTATGAAAATAGGTATACATAGATATTTGAACACGGGGAAGAGTTTGGCACGATCCATTTTCCTATAACTTGACACTAGATGTCGCGTCAACACATGAACTTCAAGACTATTCAGCCGATCGTCATGAAAATTCGTATACATCGATATCTGAATGCGAAGAATATTTTTGCCGTATCCGTTTTGCTAAAACTCGCCACTAGATTGTGCTACGCCGTATCGCCTTCTGCACCGTAAAAACGATTGCCTTGAAATTCATTATGCATGATTATTGAACACAATATAACGCGATATCCATTTTGCTATATCTCTTTATTACAATAAATAGTAATCACAACAAATATTAATATCAAAAAGTCCATTCATTCCCGTGCGAAGAACGGGTACTTCAGCTAGTTCTCAAATATAATTCTTAGAAGTCAATAGGTTTCGTTTGTGAATTCTCCTGATCGTCTGTATCGTTTTATGAACTGTATATGTTTTATTCGGAAATTACTCTCTTTCCACGCGAATTTAAGAATCATTTATGTCAGCGTGCGTACCTAAATCGCTTACATAACATTTTAACAATTTGCTGCATTAACGGTGGCACACAATCTCCAACAAATACTAAAATTAACTAAGAACTTTGTAAAATAATGCACATTAGAAGGTTTTTAATTAATTTTAACCTTTAAACACCAGTTTTTCTTTAACATTCTTATTACCCATAAATACTTTAGCCAATTTATTTATAGTTACCATTCTGATACATAAAAATAATTTGAAAGAGTTTTTCATACTCTACATTCATGAGAACTGTATCATTCAAAACAGTTAACTTGTGATCTTGAATAAAAATTGAAAAAAGCGTTTATTTTAAATGCTTTTCTAAGAATGACAAGCAAAATTAATTTTCGTAAGCCAATTAGTTTTGATTTTCTTTAATTCGTTTTAAAACTCTCCGGGGAAAAAAAAATCTTTGCTTGCAAAACAAACAATCAAAAACTTTATCTTTTGCACTGAAAGTCATGAAAACCATGCTATACAAAAGGGAAGAAAAGGATTCCGAAAGAACAAAAATATTTTTGTTCAAAGAATGAAAGTTTGGATTCTTCCCCCGATTTATCTTGTCATCGCTACATAGTCGTGATGTAAGCCTAGCATGACTTTGAATATATTAGGTACATTTAGTACTTATTAGTACATATTGGCAGATATTATACGTATTATCAGATTTAGATGTTTGATGATTTAGCGTATCACATATTACAATGTTGTGCGAATAACTGCAGATACTATACGATGCTTTATAGACAAATGACGTAAAATATAGCTTTTCCGAAATTGGCATCCTAAAGCGAAAAAATTATCTTAAGAGAATATTCGTCTTTCTTCTTCTTCTTTTATTTATATATTTATTCATTGAGACTGCGGTACTGAAGTTTTTAAAAAGTTCTTCTAGAACACTATTTCACTGTATAACCGCATTTCATTTCAGATGTCCCCAGTGATTACCTTCAAGAAACAAATCTCAGTGCTCATTCAATTCTTATTAATACTTAAGACATCAACACATGTCACGGAATATTTTTCGATACTTGGCACAAAATATGCGTACAGATGGCACAGGCGTGATCTCCAGCACACTTACTGAAGCAATTAAAATACCTGGTACAACACGAAGCCGTGTCGCCGGAACCATTATCGTAAGATAATTCCATTCAAAGATGACCATTCACTGCTCTTAAAATCAGACGATTTGCATGCCGATTGCATGAAATTCTCTTTTCGAGCCCAAGAAATGAATTATTAACGAAACGTGATGACTGTCATGATAACTTATGTGCAAATGAACTCAGGACACATTGCAAATAAGAGTACA
The DNA here is from genome assembly GCA_038373885.1 of Cheiracanthium punctorium. Classification (NCBI taxonomy): domain Eukaryota; kingdom Metazoa; phylum Arthropoda; class Arachnida; order Araneae; family Cheiracanthiidae; genus Cheiracanthium; species Cheiracanthium punctorium. The sequence goes on from JAWZYV010011953.1 coordinate 618,105, forward strand.
TGAATCATAAATCATGCCAAAAGCATAATTACATATATTTTTTTAATGCCATATTTTTAGTGCCTGCAATTGGATAATGTGCATTTAAAACAAATAAAGAAACTTGCTGAAGTGTTTCTTCCAATCATCACCCTATATCGTAATATATTAAAGTAATTTGGTATGCGCCTGTAAAAAAGTTGCTCACACGTTATGTCCATGCTTGTTTCGAGGAAAAGCGTCACTCTAAAAATATTTTAGCGAAATATAGAATGAACCGGCAGTAAAAACATCCCATTTCTAAAGTCCGCCACCCTAGACTGTAATAAATCAGAATAATTTAGTATGGCCCTATAAAAAAGTAGCATATATATACGCTACGTCCAAACTTTTTTTTAATGAAAAGCGTCTCTCTAAAACAATTTGAATGAAGTAAGAAATGAAATGGCAGTCAGAATATCCCATTTCTAAGGTCGGCCACTTGCAAACAGTCTAATTTGACCGATACTTTGGATAATGAGGTTAAAAATGAAATTTTCATTACTAGAAGAATGGGAGTATAAGCCAGCAGTGTATTTTTCTAGGTGAAGAAAATCAAATCTCAGCTTCTTAGACAAACCACAAGAGGGTGGAAGAGTATCTCCTTCCTTTCTGTCGTCAGGCAATGATTTGCGATTCCGTTTGACGAACAAAATTTGATAGTGGATGATCCCCTTAAGGGTGTATATCGAAGTTTTTAGTATCTGTTTTTAGTCTTGGTACACAGATTGAAATAAACTAATAGCACCATGGTCTCCAAACAATTCCAGATGGTTCTTCATAAGCTGCTTTACACACTGCAATAAGCGAAAAAGCTGTGGCTTTTGTGAAATTTTCAGGTAAAATTCTTTAACATGGATCTGAGAGCAAGATTTTTCGAAGAGTGACACGTTTGCGAAAATTTCCGATTTGTAAGAATTTTTTCTAAAAGTTTTGAAATTGATACAGGTTTATCGTTTATTTCAGTATGTAGTACAGCTTGTAAAGAGGCAGTTTCAAAATTTTGAAGCGCCTGGCATAATTAGTTTATTTGTACTTATGTACCAAAATCACATGATTTTTTCGAACAACACCGTTAAAGGAGTAACTGTTCAAACTTTATGAAATTATTACACCGTCTGAGAGAATTAAAAAGCTTCAAATTTACACATTCATGTTCATGCTTCTCAAAATAACTGAATTAAAAGGAATAACATTTTACACTATCGAAATTTGAATATTCACGTTTGAAGAGAATATAAATGCTTTACTTACACTCCTTAGGAGTGACTTGTTACTCTTTATTATGTGCTCCTGTAAAAAAAAGGTACACTTCTAAAATAAGTATTACAGTAAAATCTCAGTAAATTTCAAGGGACTGAAGATCAAATTCGCAATACTGAAAAATTCATTACAGTGAAATTTCACTAGAGTTTGTATTATAGGATTTTCTTTTGACAGATATATTTTATACATGATTCTGAAGTATTTGTAAAATATCCGAGTTTTTAAAGATGACATATGGCAATTAACTGTAAAATTTCCGAAAACTGATACCACAATTCTTACACCAGTTTCTTTTGTAAGTTTGAGAGAATCTGGACTCAAATGTTTAAAAAAAAAAAAAAAAAAAAAAAATCTTACTTTTAAGATCTCAAATCATGCTATTCATCAGTCGTGACTCGTGAGACACCAAATTCGATTAAAAAGAAGTTGGCAGTCGGCAGGTCTGCAAAATGGCCAGACTGATAAAAAGCATGACCTCTGGAAACAAAACCTCCCTATAACAAACACATTCTGGTTTTCGAGTAACACGAGAGGAGGAGGAGGCTCTCGAGTGATATGTATCTCAATTATTGAAGCATACGAAGATGTGTTGCTCGGCAGACAAAGCCGTCGGGTAGGAAGGAATACCCGAAGATATTCAGAATTACAAATTGTTATCGCATGCCCAACAAGGGGTTATGGCCCATTAGAAAGCAGCGGTTGCCATTTTGTAGCCGGCTGTTTCCACATGAATTAACTCGGGGAATTCGGTTTTCTCAGCTTGGCAACAATGAACGGATGGTGGAAGGTGCGAAAACCGGAAGGTGTTTAATCTGAGTCACCGCATCTCTCGAGGAAGCTCTGGATGAAATGGGAATTTGCTTCTTTTTTTTCCACTTCGAGATTGTTCTGTTCCATGATGAATATGCCGGGAAGAAAATAATGGCACATGACAAATATTCGTGAACATGCAGCTTCTGTTTCTACTATGTGTATCACTTAATTTCTGCCGTCTTCCTACAGCCCTTTGAGGCGCAACCCTTTCCCAACGCTGAAAAAAGGGCAGCCGTTGCCATCGCTCGACTTAACTACCAGCAAGATGGCGGACGATCGAAACGTTCATCGCGGGCCACAGATCTAGAGACCCGTTTTTGACGCAGCTGGCTGTGCCCCCTTTTTTCAGCATTGGGCAAGCTATCCAGCTGTTCTCGCGTTCTTCCATTTTTCAGCAGATGTCAGTGCTGTTAAAAATAATCGTGAAAATTTTTTTACGGGAAATGACGTGCTAAAAATTAAAGGATTCTCGTGGAGCTATATATGTCACCTGCAACTATTTTTATAGAAATACAATCTATTCTTCGTGTCTGGCAACAGTCAAAACGTCAGAGTTTGGTGTTGCCAGATCGGGAATACTGCGCGTTAAAGGGATAAATGGCTACAGACATCATGAAATAAACTTGGGTATGCGTATATGTCAGCGTAACCAAGTAAAAACATCAGTCGATTTGTGTCTGCATCATAAAAATATTCTCGATTGAAAAGGCCAGTTTACGAGTGAAATTGTCGTAATTTTCAGAAAGTTTTAATTTTCAGCTTCAGTATGCTTTCAGTGCTCTCAAGTACTTATAGTGAGACCATTATTAGTGATAAAATGTGTTGTGAGTGGTTTCAACGCTTCAAGAATGGTATTCCAACTATTTAAGTCTGTAAAAAGATGTAAAAAAAAAAGCATTGGGGATGCAACACAAACTGAGGAGAGAGGCAGCTCCATCTCTTCAGAAAAAAGAGAATTAAAAATAAGCGAAATCCTTTTGGTACCGAACAAAGATTTTTTTACTTCATACATGCAACTCCCGCAGGATGGAGCTACCTCCTTATTGTAGCAAACCTTTGAATTTTTTGTAAAGTCTCAATACTTGCTGCCGGTTCACAAGCACAATTCGAGCATACATGCAAAAATAATAAGAATAATACAAATGGGTCAAAAATATGGAAATAAGAGCTAAAAAAATTATTTTTTAAACATGTAGTCTTCTTTGAAACGAGTATAAATATATATATATATATATATATAATTTTAAAGTTCATTTTGGAATTATCGAAACGTTACGAAAAATCAGTCAAATTTTTTAAAAATAATTATTCCACTTGTTATCTTTATTAATGTATTTGGGTGTGTTTTAGTAAAGAACAGATAGCAGTGAATGTATAAACACAAGGTCTTGAAGAAGAAATGTATAACTGACATTGCCTCAAACGGATTTTACATTCAGCAATATCATTAGGGAGACCGAAAAGTAGTGTTGTTCCTTCGTATATCAATATTTCGCCTAGTCAAAACGACTGAAGTTAATAATACAAAATTTAGCATGGGTTTTTTAAATGTGTGCTTGATTATGCAGACAAAATTTTGAAAAATGCATGACCTACATGGAGGGGTGGAGGGGGTAAAAAGTTCTCTTAACATATCCCATGTGATCTCAAAGATAAGAAGAATTATTCATAAAATTCTTGCTGTAAAATACAACTCTCACGAATGCCTGCAAATCAGTTTCAGTTCATTTTGGTCAGTCCTCTCTGGAGGACGAAATTCATTTTCAATATCGTCATTTTGCATATCAGGGAGGGTACAGAGAGAAACAAAGGGAAGGGTGGTTAACATTCAATTTGCAACAAATAAAAATTCAATGCTTAGTAATAGCTTGTTTGCAATTAAATCTTCTTGAAAATTATTTGTAAAAAATTACATTACTTTCCAGAAAACATAATATTTACATCAAAATTCTAATAAATGTAAAATTCCTGGAGAGAGAAATAATTACTTTTGAGGAATATAATAAATCGCATAGAAAAAAAAAAATATTAAAATGCAATTGCAAATTAAATGCAAGTCTCATTCCACATTCCCCATTCTTTCCATTTAAATAACTATCCCCCCCCCCACACACACACACCTTCTGAGAACAACAGACGAAAAACTGCCACTCATCAATGACTAATGCCTTTCTTACGTGTAAGACTTTAACACTACTATTAACATAATGATTTCCTCAGTTGTTATAAATTACAGTTTGTTTTTTGTTACGGCAGTTTAATAAAATTGTGACGTAAGGGCTGATAATTATTGTTTTCAATCCAAATACACCAAATACGTTTATTTTTTATAATATCTCTAATCAATATTTTCGAGAGAAACGACTGCAGTATTGACTGACAATACCATTGTAAATATGTGGAGGGAGAAAAGAAGTGGATTCGAGAGTAATTAATTATTAAACCTTAATGGATGCTAACTAGTCTTTTTAATTTGGAGGAAGCAGTCAGGAATTGCTCTAATTTTCGTTCACATTATTTGACGATGCTGCAGAATCGGAATTTTTAAGTAAAAAGGATGGGTATTTTTTATTGTAATCTCAAAAAGGTGGCAACACGTTCTAATTGTTTATCAGAGATAACAAAGCAGTGTAAATAGGAAAAAAATTCAAATAAAGGTAGGAAAAAAACAGTTTTGTAGGTGGGGGGTTGTTAGTGGGAAATTCACATGCACATCCATTTTTTTGGAAGTAAAATAGGATCTTTTACATTATCTTTTTTCTCGGGTGGGCTGTTGCCCCCTCCGCCCTTGTTATATACGAAGAAGGGGAATTCCTATATTTACTTTCAATGATGATAGTGGACAGATTAAATTTCGGAACAATTCTGCTTTAACCTCCCTAACAAATTCTTCCCCACCGTATGCAAACTGTGTAAGTATGCTTTGAAGTGAAAACAGATTCACAATTTTGCCCTTTTTCCTGGACACTTTATTCACCAAACACTTATCCAGCACCTCAACACGGGCTACATAAAGGGTTAGGGTTAGTTGAAAATGGTATTCACCGTGCCAAATACAAGGATTAGCGCCTGATCTAGCACGCAAAATCTGATCAGCCGAATTAGGAGGATTTGCACCCAAAATAGTGCTAATACATGCTCATTGAAGGTCAGTCGTGATCTCAGTAAAGCCGTATCTCCGACATATCTATTATTCACTGTACTACTCGCTTTGGACTTAAGCATGGTGAACAGAAGCTTTGAAGATCTGGAAAATATGGAAATTTGGAGTATCTTGGAAGACATTTTTGCATCATTAACATATATACATGCTCGTTGTGTTTGCAAACAGACATTAAAGATTTAAACTTTAGTGAACATTCCGACTTTAACTTTGCGAATATCAGAATATTATTCTTTGACAATGTTTGCCTAATATGTTTAGAGTGTAAAATTTAATTTTGATTGATGTTTTCTATGGAACAAAAAAATATCTTTAAGTAGAGCAAGGTAGAATATAACTAATAAATATTTTATGTTTCTCATTTAAATGGACATAATGAGGCAAAAATGTACAAAGGAAGACGTCTGCGAATGCGCTGCAGAGAAAAAACAAATTCGAAAAGACGTAAAATCAAAGATGCTCCACGTGCAGAAAAAAATGTAAACGATCAACTATCCATGAGGTTGGTTCTCTTCAGTGCTGCCAAAACATTAACTCTAATTAATCTGACCAATCATAGACAAGCTTACAAAAGGACTGTGTCAGTTTTTGGATTGAACTAACCCGAGTGCAAATTTTTTTTAGAATACCATTTACGGTTAATCCGTGTGCTAATCCTGAAACTCGTGCTACTTGATTCTCGTGCTGACACCTAGTCGGTGAATAGGGCCGTTAGAGGGTTAAGGGTAATACACTAATAGAATTGAATCATTCATAAATATACAGTCAAGTGAATAGAATTTCACATTATTGCTCTCTTTCCTAGACACTTAGAGGGTTAATTGTGTTACACTAATACATTGTATCCTTTATAAACAAACTGTGAATGGAAAATAACATCCCATTTTTGCCTTTTTTCTAGACACTCAGAGAATTAAGGGTAATATAGGTACTAATAGCTTTGAATCTGAACACACTGTAACGTGAAAGCGAATTCACATTTTTGCTCTCTTTCCTAGACACTTAGAGGGTTAATTGTGTTACACTAATAGCATTGTATCCTTTATAAACAAACTGTGAATGGAAAATAACATCCCATTTTCGCCCTTTTTCTAGACACTCAGAGAATTAAGGGTAATATAGGTACTAATAGCTTTGAATCTAAACACACTGTAACGTGAAAGCGAATTCACATTTTTGCTCTCTTTCCTAGACACTTAGAGGGTTAATTGTGTTACACTAATAGCATTGTATCCTTTATAAACAAAAAGTTAATGGAAAATTATTTCCCATTTTTGCCCTATTCCTAGATCCTCATAGGGTTAAGCGTAATGCACAGGGACTAATTTAGAAAATTCTTAGATGTAGGCACAACTCGAAAAAAATTTCTGAGGGAAATAGTAACACATAGTTAGGAATGGTTTAAAACAGTATGAAGGGTGCTTATAGGTGTCTAAAATGGGGGAGGACTAACACTGATGTCGGCGTAAAAATTCAAAAATTGACACACATAGAAAAAAAAAATCATGAATCACTGTGAAAGTGCTATTTTATGAAGAATTGTCTATTTGAAGCGTTCAAGCCTAAAACATTTTCAAATGATAAAAAAAAAAGAAAAAAAAATCATGGGGACTTTTTTTATGAAAATTTTTGGAAAACCACCCATTCAGGGTTCTCTAGGCCCAATCCTACTGGTCCTAATGATCAGGGCCTATTAGGGCCTTGTAATGCACTGATATCACTGAATCTTTTATAGATATTATGAAGTGATATTATGAAGTGAAAACAACACAACATTCCCTCCCTGTTCCTAAACACTCAGAGGTTGATGGGTAGTACAGTGGACATGCGTTACAACAAGATGTGTCTTACGCGAATGAATACCACGCGAGTTTTTCACAAGTAACGTATCTGAGAGTATACGCGAACTCCTCGCACGATATTTTTCGCCAAGTGCCAGCAGAAGCGCAGGGTACAATATTATTCTTGTGCAGTACAGAACGGTTATAATTATTATTACAGTGTCATATTTTAAAGTAATCGGGGACGGTTCCAGACTGTCAGTTTAGAGGGTTTGGGGGGGGGGTCACTCCGACGGACGTCTGAAGACTACTTGAGGCCCTGGACCCTTATGCAAATGTAGGCCCCAAAGAGGCGGGTAACTAGGCAGGGCCCGATTATGATCAACAGGAGCTCTGGGCATTGATGATTTTGGGCTCCGTACAATGAATTTGGACTCCGTTAACATTGGGCTCCGTACACTTTGAATAACTTAATAACTATCGCCCCCCATAATCATTGTACTTTTATAAAATTTTATCTATCCTCACCTACAAACGTGCCTTTTGAAAAAGGCTAAACAAAAACAGTAAAATTATATTTAAACCTCTTGTGTTCCAGCTCAGTGTGAGCCCCCTCTTCCGCTTGCGTCCCGCAGGGGGGGGGGGGTTAATCTAGGCCCCTTATTCGAAGATCATGACCCCTGTGACGCCCCCCTTCTGGAACCGCCACTGACAGTAATTAATATTAGATTACAGTATAATAATAAATATTACTATATAATACAGTATTGTTATTGAAGTGCTGCACTTTATTATTATAGTTGCGTATTGTACCTACAGTAATGTACTTTATGTCTTTCTCTCCAGCTGATCATAAATTTTGTGCATTTACAATATTATTCAGTGTCCTGTGCAGTATTATGCTGAATAGCACTGCTTTTTTTAATACATATTTTTTCATTAATTAAATGTGGGAAATGGTAATACATAGTTAGGGAATGGTTTAAAACAGTATGAAGGGTGTTTATAAAGTGTCTTACACAATTATGCATGTGTTTCAAAAAGTCGTGTACACATTCTGTTTCACAATGCGAAATTTTCACTTACGCGGGGGTTCTTTAAATGCATCCCTGGCGTAAGAGTCAAGATTTCACTGTACTCTAAAGGTAACGTTTTTAATAAACGTTTGAATGTTAATCTGCCTTAATTCTTACACAACGGATAACAGTAAACATATAAATCCCACGAAATGCAACGAACGACAGCTGGCACAAAGCGCTTCCGTCTTGAAATGTTACCAACTAAAGAAATGATATCACACTTTTTTATTCTCTATTGTATAATAAGGCCGTAACATTTATCATTGACCATATATATCCTACGCCTGAAGCCTTCATGCGTCCGTTTCTTTTGGAAATCTTCCCTATCTCCATCCAACACATTTCGCAAGACGCACGTAAATATTTATGTTTCAGGTACAACGCACGTGTTACAGCTACTGTCCTCCTGTTTTATTATTTTTTAAGTTCAGTTTTCGAAGGCAGTAAGTATATTTCACACACCGGCAATTGCGGCGACCTTCAAAGTGAACCAGTCGCCGCCAGGTGTCGCGGCGTATACGCAATATCAAACTGAAAGTGAAACAAGATAGAAATCGCAAATCGAGATAAGCCTCAGTGTAAATCATTAATTTAAATTCGTTTACAGCAGTGTTTAACTCATTTAAAAAAACGAATATTATTTCCGCTTGAAGTTTGCTTGCTGCCTGTGCTCTAACTCCCATAAATATGCACCAAAAAACCAAACTAAAATATGTACCTGCTGTGTGCCATACCTAAGGTGACCATACATCCCGTTTTGAACGGGACAGTCCCGTTTTTAGATGGCTTGTCCCGTTGTCCCCAAGCGCAGCTTTGGGACACCGTAATGTCCCGTTTTTAGAAAATGTCCCCTGCAATGTCCCGTTTTCAAAAAGAGAGCAACCCACGGTAACGATTTCAATAAAGGCCGCTAAAAATCTAAAATCATCCAACGGCAGTGTCTGTAAAAAAAATATAAAAAAAATAAAAAACTGACCTCCCTCCCTCCCCTCTCGAGACGCAAAGAAAACGCCGCGGGGATATGTTGTTTTTGTATTGGTTCTTTAAATGTTTTTTTTTTTGTCAACTTTTTCAATTTATTTAATTTTTTTATTTCTTTTTTTAAAGTCATGTTCCTCTTTTGCTTATTTCTCCCCCTCCCCCGATCTCCACTTTATTTTCTCTTTTCACGCTGGTTTTCTAAGAATTTTTTTTTCCTTCCGAATAACAACTTCCTTTTTTCTGTGTGTCCTTTTGTTTACATTTCTCACTTTCCTACCTTCCTGCCTTGTGTCGGACTGTGTTTTTGAAGTCGAAGAAGGGCCTACCCCTTGTACCTCCCCGAAACGTACGTCTTGCATTACTTTTTATAGTATATGTGTGTTTTAGCAATGTTTTTTCATTTTATTTTGATATTAACATTAAAACAAACTTTTTTTTGCACGTTTATCAACTAAAGATACCCAGACCTGTAAATTCGGTCTCCCTACACTATTACCTTAAAAACAGTAGACGTCCCGTTTTGAGGAAGAAAACGAATACAACTATTGCCAAAAAAGTAGTAATGTCCCATTTTGAAGGAAAAAATAAATGGTCACGTTAGCCATACCATGTATATGCTGTTGAAAAGGATGTATATAATATTAATTGTTATAACGGGAGCATGCAAAAACATTTTAATGTATTACGTTGTATTAAGCTGCATTCAGAGACGTTAATCCTTTAAAATAATAAACATAATATAGCTATAATAGATGACAAAGAAAAAAAAAAAGCTGTTGCCAACACGGTTAATCATTCCTTTAGAAATAAAATCTGGTTTTGCAACCATGTAAGGGTTTTACATAGAAAGATGGGCTTACGTCAGTCAAAGCAGAAACATCTCTAGAAACATGCAAAAACTAAACCTTGGAACTAACAGTACGCAAAGAAGGGGAATCACTGCCGTCGTGTTATGGCAACGATGGGAGCGAATAGATTAATTATTCGTTGTACACGCAAATAGAGTGTGCGTTGGAAAGCGTCTTACGGGTGATGCATTCGTCATGTTTTACTAACGACGTTATTTTTCTGTGGTGGGATTTCGATGGCAGTATTTCACACATCGGCAGCTTCAGTGACCTTGAAAGTGAATCAGTCGCCGCCAGGTGAAGCAGCATATATAAACAATGCCAAACAAAAAATGAAAGGAGATACTGAAATCACAAATCAAGATAAAGCAGTAGTGTGTGTGTGTGTTCATACATGTGATTAATTTAGATTTGTTTTTGGAATTGGGAATCGGACACGGTCGGGTATCGAAATATGATGTAAGATAATTGCCGACGCGCTTCTTTTTAGATATTATCTGAAATGATCCATGCATGCTACAACTTTGAGTTTTCTACGCGGGTAAAATAAGAATGTGTCGTGATTATGATTTAAAAAGAGGTGAGTGATCGATTACTCGCATCGGAAAACGAAGCTGAAAATTAAAACAATTGTTTTCAATTGCGACGGTCATCATAGGAAGAATCTTAAATAACGCCGTGATCAATCGCTAATACTCGTTAACCTTTTAACGCGCAGTGTTCCCGCTCTGGGAACACCAAACTCTGACGTTTTGACTGTTGCCAGTCACGAAGAATAGATTTGATTTCTATAAAAATAGCTGCTGGTGACATAGCTCCATGAGAATCCTTTACTTTTTAGCACGTCATTTCCCGTAAAAAAATTGTCACGATTATTTTTAACAGCACTGACATCTGCTGGAAAATGGAAGAACATGAGAACAGCTGGATAGATTGCCCAATGCTGAAAAAGGACAGCCGTTGCCATCGCTCGACTTAACTACCAGCAAGATGGCGGACGATCGAAACGTTCATCGCGTGCCACAGATCTAGAGACCCTTTTTTGACGACAGCTGTCGTCACGCTAGCTGTCGTCACCTAGCTGGTAGTTAAGTCGAGCGATGGCAACGGCTGCCCTTTTTTCAGCATTGGGAAAGGGTTGCGCCTCAAAGGGTTAAGACACGGGCACAGCCCCTCTCATCTCTGTGTATCCGACATCTCTATGGATTCCGAGAAAAGCAACAACGACGTGTAGAGTTTTTATTTTTATTTTATATAACTGAGAGGGCTGTCAGGAAATGAAATTCATGCCCGAATATCTGCTGTGTATGACGAACACAGTATGTCACGTATGCGTGGGATGTATAGACAGCATCATTCTGTTACACGAATGCCCTCCCGCGCATTGTCAAGTGCAGGAGCTTCGCTTTGCACATCCTCCATACAGTCCAGAGATCCCTCTTCATGCGATTTATATATTTCAGAAGCCTCGAAGAAAAGCATATGTGGCTGTTTATTTGCTTCGGACGGTGAGCTGCACCATCATGGTTACAATTTGGTTACTATCTGGCAACCTGCATACAATCATGCAACAGCAAACATTTGGCAATGAAGGTATTGACCATCTTTTCTCACAGTGTTATGAATGTATTAACAGTTTATGGCGATTCCTTTTGAAATAATAGACATTTTACACATTTTGCTCCCCAACTGTCTAGTTTCCATTGGACTGCCTCTTACAGAAGTGTAGAGAGGGTCCCCCAATGTTTTCTATTCACAACTATCTTTTTAAACTTTCTATGGAATATATAAAGTTTATCTTAGAAGTTTTTATTGTAGTATATTTAATGTCAAATGTACACAGTAAAAGGAATATAAAAGAATTTACAAAGAAAAATTTTTGGTAAACGTGGTTGAAACTTTTTAAAAGCAGCATTCCGGCTTTCACCTTTTATACATAACGCCCGTTCAGCTCTCTTCGGGATAAAACTTGTTTACTCATTCATGCACAAACACACACCCTGATTTATACTGCAGCATTCATCACCCCATAGATGTTTGCCGAACTTCGAGCATGTACCAGGAAGTATAGGCCGAGACACACTTAAGATTTAAGAACGCCCGAAATATGTACACACTCGGATATAAAAGAATGACAACTTAACTGTATAGCACCCAGTAACCAAACTTCCTCCACCTAAGCGGTCAGCAACCCGGTAAAAGAATGAAAACAAACCGGCAGACAATATGCACTAAGTAACAACTTCAGCTGGTCACTCTATTGTTGAAGTTTAATTGATGGTATTTATTGTTTTCCCAAGTTCCATTTTGGAAGAAGGGATAAGTTGAATTTTTTTTTTTTTTTTCTTCTTCTTCAGTTATATACAGGTCGAGTGGGAAATAAAAGGCGACGCCAGTCAATTTCGGGACCATTTCATGTGGAACGGTACAAATCGGGGTGTAACGTTTTTTGATGGACATAAAGTGTGCTTCGCCAGAAGCTATTTTTGGACAGCTGCTCAGCTCTGCCTCTTGAAGAGGCATGGGTCGAGAACAGTAGGTTCGGTGGAGGTAAAAATGATTTTAATGACTGCTTGTCCCAGTGAAAAAAAGAAGCAAATAAACAAAAAAACATACACAAATTTGATATAGTCTGTTTCGCTTCGCACTGGAAACAAATTATGAGAAATAAGACAATAATTGATGCGAAACTGCTCGCATTCTAATATCTTAACTTTTTTTTTTTTAAGTAATGGTTGACACTTCTCGATCAAGCATTCTCTACAATTACAGTCAGTTTATTGACTAACTACATTTGTTTTCAGGAAAAGGGTAGTTCATGCCACTGAATATGTCGTTTAAAGGTACGGTCAGAGATTTTTTCCCCTAATTTACAACCACAGAAAGGAGGAAGAAACTTTTGAATACGGACACGGCACCCCTTAGAAATTGGTACCGATCCCTGAGAGAATAACAAATAGAGTGTTGACATGGAGGTACCGCACCTTTCGCACAAAGTGGTTTTCTAAGGGTTTTTTTTTTCTCCCAATTTTTTTCATATGCCGTCACGCCATATTGGACACCACAAGGACCGGAGTTCTTGCCCACTTTACTATGGAGATATATTATATGTGGGCCAATATTCACCGCAAGGAAACCGACTAGGTTTGAGGTCTCCTAATTTTGAACCAATTGCAGGTGAGAGACCTAACACCTGGATTGGAATCCAAAAGGTATCATTTCGCTAAGGAAGACCTTGAAGCAATGAACAGATTTTACGTGCACCAGTTCCCTTTAACGTACAGTTTATCACAACAGTCTAATCAAGCGAGGTTGTCACCCACCCAAGCGGAGGAGGATTTGAACGTTGCTTTACTACCGATATTCCACCGACTGAGCCACTGAGATACATTAGTTTTCAGCGGTTCCAAAACGCACAACTTTTCAATCGCTCTTCCAGCATTCTAACAACTAGTCTTTTATCAAGTGGACAGTTAATAGACGACTAGCACTAAGCAACGATCTGCACCCAGCTCTTCCTTTGTAAGTCTTGCTGTATAAACTACCGTTTCTTGTCTCCGCCAATGTGCCAGAGGATGTTATTATTTAGAGCAGGTTTTCTCAAACTGCGCTCTGCAAAATCCAGGTGTTCCTCTTCGTAAAGGTAGCAAATATGCTCCACGAAAAAAAGAAAAAAAAAATGTAGCTTTAGACTCACTTCACTTTTAACCATTCCATTTAGATGCAGCTAGAAAAAATGTAGCTTTAGACACCTTTTCCAGAAACTGTCCGCTCTTCATTAAAGTACATCCAAATATTATCTTTCTTCCTTCCTGCCATCATCCTCGTACTTTAGCAATAGCTCTAAATGGAATGGTAAAAAGTGAAATGGAAATGGAATGGCAAAAAGTCTAAATGGAATGCTAAAAAGTGAAAGATTTTTTCCTGCTGAATCCAGGTGTCCAATAAATAAAGATATGCTGCTTAAAATATATATATATATATATATATATATATATATATATATACAAGAAGTAATTGTTATGCAGATATTAGCTCACAATTAAGGGCAAAAACATAATCGAAATACAGTCGATGATAGAATTGCAGTAGCTTTGATAACAGTTCCTTTCAATTTTTCATTTCGAAAACGTTCGGAGTCTAAAGAAAGTTTAGGAAACGTCTGAGTCATGCAAAAAAAAATGCAATTTTATGATTTTCTTTTCTGCATAACTGCATATCCCAGTGGAAGAAACCTTAATACACATTCACCTATCAACTGGTATGAAAAAGTCTTTTTCCAAAGAACTTTTCACAACATCTGAGTGGCCATTCCAGGAGCTGGAAAACACGTTCGTTTTCATGTCCCTGAGGGGTTGCAACCAACAAACACACATAGCTCTGCGCGCATACAGGAGGTCGTCTCGGATGAACCCGCCATATCTGACCTTGGGATACGTGGAGGGAATACGGTGAGCGCGAGGTTACCATGGAGGTAATCATCCTAGCTTAATTCCGGGGAAGACATCTGAGTCAATCAACTTTACGAAGTCGATTAAAAAGCTGCGGGCAACATAACCAGTAGCATCGACAGATAAAATGCGTTTAAAAAAAATGGTGGTACTCAATTAAATTTAACTACTGTACGAAACAGACGTGCTAAATAAACTCAATATAAGATTATGGCAGGGTTCGTTGATTTAAATCAGCTTAATTAAAATCATCATTAAAATCACGTTTTAAATCAAGGGATTTTTTTAAAAAATCAGTGATTAAAATCATTTTTCAAAAATGGATTTTGTATTGATAGAATGTATTCTAAATAAAAATCTACAGCACTCAAATGAAATTAATTTCTTATAATAGCATTAGATGGCACTGCAGTGGTTTAGCGAATCCTTCAAGGTAAGGGGGGGGGGGTGACTTTTGAGTGTGACAGTGCGAGAACAAAAGAAATTTGATCAGGAAAATTGGCAACACTATAAATATTTCAGATTTTATAACACGCTTGTTTACGATTCCGTGTTCAGGGAGCTATTGCTAAAGTACGAGGATGATGGCAGGAAGGAAGAAAGATAATATTTGGATGTACTTTAATGAAGAGCAGACAGTTTCTGGAAAAGGTGTTAAAGCCAAATGCAAAAACTGTGGAAAAGTTATGATGGGATTAGTAGCCGTAGATAAATGTTTCTCCTCTGACAGAAATGATATTAATTAGTGATCAACCTCAAGAAACAATTGAGGATTGTTTGATTTGTTTTCAGTTTGTAAATGCAAAATAGAATTTGCAATTTCAAATTAATTTTTTTTTCCAATACAAAGTATTTGCAAATTAATATTTTTGTTGTCTTGCATGTTAAATTTGATTTGAATCGTCATGTTTGTTTCACATTAAAATTTGTTTATATATGCACTTATTATAATAATAGCTAAAATAGCATAAAATATATATATATTGTTTAAAATGTCATACTACTTTTATAATATGCGAAATAAATTCATATTAGGAATTCTTAAAAAATCCAAATTAAATAAAGACAATCTGATTTAAATAAAAAAAATCTGATTATTTTTTTTTTTTTAAACACGAACCCTGGATTAAGGTTTATCGTTCGTTTACTATAAACCTTGCTCAGGAAGGAACTGATAGCCGCACAAGCTAACTCACGGGCTAGGTATCTCCCAACTGTCCAAATTTTAGATGTCTCTCAAATGAATTAAATAGAATTTAAAATATAATGTTTATGAACTTACCAATATTAAAAAATAAATATATATTTCAAATATATTATTGTTAATATTGGCCATTAGTATGCTAAGTCATTCTACTGACATCATTGATGACAACTTTACCAAGAGCACAAAACGGATCAGCGGCTTTAACCCTTTGAGGCGCAACCCTTTCCCAATGCTGAAAAAAGGGCAGTCGTTGCCATCGCTCGACTTAACTACCAGCAGATGGCGGACGATCGAAACGTTCATCGCGTGCCACAGATCTAGAGACCCTTTTTTTGTCGTCAAAAAAAGGTCTCTAGATCTGTGGCACGCGATGAACGCTTCGATCGTCCACCATCTTGCTGGTAGTTATAAGTCGAGCGATGGAAACGGCTGCCCTTTTTTCAGCATTGGGCAATCTGTCCAGCTGTATCTCCCATTCTTCCATTTTTCAGCAGATGTCAGTGCTGTTAAAAATAATCGTGACCATTTGTTTACGGGAAATGACGTGCTAAAAAGTAAAGGATTCTCGTGGAGCTATGTCACCCGCAACTATTTTTATAGAAATCCAATCTATTCTTCGTGACTGGCACAACAGTCAAAATGTCAGAGTTTTGTGTTCCCAGAGCAGGAACACTGCGCTTTAAAGGGTTAAATAGAATTTAAAATATAATCTTTGTGAACTTACCAAATATTAAAAATATATGTATATTTCAAAAATGTTATGGCTAGTATTGGCCATTAGTATACTAAGTCATTGCATTGTCATCATTGATGACAACTTTGGCAAAAGCACAAAACGGATCAGCTGCCTTAAGAGATGCATTCAACGCCCCATGCCGGGAGGGGCATTTGACCCATCCCAACCTCCCAATTTTGTTTATAAAACGATTTATTTTAACACCCCTATTTTTTTACCTGAGGAAAATTTCTTTATTCTTGCTGATGACTGTATAATGAACGCACTTCCAAAAATTTTCGGTTATACTTGCTTATGCTTAGAGCAGCATTTTGACATGGTGCTTCCCAAACAAATGATAATTTAAGATGGTTGCGCCCACCCCTCGCATTCCTCAGCATACATACAGTTTTTTTTAAATTTTTAACCAATGAATACTTAGTTGATTTTCTACAAAATAATGTTTTCAAAAAAATAATGTTAATTAATGTTATAAAAGTTGAATAAACAATTTAAACGAAAATAGATATGTTTTGGAGTAAGAATAAATAAGACGGCTTTTTAAAACACGCATTATCACTTGCTCTTTGCCTGTTTATCTCGCCCTACGCCCGTCCATACGCTCTGCTCCCCACCTGTTTGGCTGTTGTTTTGTTTCTCCCTATAAAAATAGCTTTAAAAGCCTGGTACACTATTTCCGAAATTATTTTTTAACTCAATTATCCCTTTAACGAGCAGCGTTCTCGCTCTGGGAACACCAAACTCTGACGTTTTGACTGTAGCCAGTCACGAAGAATAGATATGATTTCTATAAAAATGGTTGCGGGTGACATAGCCTCCTTTACTTTTTAGCACGTCATTTCCCGTAAAAAAATGGTCATGATTATTTTTAACAGAACTGACATCTGCTGGAAAATGGAAGAATGCGAGAACAGCTGGATAGATCTCCCAGTGCTGGAAAAAGGGCACCCGTTGCCATCACTCGACTTAACTACCAGCAAGATGGCGGACGATCGATCGTCCGCCATCTTGCTGGTAGTTAAGTCGAGTGATGGTAACGGCTGCCCTTTTTCCAGCATTGGGAAAGGGTTGCACTTCGAAGGGTTATTATATAGAAACTATTTTGAACTCGAAAGTATAGTTATTCCTCATCAGTGTAGTATTTTCCCACATAGTCGTTGGCCAGGCCCCCAAGTGCTTGAATAAGGCCCTGTGTACAACCCCTAATAAATTAATCGGAATAATTTATATTTCATTTTTCTGTGCAACATTTTTCGAGTATTTTTACAGTTCAGTAATTTGTCCTTTTGTACAGGTCTGTGATATTGATGAAGATGTGTGTGTATCTATGTAAAATTGATTGGACAGAAAACAGCTTCGATAAATAATAGTGATGAGGAATTCGGATGATCAAAAGAATCTATATGGTATCGTAATTTGCATAAAAAAGCATGCTTACAATCTAATTCCACTATTGAAGCGTACAAACAGAAATTTCACTCAAAGATAACTTCCCCAATTCTCAGAATAATCAAATAGGAAAGATCTCATCTTTGTTTAAAAAAACAAGCACACAAACAAGACAAAAAAACTTAGTTACGTTGGGATGGAATCATCTCAAAGCAGTTAGTTCATTTATCTAATGGAATTTCCCAAGAGAACGTTAGCATCACGTATATTTATCTGCTATTTAGTGTGCGATACAAGTAGACGCAACTTCAATCAATGGAAAAGCTTAGAACACTTCAGTTTCTCTTAAGAAAACTCTCAGAATTAAAGTTTCAATCAAAATCATAAACCGTTAGAATTTTCCACAAAAAAAAAAGGGGGGGGGAAAGGGAACCACAGGTTTTTGTCAAAAGGAAACAAAATTTTTTCCCTTTTCGAAGACATCTGAGCTTTAGCATGGGGATAGAATATAATATTTTGCAGATAGTAAAATTTTGAAGAACAAGACCTTTAAATAATACCCTACGGAGGAAAACTACAAACATGTGACTTCATCGGATGTATGGATATGACTGAAAATACAAATAAAAGGCGTAGTAAAAAAATTTAAAAAAAGAGTTATTCAAACTGATCATTAATAAAATTGTAACTCAAGGATTTAATTTAAAGATCTCAAAATATATTTTTTCATCAAATTTCTAAATTGATGAAAAACAATAGCATTTTGATCATTATAACAAAATAAAAATTATGATAAAATTCTTTTTTTTTTATTTATAAATAATATTATTCATGAAACGAGAAATTTAAACTTGAGTGACTCAAAATATGATGTATTTTACTTATTGTGTTGTAAGATTATAATAATTTTACACTTTTATATATATGAGTCGAGTTTTTACATAAGTCACATCGAGTTACAAATTTATACCTTGCTTTTAATTTCAGTTGTAGAATTAAAAAGAGTATACTAATTTTTACAACTTTGCTTTCAATTTTATTTTTAAATTTATGAAATTACTATGCACAATTTCAGGCATGTATTTTGAAGATAAAAAAACAAACAAAATATTAAATGGCAAAGCCTCTTAAAACTGCACGCCCACTCAAAGGTTATTCAAGTGTTAAATTCCAATTTTAATTCTGTGAATAGTTAATTAATTTTTTTTAAAAAGTACAACTGAAGAGAAATGTGAAGTCTGTTACTATATACTTAAAGCGACCATATTTCTAAACACTAATTTGGGGACAAATCAAGCATTGTCCTCGAATCCAAGGAAAACTTGGGGACACTAGAAAATATTTTAGTGACTTATTCGAGGACACAACATATTACAATGTATACCCATAATTTAAATCTTGACTGAGTTTGATACTTAAAAATGAACTCTAATAGCTCTTTATATCAATTGTGTATTCTTATTTCTAATTAATTAATTGAAGTATTTCATTCATTTCTAAATATTTATTTAAACCAGAAATATGAAAGGAACATCAGGTTGAAATATCGCAATTTACTAAAAATTTAACTCTTGGAATAGTATTTGTATTTTTCAGAAGACATCGCTTTTCACATTGGATCATTTTGTGATAATTTTTCATGAAACTTTGTACACCCTCTAAAAAAAGTATTCGAGTGCAAAAGCTTTTTCGTACATCAATTTTATATTTAAGGCATGGTTTTTCATGAAAAGTGATTAATCATTAACAAAACTGAAATGGGAAATTTGGCTCATAGTCGGATACTTTATTGTTATATCTGTACACGCTACACACACAATGATAACAAATGTTTTCAGAGATCGAATTTCATTGTTTCTCTGAGTAGATGGCGCTTTTAGTTGGTTTATTTTTCTTATTTCTTCAGTTTTTCCTGAAAGAAATAAACTAAACGGAAACTTTCAGGGGAAAAAAGTACAAATCTTTAAATTTGAGGACATTTGGGATCAAAGTATTTTTGGGGACTGTCCTCGAATTTTGAGGACGTATGGTCACCTTATATATACTGCATAATGTACATTTTATGATAAAAAATAATTTATCTATGAAACTGATAGAGAAAATTTGACTTGCAATCGAATACTTCTTTTTTTGGGAGAGCGCATGATGCCCTGTATACCTTATGTTAGTCAGTTTTTGCAACAGAGAACTACGTATAAGTAATTCAAACGCAGCAAATTAAATTCACAAGAAATAAATGATTAAAGAAATGTACCTAAAATCGAAATATAAAGGTCCAATTAACTTTAAAAGTGTCTGGAGGTGCTAAACTCCCCACAGAGAGAACAACTCAACTCACCTTTTCAGCGCTCCACTTTTCCCGTTCTTGCCGTTTCCGATGATGCTCTTGCCGGATACGGAAGAGCGCGATGGAAGGCTGTCCGGAGTTTCGACGGCGGATTCCTCATCCTTCGAGGGCACCCTGCCGTTCATCTGCTTCAGGGGACCCCCATTGGTCGTGGCCCCGTTGGCCAGGCCGTTCGCAGGGGGCCCCACCACGATAGACTTGGGCTTCTGGGCTGCAGTCGCAGCCCCGCCGTCGTTATCCTCCTCGTTAACCACGTAGGGCGTCATTTTATTTATTTATTTTTTTTACTCTTCAAATGAATTAATGATTTGAAGAAGTGCGTCACACAGCTTGGAATGCAGTCGGTGAAAAAACAATTTTATATTTCAGCTACCTGCTTTCAGAACGTAGCAGGCGATAATTCATTTTACGTACGAAAAGTTTCCGTGCGATAAAAGTGATGACAGTTGGCGGAACGATTCCGAAAGTTGAATATCAGAAAGATAAGTGAGATAATACCTTCGATAATATGAGACAGATAGTCTTTTATATGTTTAAATAATCACTCAATATCTATTCCGAACCAGTTTTACTTTCATGTAATGCGTTTTTCTTTCCGATTAAATATTATCAATTATTTATAATAATTAAAAATAGAATAGATAGTAAAAAAAATCAATCACGGGCTTATTTAAAACTACAGACTAGACTTGTATATGACAATTTAATTTATGTAGCTTTTTTTAGTAACTTTTTTTCTGATTTGGCACTCAAAACTTTCTTGTAAATTATGCAATTGATTGACAACCCGTGCGCTGCAGTTTTTTCTGTCGGTGCTTATAAAATACTGTTGATTGTAACTACTTTACGAATTTCACATTGAGTATATTGACCTGTTTCGGTGTATTACTTATATTTTCACTGAAGTAAAATTATTTCAGATATTTTTATATCTATCGTTATTCGAAAGACTTTTCTTTTAATGGCACTGAATTAGGAAGCTTTCGACCTAAAATATTTTTAGGATGATATGAAACAAATTTTCAACAAATGGCACTATATTAACAAAGTTATTTTTATCTCGTGAACATGCGCAGTAGTGATATATATGTTAACACAAGCGTCTTGGGTTTAATCAACCTGTCAACTTGTATCAACAGTTAAAACCATCATAAAAAAAATGTTTAGGGGCACACTGTCAAACGCACATTATATCCAGTAGTGTTTCACTGGCTTCTATAAAAATTCTCCTCGGAATTTTTTTATGTTTTATAATATTCTAAATGCGGCATTTCACAGAGAATTTCCAGAGTTTTCTCAGAAATTCCTTCCACAAAGAAAGACGCCGGTAATCCGACAACCAGCAGTTTTAAAACCACTCACAAGATCCAAAACTGGCCACTGTCTGCTTATCCATAACTGTCAATCGGCCAATGTTTACATTAATTACGCAATTAATATTTGCACATCAACAGAACGCGCAAAACTAATCACACGCCATCTTTCACTTCTAAAATTGTTTCTTAAACAGTAAGTGAAGCACAATTTCTGTCACTTCGAATTAAGATCCAGCACAACTGGTCATTTCTGCAGCCGCAGACCATTTATCCATATTTATGCACGATCCAAAAACGCGCCACAGACGCAGGGAACAAGAAAAAATCAGCCGCGAGATGTTTTGACAGTTTTCGCCGGCACGATCAGCCCGGTGAATGCATGCAAGTCATTTTGAGAGAGGGAACGATTCAGAAAATTCGTTCGCCGCGGATGTTGGTGTGAGAGGGCGCTGTCATCGTTTACCGGCTTGACTCACTCTCGAATCAGGTGGGTGTGTTGGTGTCGTAACCTTGCGTACATCTCCGATAGAATAATGAATAAGCCGCACGTCCCATTTGCATGTTTATTGACAGTTTTACTTTTAAACGATTCTTCTCCGTTTTAGAACAAATGCGCTTGAGAGAATAGGGATTCTCTTTTTTTTTTTATTTGTTTACGACTTGTACTATTAAGTCGTTTCTTAAGTTGACGCTGAACGCATAACAGCTGTATTTTTGAGCAGAGTTTTTCCTTGAATCTTGGCTGCTAGCCAGGATTTCCGCGCGATATGTTACGAATCGAATGCTTTAATTTGCATTTAGTATCTTGATGATTTTTATCTATGACGATTTTTAAAAGGAAATTAAATGAAACGAAAGTCTAGTCTAAAGAAGTAGACTCAAAGTAGTTTCGTGGGTTTTTTTTAACTAAATTTTTAAGTGCTCAACAAAAGAAATCTAGTCAACTCACTAAAATGAACACTCAAAAAAACTAATGTTAGAATTAATATAAACTTTGTGTAAGTACACACATAAAATGGTAATTAACTCGATGATTTCGGATAGTAGGTCCGCCCATTTCGGATAGTAGGTCCACCCTTCTTCACTTCTTGCCTTTTTACTCGTGCGCGCACAGCCAGCTGCGTCAAAAAAGGGTCTCTAGATCTGTGGCACGCGATGAACGTTTCGATCGTCCGCCATCTTGCTGGTAGTTAAGTCGAGCGATGGCAACGGCTGCCCTTTTTTCAGCATTGGGAAAGGGTTGCGCCTCAAAGGGTTGAGTACAAGACACCACAAAGGACCTAAATCCAAAACTATTGAATAATTCCTGCCAAGAGATGTCCTAATAGACCAAGAAAACTGATAGACAAAAGGCATAACGTCGACTACTGTTGATGTTCTTCAAAACTGCCATAGCTACAGTGGTAGATTCCGCATAGATTATTTGTAAAATTGATATCAGAATTATTTTTATGAGTGCGGCATTTGCTGAGAACTGTAAAATGTGATGAAAATATGCATTGATATAGAAGAAAACTAGATAGACTGCCCTATGCCGAAAAAATGCAGCCGTTGCCCCCATCGCTCGATTTAACTACAAGCAACATAATGGTCGATCGGAGTCGGTCCCCCAACTCTTAAGATCTGTGGCTCGCCATGGGCTATTCGGTCGGCCGCCATGTTGTTGCTGGTAGTTAAATCGAGCCCTGTATCACTGCAGATCAACCAACAAATGCATAGCAACAATTTACGCTCTCTCTAATAGCGGTGACTGAACCTCAATTAAACCGTATTCAAATTTTTGTCATGCAGTTATTTACATGTACGTAAAATATAACTGAGTAGGAAAGTATTTTCTAATCGGTGCATCTAGCGTGGTTTAGACTTCTTGTTTCTCCACCCCACTCCTCCCCATGCCTTACGTTAGACTTTCAGTTGTTCTCCATTCTTTAAGTAAAGAGTAAAATGTTTGATGGAAAGTTTGCCGGTGAAGCACACAAAATTATAGTTACGCACGAGTGATCCGAGGGAGAATAAGTGCAGTGTACTTGACCGATACTGGCATTTTGTGTTCTTTTTTGAACGTTTGACTTGATAAAAATCTTTGTTACACGCACGCACAAAGAAAAAAAAAAGTAGACATGTGTGATGATCCTAAATCCCACGCTTGCAAGTGCATTTTCAATTGTACAGCTTAGATACTTTTTAAAGATATCTTTATGGGAGGAAAACTCAAGTAAACAACATTTTATTATTATTATTATTATTATTATTTCGTCTGCAGCAAGCTACTAAGATTTGACTCCCCGGATCATTCATATATGTCACCAAATTTTTAATGTGAAAAGATAGCGACCATGAAAAAGTTTATGCATAAAAATTTATTTCAAATTATGTAATGGGCAAAAGTATTTGCTATTTATACCATAATACTTTAATCTAGAATCAACAAGAATTTCTAAAAAATAATTATATAAAATTAATTGAATTTTGTTAGAGTATTAAACTAACCCCATGGAAAGAAAATATCATTTTCATACAATTTAAATGGCCATCTCAAAAGCTCTTTTTTAAAAAAATTACTAAATATTTATGAATAAATTCATAATACAAGAATGCAAATACATCAAATTCTCATTCCATTCAGTAAAATCTCCGTTCTTTTCAGACAGTTATTCTATGAAAAATTTGCGTTTCTGGCAACTTGTCAGAAAGTGCTGCAATATTTTTCAAAATTACAGTGAATATCTTTATACTAGCATAGAGCTTTTCACTTACATATGCTTTCAAAACTTTTTGTATTAAGAGCTGTTTTCAGAGTTTTTCAACTGACAAAAGCCCTAAAAAAATTGAAGCGTTTGTTTCGGAAAGGATGTAGCTCCAACTGTTCAAAACTGCCGAAGACTGTAAGCAAACCTTTGAGAATTTGGCGCAAAATAACGAGACAGCAGGTTGCTTTATCTCTTGAGTAACACAAAAGCTAACGATTGAAGCTACACCCGTTTGGTAGCAAACGAAAGCCTTCTGTCTTTATTACATGATAGTATTTGAAGCTCCAAACTTCAGCTATCTCTTATTTGCACCAAACCGTGCAATTATAATTTTCAGCGAAACTCCATTTCATAAATAATAAGAAACAAACAGCAATATTTACAAGCATATTCTGTGAAATTATTTTATTTTAACCCTCTCGTCACCCTGAACCTCATATGAGGCTCCTACTTCAAATAGAAATATTTAGAGAGAAAACATTTGAATTTAGTATTTTTTTCTTTCAGTGATATCAATATCATTCATTCATGTAGAAAGTATATGAGGCTCTCAACTAGATGCATAAATCGTAACTAGATTGCAGTACTAGTCCATTTAGATCATTTTTTACAGTTTTCGCTTCATTGTTTCAGGAGAAAAATTAAGAAAATATTTACGCTGCTTTTTTACCGTTTTTTTTTCTTTTTTAAGGTAAGTATAGTTTTTTTCTTATTCCTCAACCTTCACCTAATATGTGCATCCTTTTAAATTAATTTTAGCATAACAAAATGCTTCGAAAATGCAGAAATTAATATTAGAAAAATCTAATATTAATCGACATTAGAAAAAAATATTTTTGCATGATTTATAATAGTATTTCAGATGCATTAAATGCTACACAGATTTTTTTTTCTCTGATTTTTCATAATTCGGTGGGGACGAGAGGGTTAACATCCATTTGATAAAAGATGCTGAAGAACATAAATTTCACTTTAAAAAATGCTTTATTCAATCCATTTGTACCTAGCGCTATGTTTTAGGAACTCTCAAATTTTAGCATGTCCGCTGTCAATCTCAAATGCGGGAGCATTAAGATGTAAATGAATTGGTAAGTTATTCAATTTTCCTACATTTTATTCATGATCACATTAAATTTAAACTCCACAAAATACTGTAGGATAACAATTAAGACATGGAATTTTCACTATTTATACTCATCTCTCTATTCTAAAAAAAAAGGTAAAGGCCGCTGTTGGCACTGTCAATAGTTTGTTTGCCTGTCTTCTCCTAAACCGTGGGGATTTGAATTTCGAGAAACATGTCCACGGATTTAGAAAATTCCTAGGAACCTGATAAGCTGACTTAAATTTCGAAAATCGAATTATTTTAGAAGATATTAATAAAAAACTGAAAAAATAAAACATAATGGTTGCCAAATTTGGTATAAAATCATTCATTACTTTGCAACAAAGCAATTCCAAATATGTAAATTGCATGAAATTGACAAATATGAAATAGAATTACACCATTTTTACGCTAAATTAAAAAGTATATGAAATACATAACTCAAAGTGTGTTACACAAAGTTGACAATTTTCAAATAGTAAGTTCGTTTAGACAACAGGAGTTTAGAAATAGCGATTATTCGTTTTTCCAAAACAGAATAACTAATTGTAACTGATTTTAAAAGCGCCATCTTGGCATTAGGTACGATCTGACAAAATGGTATCTTTCCAAGCAGGATGAATCTAAACCGCGAATTCAAAAATGTTAGAACCCAATATCTTGAAAATGAAAAATAATTAAAATGCAGATTATTTTAAAGCGGATTCGGTCCAGCTAGAGTATTTCCTACCAGTAGAAATACTGGGTGGCGTTCACTGTGCCATTATAGAAGTTATAGTACACTTTGGATATTTGCCAGCGCGGCGAGAGGATATAATTCGTGGTGCTAAATACGCCAATCTGCCAAGGATTAGTTAATATATGGATAACGGTTTTCCGGGAACCTTACATGAGCAGTCATTATAGGTTGTGAGCATGTGTAAATCGCCAAATAATGAAAAGTCGCCATTAGTGGCAAGCTATCCTAGCTGTTCCGTAGTTTTTATCAAAGAAAACATACGAAGTATTGTTTTCTTACAGTTAAATATTAACTATACATATACGCAAGTCACCAAATTATGAAAATTCGCCAATAATTGACTAATACGCAA
The DNA here is from genome assembly GCA_038373885.1 of Cheiracanthium punctorium. Lineage (NCBI taxonomy): Eukaryota > Metazoa > Arthropoda > Arachnida > Araneae > Cheiracanthiidae > Cheiracanthium > Cheiracanthium punctorium. The sequence goes on from JAWZYV010011953.1 coordinate 644,446, forward strand.
GGTGTTCCATGGGTTTTACATAATTAAAAATAGTGCGAAGTTAAATTTTTTATGTTCTAAGCAACATGCAAGAACCAAGCAATATGTAGCTCGGTAACATTCAATCTGATCCAGCCTCTGGGTTTTGTTTGTTGAAATTATGCCTTATTTACGAATAAACCTTATTAGGGGCCGAATGCCTCATACGAAAAGCGAGCGTAGCGAGTCTAGGGCCCTTGGCCCCTAGTCATTAAAAAAATCTCTGGTTCATATTATTGATGCCAGAAAATGTATCTAATTATGGAAATTAAATTTTTATTAAATGTGCCCAGCGTATAACCTTGTGATGGACTCCTAAGGAATCAAATGTATCATTGCGCATGACAATTAAAAAACATTTGAAACCCTTTCAGTTCGCTGAGGGTCTCGATATTAGGTTTCCAACTTTAAAATTGAAACGTTTTTACTTACAACTAATCAATGTTTTTCGAGTGCATCTAAAACGCAGCACAATCAATTCTTTGTTGAAGAGAGGTTATCACTGTGGATAAAGTTTCTTCAACAATATCAATTAGAAGCGATCTTAGTCAAAGTATGATAAACCTGCATATAAAAAGGCTGAATTGCATGAATTGAACACATACACAAAAGCATGGCACCAAAACTACGACTGTCCATAGACTTTAATGTATTGAAACTTTTTGGTTACCCTACCTCAGTCGATTGCAATCAAAAGGGACAGTGCGCAAAGGTGGGTCAAAATTCATTCTTCCGTGAAAATCTGAAAACCAAAATTTTACGGGATTACTATACTTTTTCTTATTTTCTTTACAAAAGTAAAAAAGCATATTGTCAGCTGGTGGAATATAAAGTTATTGCTCGCCTCTACGGGATAAAGCTATAAATTCGATGGTAACTGTTAACATCAGAGTCTAATCAAGGGAGCTGTGTGCAATAGGCAAACGGGGAAAAAAAGGCCCCCTAGACAAAAGAAAAACAATGGAACCAACGGAATAAACCCCCTGCCCACTATTCCTAAAAAAGATTTTTAAAAATTATTCATATATGCTAAAAGTTTTAAACATCTTTTTTCTTCTCTTTAAACACAAAGTTATATGTTAAGTAGTCTGAAAGAAACGACTATATATGATGGCAATGAAACGTCCCATCTTAATGACTGAACAGCATTTTAACAATTAAAAAAAAATTATTGTTTAAAATTAATTTAAACAAGCATAAATTTGAATTATTTTCGTTGCTTCATCTTTCATTCTTCAAAAGTAATGTAACTTTTGAGAATTTTTTTCTCTTTTGTAATTTTAGTGTAAACTTTTAAATGTCAAAATGTGTAAGGTTTTAACGCTTTCAAAATTTATGGCCCCTGGCCAATGGCCTCGTTTACCCTTCCAGTAATATTGCATTGATCAACAAGAACGACACTGCAGAACAATTTATGGAAAACGCCTGGAATTGGCAAAGAATTTACTTCCCACCATGATAATCCACCTATTAACCTCACCCGTCTTTGGTAACAAAAGGAGACGACTATGGTGGTAGCACAAAACTTATTGGAGCTTGAATAGAAAGTAATTATGCATCCTCCATACAGTCTTGATCCGCACCATGGCCGAGTAGTAAGACACTGAACGTAGTAGACGGCTGAATTGCGGACTTACCGAGTTCGGGGCCATCGCGCGGCTGTCGATCTAACGGTCTGAAGTTTTCCAGATGTAATCTAAATATGCGTTAGAACCCCTCAAAAAGCACCCACCACCGTAAGCAAATGCCCCTCGTGTAAGCTTCCCCACACACACACAGTCCTTACGTACAATCTTGACCTTGCTTTATTAGAATACTGTCGATTTCATAATTTAAGAAAATATATAAGCATTTCTTTAACAGTCTAAAATCGTACTTGGATCGTTTTCTCGCTTTGAGTGACCAAAAGTTCTGTAACCCTTTGAGGTTCAACCCTTTCCCAATGCTGAAAAAAGGGCAGCCGTTGCCATCGTTCGACTTAACTACCAGCAAGATGGCGGACGATCGAAACGTTCATCGTGTGCCACAGATCTAGAGACCCTTTTTTGACAGCTGCGTCAAAAAAGGAGTCTCTAGATCTGTGGCACGCGATGAACGTTTCGATCGTCCGCCATCTTGCTGGTAGTTAAGTCGAGCGAGGGCAACGCGGCTGCCCTTTTTTGAGCATTGGGCTCAAATGAATAACGGGCAATCTATCCAACTGCTCTCGCATTCTTCTATTTTTCAGCAGATGTCACTGTTAAAAATAATCGTGACAATTTTTTACGGAAATGACGTGCTAAAAAGTAAAGGATTCTCATGGAGCTATGTCACCGCAACTATTTTTATAGAAATCAAATCTATTCTTCGTGACTGGCAACAGTCAAAATGTCAGAGTTTGGTGTCCTCAAAGGACGCCGCGCGTTAAAGGGTTATGGTCGAAATCAAGAGATTGCCAGAAAGATAGATCAAGAAGTCATTGAACGACTTATAAATTAATGTCCATCCTTTCTATAAAAAAACATTGAAGAAACTAAATTACTTTCGTGCGAACTCAATGTGTACCGTATAAGCGGGAAATGAATACAAAATAATGAAACTGTCAGTTCCATTTTAACTTTTTTTCCTTCTTGAGAAACCTTACATAAGTGTTTTGCATAATCGATCAGCCTTGATATGTATCACAAACTTAAAAGAGTAATACGATATCCAAGAGTGCAGTTAGCCCATTTTCCTTCCATTCATCCGTAGCATGTTCGTAAACTGTATTTGAATGGAATCACTCAATCTTTCTTCCATCTTATTGATAAAAACAGAACAGTTAACTATCAATTTAGGCATTCACTAAAGGCACCTGTTTTTTTTTTTTTTCATTTCTGGGTTCCCTCTCATGCTTTGTTTTTCAGTAATAGAATTTCTCTTCAAGCAAAACCTTCCTGTGCCCCCGTTAGAATCGCAGGATTATTTTTGCATAAAAGTCTTTTATTTACCAGCATCAAAGAGTATAATAAGTCATTGGTACGAAAGATGAAAGAGCTGACTAGATTGTTAGGATATCGATATGCGGGACAGTAAATTGTATGCATCATTAATTTGCTTTAGTATGGTGAAATTGTTTTTTAAATTTTAAATTACGTTTAAAGTCAGTGGACGTTCAATTACATATTCACTTTCCGAACATGTACCATATAAGGAAAGTATTGTAATCATGAAAAAATTCGACTTCAAGATTTAGGTATATTTACACGTTTTGGGGTCTTCTGAATTCATTCATGCTATTTTTACGAGATATATGTATGTATGTGAGTGTGTGTGAACACGATAGCTCCTGAACGGGGCATTCATTTGAGCTGAGCTCAAATCGGATATATATATTATAAACCACCGTCGCAAGACCGGTATTTATTTTGGTGTGTATAGGACTTAACAGTTTTTCTACTGAGCTACGACAAAGCTTTCTTTCACATTATGGCCTATGGGGGGAAATTTTTGAAAGTGCGCTAGCGTTTAAGCGGTACATTCGATTGAGCTCAAATTGAGTACATAATGTTACGAATTATCGGGGCAACCCGCTGCTCTGGGAATTAAAATAGTTCAAAATTCGTATTCTACGCTTCAAATAGCTAAATTTTGCTTTGTGTTGCATCAAAATCGCTCAATTAGAACCGGAGATATGGAGGTTTCGGATTCCCATTGCTTTTCAATGGAGGTTCTAGAAATCTCGGGAAATATTGGTCATAGAACTTCGATCTATTCACTTTTGGGGACTTATTTTTGGCGCCAAATCTGGCGATTTTTCGCCAAAAGTCGCCAAGCATGGCGACATTTTGGTCATTTGGCGCGATTTTCCCAATGGGGCCTGGAAGTGGGTTTTCCTGCATTAAAAACGGATAATAACCTAACATTTCTCTTCTATTACGTAATCAAAATTCACGCTTTATGTAGAATCTCCAAGAAATAGACTTTTCTGGAAGCTGCTCGCAGCTTCTGCCTCCCCTATATATACCACCAGCGCGCTGCTCCGAGAGTTCAATGCGAGTTGATCTCTTGTCCAGTGAGTTTGCTGTTTTACGCTTTGTATTGGCGTTACAGAAGCAGTGTTTTGACTTGCGATTTTGAAACTGTTTTTAAGTGCTGTGTGCAAATTCTCGATTGCTGAGTCTTGAGGGGCTGTTAGTGTTATCCCTCGAATATTTCCACTGAAGTTTTACCTGTGGGTGTGTTTTATTTTATGTGAGAATTACAGCATTTGTGAAAGCTTCTGATCTATGCGGACTGTTAAAAGCACATTACTGTTAGATTGTGCTTGTGACTTTTGTACGGCTGATTGTTCTACGAAGTTCTAGAAGAAATAAAGTTTGTGTTTCATCCTGACAAGTGGACGTTTTACTAGAATATTTTACACCAACTGGACTTTAGAACGACGACCCCAGAAACAAGCAGAGTAGTTCTGCAACAATATATTATTAAATCGCCATCATAAGATCGGTATTGATTTTGATGTGTATAGGACTTTCTACAGGGCTACGACAAAGATTTCTTTTACTTTATGGCATATGGGGATAAATTATTGAAAGCGCGCTAGCGTTTAAATGGTGCATTCGATTGAGCTTCAATTTGGTAAATTGTTTGAATTATTCATCGATTAAAATTTATTTAAATGCTTGGTAATGATCTTAATTGTATGTGTTCGTAAAATCGAGTGGAATCACACCAGATTTTTTTTTTAAAGAATCGTCAAAGATTCAGGAAATTTTACATGTAAACACGTATTATAAGCTACGTCATGTTTGTGTTACAGAATTCATAATCATTCTGTTACGTATATAGTCTAGTTTGTTGACAAACCTTGAGTTTTGCGTATTGTTGCTAGACCCATTTGTTGACAACATTTTCTTCGAGAATTAAAAAAGAATACTTTCAAGGAAAAGGCTATCAGGTCCATCTCAATTTCAGCTGGTTTGATGCACCCCTTCTTTAGTTAGAACCCCCCCCCCAACATAAAAATCAAGAATTCTCAAATCGGGTGAACGAGGGTTGAAGGCACCGGACCACCAATGCTCGTTCATCCATCCATCAGACGCTAGATTTGGTATATTGGCAATGTGGCAAAGTGGGTTGATGCACCATCGTGCTGGAGCCACGTTGTGCGTAGAGTAGCCAGTGGCCGTCATTTAAGTAAATGACCTGACTGGAAGAAAAGGTTGTGTGGTCAGCGGCGCACAGGGAACAAAAAAATTTACGTGATGCAAAAATAATTGTCAAATTTCGATTTGAAAGGCAAAATAAACTAATTTGGCAAATGAATATTTGTAAACTCATGCCTCAGTGTTTAAAATTGTTCTATATTATGTTGCAAAAATTAAGTTTATTATGAAAGTGATCAGTATATTTTTGTAAGAATCTAAACCAGAGAAGGTGGAACTCAGCGGAACTTTATTTATTTTATTTATTTTTCTCCCCGAAAACGGATAATCAATATCCACGTTTCAGATTCAACAACTTTGTGGGTAGCCCGTAGCGAAATGGTCAACACAGCTTCTAAATTATTTCTCTTACTCAGCTTAAGAGATTTTAACGTTTATTTTCCCTAAATATCTTAAATATTGAAACAGTTTCGAAATTTCCTTTTTGTCCATCAGAATCAGCCATTTTGCCCACTGTGCGACGAAGGAAAACTCCTCGATCCTCCCACTGCGATCGACGTGTAGGAATTCCGCGGCTGATATTCCATCTGAAGGTCTGAAATTTTTAAATTATATCGTTCCTAATATTCAAAATGCTAGTAATAATTATTAGTAGTAAGTTACTAGTATTATTCATCTCTTTATCAAGGGAATTTTTATGCACCCTATATAATCTCTTTCCCTCAAATTTTCTGAAAATAGTAAATTTAACTTGAATTTCGGGATATTAGATTTAAAAATAAGCCTTTCTGATACTCATACGTATGCTTGCATACAACAGTAATGTCATCGTTTTAATGGATATTATTTGTTTTGTTTCTAATGGCAGGGTCAGTGGCCTACCTGGAGGCTTGACCGCTACGAGGGCCGTACATGTTGGTCATTTCATTATGTGGTTGCCTAGTAGGCAGGTCGACGTTGCCCCTTAGAATGGTTTCCTAATTTTAAGCCATTTCCAGATCAGAGATCTAGCGCCCGAAATCGATACCCCCAAAGATATCGTTTGAAAATGGAGGACATTGGAGCCAGGAACAGATTTTAAGTGCACCAGCTCCAATTAGCGTACGCAGTCCCACAGCAGTCCAGCCGTGAGAGGTGTTCACCTTCCCAAGCACTGGTCAAGCCTGTGCTGCTTCACTTTCCGTGTTCTTGTGGGAATGGAGCTTAGTGACTAACCCACTGCGGAACTTTTTAACCCTTTAACGCGCAGTGTTCTCGCTCTGGGAACACCAAACTCTGACGTTTTGACTGTTGCCAGTCACGAAGAATAGATTTGATTTCTATAAAAATAGTTGCGGGTGACATAGCTCCAACGAGAATCCTTTACTTTTTAGAACGTCATTTCCCGTAAAAAAAAATTGTTACGATTATTTTTAACATCGTTGACATCTTCTGAAAAATGGAAGAATGCGAGAACAGCTGGATAGATTGCCCAATGCTGAAAAAAAGGGCAGCCGTTGCCATCGCTCGACTTAACTGGCAGCAAGATGGCGGACGATCGAAACTTTCATCGCGTGCCACAGATCTAGAGACCCTTTTTTGACGCAGTTGGCTGTGCGGCACAGCCAGCTGTCGTCAAAAAAGGGTCTCAAGATCTGTGGCACGCGATGAACGTTTCGATCGTCCGCCATATTGCTGGTAGTTAAGTCGAGCGATGGCAACGGCTGCCCTTTTTCCAGCATTGGGAAAGGGTTGCGCCTCAAAGGGTTAATGGATGTTAGAGTATTAATATGCACTGTTCTTGGATATCAATAAAACTTTCATAGCTACCAACAGCTTATGACCAGTTTGTATTCAAAAAGACACCGATCAATACTTTGCTTGACCATCATAACTTCTAAGGCGAATTTTTATTTAAAAGGAAAAACTTTTTATTATTATTTCATCATTTATTTTTTTAAAGACAAATATATTCTTCTGTTATTCTTTCCCATCGATTGCACCGGCGATCTGGACCGGAACGTTGATCAGCGGTAATTCAAACGCTCTGCTCTGTAGGCCACTGGTGATAACCTGTTATTTATCCACCTTTCGCGAATGTCGTCAGTGAAACGGGAAAGCCGAATCCAAAAAAATTCCGTGGAACTAAGCAAACTGAGTCAAGGTTGAGTTTTGTTGAATCAGGAGGCAGACAGAATGGGAAGGGTATCTATCAGTTAATTCTGGTGCATTTATGATGTCTGACCTTTTGTGTATGAGTCATGAAATTTAAAAATAACATAAACTCTCAACTCTGTAACTTGTATTTTAATAAAAAATAAAGAAAATAGATTAAAAGTGTGTATAAATTATGAAATTAAAACTAGTTAAAACCCATTCTCTGCTACCGTTGCGTTCTTGCACGATTAATTTAATATATTTTTTAGTATAAAATTCACCAATTCCATGAAAACAAATTAATTTCTATCGGCAAAAACTCTTGAAATTTTGTGATATTATTAAAAATCAATTATCCTACTATATAGTTACGCTGATCCCTGACTCACTAACAGTTCCTGGTAACCCATCCAAAATTAAACTTTTTAACGCCATTACTCCAAGAAGATTAAAAAGTTCAAAAAGCGTAACATATACGTACGTTTGTACGATCCTAGAAATTTTTCGTAATCATGTTTAAAAATATAGAAAACAATCTGCACTACACAATCTGAAAATCTGCCCGTTCCATCATTTTTAAGCGATTTTTTGCTCTTTTCAGCTCTATTTTATTTCCGAGAGTAAAAAAAAATCCCTACATAATTAGGCTCTATAAGAGATAATGACGCCATAATAGAAGTCATCAGGCTTTAAAGGGAAAGTTGCGATTTCAGTTCGTTTTATACGCATTTTCCAGATAACATAATTCTTTTTTTTTTCATTAAAATGATCGTCTGCTTGAAGCATCGATATAATAGGGGCTGTTTACACAAAACGAAATCGTTCGATGCGAAAAGTTTCCTCACGTTTCCAGAAATCCATGAAATTCGATTCGGGTCCATAATAAGAGTTGAATATGAAATTATTTATTTTAGGTGGATGGAGATTAAATATATTGAGTGTAGACATATTTTCTCTTAACGTTTTTTCTAGTGCCCGTAGTAATTGCCTCCACAACGGGGTTCGACTTCTAGTCTTTCTTTAACATTGAAATTTGTAGAAATGAATGCTGCAAAATAACAACACTAGTAGGGAATCAGTTAATTAATTAATTAAATGAAATAAAATAATAAAATAATCCGATTGGCGAGGAACTCCTCTATTTTAAATTAAGAGCTAAACCAGCTTCAAAAGTATTATTTTTATTTCATCAATGTATTTCTGCACAAAACTGGAGAAGTGATGTGTTAAAATATCAATTTTACAGTTTGGTAAAACACACTCCTATAGCTAACCTCTCCAGAGATACTGTTACATTAAGCGAGAATTTCAATATCCAGGCTGAAAGAATAAACGAAATGTGTTTCAATTCAAAAACAGTAAAATTGAAGCAACACGCGAACCTTGTTCAGTCCTTAAGAGAATAATAACACCTCTGAACAGTTATTGTAGGACCGTAGGCGCTGAAGAGGATTGGTGCAAGTCAAATGTGCTGTACTTCCAATGTCTTCCGTGGTCAAACCATACCTAGGATTGCCATTCCAGGTGCTATGGCTGTCAAAACTCTTTAACGCGCAGTGTTCCCGCTCTGGGAACACCAAACTCTGACGTTTGGACTGTTGCCAGCCACGAAGAATAGATTCGACTTCTATAAAAATAGTTGCGGATGACATAGCTCTACGAGAATCCTTTACTTTTTAGCACGTCATTTCCCGTAAAAAAAAATTTCACCATTATTTTTAACAGCATTGATATCTGCTGAAAAATGGAAGAATGCGAGAACAGCTGGATAGATTGCCCCATGCTGAAAAAAGGGCAGCCGTTGCCCTCGCTCGACTCAACTACCAGCAAGATGGCGGACGATCGAAACATTCATCGCGTGCCACAGATCTAGTGACAGCTGGCTGTGCCTGCGCACAGCCAGCTGTCATCAAAAAAGGGGTCTCTAGATCTGTAGCACGCGATGGACGTTTCCATCGTCCGCCATCTTGCTGGTAGTTAAGTCGAGCGATGACAACGGCTGCCCTTTTTTCAGCATTGGGAAATGATTACGCTATAAACGGTTAAGGATTGGTGCAAATTTAGGAGACTACTCATAGGGGGCAATGTTGACCTATCACCTAGGCCAATTTAACCCCTTCGGCCCTGACGTGCTAATATCAGAACACATCTTTGCATTAATCTATATTCTTCATTTTCAAGAATTTTGATGCCAAAATCTAGTGTCCTACTAACAGCACATGCAAGATTAGCAGAACGTTGTCATTTTTGCTGTGTAGATGGCAGAAAATCTCCAGCAGATAAGATAATGGACGTGTCAAGCCATTTGAATCCCAAAGTTAAATGCATCTTTATGAAAGCATGAATGAATGCATGCGTGAAATCAAAACGCATGAGAAGTGTGAAGTATTTTCATGTTTTAACGCACAAAGAAATTGCTTCAAAAGATTTCGTACAAAATAACTGTAAAAGAATTTTCTCATTTTGCTTAGTTATAGACTCGTGTTCTATTATTAGAACATATTTAATTAGTTTGGTAATTGGTTGAATGTTATAATATTTCATATTTAAGATTACATATAGTGCAGCACATCTAACCACTCATTATTTTTTTTTTATCTGCTCTATTTAAAATTCAGGGCCGAAGTTGTTAAAAGTCCATGTGGCACATTTAACCCTTTAACGCGCAGTGTTCCCGCTCTGGGAGCACCAAACTCTGACGGTTTGACTGCTGCCAGTCACGAAGAATGGATTGGATTTCTATAAAAATAGTTGCGGGTGACATAGCTCCACGAGAATCCTTTACTTCTTAGCACGTCATTTCTCGTAAAAAAATGGTCACGACTATTTTTAACAGCACTGACATTGCTGAAAAATGGAAGAATGCGAGAACAGCAGGGCAACGAAAAGGGCAGCCGTTGCCATCGCTCGACTTAACTACCAGCAAGAGGGCGGACGATCGAAACGTTCATCGCGTGCCACAGATCTAGAGATCCTTTTTTGACGCAGCTGGCTGTGCGGCACAGCCGATGGGTGGAGTGCCCTCCGTGGGGGTCTTTCTAAGGAGTCCTTACCCGTATTTACGGCCGTATTTACGTATTTTCTGCTGGTAGCAAATTCTCCAGATGGACCGAACCGGCTTTAAAATAATCATTTTTATTATTTTTCATTTTCAAGATATTGGATTCTAACATTTTTGAACTGGCGGTTTAGATTCTCACTGCTTGGAAAGATACCATTTTTCCAGATCGTACCTAATGCCAAGATGGCGCCTTTAAAATTAGTTACAATGAGTTATTCTGTTTTGGAAAAACGAATAATCGCTAATTCTAAACTCCTGCTGTCTAAGCGAACTTACTAATTCGTCAACTTTGTGTAACACACTTTGAGTTGTTTTTTTCATATAATTTTTAATTTGGCGTAAAATGGGTGTAATTCTACTTCATGTTTGCCAATTTCACGCGATTCTACATACTTAGAATTGCTTTGTTGCAAAGGAATGAATGATTCTATGCCAAATCTGGCAATTTTCAGTTTTTATTAATATCTTCTAAAATAATTCGATTTTCGAAATTTAACTCAGCTTATCAGGTTCCTCGGAATTTTTCGAATCTGTGGGTACCTTAGTCGAAACTTAAATCCCCACGGGTTAGGAGGAGATAGGCCAACAAGCTTTGACAGCGCCAGCGGCCTTTACTTTTTTTTAGAATAGAGAGATCAGCGATAAGTGGAAAAATGTAAATTGAAAAATGTTCAAAATAAAGTAACCAAAAAAGACTACGTTAAAAAAAATTCCTGTCGTTTATTTTCAAAAAGTTACATCTATTTCAAAAATTCTCAGTTAGTAAATGTGCCCCATACACTAATGAGGTGATGCTCAAAATTTCAGCCTTTCATCACAACACTACTCAAAGATATATTTAAACTAAGAAAGTTACTGGCTATACCGGAATTTTAATGTAAATATCGATTGCTAGAGGGGGAAAAATATTTTCTTTCGTTACTTGTGCACGACACCGGAAATGCTATCATCGATCGTGATTTTTTTCCCTACGAAAGCATTGAAAAATGGTTTAAGTCAGCATATATTTATCTTCATACCTCTGACACTTTTTAGGATATAATTCTCAAATTTTGTACATCCCCTCAATAGTTTTTCGGACACATTATACTAACTGTGAATTGTTTTATGAGGGGATCGTATACAAATTTAAAAACTAACTTTTCGAAAATTAACGAAAGGAATTTTTTCTTAATCACTTTCCCTACGTTATTTTATACATTTTTTTAAAGCTTACATTGCCTACTTATCTGTAGTCGATAAAGAATTACAGTGCGCTACCACTTTTTAGAGACACCCTGTATATTCACAGTCAATGATTCATTCTTCTTGTCTCGTGAAATTTTATTCGCTTTCAAGGGTGCGAAAAAGAAATAAAAATATGCAGTTTTATGGGATGGCCATCAGATGAGACGAAAAACAAAATAAGGGTATAACGTCGCAGAGTGTTTCCAGCTATAAAATCAGTCAATTTTCGTTCCAAATATGACATCATTTTCCAAGCGACAAAGTTTTCAACGAGAGAGGGAACCTGAATAAGGTTTTTTATATACATAAAAAATTAAAAGAAAAAAAAAAACACGCTTGTCTATACATTTCAATATACCTTGATGAGTGACAAGTTGATATTCCCATTATTCAAAATTTGAAAGTTATTTCAAAATCGCACTTGCTTAAAGATGCTGTAATTTACGATACCGCTGAAAGACAAAGAATTCTATGGTTACGCTTGGAGACACTCTGTGATCAGTGTCGTAGACTATATGCAAATTAACCTGACCTGTAATGAGGTTCAACAGGGATTGTAATAGCATGTTATTTTCGTTGCTTTGTGTCCTGTTCATGTCTCCGATCCTCCGATAAAAGAGGTGCTTCCTTTAATATCCTGGTTGTTGCCCTAAAGTTCCTGGATATTCACTTTCGCAAGGTCACTAAAATGAACCATTTTTGTAACGATGATGTAGCAGAGATGCGCAATGTATTATTAAGCACCCAATTCGATTTTGACGGTTATTTCAAATGAGACTTTACAGCTGCTTGTTTTGGTTGCCAGGATAAGACATTCCACGTCACCGATTACACTATTTAGAGGTTCAGTTAAACTTCCCAAGGGGCGGCGACTACCCACCGTTCCGCGAAAAGCCGGTCGCTCAGAGAAACGGTGTGTTGTACGAATAAGCTAAGAATTTTTACACTCTGTTATAGTAGTGCTGTAAAAGTAACGACAAAATGAGTATCCGTATGTATTAGTTACTTAGATGTTCGCTATTCGTTACTAAGTATTCGTTACTCGTTACTTTCGTTACTACTAATAGAATCGGTAATAGGGTGTTATATAGTGCCCCATAACAACACATCAGGGACAGTGTTGTTATGGGTATATGCCGCCCATACATAAACCCATAACCAAAAAGAATTTTTTTTAGCGAAGTTGTACAAAGTTGTATTTAGAGCTTATTTTCTCTGATTTACAGATTGTTTTTATACACATTTATGGTTTTATACAATGCTAAATTATCCGAATTACTGAGTGCACATAGAAATCTTCCAAAGACATATGCCATTCTTTTTTTTTTCAACCCCCCCTTTTTTTAATTCTGAACGCTGGTTTAACCTGTTCATTCTTATCATAAAAAGTGTAAAGGAAAGCTTGTGACTCGTGTTTTTTCTGGGAGCGGGTTCTCGAATACTGAGATCCAGGGATTGGGCCACATATATAAAATTCATAGGGCAGAGGATCTCAGTATGATATCAACTACTTTGCGTCTCTAAAAGCATAATATCTTTTTTATTTGTGAGTTCTTATTTCATATCAAAAACTTTTTTTGCTGGACCATTTTTCGAAGTAAATTAAAAATTACCACATTTTAAATTAAAATTGTTTTATTCAATGAGAATTACCTATTTTTAAGATATTTCCAGTTCTATTTCTGCACTTTTGGGATGAAAGGGGTTAGCCCCTTCTGTGGGTGCATATATGAGAGCATTCTTTAAACAAAAATTATCACTCCTTTCATACAGAAAGAATGGTTGCACCGGGCTATGCGTATTCCATGAGTTCATGGAATAAAATGTACCATAAAATAGGGCAGATGGCCCCCTAAACGCCGACATTTTAGAAACATACTGAACTTCATTGAATTATTTTAATACCAGTGGCTTACGCAGGAGTGGGCATAGAAATCCCGGGTCGCTCACAATTTTTTATATATTTTTTAAACAATTACTTAAAAAATGTGTTTAGGTTTCCATGCTAAATATTTTTTTTAGTTCCAAATAATATTTTAAATAATAAAAATGTGTGAATTCGTTTACTTTATAAAAATATATTTTTTAAAAGGTGTATTTAAATAATTTGTTATTTATTACTCATATTTCGATTCTAGCTAAAAAAAAAGAAAAAGTTAAGTTCGCAATCCTGCTTCGGAACCACCCTGAAAGAAAAAATTCTGATTGCACCACTATTTAGTACCAAAATGTTAGAAAGCCCGAAATTAGCACCCCTTACTAACATGCTTCTCTTATATGTATTGCTCCTCTACAATTATAAGAACACCTCCTTCCCCCCCCCCCCCGCAAAAAAAAGTTCAACTGCGCATAAGAACATGCTATACACCGGATCCTATCCTCCCATTGTACGACCCATATCAATAGAGCAGCAGATAGTATATCCATCTCCATAACTGTAACGATACATACGGATTCTTCCAAACCTCATCAAAACGATACCATCCGGCTCGGCACAAACGAATTGCAACCAGAACATACTACTACTCAAATACCGAAACTGATTTTTCCCTTCAAACAGCGAGAATCCATAATACTTCCGGTACCTAGTAACGGAACGGAACATACTATTACTCAAATACCGAAATTCATTTTCTCCCACCCGCAGTCTTGTATTCGAAGTTCGAACCTGGTCGATCCGAAATGCACACTCGAAAGTCATTTTCCCCCTTGAAACCGCGATCCGATATCCAGTAACTGCCAGTAACAAATAACAGAAGATATTAGTACTCGATTACTGGAACCTGTTTCCCCCCTAGTTCGCCTCGCCTGGCAGTCTGTATTCGAAGTTCGAAGCTGCTCGATCCGAAACCTTCGGATCGAGTAACGATATCAACCGAAAAGTAACAATTCGTTACTTCGAGTCTGAGTGATTATCCGTATCTTAGTACCGAATACATGCGGTTTGCTTCAGCTCTAGTTATAAGAATCCGATTTATCCGAACACGACTCATAGGGGGATCTACTGCACTTGCACCTGCTGTCGATTTATGGTAGAGCGACTAGATTGAATTGGCAAGGAAATTTACAAATACGAAACTGGGGTAGGTCGCTTATAGAGGGCTATGTTGTCTCTTCTAGAGGATTTTTTTAACATTAACAAGATAATGTAAAAAAATCGGTGCTTTAAAAAATTGTTAGATCGAGGGGGGTCTCTTAATAGAGGTGGTCGTTCATAGAAGTTTCACTGTATTTGCTTTCTGATTCTTCTGGAGTCTCCAGAGATTGCTTAAAATTTCGGACAGACTAAATAAGGAGGGGGCACATCGATTCAGGAGTTCAGTTCAGTGAATGCCCGGGGTCAGTTCACTGCATTAGTTCACTGCATTGTGTGCAGTATGCCATCTATCGCTTGTTTTTGAAAGCTGTTTGTGAATTCTTCGCTCTTGAATCCCGAGGAACTACCGGTGCTTTTTTTCTCCAGAGGTTCCACTGAATTTTAGACTGTGGAACGATTTTATCGTGCTGAGACAGCTTCTGCGTAAATCTGACTGTTATAAAGCAAGTTACCGACTGTTAATTCTTGTGAATTGCGTATAGCAGATTATTCGACGAAGTTCTAAAATCAATAAAATTTGTGTTTCTTCCTGTCAACTGGACTGTTTACTAGAACTTTACATGGAAAGTTATGCTGTGCGGCACAGCCAGCTGCGTCAAAAAAAAGAATCTCTAGATCTGTGGCACGCGATGAACGTTTCGATCGCCTGCCATCTTGCTGGTAGTTAAGTCGAGCGATGGCAACGGCTGCCCTTTTTTCAGCATTGGGCAATCTATCCAGCTGTTCTGGCATTCTTCCATTTTTCAGCAGATGTCAGTGCTGTTAAAAAGAATCGCGACCATTTTTTTACGGGAAATGACGAGCTAAACGTAAAGGATTCTCGTGGAGCTATGCCACCGGCAACTATTTTTATAGAAGTCCAATCTATTCTTCGTGACTGACAACAGTCAAAACGTCAGACTTTGGTGTTCCCAGAGCGGGAACACTGCGCGTTAAAGGGTTAATCCTTTTTAAATCTGAAAGAAAAATACGCACAAATAGCAAAATTATTACTACACATTCAGAGCTCTTGTAGTAAGATGCTCAAGCAAGGCTGCAATTAGAGGGAAGGAAGCCGGGCACGTGCTCCAGGTGCCATGTTGAGAGGGGTTACGGATCCGAAAAAGTGGGAAAGCTGAATTAACCTTTTCCCCGGGATTCGTACTGAGGGAATCGCCAAAATTAACCCTTTGCGGTCGTTTGTCTACTCTCAGCCACCAAAACTGTTTTACCATTCCGGTCGTGTGTCTGCTCTCAGCCACCACAAAACATCTCGATGATCCTAGCCTCTTTGCAACGGGTCCCTATTCTGCGTGGTAGCTTCGGGTTCTTGTAATGAGTTTCAATGGGGAAAGCCTGATTTCCTATATTCAAAAGAGGTTTTAAATTCAAGTTTTAGGATGGCTGTAATGGATTGAATGGGTTAGCCCATTTGTGCACAGATATTTTTGTGACTTTCTTCGACTTGTGCGAATACCAGCAACAATAGATAAATTTCTGATGTCAACTTCTTGAACAAGGGATGATTTTTTAAAAAATTATTATGTATAAAAATTGAAATATTAAAATCCTACTGGGTCCTGTTAAAATATTTTGTGGAATTGAGGTTCAATACCCGTGAATAAAGGCTAGGGAAAATAAATAACGTTTTCAACTGATAGCGAGAATGGCATCCCAAAAAAGGGATACTAGATACAACTGAGCTATATGTAAATCTTCGGCTTTGATTTTCCATCTTTAAGAAAGCTGTTTGCTAACTCTCAAAGGAAGGACCTGTCTTAGAGAGGGTAGTCCCGTGAAATTCGTTCCGACCACTACAACACCCAACTCTAAATTTAAATGACCGAAAAGCGTTAACGTTTGCCCCAGGTGAAGTAAACTCAGTTGCGGCACTGCGCCTAATTAAAACTACAGCAGCGAAAAAGCATAGATTAGAATCCGCTTTTTGAAACTCATAATCAAATTGCATTTGTTTACGACAGTGAAAAAGTAAACGCACTCTGTGGGGATCTATTCGGCCACGTTCGTTTAAGCCGCATGGGCAAACCCCCGGCCCACGGGCCAGATGTGGCCCACGACGACTTTTGATCTGGCCCGCGGAACATTTCAAATTCCCATAGAAAACCCATATAAACCATTAAAAAATCCCAAATAATCCCACTTATACTGCCCGCGCCTTCTCTAACATCCTTAATTGTCACCCGCGACTTTCCAAAGATTGCGTTCCAACCTTTGGACGGTCGGATTTGTCACGTACTTCGAAACGCATGCTAGATTGTAAACATTCGGTACGGAGGATCTGCACCTAAAGCTCTACCTTGCAGAATACCAACGTACGTTAGCAGGTTGCGAATAACGTCCATTTGATGTCACACATCCGAACGTTCGCTTACAAGAAAGTGGCAGAATAGATCCCATAAAGTGTTTTGTTTTCGAAAAAGTTTCAATTTGAAACGTCTGTTGACTTAAAAATCATCCACAAAAGGTCAGTGGGTGCGTTTAGCAGAAAGGTCGTTTGAAAAAAAAAAAAAAAAAACTAGCGGTAGTTCCAAATTACGAAGGACTCTTTTTTTATTCTTTGAGATCACGCTTGCGTGTTATTGCTGTTACGTTGTAGAACAATTAATTGTAAAGGCAACCGCGAAGCGTCACGAAATTTTCGTATTTGAATGTGAAAAGATATTGAAAAAAGAATGATACGGGTTGCAGGAAATACCCTCTCTGAAAGAGTCTGAAACGAGCACATGGCCCTGATGAGAAAGTAAAGTTTTGAATGCATTTTGAATGCACGTTCAGTTTTGAAGAGAGCGATGTGCACCACCTGGGGTTATTGTTTTCTTTCTGCAGCACATGATCCTTCAACAAAGTTTCGTATGCATTAAAAACAGAGCTTGTTATTTATAAAGCAATTTGTGTACTTCAAGGGGATTTTACTTAAACTGACTCGGAGAAATTTCAAGGAGAAGATAATAAGTAAGGCGAAGTATTGAGTCATTCTTGTTAACCCTTTGACGAGCGGTGGTTGCGCCGTGAAACCATTGAGCGCTTTCACTGCTAGTCGCAAAACTAATATGGCCATATAGTCCCAACTCTGAAAAAGTGCATCCGTTGCCATCGACCCATTTAACTATCAACAACATGGCGTCGATCGAATAACCAAACTGGCGCCACAGAGCTAAAGCAGTTTTCTAACATACTTGGCTGTGCAGCCGCACAGAAAATCCTTTCCCCACGCAGTAGAGCCTCGCGGTTATTCGAGCCCCGCTTAACCGATTCTCCCTGTTAACCGAGGAACTAAACTCAACCGAGCAGTCCGCGTTAACCGAAGTACCCATTCGATTAATGTGGAAGAGCTTAGATACAAACTAGAACCAGTCAAAACACGCTAGATTAGAACAAGTCCTTATTATTATGTACAAATGCTTAGAAATGCTTAATTATGAACGTAATGCACCTTCTGTTAAAAAAGGTACAGCTGCGTAAAAAAAAAAAAACCGCGCACTTGCTCTTTATTTAGACATTTAGCCACCATTCATCATATAATAAAGTTATAGCTACCATTCGTTTACAAATATAACGTAAATTTTAATCTGATATTCTTAAAGATAAATAAAGGGCCGTCTTCATATTTAATTCTGCATAAACCCAGGGTGCGAATTGAACATTTTCTCCAGGGAGGGACATTTGAGAGATAACATTCTCCAGCAAGGGATATTTGAGAAAGAAAAAAAAAAAAAAAAACAGAAAGAAACGAAAAGGAGGAAGGTGTAAATGCTCCACTCACACAATATATTAGACAATATATTACATGAAATGCAGTCGCCAACATGTCTAAAAAGTGACTTAAATTCAAACAAAGGTCGACCCCCTATTTTCTATGCACATATTCCTGCCTATGTCGATTCTCCGTCTACCCTGAAATTCGGCGGGTTGCAGAGCAGTGCTTGCTCGTTCATTTCGCAGTCTTCCTTTGAAACCTGAGCCCAGTTACGGAGTGAGAAGTGGCATCAGGCGTGTGTATATCTATTTCAAAGGCATTCTTGTAACTTGCTGCTTTGTCTAGCAAACAAACGAAAAATTCCTATAGTTAAAATCGTTAGGTACTGTTGAACTTGTAGGTTGGGACACAGATTAATTTAACATTTCTCCAGCAGGGGATAAATAGTATCTCTGGCAGGGATCCATTAATATTTCTCTTGCCTGGGATATTACTTTCTTCAGCCGGGGACGATCCCCGGCATCCCCCCCGTCAGTTCGCACCCTGTATAAACCTCTTTTATTTTTAAATATCGGTACACCCTTTTTCTAAAATTAAATTAAAATAAATGAAATACATAAACGTTGAACATGGAATAACTTCTTTCTTTTGGAGTTCGTAATAAATTTAATTAAAATACCAAAAAGAAAAAAAAATAGTTTTCATTTTATTTAAGTCCAATCATTTGGCGAACATTGTAGTTTTATTTTTTATCAAATCACATTGTGTCAAGACACATTTTGATTATTTTTGTTGTTTTTAGGAGCATCTTGCATAATTTGTTTGATTTCAGAATTGTTCTCACAGCTACATGACGTATATAATTCTTTACCAAGCGGTATTATTCGAGAAAACAGTTATAATTTATTTCTATTTCCAAACATGTATGTATGATTAGAAAAATATTTCTACGACCTAATAAAATAAAAGTTGCCCCCTGAAATTATATTTCGCCCTTAAATTACTAGATAAAACACTCACATTCTAGATTTAAGATGAGAAGCAAGGCAGCAGTTTTCACATCACTTTTTTCTCTTTCCAATAAACTGCAATTCCAAATCAAGACCACCAAATATATGGTAGGTGCTGCCATCTTGTGGAGAATATTATAACTAGTTGGAGATTTATTTGACGATTTTGCTTCAGCTTAGATTAAATGGGAAGAGCACAGGTAGAACCCTGATCTTTTATCCAAGGTAGTCGTGACCGAGTTTACCTTGGCTAACTAAAATCTCGAATAACAAGTACAATAATTGAACACATTACTTTGTTGCACTACATCATGCATTTTTTTACAAATCAACTTGTGTTTATGTTTTAACAACACCAGTGGCGTAGCTAGGGGAGGGCAAGGGGGAACATCTGTCCCCGGGCGCAGCACCAAAGGGGCGCCAAATCGATGTTCCGAAATTTTAGAAGAAAAAAAAATGAATTGTATTCGTAATTTTATTTGTTGACAGAAAAAGAAAAAAAAACAGAACAATCACAAATGAATTTTTTAACAAAGTTGTAATCAAACTTTTCACAATGAGTTGTACAGGAAATGTTTCTAGATAATTTCAGAAGATTTTCTTTGGAAATCAAGTTGATCTTCCCCATTCCTTTTTCCTTCTCTCTTGCGGGCTTCTGTGTGTTTGTGGGATTCAAAATTTTTGTCGTGTAACTACGTTTTTTTATATTTGGCCATTTTTGTCTCTGACTAAATTCCTGAGATGTTCCAGAATTCTTGTTTACAGTATTTTATCAAGGTCAAAACATTACTCAAGTTTTCCCAGTTGACTTTTAGAATGGTCTTCTCTCCTCTCCTCTCCTCTCCTCTCTCCTCTCCTCTCCTCTCCTCTCCTCTCCTCTTCTCTTCTCTCTCTTCTCTCTCTCTCCTCTCCTCTCTCTCTCTCCTCTTCTCTTCTCTCTCTCTCTCTCTCTTCTCTTCTCTTAAGATTATCGGCATCTTCTCTTTCATCATCTTGATCATCGCATCTCCTCTCCTCTTAAGATTATCGGCATCTTCTCATTTCATCATCTTAAGATCATCGGCATCTCCTCTCCTCTTCTCTTCTCTTCTCTTCTCTTCTCTTCTCTTCAGATTATCGGCATCTCCTCTCCTCTCCTCTCCTCTTCTCTCCTCTTCTCCTCTCTTCTCTCTTCCTCTTCTCT